>OW121741.1:78665103-79865103 GCA_933228675.1 Stomorhina lunata | reverse complement strand
GTATAAAAATGTGAAAATGGATAAAATATCTTTAGGAGATGTTTTAAATCAATGTTCATAACTTCTAAACCAATTTCCAGAGAAATATATGTAATATTAGAATCGATAGAGGATCATACGTTTTATCCGAAGTTACCGAAGAGCCATTCGATTTTCCAACATCATCACATCATTAGCCTCATCAGTGTCTAAGAGAAGCTCGTTCTTCTAAAGTTTTTCGCCTGATAAAGTGATGAAAAAATTTCAGATTCACAAAAGTGTATTATGGGAGCAAATTATCCTAAAGTTCTAGATGCTTTTTCGCACAAAACGGTTGGGTCAAGTTAGCAATACAATTAAAGCCTAGTGTGCCTGTTTATTTGCTGGTGTGGTATCTTTTGATACATTATTACTTATATAATTCCCACGACATTCCTATTGAAACAAGGGGTACTTCTCTCAGACAATGAGCTCCATCCGATCCTATTTTTAGATTCATTGAAAGGGACCTACGTTTTAACTCCAGCTCCGAACGGCAAATGTATTATTTAGAGAAGTTTTACATAGCCTGATACTCAAGTAGGTCTGGCCGGGGATCGAACTTGGGACCTCTGGTATGCTAGGCGGATGACTTACCTCCTATAGCACGGCGGTTGTATAAATACTGTGTGCCTAAGATGTCTATCTGCCTCAAAATATCGACCATTTCTGTGGATGACCGCTATCATCCGGTTATCTTTGGCGACCTCTGCAAAGATTTCTCGACCAGTGCTTCCATTTAGGTGTAAGTGAATCATCAGGAGATCACAATATTTGTTGTTTAGAAGTATCCTGTTTTCAGGGAGTTTCTCTGCTGCTTGGTAGTCAGAATTTGTATATCTTTTTTGAAGGTCTAGAAAACGTAATATAGGCTAACGAATAAATCAGTATCACTTGGGTCCTGTGATATCTGCAGGCAATAGATTAGAAAAGAAAGATTTCTAGACTACCAGTGGTTAAAGGCTTGTTGGAGCCAATCAGTTACTACTATTTTGGAATATTTAGGCTCGATAGCAGACCCCTTACATTCGCTAGGGTAAGGCAATGGGAAGGAAGATGAGTAACTGTATCTTATTGGAGCCAACCAGTTCCTATAAAGAAGTGTCTATTTTGGGAATATTATTGCTCGATAGATCAGATAAATCGTGCAGAAATGACGCAGGCCCCTTAGCTTTACTAGGGCGGGGCGGTGATAAAGAAGGTGAATAACTGTCCTACCTCCTCTATGTTATGACTAGTTACTAGTTACTATGAAGATTAAGCCTTCTGGCATGCAAAATAAAAACACGGTGTCCTATGAGGGTTGAGATCTAGTAGCGAAGTTGATGGCGAGGGACAGATATCAAGCATTTTAAACGTTTGTTATAGTAAATGTTTTCTTTAAAACTGAACAAGTGATTTCAGCGGACCAGGTTTTCTGGGCTGACCGAAACGGAGTTTGAACTTATAAATTAGTCCACATTTTTCCGACTAAGGGGAGCAACATATTTAGCAAATTTATACGCAGTGATATAATCAGGTATGTTGTTATGACTGGGTACCTAAAAGAGTTTACTATTAATGGGTGTTTTTTTTGAGGTATGGAACTTCGAATTGAAATAAAACACAAGAAAATCGTTTTAATGTCCATCAATTTGGCTTTATTGGAAGGATAATTTTATGCCATTAATGTTTAAATATGATTTCGTGCATGTGGCCGCCGCGGCTGGCTCGAATAAAGCCAATTCTACAGGTCCAATTTTCAACTACTTTTTCGAGCATATGGGGCCGTATGTTGGCAATAACGCCACGAAAGTTGGCTTCCAAGTCCCCTAACGTTTCTGGTTTGTTGGCGTAGACGAGCGACTTCACATATCCCCAAAGAAAATAATCCAGTGGTGTCAAATCGCACGATCTTGGTGGCCAATTGTCAGGTCCATTCCGCGAAATTATGCGCTCATCGAATGTTTCCTTCAATAAATCAATTGTGACGTGCACTGTGTGGCATGTAGCGCCGTCTTGTTGGAACAACAACTCATCCACATTCATGCCATCCAATTGGGGAACAAAATAGTCGGTTATCATGGCTCTATACCGGTCTCCATTTATGGTAACTGACTCTCCAGCATTATTTCGGAAGAAGTATGGCCCAATGACTCCAACAGCCCATAGAGCACACCAAACAGTCAGTTTTTGTGGATGTAATGGCGTCTCAAGGGTCTCATGTGGATTCTCCAGCCATTCAACCAAAAATGAGCTTCATCACTGAACAAAATTTTGCGATGAAAATCAGCATCGAGATCAATCTCATTTTCGGCCCATACACCAAAATCACAACGCATTGCATGGTCTCGCGGCTTTAATTCTTGCACAAGCTGGATCTTGTAAGGTCGCAAGCCAAGATCTTTGCGCAAAATCTTCCATAAAGTTGATGGACAAAGTTCCAATTGCTGTGCACGGTGGCGAATCGATTCAATCGGGTCCTCTTCAACACTTTGCTCTACAGCGGCAATTGTTTCTTCGGTGCGCACTGTTCGACGTCGCTGCGGATGCGTATTATCACATAGAGTAAACGTAGTGCGAAAACGATCCATGGTTAACCGAATTAATTGCTCTGATGGACGATTATGTCGACCATAAAATGGACGGAGCTTGCGGTAAACTTCGCGAACTGAACCATTATTTTCGAAATAAATTTGCACGATTTGCAAGCGTTGTTCTTTTGTCAACCTGTTCATGATGAAATGGCAAACCAAACTAAATATTAATCACTTGACAGCTGACAAAATGGCCGCCAGTTAAAAAAGTGATGCCAACTTAAAGTTCTATACCTCAATAAAAAACACCCGATAGAATGTCCATCTCATTTCGATATGTCCGGCATTCATGAGTGAGAACAGATGTCGTAAAGATACTAGATATGGATTTTATGGCGGCCTGACAGTCGATACTAAAACAAATATCTCTATTCTATGTATATTTCATGGTATCTTAGCCACTTGGTCTCCCTGTAAGTGACATATATATCGGTCTAAATAATACAGCTGAGACTAGGAAGCTTTAAACGGATTTCTTTCATTCTTTCTAAATACGAAAGAAAGAATGCGGTTCAGCAAAAAACACTGGATCACAAAATTCAACCTTTTGCGTTACATTAGATCGCAACTATACCATACTTAAATGGCCTGTACATATTTACAACCTGTTTAGGTCAAAGGCCAAGTATATTTTAGAGTTTCATGATTCTATCGAACTTGTGCGCATATTTTCCAATTTCTTAGGCCAAACTTTGAAAGATTTTCCTCTACTTGGTCTTTCTGTGGAAGTTTCGGACGTCCTCTTCTAACATTAGGGGGTACAGTTTTTATTTTAATCTAAGATTTTTCATAGCAATTGTTTTCTCCAGGAGTGGCTTACCAGTCCGATTTCTTAATTCATATTTTTATCGTTCTTACGGGAGAACTCGCGGCTCAGTGGTCAGTATCCACAGTTGAAATAAAGATTTACCAAGTTAAGTCTGGGCTTACCAAGTTAAGACCAATCAGAACCGTAGCTTGGTATCCAACATCCCCTACATTGCAACTATAGCTTTTTTTTAAATTCCTCATGGTCCTTTTAAATTTGTTGTTATAACATTGAAAAGGCCGATCCAAAGTCTCTACATGGAAGCCGTATAGCTCTATATCATAATGTGCAAACTTTTACAAAAGAGCTTTTGAGCTTTCACACCAACACACTATGTATGAGCGAGACGCAACTATGTTTGTCCCGCTCACACTTACGTAAAATTGTCTTTGCCAAGTCAGTGCTGCCAGATTTTTGCTCTATAATATGAAGAAAAATGTAAATCTGATAACACTGACCGTAAGAGCTTTCAAACCTGTTTACCACAAATGCAAATATTAATGGATGTGCTTTTGGACAGGTCAGCACTATATTTTAAAGATATTGCACTCCATATATTTCTTTCTGCCAAAAATGAAATTAAAGTGGATAAAGAACAATGGAAAATACATAAACGCCCAAACAAACATACATTTCATGAGCATGTGTGTGTGCCTTAGCTTTCTCTCATTGGACAATCGTGTCCATTAGTTGTTTCCGAATTAGAACAAAAACGGTATACCCTCTTTTTTATGGGATTTTCAAATTTACTATACGGCAAATCAATGTATGGAAGTGCATTATCTTTATATTATAGAGTCTTTGGCTGATCCATAGATTTGATCATTACATTGCATCGGCTGGTTTGATTTTTATGAAAGAAACAGAATATATTAGCGAATAAAATGACCATTAAGTCGTTTTAAAACGATTTTCTGATATGTTTATTAGATTCGATTTGCATTTTGGTACAAAAAATCATTTGTTTTTATATAAAATTTTTTTATTTTTTTTATTTCTTAAAGATTCATAAAAATGGAAGATGACAAAAACCATCCACTTTTATTAGATGATCTTAAACCTTTGAGTATTGGTAATGAAATAAGCCTTAAGTCCTGAAAATCCATAAATAAATGCTGATTTTACGAACAATAAAATAAATAAAGTGAAAATACGAAATTTTGTAGTTAACCGATTTCCGTCATTGGGGTTATATGGGAGCTAGGGTCAAATGTGGACCCTTGTTTATACAAAAACTATGTGTGCAACAAAGAAACATAAAATCACCATTTTTTTTATTGATTTCGAAGCGTTTTTGTAAATTTGGACGCATTTAAGTGGCTTTTGATGGAATGCCTTGTATGGAAGCTATGGTTAAATATGAACCGATTTCAATAAAATTTAGTGCATTGATTTTGGTTTATATAAGCAATGTTTCCTCTAAATTTCATAAAAATATACTAAAGTTTGTGGCCAAAACCTCAACTAAGGTAGTGAGATCTATGGGAGGTATTCAAAATAATGAACTGGGGGGTCACTGCGTATCTCGATGCGCAGTGCTTATGCTTAAAGCATTGTGTTTCGAAAATACTTTCTTTCGAATCGAAATACGCAGTAACCCCCCTGATTTTGGCCAAATTGAATAGTTATGGTCAGACTATCAAAGATAATGTTTGCGCCAAATGTCGTAAAGATAAAAGAAATGTTTTATCTTTGAGGAACATAAAACAATATTCCGGGAAGAAAATTTCTTTGGGGGACCCCAAAATTTTGGACATGTTTGTTATTTTTAACAGGCTTTGTCCTTGTAGCAAAAACTATATTTTACGCCAAGTCTCATGAAAGTATCTTGAAGTGTATACTTTTTTTAAATACATAATTGGATTTATATGAACATTTTTTTTTTTTGTTAAAAATTGGTTATTTTCACGTTTTTTTTAATAAAATCAGTACTAATCGATAGATTTTCATTATGTCTGGCTCTTGTATATTACTTGGAATATTTATAGTTTTACAATTGTAAAGTAACGATGTTAAGTGTTGCCATTTTCTATTTTTTATGAATTGTTAAATTTTCGATTTGAAAAAAACCTATTTTCTTTATATTGCTTTGTGAATAACTCCAAAACCCTTGATCATACAAAAATCTAATGTTTAAAAGTCTTAAGGGTAATTTTCTTCTTAATCTATTGATGTATTTTTCATTTTTAAGATATGCTAAATTTACTAGACAACCTCCTCAAAAAATCAAAAATTAAAAAAAAAATTAATGAAAAAACTTTTTTTTTTCGATTTGGAACTAAAGGATATTTTTATATTGTAATGTGAATAACTTTAAAACCCTTGATCACATAGAAATCTTGTGTTTGTGCATCTTAAAGGTAACTTTGCTCTTTATCCATTGGTGTATTTTCAATAAAATTGGGCTAGTCGTTTTTAAGATATGGTGAATTTACAAGTACAACCTCCTCGAAAATCATAAATTTTTGGAAAAAAAGTATTAACGAAAAAACTAAAATTTTTGGTGTTTTTAGACCTAGGAAAAGAATAAACATATTATTTGCAACGGCAAGTGTTGCCATTTTAGATTTTTTTATAAATTTTAAAAAAAATATTTTTTTCGATTTGGTTTAAAACTATATTTTTTGTATATATTGCAATGTTAATAACTCCAAAACCCTTGATCACACAAAAATCTTATGTTTTCACGTCTTAAAGGTAATTTTGTTCTTAATCCATTGATGTATTTTTCAATAAAATTGAGCTAGTCGTTTTCAAAATATGCTAAATTTACTAGTACAACCCCCTCAAAAATCATAAATTTTTGGAAAAAAAATAAATGAAAAAATTAAAAATTTTTGTGGTTTTGGACTTAGAAGTAGAACAAACATATTATTTGGAATGGCAAGTGTTGCCATTTTAAATTTTTTATGAATTTCAAAAAAATATTTTTTTTTTTTCGATTTGTAACAAAAACCTATTTTTTTATATATTGCAATGTTAACAACTTCAAAACCCTTGATCACACAAAAATTGTGCTTACACGTTTTAAAAGTAATTTTGTTCTTAATACATTGATGTATTTTTCAATAAAATTGGGCTAGTCGTTTTTAAGATAGGGTAAATTTACTAGTACAACAACCCCAAAAAATCAAAAATTTTTGAAAAAAAAATATTGGTGGCTTTGGACATAGGATAACTCATGCAAAGAAAAAATAGGTTCACTAAAAATTATTCCACTATAATTTGAATCTATTTTAAAAGAGTTTATAACTGTTTTAAATCAAAACATTTTAAATTACTTTGACAAAAGTGTCTCTAACAAAATAAACCAAACATTTTTGTGTGATACAAACTTCAACAAAAAACTCAAAATACCATTCACATCTACGCTTGTTGGTGTAGGGTATACAAATTTAATAAATGTAAAATAGTAAAATATCTCGTTTGAAAAGCCTAATGCTTGACCTTTAAAATCTATATAAATAAACAACAAAAAATATGTCACTTTAGACTTGCACTTTCAATAAAAATACGTATGTAAGTGGCTTTCGAATTGCAACTCTTATATTGTAATAATATTGTAGGAAAAAGCTAATAGTTTCCAATGATTTCTAGGTGATCAAATTAGAGAACGTGCTTTCTTTAAACTTGATTGAGCACGTTCAGTTGATTATTAGTTAATAATAAATAAAAAAATTAATACTTAATGACACAATTTAAATATTGTCAGTAAATGTGTTCGAAATATTTGAAGGATTGAAATCAAAAAATTTTCAGTTTTGAGAAAAACTGAACTCGAGTCTTTGCAAAATTCCCAGATTTGTTTGATCGTCTAGAAACTCCTTTAAAAATCAAGTGGTTTCCTAAAGTTTATGTCAATAAAAAAACAATGCAACTCTAAAAATTTAATTTAAATTCCTATTGGGAATATTTTTATAAACTCCCCCAACATTCAAATACGAAATTAACAAAAATTCGGAAATTAGAAAAAAATTCAAACTTTAATAAAAAAAAACCTTTTTCAATTTTTCAAGCTGAAACCACATCTTTTAAAAATATTTGCAATCCCTTAAAAGAAATCCCAAAATTCAAAATCAAAGAAATAACAATATGGCCAATACACCATCACCATCCAAAAGATATCCAGAAAATGGTGCACAGCAACAACCAATGAATTCCACAACATTTCCCATAAGGCCGTCATACAATCCCCGATTAGTTATAACTCCCGAAACTTTGGGTATAAATGTACTCTCTGCAATCAATAGAGAACACCAGCAAGTACCACAACAACAACAACAACAGCCTGAAGCACCTTTGGTCGATGTAAAATCTTATTACGAAAGACATTGCCCAAAACCCAGGGTGGGTCAATTTTCCGACTTAACACAAGATTCGAAAACTTCTTTTCACAGCACTCACTCGAATACCCCAAGAACTTCGTTTATTTCCCTAAAAAGCGAAAATGTTTCTCAAAATACAAACAAGTTTCCCACGAGCCCAACTTCGCCAAACAATTCACCCAATCCGCAATGGACTATTGACAGTCCGAATAATAATTATAACACAACACCTTTGCAAAGCCCTACGCAGTCAGCTATATACAACTCATGCGTTAACCCATTTAGTCCGAGTGCTTGTGGTACTTTGCAAAATCGTAAATCTTCGGGTGATCTACCTGCAAATGATGCTCCTTATATATCAAGTGGTTATGGTCTGCAATGTTCCTCCTTAACGGAAATTTATAATGCATGTACAGATAAACAGCAGCTGCCTTCACCGGGATCTGATGCATGCGATTCAGCTTTATTGAATTATAAAACATTGAACAAAATCTATTCAGATCGGATCGAGGATATTGATGCTAACGTTTGGGGTGACAAAGATGTAAGTACTTTTAATTATTTTGGTTCAGTCCTAGGTTAAGTTCTAGGTTCAGTTCTAGGTTTAGTTCAATGTTCTGTTCTAGATCTAGTTCTAGTTCAGTTCTAGTTCAGTTCTAGTTCAGTTCTAGTTCAGTTCTAGTTCAGTTCTAGTTCAGTTCTAGTTCAGTTCTAGTTCAGTTCTAGTTCAGTTCTAGTTCAGTTCTAGTTCAGTTCTAGTTCAGTTCTAGTTCAGTTCTAGTTCAGTTCTAGTTCAGTTCTAGTTCAGTTCTAGTTCAGTTCTAGTTCAGTTCTAGTTCAGTTCTAGTTCAGTTCTAGTTCAGTTCTAGTTCAGTTCTAGTTCAGTTCTAGTTCAGTTCTAGTTCAGTTCTAGTTCAGTTCTAGTTCAGTTCTAGTTCAGTTCTAGTTCAGTTCTAGTTCAGTTCTAGTTCAGTTCTAGTTCAGTTCTAGTTCAGTTCTAGTTCAGTTCTAGTTCAGTTCTAGTTCAGTTCTAGTTCAGTTCTAGTTCAGTTCTAGTTCAGTTCTAGTTCAGTTCTAGTTCAGTTCTAGTTCAGTTCTAGTTCAGTTCTAGTTCAGTTCTAGTTCAGTTCTAGTTCAGTTCTAGTTCAGTTCTAGTTCAGTTCTAGTTCAGTTCTAGTTCAGTTCTAGTTCAGTTCTAGTTCAGTTCTAGTTCAGTTCTAGTTCAGTTCTAGTTCAGTTCTAGTTCAGTTCTAGTTCAGTTCTAGTTCAGTTCTAGTTCAGTTCTAGTTCAGTTCTAGTTCAGTTCTAGTTCAGTTCTAGTTCAGTTCTAGTTCAGTTCTAGTTCAGTTCTAGTTCAGTTCTAGTTCAGTTCTAGTTCAGTTCTAGTTCAGTTCTAGTTCAGTTCTAGTTCAGTTCTAGTTCAGTTCTAGTTCAGTTCTAGTTCAGTTCTAGTTCAGTTCTAGTTCAGTTCTAGTTCAGTTCTAGTTCAGTTCTAGTTCAGTTCTAGTTCAGTTCTAGTTCAGTTCTAGTTCAGTTCTAGTTCAGTTCTAGTTCAGTTCTAGTTCAGTTCTAGTTCAGTTCTAGTTCAGTTCTAGTTCAGTTCTAGTTCAGTTCTAGTTCAGTTCTAGTTCAGTTCTAGTTCAGTTCTAGTTCAGTTCTAGTTCAGTTCTAGTTCAGTTCTAGTTCAGTTCTAGTTCAGTTCTAGTTCAGTTCTAGTTCAGTTCTAGTTCAGTTCTAGTTCAGTTCTAGTTCAGTTCTAGTTCAGTTCTAGTTCAGTTCTAGTTCAGTTCTAGTTCAGTTCTAGTTCAGTTCTAGTTCAGTTCTAGTTCAGTTCTAGTTCAGTTCTAGTTCAGTTCTAGTTCAGTTCTAGTTCAGTTCTAGTTCAGTTCTAGTTCAGTTCTAGTTCAGTTCTAGTTCAGTTCTAGTTCAGTTCTAGTTCAGTTCTAGTTCAGTTCTAGTTCAGTTCTAGTTCAGTTCTAGTTCAGTTCTAGTTCAGTTCTAGTTCAGTTCTAGTTCAGTTCTAGTTCAGTTCTAGTTCAGTTCTAGTTCAGTTCTAGTTCAGTTCTAGTTCAGTTCTAGTTCAGTTCTAGTTCAGTTCTAGTTCAGTTCTAGTTCAGTTCTAGTTCAGTTCTAGTTCAGTTCTAGTTCAGTTCTAGTTCAGTTCTAGTTCAGTTCTAGTTCAGTTCTAGTTCAGTTCTAGTTCAGTTCTAGTTCAGTTCTAGTTCAGTTCTAGTTCAGTTCTAGTTCAGTTCTAGTTCAGTTCTAGTTCAGTTCTAGTTCAGTTCTAGTTCAGTTCTAGTTCAGTTCTAGTTCAGTTCTAGTTCAGTTCTAGTTCAGTTCTAGTTCAGTTCTAGTTCAGTTCTAGTTCAGTTCTAGTTCAGTTCTAGTTCAGTTCTAGTTCAGTTCTAGTTCAGTTCTAGTTCAGTTCTAGTTCAGTTCTAGTTCAGTTCTAGTTCAGTTCTAGTTCAGTTCTAGTTCAGTTCTAGTTCAGTTCTAGTTCAGTTCTAGTTCAGTTCTAGTTCAGTTCTAGTTCAGTTCTAGTTCAGTTCTAGTTCAGTTCTAGTTCAGTTCTAGTTCAGTTCTAGTTCAGTTCTAGTTCAGTTCTAGTTCAGTTCTAGTTCAGTTCTAGTTCAGTTCTAGTTCAGTTCTAGTTCAGTTCTAGTTCAGTTCTAGTTCAGTTCTAGTTCAGTTCTAGTTCAGTTCTAGTTCAGTTCTAGTTCAGTTCTAGTTCAGTTCTAGTTCAGTTCTAGTTCAGTTCTAGTTCAGTTCTAGTTCAGTTCTAGTTCAGTTCTAGTTCAGTTCTAGTTCAGTTCTAGTTCAGTTCTAGTTCAGTTCTAGTTCAGTTCTAGTTCAGTTCTAGTTCAGTTCTAGTTCAGTTCTAGTTCAGTTCTAGTTCAGTTCTAGTTCAGTTCTAGTTCAGTTCTAGTTCAGTTCTAGTTCAGTTCTAGTTCAGTTCTAGTTCAGTTCTAGTTCAGTTCTAGTTCAGTTCTAGTTCAGTTCTAGTTCAGTTCTAGTTCAGTTCTAGTTCAGTTCTAGTTCAGTTCTAGTTCAGTTCTAGTTCAGTTCTAGTTCAGTTCTAGTTCAGTTCTAGTTCAGTTCTAGTTCAGTTCTAGTTCAGTTCTAGTTCAGTTCTAGTTCAGTTCTAGTTCAGTTCTAGTTCAGTTCTAGTTCAGTTCTAGTTCAGTTCTAGTTCAGTTCTAGTTCAGTTCTAGTTCAGTTCTAGTTCAGTTCTAGTTCAGTTCTAGTTCAGTTCTAGTTCAGTTCTAGTTCAGTTCTAGTTCAGTTCTAGTTCAGTTCTAGTTCAGTTCTAGTTCAGTTCTAGTTCAGTTCTAGTTCAGTTCTAGTTCAGTTCTAGTTCAGTTCTAGTTCAGTTCTAGTTCAGTTCTAGTTCAGTTCTAGTTCAGTTCTAGTTCAGTTCTAGTTCAGTTCTAGTTCAGTTCTAGTTCAGTTCTAGTTCAGTTCTAGTTCAGTTCTAGTTCAGTTCTAGTTCAGTTCTAGTTCAGTTCTAGTTCAGTTCTAGTTCAGTTCTAGTTCAGTTCTAGTTCAGTTCTAGTTCAGTTCTAGTTCAGTTCTAGTTCAGTTCTAGTTCAGTTCTAGTTCAGTTCTAGTTCAGTTCTAGTTCAGTTCTAGTTCAGTTCTAGTTCAGTTCTAGTTCAGTTCTAGTTCAGTTCTAGTTCAGTTCTAGTTCAGTTCTAGTTCAGTTCTAGTTCAGTTCTAGTTCAGTTCTAGTTCAGTTCTAGTTCAGTTCTAGTTCAGTTCTAGTTCAGTTCTAGTTCAGTTCTAGTTCAGTTCTAGTTCAGTTCTAGTTCAGTTCTAGTTCAGTTCTAGTTCAGTTCTAGTTCAGTTCTAGTTCAGTTCTAGTTCAGTTCTAGTTCAGTTCTAGTTCAGTTCTAGTTCAGTTCTAGTTCAGTTCTAGTTCAGTTCTAGTTCAGTTCTAGTTCAGTTCTAGTTCAGTTCTAGTTCAGTTCTAGTTCAGTTCTAGTTCAGTTCTAGTTCAGTTCTAGTTCAGTTCTAGTTCAGTTCTAGTTCAGTTCTAGTTCAGTTCTAGTTCAGTTCTAGTTCAGTTCTAGTTCAGTTCTAGTTCAGTTCTAGTTCAGTTCTAGTTCAGTTCTAGTTCAGTTCTAGTTCAGTTCTAGTTCAGTTCTAGTTCAGTTCTAGTTCAGTTCTAGTTCAGTTCTAGTTCAGTTCTAGTTCAGTTCTAGTTCAGTTCTAGTTCAGTTCTAGTTCAGTTCTAGTTCAGTTCTAGTTCAGTTCTAGTTCAGTTCTAGTTCAGTTCTAGTTCAGTTCTAGTTCAGTTCTAGTTCAGTTCTAGTTCAGTTCTAGTTCAGTTCTAGTTCAGTTCTAGTTCAGTTCTAGTTCAGTTCTAGTTCAGTTCTAGTTCAGTTCTAGTTCAGTTCTAGTTCAGTTCTAGTTCAGTTCTAGTTCAGTTCTAGTTCAGTTCTAGTTCAGTTCTAGTTCAGTTCTAGTTCAGTTCTAGTTCAGTTCTAGTTCAGTTCTAGTTCAGTTCTAGTTCAGTTCTAGTTCAGTTCTAGTTCAGTTCTAGTTCAGTTCTAGTTCAGTTCTAGTTCAGTTCTAGTTCAGTTCTAGTTCAGTTCTAGTTCAGTTCTAGTTCAGTTCTAGTTCAGTTCTAGTTCAGTTCTAGTTCAGTTCTAGTTCAGTTCTAGTTCAGTTCTAGTTCAGTTCTAGTTCAGTTCTAGTTCAGTTCTAGTTCAGTTCTAGTTCAGTTCTAGTTCAGTTCTAGTTCAGTTCTAGTTCAGTTCTAGTTCAGTTCTAGTTCAGTTCTAGTTCAGTTCTAGTTCAGTTCTAGTTCAGTTCTAGTTCAGTTCTAGTTCAGTTCTAGTTCAGTTCTAGTTCAGTTCTAGTTCAGTTCTAGTTCAGTTCTAGTTCAGTTCTAGTTCAGTTCTAGTTCAGTTCTAGTTCAGTTCTAGTTCAGTTTCAGTTCAATTTTAGTTCAGTTCAGTTCTAGTTCATTTCTAGTTCAGTTCTAGGTCCAGTTCTAGGTTCTAGTCTAAGTTCAGTTCGTTTAGTTCCAGTTCTAGGTTATATTCTAAGTTCAGTTCTTTTAGTTCCAGTCTTAGTTGTAAGTTCAGTTTTACCTAAGTTCTAGGTCTAGTTCTAGGTTCTTTTCTAAGTTCAGTTCTTTTAGTTCCAGTCTTAGTTGTACGTTCAGTTTTACCTCTGTTCTAGGTTCAGTTCTATGTTTGGTTACTGGTTCAGTTCTAAGTTCAGTTCAAGGTTAGTTCTAGTTTAAGTTTTACGTTCATTTCTGCTTTCAGTTCGAGATTTAGTTTTAGGGTAAGTTTTAGTTCTAGAGATATACCTTAAATCCAAATTCTTTGAATGTTAAATTTTAGCATAATAACTCTTAAACTCTACTTCCAGTTAAAAATTGTGACTTACCAGGAATGGATTGAGATGCTGACAAAAATCAATGAAAACTTTATCACTAACATGGAAGAGTTGGAAAGAGAAGTGGCAGAACGTTTGGAACTGGTGCAAAGAAAGGTTAATAGCAATTGCCGTCACAGTCAAGGCAATGAGTTAATGAAAAGTCGCAAAGACATAGATACATTGCTGAAGTACATAAGAAATGCACGAACTTACAATACTTGGGATCTACAGGGTCTAACATTTGAGACCATAAGTCCCGCTCAGGTATTAGATATGGGAGAGTTATATGTGGAAGGCAATGGGGATTCAAGAAAGGTGGGTAAATACTTTAAATTTAAATATATTTTAAATACATATATAAAATTTTCGTATATCGTTTCAGAATTCCAATGATGCTGAGCAAATGCAAAGAAACCAGGTGCGTTGAGTTATAGTTTTGTTCGGAATAACTTATTTTTTTATTGAAGTTATACCTATTATTAAAATGTTATGTTTTCTATGATTCTTAAATAAATATATCTTTATAACTGATCCAGTTTTTGGAATTTGTTTATCCGTTCAGGTTTATGCTAACATGAAAGCTTTGGTTCACGAAGTGGCCGAAAAGCATGACGAAATGAGAGAACTTAGGCGCCAGGTTATCGCTTTAGAAGATGAAATTCAAAAGGCCCAACAGAAAATTCAGCTAAAAGATGATGTCATTAAGGAATTAAGAAATGATCTGAAAGCATCAAATCAAAAGGTGCCTAGTCAAATTCTTATACCTTCAGTTTTACTTCATTTTAGACATTTCATGTCTAAAAAACTTCAAGATATAACAAAAATATACAAAAATTCAAAAATATTTTACAAAAACATATTTTATATTTCAATTTTTTTTTGGTTTAACATATTTCCTTTCTTGTTTTAAAATTAAGCTTTTGATTAATTCTCCTGTGGATCCAGGTTTGACAATGGCTCCTATAAATTTCGATACTCCTCGTAGCGGTAATACCCAAATAACGGATACCCCCATGGTGAGTTAGTTAATACTTCAATTTTTGCCCTTCTTCTGATGACTTTTAATTTTTACAGTATCAGGAAGACAACGGTTCCCACTTCGATTCTCTTAGCAATATAGAGCATGAGGAACAGCAGCAAATAAAAGTCCTTCATGATGAAATACATCAATTCTTTGAGATGAACAATGAGTTTAATAAACAAAAAATGGAAGCACATCGCAAGAGCCTAATGGATATCTTCCAAAAATCTATAAATCTAACAAAAGTATATAAAGTTCCAAATCACTTATCCAAATTATAGATATATAAATGATTAACCATTCCTTATATTCTTAGGAATCTGAAAGGGCAGCTCATCGTAAACTAGATTTTATACGACGTCAATTAATTGATTTAGAATCAGACTCGGTTGAAGCCCCGAATGACAGCGATTCGGGATTCCTTTCGAAAAGTGAAAATAATCAAGATGCGAAAATTTTAGAATCGGTTCGTAAACGTTTCCGCAAGTTGAACGAGACAAATGTCGAGCTGAGGAAACGTTTGCAAAAATTGGAATTGGAAAATAATGGTAAATTTAATATCTTGCAAAATTTCGGAAGACATACTAAAATAATTCCTTTCTATGATTTCTCTAGAGTTGTCCAATAGCTTGCAGTCCGAGAAAAGTTTCTTTCAACAAAATAGTCAAACTTTGAAGGAGGTGGCGAATTTATTAAGTGAAATGGTATGAGATTAAATACAAAATATTCGACATCAAAAAATTCCCTCAACATTTAAAATTTTGACCAAATTTATTTCCAAAAATTAAAGCTTTAGGTCCAAAAAGTAAAGCTTTAGGTCCCACAACTAAAGCTTTATGCCCAAAAACTAAAGAAGCATATATTAAGAATTTAATTCGGAATAATTGAATTACTGAAGAAAAATGTCAGTAGGAAGAGTTTTCTATATAAAAGTTGTCGGTGGGAAGAGTTTTCTATATAAAAGTTGTCGGTGGGAAGAGTTTTCTATAGAAAAGTTGTCGGTGGGAAGAGTTTTCTATAGAAAAGTTGTCGGTGGGAAGAGTTTTCTATAGAAAAGTTGTCGGTGGGAAGAGTTTTCTATAGAAAAGTTGTCGGTGGGAAGAGTTTTCTATAGAAAAGTTGTCGGTGGGAAGAGTTTTCTATAGAAAAGTTGTCGGTGGGAAGAGTTTTCTATAGAAAAGTTGTCGGTGGGAAGAGTTTTCTATAGAAAAGTTGTCGGTGGGAAGAGTTTTCTATAGAAAAGTTGTCGGTGGGAAGAGTTTTCTATGGAAAAGTTGTCGGTGGGAAGAGTTTTCTATAGAAAAGTTGTCGGTGGGAAGAGTTTTCTATAGAAAAGTTGTCGGTGGGAAGAGTTTTCTATAGAAAAGTTGTCGGTGGGAAGAGTTTTCTATAGAAAAGTTGTCGGTGGGAAGAGTTTTCTATAAAAAAGTTGTCGGTGGGAAGAGTTTTCTATAGAAAAGTTGTCGGTGGGAAGAGTTTTCTATAGAAAAGTTGTCGGTGGGAAGAGTTTTCTATAGAAAAGTTGTCGGTGGGAAGAGTTTTCTATAGAAAAGTTGTCGGTGGGAAGAGTTTTCTATAGAAAAGTTGTCGGTGGGAAGAGTTTTCTATAGAAAAGTTGTCGGTGGGAAGAGTTTTCTATAGAAAAGTTGTCGGTGGGAAGAGTTTTCTATAGAAAAGTTGTCGGTGGGAAGAGTTTTCTATGGAAAAGTTGTCGGTGGGAAGAGTTTTCTATAGAAAAGTTGTCGGTGGGAAGAGTTTTCTATAGAAAAGTTGTCGGTGGGAAGAGTTTTCTATAGAAAAGTTGTCGGTGGGAAGAGTTTTCTATAGAAAAGTTGTCGGTGGGAAGAGTTTTCTATAGAAAAGTTGTCGGTGGGAAGACTTTTCTATAGAAAAGTCGTCGGTAGGAAGACTTTTCTATAGAAAAGTTGTCGGTAGGAAGACTTTTCTATAGAAAAGTCGTCGGTAGGAAGACTTTTCTATAGAAAAGTCGTCGGTAGGAAGACTTTTCTATAGAAAAGTCGTCGGTAGGAAGACTTTTCTACAGAAAAGTCGTCGGTAGGAAGACTTTTCTATAGAAAAGTCGTCGGTAGGAAGACTTTTCTATAGAAAAGTCGTCGGTAGGAAGACTTTTCTATAGAAAAGTCGTCGGTAGGAAGACTTTTCTATAGAAAAGTCGTCGGTAGGAAGACTTTTCTATAGAAAAGTCGTCGGTAGGAAGACTTTTCTATAGAAAAGTCGTCGGTAGGAAGACTTTTCTATAGAAAAGTCGTCGGTAGGAAGACTTTTCTATAGAAAAGTCGTCGGTAGGAAGACTTTTCTATAGAAAAGTCGTCGGTAGGAAGACTTTTCTATAGAAAAGTTGTCGGTAGGAAGACTTTTCTATAGAAAAGTCGTCGGTAGGAAGACTTTTCTATAGAAAAGTCGTCGGTAGGAAGACTTTTCTATAGAAAAGTCGTCAGTAGGAAGACTTTTCTATAGAAAAGTCGTCGGTAGGAAGACTTTTCTATAGAAAAGTCGCCGGTAGGAAGACTTTTCTATAGAAAAGTCGTCGGTAGGAAGACTTTTCTATAGAAAAGTCGTCGGTTGGAAGACCTTTCTATAGAAAAGTCGTCGGTAGGAAGACTTTTCTATAGAAAAGTCGTCGGTAGGAAGACTTTTCTATAGAAAAGTCGTCGGTAGGAAGACTTTTCTATAGAAAAGTCGTCGGTAGGAAGACTTTTCTATAGAAAAGTCGTCGGTAGGAAGACTTTTCTATAGAAAAGTCGTCGGTAGGAAGACTTTTCTATAGAAAAGTCGTCGGTAGGAAGACTTTTCTGTAGAAAAGTCGTCGGTAGGTAGACTTTTCTATAAAAAAGTCGTCGGTAGGAAGAATTTTCTATAGAAAAGTCGTCGGTAGGAAAACTTTTCTATAGAAAAGTCGTCGGTAGGAAGACTTTTCTATAGAAAAGTCTTCGGTAGGAAGACTTTTCTATAGAAAACTCTTCGGTAGGAAGACTTTTCTATAGAAAACTCTTCGGTAGGAAGACTTTTCTATAGAAAACTCTTCGGTAGGAAGACTTTTCTATAGAAAAGTCTTCGGTAGGAAGACTTTTCTATAGAAAAGTCGTAGGTAGGAAGACTTTTCTATAGAAAAGTCGTAGGTAGGAAGACTTTTCTGTAGAAAAGTCGTCGGTAGGAAGACTTTTCTGTAGAAAAGTCGTCGGTAGGATGACTTTTCTGTAGAAACGTCGTCGGTAGGAAGACTTTTCTGTAGAAAAGTCGTCGGTAGGAAGACTTTTTTATAGAAAAGTCGTCGGTAGGAAGACTTTTCTATAGAAAAGTCGTCGGTAGGAAGACTTTTCTATAGAAAAGTCGTCGGTAGGAAGACTTTTCTATAGAAAAGTCGTCGGTAGGAAGACTTTTCTATAGAAAAGTCGTCGGTAGGAAGACTTTTCTATAGAAAAGTCGTCGGTAGGAAGACTTTTCTATAGAAAAGTTGTCGGTGGGAAGAGTTTTCTATAGAAAAGTTGTCGGTGGGAAGAGTTTTCGATAGAAAAGTTGTCGGTGGGAAGAGTTTTCTATAGAAAAGTCGTCGGTGGGAAGATTTTTCTATAGAAAAGTTGTCGGTGGGAAGAGTTTTCTATAGAAAAGTTGTCGGTGGGAAGAGTTTTCTATAGAAAAGTTGTCGGTGGGAAGAGTTTTCTGTAGAAAAGTTGTCGGTGGGAAGAGTTTTCTATAGAAAAGTTGTCGGTGGGAAGAGTTTTCTATAGAAAAGTTGTCGGTGGGAAGAGTTTTCTATAGAAAAGTTGTCGGTGGGAAGAGTTTTCTATAGAAAAGTTGTCGGTGGGAAGAGTTTTCTATAGAAAAGTTGTCGGTGGGAAGAGTTTTCTATAGAAAAGTTGTCGGTGGGAAGAGTTTTCTATAGAAAAGTTGTCGGTGGGAAGAGTTTTCTATAGAAAAGTTGTCGGTGGGAAGAGTTTTCTATAGAAAAGTCGTCGGTTGGAAGACTTTTCTATAGAAAAGTTGTCGGTGGGAAGAGTTTTCTATAGAAAAGTTGTCGGTGGGAAGAGTTTTCGATAGAAAAGTTGTCGGTGGGAAGAGTTTTCTATAGAAAAGTCGTCGGTGGGAAGATTTTTCTATAGAAAAGTTGTCGGTGGGAAGAGTTTTCTATAGAAAAGTTGTCGGTGGGAAGACTTTTCTATAGAAAAGTCGTCGGTAGGAAGACTTTTCTATAGAAAAGTCGTCGGTAGGAAGACTTTTCTATAGAAAAGTCGTCGGTAGGAAGACTTTTCTATAGAAAAGTCGTCGGTAGGAAGACT
Source organism: Stomorhina lunata (assembly GCA_933228675.1). NCBI lineage: Eukaryota > Metazoa > Arthropoda > Insecta > Diptera > Rhiniidae > Stomorhina > Stomorhina lunata. The sequence goes on along the minus strand of OW121741.1, from coordinate 79,846,666 downwards.
TTTCTATAGAAAAGTCGTCGGTAGGAAGACTTTTCTATAGAAAAGTCGTCGGTAGGAAGACTTTTCTATAGAAAAGTCGTCGGTAGGAAGACTTTTCTATAGAAAAGTCGTCGGTAGGAAGACTTTTCTATAGAAAAGTCGTCGGTAGGAAGACTTTTCTATAGAAAAGTCGTCGGTAGGAAGACTTTTCTATAGAAAAGTCGTCGGTAGGAAGACTTTTCTATAGAAAAGTCGTCGGTAGGAAGACTTTTCTATAGAAAAGTCGTCGGTAGGAAGACTTTTCTATAGAAAAGTCGTCGGTAGGAAGACTTTTCTATAGAAAAGTCGTCGGTAGGAAGACTTTTCTATAGAAAAGTCGTCGGTAGGAAGACTTTTCTATAGAAAAGTCGTCGGTAGGAAGACTTTTCTATAGAAAAGTCGTCGGTAGGAAGACTTTTCTATAGAAAAGTTGTCGGTAGGAAGACTTTTCTATAGAAAAGTCGTCGGTAGGAAGACTTTTCTATAGAAAAGTCGTCGGTAGGAAGACTTTTCTATAGAAAAGTCGTCGGTAGGAAGACTTTTCTATAGAAAAGTCGTCAGTAGGAAGACTTTTCTATAAAAAAGTCGTCGGTAGGAAGACTTTTCTATAGAAAAGTCGTCGGTAGGAAGACTTTTCTATAGAAAAGTCGTCGGTTGGAAGATTTTTCTATAGAAAAGTCGTCGGTAGGAAGACTTTTCTATAGAAAAGTCGTCGGTAGGAAGACTTTTCTATAGAAAAGTCGTCGGTAGGAAGACTTTTCTATAGAAAAGTCGTCGGTAGGAAGACTTTTCTATAGAAAAGTCGTCGGTAGGAAGACTTTTCTATAGAAAAGTCGTCGGTAGGAAGACTTTTCTATAGAAAAGTCGTCGGTAGGAAGACTTTTCTATAGAAAAGTCGTCGGTAGGAAGACTTTTCTATAGAAAAGTCGTCGGTAGGAAGACTTTTCTATAGAAAAGTCGTCGGTAGGAAGACTTTTCTATAGAAAAGTTGTCGGTAGGAAGACTTTTCTATAGAAAAGTCGTCGGTAGGAAGACTTTTCTATAGAAAAGTCGTCGGTAGGAAGACTTTTCTATAGAAAAGTCGTCGGTAGGAAGACTTTTCTATAGAAAAGTCGTCAGTAGGAAGACTTTTCTATAAAAAAGTCGTCGGTAGGAAGACTTTTCTATAGAAAAGTCGTCGGTAGGAAGACTTTTCTATAGAAAAGTCGTCGGTTGGAAGATTTTTCTATAGAAAAGTCGTCGGTAGGAAGACTTTTCTATAGAAAAGTCGTCGGTAGGAAGACTTTTCTATAGAAAAGTCGTCGGTAGGAAGACTTTTCTATAGAAAAGTCGTCGGTAGGAAGACTTTTCTATAGAAAAGTCGTCGGTAGGAAGACTTTTCTATAGAAAAGTCGTCGGTAGGAAGACTTTTCTATAGAAAAGTCGTCGGTAGGAAGACTTTTCTATAGAAAAGTCGTCGGTAGGAAGACTTTTCTATAGAAAAGTCGTCGGTAGGAAGACTTTTCTATAGAAAAGTCGTCGGTAGGAAGACTTTTCTATAGAAAAGTTGTCGGTAGGAAGACTTTTCTATAGAAAAGTCGTCGGTAGGAAGACTTTTCTATAGAAAAGTCGTCGGTAGGAAGACTTTTCTATAGAAAAGTCGTCGGTAGGAAGACTTTTCTATAGAAAAGTCGTCAGTAGGAAGACTTTTCTATAAAAAAGTCGTCGGTAGGAAGACTTTTCTATAGAAAAGTCGTCGGTAGGAAGACTTTTCTATAGAAAAGTCGTCGGTTGGAAGATTTTTCTATAGAAAAGTCGTCGGTAGGAAGACTTTTCTATAGAAAAGTCGTCGGTAGGAAGACTTTTCTATAGAAAAGTCGTCGGTAGGAAGACTTTTCTATAGAAAAGTCGTCGGTAGGAAGACTTTTCTATAGAAAAGTCGTCGGTAGGAAGACTTTTCTATAGAAAAGTCGTCGGTAGGAAGACTTTTCTATAGAAAAGTCGTCGGTAGGAAGACTTTTCTATAGAAAAGTCGTCGGTAGGAAGACTTTTCTATAGAAAAGTCGTCGGTAGGAAGACTTTTCTATAGAAAAGTCGTCGGTAGGAAGACTTTTCTATAAAAAAGTCGTCGGTAGGAAGAATTTTCTATAGAAAAGTCGTCGGTAGAAAGAATTTTCTATAGAAAAGTCGTCGGTAGGAAAACTTTTCTATAGAAAAGTCGTCGGTAGGAAGACTTTTCTATAGAAAAGTCTTCGGTAGAAAGACTTTTCTATAGAAAACTCTTCGGTAGGAAGACTTTTCTATAGAAAACTCTTCGGTAGGAAGACTTTTCTATAGAAAAGTCTTCGGTAGGAAGACTTTTCTATAGAAAAGTCGTAGGTAGGAAGACTTTTCTATAGAAAAGTCGTAGGTAGGAAGACTTTTCTGTAGAAAAGTCGTCGGTAGGAAGACTTTTCTGTAGAAAAGTCGTCGGTAGGATGACTTTTCTGTAGAAACGTCGTCGGTAGGAAGACTTTTCTATAGAAAAGTCGTCGGTAGGAAGACTTTTCTATAGAAAAGTCGTCGGTAGGAAGACTTTTCTATAGAAAAGTCGTCGGTAGGAAGACTTTTCTATAGAAAAGTTGTCGGTGGGAAGAGTTTTCTATAGAAAAGTTGTCGGTGGGAAGAGTTTTCTATAGAAAAGTTGTCGGTGGGAAGAGTTTTCTGTAGAAAAGTTGTCGGTGGGAAGAGTTTTCTATAGAAAAGTTGTCGGTGGGAAGAGTTTTCTATAGAAAAGTTGTCGGTGGGAAGAGTTTTCTATAGAAAAGTTGTCGGTGGGAAGAGTTTTCTATAGAAAAGTTGTCGGTGGGAAGAGTTTTCTATAGAAAAGTTGTCGGTGGGAAGAGTTTTCTATAGAAAAGTTGTCGGTGGGAAGAGTTTTCGATAGAAAAGTTGTCGGTGGGAAGAGTTTTCTATAGAAAAGTCGTCGGTGGGAAGATTTTTCTATAGAAAAGTTGTCGGTGGGAAGAGTTTTCTATAGAAAAGTTGTCGGTGGGAAGACTTTTCTATAGAAAAGTCGTCGGTAGGAAGACTTTTCTATAGAAAAGTCGTCGGTAGGAAGACTTTTCTATAGAAAAGTCGTCGGTAGGAAGACTTTTCTATAGAAAAGTCGTCGGTAGGAAGACTTTTCTATAGAAAAGTCGTCGGTAGGAAGACTTTTCTATAGAAATGTCGTCGGTAGGAAGACTTTTCTATAGAAAAGTCGTCGGTAGGAAGACTTTTCTATAGAAAAGTCGTCGGTAGGAAGACTTTTCTATAGAAAAGTCGTCGGTAGGAAGACTTTTCTATAGAAAAGTCGTCGGTAGGAAGACTTTTCTATAGAAAAGTCGTCGGTAGGAAGACTTTTCTATAGAAAAGTCGTCGGTAGGAAGACTTTTCTATAGAAAAGTCGTCGGTAGGAAGACTTTTCTATAGAAAAGTCGTCGGTAGGAAGACTTTTCTATAGAAAAGTCGTCGGTAGGAAGACTTTTCTATAGAAAAGTCGTCGGTAGGAAGACTTTTCTATAGAAAAGTCGTCGGTAGGAAGACTTTTCTATAGAAAAGTCGTCGGTAGGAAGACTTTTCTATAGAAAAGTTGTCGGTAGGAAGACTTTTCTATAGAAAAGTCGTCGGTAGGAAGACTTTTCTATAGAAAAGTCGTCGGTAGGAAGACTTTTCTATAGAAAAGTCGTCGGTAAGAAGACTTTTCTATAGAAAAGTCGTCAGTAGGAAGACTTTTCTATAAAAAAGTCGTCGGTAGGAAGACTTTTCTATAGAAAAGTCGTCGGTAGGAAGACTTTTCTATAGAAAAGTCGTCGGTTGGAAGATTTTTCTATAGAAAAGTCGTCGGTAGGAAGACTTTTCTATAGAAAAGTCGTCGGTAGGAAGACTTTTCTATAGAAAAGTCGTCGGTAGGAAGACTTTTCTATAGAAAAGTCGTCGGTAGGAAGACTTTTCTATAGAAAAGTCGTCGGTAGGAAGACTTTTCTATAGAAAAGTCGTCGGTAGGAAGACTTTTCTATAGAAAAGTCGTCGGTAGGAAGACTTTTCTATAGAAAAGTCGTCGGTAGGAAGACTTTTCTATAAAAAAGTCGTCGGTAGGAAGAATTTTCTATAGAAAAGTCGTCGGTAGGAAGAATTTTCTATAGAAAAGTCGTCGGTAGGAAAACTTTTCTATAGAAAAGTCGTCGGTAGGAAGACTTTTCTATAGAAAAGTCTTCGGTAGGAAGACTTTTCTATAGAAAACTCTTCGGTAGGAAGACTTTTCTATAGAAAACTCTTCGGTAGGAAGACTTTTCTATAGAAAAGTCTTCGGTAGGAAGACTTTTCTATAGAAAAGTCGTAGGTAGGAAGACTTTTCTATAGAAAAGTCGTAGGTAGGAAGACTTTTCTGTAGAAAAGTCGTCGGTAGGAAGACTTTTCTGTAGAAAAGTCGTCGGTAGGATGACTTTTCTGTAGAAACGTCGTCGGTAGGAAGACTTTTCTATAGAAAAGTCGTCGGTAGGAAGACTTTTCTATAGAAAAGTCGTCGGTAGGAAGACTTTTCTATAGAAAAGTCGTCGGTAGGAAGACTTTTCTATAGAAAAGTTGTCGGTGGGAAGAGTTTTCTATAGAAAAGTTGTCGGTGGGAAGAGTTTTCTATAGAAAAGTTGTCGGTGGGAAGAGTTTTCTATAGAAAAGTTGTCGGTGGGAAGAGTTTTCTATAGAAAAGTTGTCGGTGGGAAGAGTTTTCTATAGAAAAGTTGTCGGTGGGAAGAGTTTTCTATAGAAAAGTTGTCGGTGGGAAGAGTTTTCTATAGAAAAGTTGTCGGTGGGAAGAGTTTTCTATAGAAAAGTTGTCGGTGGGAAGAGTTTTCTATAGAAAAGTTGTCGGTGGGAAGAGTTTTCTATAGAAAAGTTGTCGGTGGGAAGAGTTTTCTATAGAAAAGTTGTCGGTGGGAAGAGTTTTCTATAGAAAAGTTGTCGGTGGGAAGAGTTTTCTATAGAAAAGTTGTCGGTGGGAAGAGTTTTCTATAGAAAAGTTGTCGGTGGGAAGAGTTTTCTATAGAAAAGTTGTCGGTGGGAAGAGTTTTCTATAGAAAAGTTGTCGGTGGGAAGAGTTTTCTATAGAAAAGTTGTCGGTGGGAAGAGTTTTCTATAGAAAAGTTGTCGGTGGGAAGAGTTTTCTATAGAAAAGTTGTCGGTGGGAAGAGTTTTCTATAGAAAAGTTGTCGGTGGGAAGAGTTTTCTATAGAAAAGTTGTCGGTGGGAAGAGTTTTCTATAGAAAAGTTGTCGGTGGGAAGAGTTTTCTATAGAAAAGTTGTCGGTGGGAAGAGTTTTTTATAGAAAAGTTGTCGGTGGGAAGAGTTTTCTATAGAAAAGTTGTCGGTGGGAAGAGTTTTCTATAGAAAAGTTGTCGGTGGGAAGAGTTTTCTATAGAAAAGTTGTCGGTGGGAAGAGTTTTCTATAGAAAAGATGTCGGTGGGAAGAGTTTTCTATAGAAAAGTTGTCGGTGGGAAGAGTTTTCTATAGAAAAGTTGTCGGTGGAAAGACTTTTCTATAGAAAAGTTGTCGGTGGGAAGACTTTTCTATAGAAAAGTCGTCTGTAGGAAGACTTTTCTATAGAAAAGTTGTCGGTGGGAAGAGTTTTCTATAGAAAAGTTGTCGGTGGGAAGAGTTTTCTATAGAAAAGTTGTCGGTGGGAAGAGTTTTCTATAGAAAAGTTGTCGGTGGGAAGAGTTTTCTATAGAAAAGTTGTCGGTGGGAAGAGTTTTCTATAGAAAAGTTGTCGGTGGGAAGAGTTTTCTATAGAAAAGTTGTCGGTGGGAAGAGTTTTCTATAGAAAAGTTGTCGGTGGGAAGAGTTTTCTATAGAAAAGTTGTCGGTGGGAAGAGTTTTCTATAGAAAAGTTGTCGGTGGGAAGAGTTTTCTATAGAAAAGTTGTCGGTGGGAAGAGTTTTCTATAGAAAAGTTGTCGGTGGGAAGAGTTTTCTATAGAAAAGTTGTCGGTGGGAAGAGTTTTCTATAGAAAAGTTGTCGGTGGGAAGAGTTTTCTATAGAAAAGTTGTCGGTGGGAAGAGTTTTCTATAGAAAAGTTGTCGGTGGGAAGAGTTTTCTATAGAAAAGTTGTCGGTGGGAAGAGTTTTCTATAGAAAAGTTGTCGGTGGGAAGAGTTTTCTATAGAAAAGTTGTCGGTGGGAAGAGTTTTCTATAGAAAAGTTGTCGGTGGGAAGACTTTTCTATAGAAAAGTCGTCGGTAGGAAGACTTTTCTATAGAAAAGTTGTCGGTAGGAAGACTTTTCTATAGAAAAGTCGTCGGTAGGAAGACTTTTCTATAGAAAAGTCGTCGGTAGGAAGACTTTTCTATAGAAAAGTCGTCGGTAGGAAGACTTTTCTATAGAAAAGTCGTCGGTGGGAAGACTTTTCTATAGAAAAGTCGTCGGTAGGAAGACTTTTTTATAAAAAAGCTTTAATTGGGAAGACTTTTCTATAGAAAAGCTTAAATTGGGAAGACTTTTCTATAAGAAAGCTTTAATTGGGAAGACTTCTATTAAAAAGCTTTGGGAATTGGAAATTATTTTCTATAGAAAAGCTTTAACTGGGAAGACTTTTGTAGAGAAAAGCTTTAACTGGGAAGACTATAAAAAAATGTGTGTAAAAAAGATATCACTGCGAAGACTTGTTGAAAGCTTTTTCTATATAGAAAATATTTTGTTTGTTACATACAAAATGTCATTGAAAAGACTTTTCTATATAGATAAGTTGTCACCGCGAAATTGTTTCTAAATAGAAAAGCGGTCGCTAGAAAGACTTTTGACTAAAGTTTTCATTTTACTTTGGACCCAGCTTGTGACTAAACTTTAAACAAAGCTTTAGCCAAAATTCGAATTTTCTAATAACTTACTTTTGTATATCATTTTTAGAAAGGCGAACAATTTTCCTACACCGATATATACAATAAAGGCGCGAATGATACAAATCCTTTTTGTGAGGCCATTATGGATATGAAAAAATCATACGAGGAACGGGAAAAACAATTGTTGACAGCGGTAGGCTTGAGAAACAAACAAGTTGCAGAACTATCACATTCATTAATAGAAAACGAAAAGGATTTTTCTGACGAAAGAGCTTTGAACTGTGTAAGTTTATTAATTAAAAAAATAATAATTTTTATTTAAATAATACACATTGTTGGTACTTAGAATCCAATATTAGAGGACATCAACAGTACACCACCCTCATCAGCACTAACACCAACAACGACACAAATACTCGAGTCAACTACTTCTACATCACCAGCCGCATCTCTAGAATCTCAGACCTTGTCTACATCCTCTTTAGCAGCAGCTGCCCAACAATTAGTTAATGCATCACCATTCCTTCAACAAGATCTTGAGGAGAAATAATCAAGGGTTTCATTAATTTCTTCACACACTAGAACGGCAACAATTTAAACATATTCGGTCAACATCCAACACCGACATATAAACACTTTTCGTATCCGATTACTTACAAGGACTATTGACATTGTCCTTAAATAAGAAAAAAAAACGTTTTAATCATGAAAAATTTCTAGAAAAAGGGGAGTAGAAAAATGGCATGAGAACTAAAGAAAAATTTACAAGGACTTTGGATTAAATGACTTAAGTCGAAAAAGAAAAATATCAAATTGTAAAATTAAAGGGGAAGTAATTCCAATGCTATTGTTTAATTAGTTACAAAATTATAGATTAAGAGGAAAGATAATTTAATTATACAAATAATTACAGGGAATTTAAAATTATTCAATTAAATGAAATGTACTTAAAAAATATAACATGACCCTTTATTTTCAAAATACTCTTGAATTTTGCTGATTCGGAACTAAAATTGCGGATTTTAAGCTATGAAATTTCACAAGAACAATCCCTTTTCTTTTTGGGCAAAATCGGATTACTATTTCGAGTACCTCCCATAGGGATGCCTTCTCAGAATAGAGTTTTTGGTCCTTTGTAGCCACAAATTTACTTATATTTTAATAATATTAAGCACAAATATTGCCTATGATTACCTTAGTCAGTACCCAATTTTGTAGGAATCGGTCCATATTTAACCATACCTTCCATATAAGACACATTCTCAAAAGACGTTTATGAAGACATAAAAGCACAAAAACGTTTATAACTCTAAAGATAAATGCATTTGTTTACTAAAACTTTGTACAGATAAATATTTTTATATATAAACCAATAACCAAAATTTGGTAACAATCGGTCCACAATTGACCCCAGCTCCCATATCAGGCCCTTAGCCGGAAATGATATAAATCTCGAATTTTTGAAAAAATAATAAAAAAAATTTACTCTCTAGTCACACGTTAACATACTGTCAAAATTTTAGAAAAATCGGTCCTCAGGGTCATCCATTTTTGTCACGGGTCACGTCCACTTAAGATTTTAAAAAAATTTAACCTATTTTAAAACCTTAATATAATGTCAACATTTCAGAAAAATCGTTCCGCTCGGTCATCTATAATTGTCATTTTTAATATATGAGTTATATGGGAGGGGCAAAGCCCACTTGAGATATCAGAAAAAACCCTGCCTATTTTAAAACCTTAATATACTGTCAAAATTTCAGAAAAATCGGTCCGTTCGGTCATCTATAATTGCCATTTTTAATATATGAGTTATATGGGAGGGTCACCACCCACTTGAGATTTCAGAAAAACCCTGCCTATTTAAATCACCGGTCACACCTTACTATGCTGTCTTAATTTCAGAAAAATCGGTCAGTTCGGTCATCCATATTTGTCATTTTAAATAGTTGACTTATATGGGAGAGGTCACGCCCACTTGAGATTTAAAAAAACTTGACCTACTGTACCCACCGGTTACATCTTAACAGACGGTCAGAATTTCAGAAAAGTCGGTCTTCTCGGTCATTCATATTTGACATTTTCAATATTTGACTTATGTGGGGGGGTGGTCACGCCCACCGGTCACACCATACCACACTGTCTAAATTTCATAAAAATTGGGCCTCTCAGTCACCTATATTTGTCATTTTTAATATTTCACTTATACGGGAGGGGCCACGCCCACTTTCAAATACCGGTCACACCTTACCATACTGAAAAAATTTCAGAAAAATCGGTCTTGTCGATCATTCGTGTTTGACATTTTCAATATTTGACTTATGTGGGGGGGGGTCACGCCCACTTGAGATTTCAGAAAAATACCTACCACCGGTCACACCTTAACACACTGTCTAAATTTCGGAAAAATTTGGCCTCTCGGTCACCTATATTTGTCAATTTTAATATATGAGTTATATGGAAGGGGTCGGAGATCCTTCCCAACAAACAACATACAAACAGACACGAATATTTTTTTATAGATATGGATAATAGATAAAGTAAAAGAAGTGAAAATACCCAATTTTGCACTTAAATCATTTCCGTCATTGGATCTTATAGGGGAGTTAAAGTTATATGTGGGCCGATTTTCTCAAAATTTGGCAATTTAAATACAAAAATTGTGTGTGTGAGAAATTAATATAAAAAATCATCTTTAGATTAGGGAGCGTTTTCGTGAATTTCGACTTATTTAAATGACTTTTGTCAGAAGGGAGCCATGGTCTAATATACATACATACATAATTCCCATGATAACAATGAGCTGCATCCGATTATACTTTTAGACACATTTAAAGGGACCTACGATTTAATTCCGGCTCCGAACGGCAAATGATGCTTTAGTTAGACAAATTTTACATAGCCTAATACTCAATAACCAGTGGTTAGCTGAGTTATGAGCTCAACCGCTTTTTTTATTTTTTCAAATGGGTCTTCGCCTGGGATCGAACTTAGGACTTCTGGTATGCTAGGCGGATGACTAAACTGCTATACCATGAGCCTATTTTCTTAAAAATCTAATAAACATGTTAAAAGTTATAGGAAAATAAAATGGATGTGTTTTCAAAAAATCTTGAAAAAACGAATTTAGAACCGTCATAAAATCTGAATCAAAGCAAAAATTTTGAAAAAACTCTTAACAAATTTATGAGCTAGGAGAATGTTAATCCAAAATTTCATCGAAATCGAAAATGGTAAGATTCAAAATTGATATTTTTCGTTCAAAAAAAATCTGATTTTACCTTATATAGATACTATTGGCAAAGGTTTTATACATATAACTCGGCATTGCCGAATATACCACTCTGACTCAAGAAACGACATTTAATTTCTTTGATGTAAATATATTTTAATACAAACAATTTTAGTTCTTCAAAATGGGATAACTTCCCTTTTTTAATTTCTTTGCCATGAATTTACGAAAGAAATTATTTTCCAACGTTTTTATACCCTTCATCACCATAGTTGGAAAGGGTATTATAAGTTTGTGCTGATGTATGTAACGCATAGAAATATTTATCTTAGACCCACCTTTTAGTATACCAATAGGCTCAGAACCACTTTCTGAGTCGATTAAGTGATGTCCGTCCGTCTGGCTGCCTGGACCCCCATGTAAACCTTGTAATCAAACTACAGGTCGCAATTCTAAAGATAATTTGATGAAATTTGGCACAGATCATTTTTTTGATACTGGGACCATGGCTATTGAAATTCGTCAAAATCGGTCCATTATTTATGGTACGTCCCATAGGTCCCACTTCGCGGAATTGATATATTGGCCACAAATATCAATATTTTTTCATGAAATTTAAAACAAATACTGCTTGTGTAAACTAAAACCACTGTACCAAATTTTGTTGAAATCGGTCCAGATTTTACCATAGCTCCCATACAAACTTTTCTTTAACAAGTAAGAGTTTTATATTCGGCTGAGCCGAATCTTATATACCCACCATCAAGTTGTGTTAAATTAAGAAACATATCTCATATATTTACGAGGGTGTAGCAAATCCAAAACGTGGACCAAATTGGAAAAAAGTTGTTAAGCTAGTTGGTATTGTTGGTAAAATATTTGAAATAACTTCGGTTGCAGTAGCTTTATAGTTCAACATTCAAAAGTGTGTAAGTGGTTTCCCTAGTATTTATTTACTTTGAAAAAAAATCGTTATCGTAACCGGGTATGGTTTTACATTAATAAGTTGTTGAATACTTTTCGTTTAGCTTAATATTTAGTTAGGATAAATAAGTTGAAAGTAATACGACAGGTCTATATATTTCGCTGAGAGTTCCTAATGTATCTACCATATACATAGTCTTAATATGCTGCTTGCACCTCAGAATATTTTTGATTGTAGATATAAAAAAGGGGATGTAATATATCTATATTAGGGTGGGTCGATTTTTTTAGTGAACAATCGTATAGCAAAATCGAAATCTGCACCTGATTCTAAGAAAGTTTCCCTAAGAAACCAGGTGTCTAAAATGAAATCCTAGCTAGCGCCGCGAGGCCTGAAAATATTCACTTCCTACATATTGAATAGAATTTTGGAAAACAAAAGTTTTGGATATAGTTCGATATCTTGAAAACTGATGAAGATATCTCAGTGAAACTTCAGATGGACAAAGCTTTTGAGTTTCCACAAAATATGAGCTACTGTAGAGCTTAGTAGAATGCTATTAGGCTCCCAAATGTGAAACCAAAGTTTAACATGACGAAGAAATTTCGTTCTTAAAATTCACCAAAGTTCCATTTATGCTCTGAAAGTATATCTGATTATACATTTGGAAAGAGCATCCACTCTAATCTATATATATATATATATATATATATATATATATATATATATATATATATATATATATATATATATATATATATATAGCCAAATGTTGACCGATTGTAACACTCTGGCTGGTATTTATATAAAGCTTATTTTTGCAAAATTTAGCGGCTGTCACAGTTTCTAATTTAATAGCTTTTAACTGGTCCTTGCTAAATATTTTTTGGTTTCCGGGAGTGCTTTTTTATATGAAAGCTATAGTCAAATATGGACCGATTCCTATAAAATATGATATACTGACCAAAAGTTGCATAAAACTTCTTTATTCTAAATTTAGTCGTCATAGATATTACAATTGTACTCAATTTATCAGCATTCATGTGTTTCCCGGGGCGGGGTCTTATGGGAGCTCTAACTAAATGTGAACCGATTTCGCCCATTTTCACTACACAACTTTTGTTACATATCAAAAATACTTTTGTAAAATTTTGTCTCTCTTGCTTTTGTAGTTAAGGACCTGTCGCGCTTTTATCTGACGGACAGACGGACATAAACCTCCTTTTGTTTTTGTATTTTTGTGTTTCCGTAAGTTTTTTATATGGGAGCTATGGTCAAATGGTGACCGATTGTAACAAAATTTTGCACACTGGCTGGCATTCACATAAGACTTCCTTGTGCTAAATTTAGTGGCCAAAGCTACTACAGTTTATCATTTATTGGCATTTAAGTGAATTTCAGGTCGAATTTAGGCTGTTTCCGTAAGTTTTTTATATGGGAGCTATGGTTAAATGTGAACCAATTTCGATTTACCAATTTTATATACCGCCTAATGCTTATGTAAAACTTCTAGATACCAAATTTTGTCATCATAGCTGTTATAATTTGTCATTTATTAGCAAATAAGCGATTAGTCTAGACGAGGTTATACGGGAGCTATGGTCAAATGTAAACCGATTTTGCCCAATTTCAATTCCAAAATTTTCTTATAGATGACGAATGTTTCTACTAAGTTTCAGTGAGCTAGCTCCTTTCGTTTAGGTGTTATCGTGATTTCAACAGACAGCCAGATAGACGGACACACAGACGGACATCGCTCAATCGTCGTAGAATTTCATAAGGATTCAGAATATATATCGTTTTTGATTTTTGAGCCAATATTAAGGAAATTATAAACAGAATGACAATCTCATTATACCCCCCATTATTTTTGGTGGTGGGTATAAAAACGCACTAAATGAGATAAAAATCACTGAAACGTTCGTAAATCTAAAGATAATGAGAATTTCATTTGCCAAATTTCGAAATAATCAGTCCACATTTGACCCTAGCTCTCATATAAGTTCAAATGACGAAAACAGCGTAAATATATAAGTTTTGAGAAAATGTTTGTATGATGGCAAAATTTAGCAACTATATGTATTTATACAGAAAAAATACATGTTTGACCTTAGTGGTGAAGGGTATCGTATGGTCGGGCTTGACTGACTATAGCACTTTCTTACTTGTTTTTTCTTAGAATTAGACTTTATTAGTAACAAGTGAAATCAATGTAAGAAATTGTTTGAAAACAATGAACACCTTACAAGGTACTTCTTTTCGTATTCTTTTCATACTACGTTACCTTTATACTGTTGATACTTAAAACTATGTAAAGGAGGTATAGGTAAATTTATCATGCCTAAATATATATTAAAATGAACTATATAATAAATAGTTTTTTCACTTAAACATATGATGGGTGTAACTAATACCGATACATGCTATTTTTTTATTACTGAAGGGAGTAAATCGTTATTTAGGAAGGTATTACTTCCTCTATTAGAAACTTATACATAGGCAATTTTATTTAGGTTATCGATTTGAAATTAAATTTAAATTTCATTCTCTTATACGAAATATTAATATAAGAGGAATGGGTTAGAATTGTTATATACAATAATTGTTTATATTGGAATTTTGTTCAAATCTTCATATGACTAGACCTATTTTTTCTGTTTACCTAAACAATTTATATTCTATGCATTTTATTATTATGTTTAAGTAAATAAATAAAGAGATGTAGAAAATTTGTTGATTTCCCGCCAAATTGTTTCTATTAGAAACCTTGTAATATATCTTTAATCTAAAGTAGGAAATCCTTTGACAGGCAGCAAAAACTAAGGTTGGCGGCATTCATTACTGCTGAGCAACTCTTAGCGGCCCAGCCCGTAATACCGTCATCACTACTAACTTTGTTTTTATGCGTTTAAATGGAAATCTAACGAAATTTTGGGATCACTAAAATTTTTTCTTAAAAATTTTTTTTTTTTCCATATAAAATCGAAATTTTTCATAAAAAAAACTTTAAACGGCTGTAGCTTTGTTATTATGCGTTTAAATTGAAATCTAACGAAATTTTGGGATATAAAATCGAAATTTTTCATAAAAAAACTTTAAGCTGCTGTAACTTTGTTATTATGCGTTTAAATGGAAATCTAACGAAATTTTGGGATCACTAAAATTTTTTCATAAAAAAATTTGTTTTCCATATAAAATCGAAATTTTTCATAAAAAAAAAACTTTAAAACTACTGTAACTTTGTTATTATGCGTTTAAATGGAAATCTAACGAAATTTTGGGATCACTAAAATTTTTCATAACAATTATTTTTTCCTATAAAATCGAAATTTTTCATAAAAAAAAATTTAAACTGCTGTAACTTTGTTATTATGCGTTTAAATGGAAATCTAACGAAATTTTGGGATCACTAAAACTTTTACAAAATATTTTTTTCATATAAAATCGCTCTAACTTTGTTATTATGCGTTTAAATGGAAATCTAACGAAAATTTGGGATCACTAAAATTTTTCATAACAATTTTTTTCCTATAAAATCGAAATTTTTCATAAAAAAAACTTTAAAACTGCTGTAACTTTGTTATTATGCGTTTAAATGGAAATCTAACGAAATTTTGGGATCACTAAAACTTTTACAAAATATTTTTTTCATATAAAATCGCTCTAACTTTGTTATTATGCGTTTAAATGGAAATCTAACGAAATTTTGGGATCACTAAAATTTTTTCATAAAAAAATTTGTTTTCCATATAAAATCGAAATTTTTCATAAAAAAAAACTTTAAAACTACTGTAACTTTGTTATTATGCGTTTAAATGGAAATCTAACGAAATTTTGGGATGACTAAAATTTTTCATAACAATTATTTTTTCCTAAAAAATCGAAATTTTTCATAAAAAAAAACTTTAAAAAAAATTTTTCATAAACATTTTTTTTCCATATAAAATCGAAATTTTTCATAAAAAAAACTTTAAACTGCTGTAACTTTGTTATTATGCGTTTAAATGGAAATCTAACGAAATTTTGGGATCACTAAACTTTTACAAAATATTTTTTCCATATAAAATCGCTCTAACTTTGTTATTATGCGTTTAAATGGAAATCTAACGAAATTTTGGGATCACTAAAATTTTTCATAACAATTTTTTTTCCTAAAAAATCGAAATTTTTCATAAAAAAAACTTTAAACTGCTGTAACTTTGTTATTATGCGTTTAAATGGAAATCTAACGAAATTTTGGGATCACTAAAATTTTTTCATAAAATTTTTTTTTCCGTATAAAAATTTTTCATAAAAAAACTTTAAACGAATGTAACTTTGTTATTATGCGTTTAAATGGAAATCTAACGAAATATTTTTTCCATATAAAACGCTCTAACTTTGTTATTATGCGTTTAAATGGAAATCTAACGAAATTTTGGGATCACTAAAATTTTTCATAACAATTTTTTTTCCTAAAAAATCGAAATTTTTCATAAAAAAAACTTTAAACTGCTGTAACTTTGTTATTATGCGTTTAAATGGAAATCTAACGAAATTTTGGGATCACTAAAATTTTTTCATAAAATTTTTTTTTCCGTATAAAAATTTTTCATAAAAAAACTTTAAACGGATGTAACTTTGTTATTATGCGTTTAAATGGAAATCTAACGAAATTTTGGGATCACTAAACTTTTACAAAATATTTTTTCCATATAAAATCGCTCTAACTTTGTTATTATGCGTTTAAATGCAAATCTAACGAAATTTTGGGATCACTAAAATTTAATCTTAAAAAAATTTTTTTTCCATATAAAATCGAAATTTTTCATAAGAAAACTTTAAACGGCCGTAACTTTGTTATTATGCGTTTAAATGGAAATCTAACGAAATTTTGGGATCACTAAAATTTTTTCATAAAATTTTTTTTTCCGTATAAAAATTTTTCATAAAAAAACTTTAAACGGATGTAACTTTGTTATTATGCGTTTAAATGGAAATCTAACGAAATTTTGGGATCACTAAACTTTTACAAAATATTTTTTCCATATAAAATCGCTCTAACTTTGTTATTATGCGTTTAAATGGAAATCTAACGAAATTTTGGGATCACTAAAATTTTTCATAACAATTTTTTTTCCTAAAAAATCGAAATTTTTCATAAAAAAAACTTTAAACTGCTGTAACTTTGTTATTATGCGTTTAAATGGAAATCTAACGAAATTTTGGGATCACTAAAATTTTTTCATAAAATTTTTTTTTCCGTATAAAAATTTTTCATAAAAAAACTTTAAACGGATGTAACTTTGTTATTATGCGTTTAAATGGAAATCTAACGCAATTTTGGGATCACTAAACTTTTACAAAATATTTTTTCCATATAAAATCGCTCTAACTTTGTTATTATGCGTTTAAATGGAAATCTAACGAAATTTTGGGATCACTAAAATTTTTCATAACAATTTTTTTTCCTAAAAAATCGAAATTTTTCATAAAAAAAACTTTAAACTGCTGTAACTTTGTTATTATGCGTTTAAATGGAAATCTAACGAAATTTTGGGATCACTAAAATTTTTTCATAAAATTTTTTTTTCCGTATAAAAATTTTTCATAAAAAAACTTTAAACGGATGTAACTTTGTTATTATGCGTTTAAATGGAAATCTAACGAAATTTTGGGATCACTAAACTTTTACAAAATATTTTTTCCATATAAAATCGCTCTAACTTTGTTATTATGCGTTTAAATGGAAATCTAACGAAATTTTGGGATCACTAAAATTTAATCTTAAAAAAATTTTTTTTCCATATAAAATCGAAATTTTTCATAAGAAAACTTTAAACGGCCGTAACTTTGTTATTATGCGTTTAAATGGAAATCTAACGAAATTTTGGGATCACTAAAATTTTTCATAACAATTTTTTTTCCTAAAAAATCGAAATTTTTCATAAAAAAAACTTTAAACTGCTGTAACTTTGTTATTATGCGTTTAAATGGAAATCTAACGAAATTTTGGGATCACTAAAATTTTTTCATAAAATTTTTTTTTCCGTATAAAAATTTTTCATAAAAAAACTTTAAACGAATGTAACTTTGTTATTATGCGTTTAAATGGAAATCTAACGAAATATTTTTTCCATATAAAACGCTCTAACTTTGTTATTATGCGTTTAAATGGAAATCTAACGAAATTTTGGGATCACTAAAATTTTTCATAACAATTTTTTTTCCTAAAAAATCGAAATTTTTCATAAAAAAAACTTTAAACTGCTGTAACTTTGTTATTATGCGTTTAAATGGAAATCTAACGAAATTTTGGGATCACTAAAATTTTTTCATAAAATTTTTTTTTCCGTATAAAAATTTTTCATAAAAAAACTTTAAACGGATGTAACTTTGTTATTATGCGTTTAAATGGAAATCTAACGAAATTTTGGGATCACTAAACTTTTACAAAATATTTTTTCCATATAAAATCGCTCTAACTTTGTTATTATGCGTTTAAATGGAAATCTAACGAAATTTTGGGATCACTAAAATTTAATCTTAAAAAAATTTTTTTTCCATATAAAATCGAAATTTTTCATAAGAAAACTTTAAACGGCCGTAACTTTGTTATTATGCGTTTAAATGGAAATCTAACGAAATTTTGGGATCACTAAAATTTTTCATAACAATTTTTTTTCCTAAAAAATCGAAATTTTTCATAAAAAAAACTTTAAACTGCTGTAACTTTGTTATTATGCGTTTAAATGGAAATCTAACGAAATTTTGGGATCACTAAAATTTTTTCATAAAATTTTTTTTTCCGTATAAAAATTTTTCATAAAAAAACTTTAAACGAATGTAACTTTGTTATTATGCGTTTAAATGGAAATCTAACGAAATATTTTTTCCATATAAAACGCTCTAACTTTGTTATTATGCGTTTAAATGGAAATCTAACGAAATTTTGGGATCACTAAAATTTTTCATAACAATTTTTTTTCCTAAAAAATCGAAATTTTTCATAAAAAAAACTTTAAACTGCTGTAACTTTGTTATTATGCGTTTAAATGGAAATCTAACGAAATTTTGGGATCACTAAAATTTTTTCATAAAATTTTTTTTTCCGTATAAAAATTTTTCATAAAAAAACTTTAAACGGATGTAACTTTGTTATTATGCGTTTAAATGGAAATCTAACGAAATTTTGGGATCACTAAACTTTTACAAAATATTTTTTCCATATAAAATCGCTCTAACTTTGTTATTATGCGTTTAAATGCAAATCTAACGAAATTTTGGGATCACTAAAATTTAATCTTAAAAAAATTTTTTTTCCATATAAAATCGAAATTTTTCATAAGAAAACTTTAAACGGCCGTAACTTTGTTATTATGCGTTTAAATGGAAATCTAACGAAATTTTGGGATCACTAAAATTTTTTCATAAATTTTTTTTCCATATAAAATCGAAATCACACGTTTAACACTACTTTTCTCTGATTGTATAAATCTGAAGATAAGCAGGAAAATTATCACCCTATTTCTCTGTCATATGAAAGCTTTAAATTGCGAATGTCTTATTATACCTTTCGCCAATAGGTGAAAGGGCATTATAAGTTTGTGATTCCGTTTGTAATTTTCCCATAAAAACTATACCGATCGACTCAGAATCGGAGGAGAATCGATTAAGCGATGTCTGTCTGTCTGTTCATCTCAAGTTTCTGAAGCTCCTGTAGGATGGACCTATATAAATTATATATAAGATTTTAGGAAATTCTCCCGCAATGATTTTATAAACACCGAAAATATCGAAAAAATACCAAAAAAGACGAAAATTTAAAAATTTTTGATTGAAAAACAATTTTAAATAACAAGAGAAAAAAGATACTCCAGGTGTACATGTGATAATATATTATATATCAGATTGTAGGGAATGGTTCCCCAAAGCACAAAATCGGTCCATAAACAACTGAGATATCGCCAAAACACTAAATTTGATGTATCGCAAATTGCCCAAAGTACGCATTAGAGAAAGTTTGTTGAAAAAATGAAATGCAGAAATAGGAAAAACCATCCTCCTTTAGCACGGACCTACATAAATTTTATATCAGATTTTAGGAAATTCCCCCGCCAAGCACGATATTAAATTTTATCAAAAGCGGTCCATAAACAACTGAGATATCGCCAAAACACTACTTTTGATATACAGCAAATTGTCCAAAGTACGTGTCTAAGAAAATTTGTTTACATTTTGTAAGTATTGTTTCAGCGATATCTCAGGTGTTTATGGACCGATTGTGATGAAATTTGACAGCGTTCTTTGTGTGAGGATTTTCTAAAATCTATACTCCACAAATCTGATTACGAATACCATTCAAATTGTACCGATCAACTCAGAATCGGCAGGAGAATCTATTTCGCGACCTCCATCCGTCTGTCCGTCTGTTTTTTTGTCCGTCCGTCTGTTTTTTTGTCCGTCCGTCTGTTTTTTTGTCCGTCCGTCTACCTGTCTGTAATTTTTTCAGTTGTAGTCAAGTTTTTGGAGCTCCTGTTTTGTCGATATCTCAGGTGTTTATTTTGATGAAATTTAATAGCGTCCTTCGCAGGGGATTACCTAAATCCTGATGCATTCGGTAATTTGTGGTAGATATAATTTAGCATTTAAGCGATGGTGTTTTGATCGACAATGATAAAATTCTGGGTGGTACAATATCCTAAAATTTTGTGTAAAATCCAGGAGCTCCACAAATCTGATTTTAGCAGACAGACACACTGCATTTATCTTAATTTTGTGTCTGACTTTTGAACATTATGATAACATTTGATCAAATTATAATTAATCTTCCTAGAAAGTACAAAAATGCAGCTAAGTACATGATATCCGTTCAAAACCTACATATGTATATATGTTTGTATGTATCTCACATATCAATGAAAATTTAAATTTTTTAATAGCAATTGGGAGAAATGCGTTCACGTTTGACAATTGCTCCGGTATAACTTCGCCTAAGGCAATCTCTTAGTAGCTAATAAATGACAAATTATAATATTATAAAGACATTGCACAATATCAGTGCGATAGCGCCTAAAATAAACTTTCTAGAGGGACAACATTTGACAAAATTATTTCTGATCTCTTGAAATGTTCGGTATTGAAAATGGTCGAGCTCGGTTCACATTTAGTGAAATCTCCCATATAACCCCGACCGGGAATCACTTTAATGCTGATAAATTAAATCACATTATAATTGCACAAAGCTTTTCGGTGGCGTCAAAGTTATTTTTGAAACAAAAATAACTTTTATTTCAGTTCGAAAAAATAAAAGTCAAAAAATAACTTTTATTTCTGCTCGAAAAAATAAAAATCAAAAAATAACTTTTATTCTTGCTTGAAAAAATAAAAGTCAAAAAACCCTGTTATTTTTGCTCGAAAAAATAAAAGTTAAAAAATAACTTGTATTTCTGGTTGAAAAAATAAAAGTCAAAATAACTGTTATTTTTTATCGAAAAAATAAAAGTCAAAAAATAACTTTTATTATCCAAAAAATTTTTTCACAATCGGTCACCATTTAATCATAGCTCCCATATAAAAAACTTACGGAAACACAAAAATACAAAAAGAAAAGCGGGTTTATGTCCTTCAGATAAAAGAGATTAAATTTCGAATAGGGAAGTTTTATGCAACTATTGGTCAGTATAGAAAATTTTATAGGAGTCGGTCCATATTTGA
This sequence comes from Stomorhina lunata, assembly GCA_933228675.1. Lineage (NCBI taxonomy): Eukaryota > Metazoa > Arthropoda > Insecta > Diptera > Rhiniidae > Stomorhina > Stomorhina lunata. Next base: position 79,825,962 of record OW121741.1, on the reverse strand, counting down.
CTATAGATTTCACATAAAAAACACTATTAGGAACTCCTAATGAAATATATGGACCTGCCGTATCTTATATTCTTAAACGAGCAATAATTGTATATATATATATATATATATAGAATGACTATCTCGAAAACGGCTCTAACGATTTTGATAAAATTTGGACAGTGGGTATCTTTTTTGATGTATAGGTCGAAGAAGAAGGGACTTTTGGAACCTTTGCCTCTAAGAGAGTAAAAACGGGTAAAAAGGGGAAAAAAAATCGAAAACGGTATATCTCCTTAAGTAATAGGTATAGAAACAAAATTTAAATTACGTTTTAAACAGCTAAAATATATGTGAACGAAACTTTAAACACGTTTTTGGTGCTTTTTTGATTTTGGGGCCAAAATGGGTAAAAATGAGATAAAATGATAACTTAACATCTCAAAAAGTAATATGAATAGAAACATTATGTTAACTGCGTTTTAATAAAATGTACCGAATTCAATTGGTACCAAAGAAGTACCAAATATGCATATGGAACTTTTTTGAAATTAGGGGATAAAATGGGGAAAAAATTAGTAATGTTATACCTTTTAAATAAATGAATGTTTGTCTGTATGTATGTTCTTTATAGAATAGTAGACTGTGCATTTGATCATGTTATGCTCTTTAGCGAAGATGTTGCGGATAAGCCGGCGAAGGTTTTAAAGTTGATAAGACTAATTTCTGATAGATGGCGTCACTGAAAATTACTAAACATTAATTAAATCGTAAACTGTACATTTGATCATGCTACAATCTTTAGCAAAGTTGTTGCACATGCGCCGACGAAGGTTTCTTAGTTGGTATGAAGAAATTTCGACAGGTGGCGCTACTGAAATTTACTCAAAGTCAATTTAATCATGCTATAATCTTCAGCAAAGTTGTTGCGGATAAGCCGACGAAGGTTTATGAATTGGAATGAGCAACGTCCGACAGGTGGCGCCACAGAAAATTACTCAAAGTGAATTAAATCCTAAACTGTGCATTTGATCATGTTCTAATCATAAGCAAAGTTGTTACGCATAAGCAAACGAAGGTTTCTTAGTTGGTATGAACAACTTCAGGTGGCGCCACTGAAAACTACTTAAAATGAAATAAATCATAAACTGTGCATTTGATCAGACTATAATCTTTAGCAAAGTTGTTGCGCATGAGTCGACGGAGGTTTCTGTTGGTATGACCAATTTCCAAAATTATTAAAATGAGTTAAACTGTAAACTATGCAAACTATGTGTTGGTCGGACAAAATAAATAAAATAATTCAAAATTAACGTTATAAAATAAAATATATAAAAACTTTCAAAAAGCTCCGAGCAAGGCTCGGTCAACCAGGTACTTACTATTAACTAATCACTATTTTTTTCGAATTTGATCCACATTTTCTATATTTAATACGTCTTTTAGTTGCAGATCCGTAAATCATCGTCCTTTAATCGTTTGAATTCATTTACAAAGACATTTCTTTTCATATACAAATTATTCTAGCTCAATTTTAGTAATTATACTCCAAAAAAACTGTGAATAATATCCAATTTACTAAAAAAATGTTGACTATCATAAATGTCCAAATAATCGCACTTGATTTTTTGGGACTTAATATAAAACACTTTATAAATTGTTACAATCTGTCACAAGTAACAATAGATAATAAAGAACTTCAAAACTTTTCCCTGCACAATGGGTAGCAAAAGTATGTGCATTTGGCAATAAAACTAAACAAAACGAAATAGAATAAAAATCCTTCAGTAAAAAAGTATATAAATACATAATAAAATAAATGGGAATACAATGACTCCTTTTTGGATTATATTAGTATTTGTGTTACAAACACACATATACACAAACAGACATCAATATTTTTGTATAAGAAAACATTTATCAATTCTATGTCGAACTTTTAGTTTATTTTTCGAATATTTACAAATGACAGGAAACAGCAAAAACTTACATTTCCTGATTGCCTGCATTCGTGACAAGACGGCGAACAAAATAAAACGGAAAATTTCGGTTAAATTTAAAAGGATATAAATACTAAAATATTACTATTGTTGTGAATAAAAAAAAGAAATAAAATACAATAAAAAGGAAGAAATTAAATAACTAGGATAACAAAAGTTTTGCTTTTGTTGAAAGAAAGTGCAAAAGTTTATGTTGCCTGAAAACGAAAAAAAACTTGTTTAACAATTAAGAATCGAGAAGCGACTACTGGAACATAAAACTTATTTTCTTCAATGTGTTAAAATTAGTGTAAAAAGTTTGTGTTTAAATTTAATTACAATTTCAACAGACATTTTCACAATTTCGGAAAAAAAGGAAAGAAATTTACAAGTGGCTTAAGTAAAAGGATATTGTTCAAAAATGTAAAAACCTTGTCCTTTGGCACACAATTAACACTTAATTGCGCTTTTTGCTTGCAAAAGCGTTAAAGTTTGAAAGTGTTTTCTGAAATGTAACAAGTTTTCTTTGAGTCTTACAAACTTTTTCTTATAAAATTTACGTTTTTTATGTAAATTAAATCAATAATTACTTATACATATTTAGTTTTATACATATGCAAATAAAAAAGGATATAAAGAATATTGTTTTACGGGAAAGAAGGATATTTATGTACCTATACTAATAGTATATTTGGTATGTACTTATGCTACCCAAATTCCTTAAATATAATGGCAGACAATCACTCTCTGGGAACAGGGATGATCTTATAATACTAAAACTTTAAGAGGGCCTTTATGTCAAATATAATATTTTTAGTTGGTGCTTGGGAAGGTCATACTTGATTTAATTCGACTTAAAAAACATACATTTCCAAATTTGTAAAAAATCTTCAAAAAATCTTCAATAAAATTTTTAACCTCACTTAAAAGTAATGGGTGTTTTTTTTAGAGGTATAGAACTTCGAATTGAAATAAAACACAAGAAAATCGTATAAATGTCCATCAATTTGGCTTTATTGGAAGGATAACTTTATGCCATTAATATTTAAATATGATTTCGGGCATGTGGCCGCCGCGGCTGGCTCGAATAAAGCCAATTCTACAGGTCCAATTTTCAATTACTTTTTCGAGCATATGGGGCCGTATGTTGGCAATAACGCCACGAATGTTGGCTTCCAAGTCCCCTAACGTTTCTGGTTTGTTGGCGTAGACGAGCGACTTCACATATCCCCAAAGAAAATAATCCAGTGGTGTCAAATCGCACGATCTTGGTGGCTAATTGACAGGTCCATTCCGCGAAATTATGCGCTCATCGAATGTTTCCTTCAATAAATCAATTGTGACGTGCGCTGTGTGGCATATAGCGCCGTCTTGTTGGAACCACAACTCATCCACATTCATGCCATCCAATTGGGGAACAAAATAATCGGTTATCATGGCTCTATACCGGTCTCCATTTATGGTAACTGACTCTCCAGCATGACTCCACCAGCCTATAGAGCACACCAAACAGTCAGTTTTTGTGGATGTAATGGCGTCTCAAGGGTCTCATGTGGACTCTCTTCACTCCAAATGCGGCAATTTTGCTTGTTGACGTAGCCATTCAACCAAAAATGAGCCTCATCACTGAACAAAATTTTGCGATGAAAATCAGCATCGAGATCAATCTCATTTTCGGCCCATACACCAAAATCACGACGCATTGCATGGTCTCGCGGCTTTAATTCTTGCACAAGCTGGATCTTGTAAGGTCGCAAGCCAAGATCTTTGCGCAAAATCTTCCATAAAGTTGATGGACAAAGCTCCAATTGCTGTGCACGGTGGCGAATCGATTCATTCGGGTCCTCTTCAACACTTTGCTCTACAGCGGCAATTGTTTCTTCGGTGCGCACTGTTCGACGTCGCTGCGGATGCGTATTATCACATAGAGTAAACGTAGTGCGAAAACGATCCATGGTTAACCGAATTAATTGCTCTGATGGAAGATTATGTCGACCATAAAATGGACGGAGCTTGCGGTAAACTTCGCGAACTGAACCATTATTTTCGAAATAAATTTGCACGATTTGCAAGCGTTGTTCTTTTGTCAACCTGTTCATGATGAAATGGCAAACCAAACTAAATATTAATCACTTGACAGCTGACAAAATGGCCGCCAGTTAAAAAAGTGATGCCAACTTAAAGTTCTATACCTCAATAAAAAACACCCGATATAAGGTAGACATGTTATATATCAATGGCAACTGAATTTTATATACTTTTAAGTGAGGTTAAAAACTTTTCACAATTACGAAATTGGTTAAAGACTTTTGTCAAAAAAGTGTCACAAAAAAACAATAAATTAACATAACTTTTCAGTATCACTTTGTAATTTTTTCGCAAAAATCCCTAAAACTAAACAAGGTATTATGATCATTTTTGGACACAGTATAAACCAATATCTTAGAAATTCAGAAATATAAATTTCAGAACGGGTTTTGAAATTTCAATTAACATTTTTAAATGCAGAAGAGTAAGCTTTTCGAAAATTTTAGTTTTTTTTTTTTTTGAAAAACGGGCCGTGTGACCCTATTTATGGCCGGACCCTCTCAGATTTTAGCGCAGACCTTACGAACATTACACTTAATATAATTAAATTAAGTTTTCAAATTCGTAATCAATTTTTTTTTACAGACAAATCAAATATTTTTTACAGACAAAAAACTCAAGTTTTGTCCAAAAATTGGTGATTTTCGACAACCGCTGGTTGTAGGGTGCATTTCCAAAATTATTTAAAATATGATTTGCACGCAGCCCTGAAGCCTAATCTCTTATAAAATGTTACAAAAAAATTTTGTCTTTAAAAAAATGTTTTAAAAATATAGAAAAAACTAGTAAGAAAAAGCTATAGTCGGCGAAGCCCGACCATACGATACCCTTCACCACTAAGGTCAAAGGTGTTTTTTCTCCTGTATAAAGACAAATATTTGCTAAATTTTGCCATTATACAAACATATTCTCGAAACTTATACATTTAAGCTGTTTCCGCCATTTGGACTTATATGAGAGCTAGGATCAAATGTGGACCGATTATCTCGAAACTGATTACAGTTGCTACAAGAATTATGTGTGTAAAAAATAAACTTAAAATTGTGATTATCTTCGGATTTACGAGCGTTTCTGTGAATTTTGTCTCATTTGGTGCGTTTTGAGAAAAGAGTTTTTATGGGAGCTATGGTCAAAAGTGGACCGATTTCAACGAAATTTGGTACAGTGATTTGAATTTATATAAGCAGTATTTTTTTAAATTTCAAGAAAAAATATAGATTTTTGTGGCCAATATATCAATTCCGAAAGTAGGACCTATAGGAGGTACCAAAAATAATGGAGCGATTTTAACGAATTTCAATAGCCATGGTTCCACTATCAAGAAAATGATCTGTGCCAAATTTCATCAAATTATCTTTAGAATTGCGACCTGTACTTTGATTATATGGTTTACATAGAGATCCAGCCACACGGACTGACATCGCTAAATCGACTCAGAAAGTAATTCTAAGTCTATTGGTATACTAAAAAGTGGGTCTAATATTTCTATGCGTTCCATACATCAGCACAAACTTATAATCAGAGACCGAATATTGTTTTATTTTTTAAATCAATCAAGTATAAATATCATTGCCGATGAAAATTTATTTTCATTTCGATCGATGAATAAAAATGAGGGATTTATATTTGAAATATAAATATCCCTCATGATGAAAATTTTAAATATCTTGAACGATAAATATCCGAACAGAAAAATATTTTATTGATTGTTTTATTTTTGAACTTCTGTTTTGACTTTGAAAAATAAAATATTTTTGAAATTATAAAACTTTTAACAATGAATGTATGAATATGTTTCCAATAAATTGCAATGTTTTAGGACATCGAAGTTAAACCTAATAGTCCTAATGGAACTATTGGTGGTTAATTTGACTCGCAAAACCATTTCAACATATAATTTGCAACAATAATTGAATTTATTGTTATTTAAACGCCCTAAAGACTTTTTATACCAGGACAAATCTTCTTCTGTCATTCTTGGCTCCCAGTGGAGCATGGGGAATGGAAGGATGCAGAATTGCCTGACGTCTCTAGGTACCAGGTAAGAACTGTATCCAAATCCCACTCTAACCTTCTCGTGGTACATCCTGGAAGCCTTAGCAACCTAGTTTTAGATGCGGTAAACAACCAGTGTGGGATTCTAGGTCAGGGCTAATATAAAAGGGAGTTATCTAAGAACCATTCCAACGTATATGGTCTAAGGGTCTAAGATAATTGTACTTCGTAAAGTTCGAAAATGCAGCGTCTGTTCAACATGTCAGTTGCGGCTGCAAGCGGGCCTCAGTCTCGGACCAAGCGGCTCGCTATACAAACGTGCCTTGTGTCTTTGGACCCATCACCCACCGACTTAGCACTCACGATGTTTTAAGCATGGAAAGAAACAATATTACAGAATATACTACTCCAAGGGGTAATCATGCAAGAAATCCCCCTGCTATGGCAGTTGGCGCAAGGATTTTGGAGTTTCCTAATCTATGCAAGAACATTATGATGAATGAAACCAGGACAAATACAGAAATAAAATTTGAATATTTTCTACCAAATTTTTTTTTCTTCGGATGAAAAAAGATGAAAATAATTTTGAACTGATAAATATCCCAAACGATTTTTTTATTTTTTATTTTCATCGGATTGAAAAACGATACAAAATTTTTTGAACAATTAAAAATCTTTGGGGATATTTATTATTTTTTAAACTTCAATGATTGTTTTTGTATGGATTAAAATATGAAAATATTGTTTTAAAAGTATTAATATTCGGTCTCTGCTTATAATACCCTTTCCACCTATGGTGGTGAAGGGAATAATGAGCCATATGCGCTCATGCAAACAATGACGGGAACCAGAGACCCTCGCTCAGGTGTTGTAATCGTAGCAAGTAGCTTTTTCCTTTTTCAAACATTTATTTTTCCATATACATTTAGGAGAAGAAATTTTGAAGAAAATTAGAAAAAAGAACACATTTATTCCCACTTTGAGCATTCAAGTCTGCATGGTCTCCCGAAAATTATATTCGATGGCTTGAAGATTTCTGGTAGTGATATGGTAAAAATGGCGCTTTAGATACTTTTAAGCGAATTTAATCCAAACATATTGCTTTTGTATTTGTAATATCTTCTATCGATTTCATCATATCATGCATTCTCATAGTCCGTACTATAAGAGTTTTGGAAGGTAGCTAGCTGTCATTTTTAATAATACAATGGATATTAAGGGTATTACTCATATCACAGGCCACTGCAAGTTTGATAACTATCGGGTGGTCAAATTTCAAGGGCCGATGTTGATTTTGAATAAAACACAAACTATTTAGGAAATTATTGTAATTTTATTTTATTATGATATATTGGTATTACTCAATTATGTATGGAACAAAATATCGGCCAAAGGGGCGCCGCGACCACGGCGGCACACCTCCATCCGATGGTCCAAATTTTCGATGACCCTGAGGCATAATGGAGGTTCTATGCCGTTAATGTGCCGAATCATCTCATCCTTTAGCTCTTGAATTGTTGCTGGCTTATCGACGTACACCTTTTCTTTCAAATAACCCCAAAGAAAAAAGTCCAACGGTGTCAAATGACATGATCTTGGCGGCCAATTGACATCGCCATTACGTGAGATAACGCGGCCATTGAATTTGTTGCGCAAAAGAGCCATTGTTTCGTTAGCTGTGTGGCAAGTGGCACCGTCCTGCTGAAACCACATATCTTCTAATTCGGGCCATAAAAAGTTCGTTATCATCTCACGATAGCGAACACCATTCACAGTAACTGCCTGACCGGCCTCATTTTGGAAAAAATACGGCCCGATGATGCCGCCAGCCCATAAACCGCACCAAACAGTCACTCTTTGTGGGTGCATTGGTTTTTCAACAATCACTCTTGGATTCTCATTCGCCCAAACGCGGCAATTCTGTTTATTGACGAATCCACTGAGGTGAAAATGTGCCTCATAACTGAAGATGATTTTCTTCGAAAATTGATCATCCACTATTGTCATTTCTTGCCACCATTCTGTCCATTCACGACGTTTGGAATGGTCAAGAGGCTTTAGTTCTTGAGCCAATTGCACCTTGTAAGCGTGTAAATGCAAGTCTTTATGCATAATTTTCATCAACGACGAGCGTGAGAGGTGCAATTGTTGGGCACGACGACGAGTTGAGGTGGACGACTCTTCAGCCACACTATCGCGAACAGCAGCAATATTTTCTGCAGTACGAGCATGCACTGGTGTTCTCACATCTTCTACAGACCCGGTTTCCTCGAATTTTTCCACGATTTTTGCGATTGGACGATCAAATTGACCAAAAAAATCACGAAGTCTGGATAACTTTAACCCGTTGTTGAATTATGTATCTTTCTATGGTTCAAATTGAGTAAGACTGAAATAGAGAAATGCCAAATAAAATTCGGAAAAAAACTTGGCGTTTAGGTGTGGTTCACATTCAACATCGGCCCTTACAATTTAACCACCCTTTACATACATCGTATAATGAAGCTACAATCCTCAGTTAGCAAATATCGAATATCGTTGCAACATTTAACCTTGCCGTGTGACCACTTCTATAAGTGCCAGAATACATCGGGTCTTGATAGTAACAACAATATGTTAAAACGTTTTTATATTAAACAGGGCCACATCTGTCTGAAAGTATTACATTTTCGAATAAATAGCCGGGCTGTGTAAAACTCCATACTGTGTTTACCACGAGTTTCACATAAACAGCTGTAATTAAAGTGGTTGTGCGAACGGAACCCCTGCACACACTTTTCTGTATAGCTTTTACACAGTTCAGCATTATAGGTCGAAATAACCCTTTGTAGGTTTCAAGTGCCATTGTTTTTCAATTGCCCTCTTGAACACGTTTAGTGCAACTATGAACTATCATTCTCCTAGATATTTGGAAATCTCGGCAAATAATAACAACAACTAAGTTACAAATATATAAATCGAATGTCAAGTCCATCTTGAATTACGGTTGCGAAACTTGGAAACACACTAATGCCATCGATAAGCTCCTATAAACCTTTGCAAACAAATGCTTGCGGCAAATCCTTAATATATGGTCTCCGAATCGCATAAGAAAAGAAGATCTACTAAAAGCGACAAAACAAATCACCGCTTCTGGTTTGCCAACGCAAATGGCGGTGGATAGGCCACACACTTCGAATGCCAAACACCAACATTGCTTGACAAGCGTTTCGTTGGAATCCACAGGGAAGCGGCCGTCGTGTTGGTGAACCTGCTAGAACGTGGAAAAGGTCAATTGATGCGGAGTTGCCAGCAGCAAACTATTCATTGAATGATGTATGCCTAACATCTCGCAATAGAGTTCGATATAATAGGCCTCAACCATGGCCCTATTCTTCACTGGGAGTCAAGAATAACAGAAAGAGAACTTTCTATGAAGTTAAGCCAAAGTATATGAATAGAATAGTGTGAAACAACACTAATGGCAATTGTGCTCTAGTGAATCAATAGATAAGTACTTTTGCCCTCTTCTACACGCTATCGAGAAGCTCGAAAATAGACTTTGAAGCATCAGCCCATTAAATTGTTGGTAGAACAAGGGGCATTTCACCAAGCATTACATTGAATTCTTATGCTCAGAACATCAAGATCTTCGAAATCCTACATGCATAATTCCCACGACATTCCAATTGGAACAATGAGCTGCAACCGATTCTATTTTTTAACTTCGGCTCCGAACGGCAAATGCATTAGTTAGAAGAGTTTTACATAGACTAATGTGGGGTTTATATAACTCAATCGTCAGCCGCTTGAGTTATATAAACCCCACATAATACTCAATAACCAGTGAGGTAAACTTTCATTTTGAAAATTTATTTTTTTCAAGTGGGTCTGGCCGGAATTCGAACTTGGGACCTCTGGTATGCTAGGCGGATGACTAATCTGCTATACCACGGCGGCTCCTGGATATTTACACGATCTATTAGTACAGATGTAGTAACACGATCTCTCGTGCGTTTTGCATAAGCATACAACACTGAGTATTGCGTTCGACTCCATTCGCACTACCCTATTTGGAGATGTTATCGAAATAGCGATTTTATAATTTTATAATATATCCGGTCTATGATTGAACTAATATGAATGATATATGTTACTTTCATCAACAAAAGTGTAGAAAAGCTTAAAGGCTTAACATATTTAGAAGGTCATCATTTAATATAAGAAATGGAGTACAAGAAAGACAGAAATGAGCTTTGGGTACCCCTGCATTGATCTTGAACTCGTTTGATGAGATCCCATCTATAAAAACTCAGAAGATGCTTGATATAAATCGTGACGTGATTCATCACTCTGTCAAAACTAGACTTTCGCCTAACAGTGAATGGAACGTACCGTCCTATCGATAGAAATGCTAGTAAGTTTCCCGTATAATGTACTCCACGAAATCCATACTGACGTTCTCTTATAAGATTGTAAGAATCCAAATATTTAACCAAATAGTGGTTATCCACCAAAATTTTTATTACTTTTTAAAATGTCGAACAATTTGCTTGGAATTTTTGGGGTTGTTAGCCTCTCACTTTTTGGAGATTGGCGGCAGTTTAGCAACCTTCAAACATGGACGAGTTAGCTTCGAAAACCCTTGCTCAAGATTATTTCAAGAATCCAAGCGGTCTGAAGACTGGATGATGTTAATATTCGTTAAAACCCTCTTTACTGCACTAGCTCGGAAAAGTATTTTTGGTTGATTACTTTTCGACAAGAGCGCGAAACATTAAGCTAGAATATTGGCCTTATCAACAAGGTCGCCTGATCATCTTTTAAAAGAGTAGCAACTAAAGAACGAACACATGCTTTACTCTTTTACGAAGACGCTGCTCATACAGAGCTTTCTTGCGCCTTAGTACACGAATATCTCGCCATCTCGGATTTAGGTCATTACGCCAGTTTCTGAATAGTGGTTCAGAAGACCTCAAGGTCTTCAAAATAGTGGTTTACAGCTGTAATTGCATCTTCATTTGAGGTAAAACGCTTGCCAGCAAGGAATTTTTTTTAGATTTGGTAACAGGTAAAAGTCACTGGAAGCTAAATCAGGAGAACTCGTACTTTAATTCGTTGATTTTAGCCATCGTTAAAACACTCTTGTGCGCTGGTGCGTTATCTTGATGAAAAATTATTTTTTTGTGTTGCAACCTGCCGTGGTATAGCTGGTTAGTCATCCGCCTAGCATACCAGAGGCCCAAGTTCGATCCCTGGCCAGACTTACTTGAAAAAATAAATTTTCAAAAAAGCGACGGTTCACCTCATAACTCAGCTAGCCACTGGTTATTGAGTATTAGGCTATGTAAAACTTCTCTAACGAATGCATTTGCCGTTCGGAATCGGATGCAACTCACTGTCTGAGAGAAGTACCCCTTGTTCCAATTGGAATGTTGTCGGGGAATTATATATATATATATATATATATATATATATATATATATATATATATATATATATATATATATATATATATATATATATATATAAGCCAGGACGTTTTTCTCGAGTTTGTACATTTAATTGATCCAAAAGTTTGCAATAGTACTCTGAATTTATTGTTTTACCCTTTTGCAGATAGTCAATCAATAAAATACCTTTAAAGTCCGTTGCCATAACCTTACCAGCCGACTGAATTGCTTTTGCCTTCTTTGGGGCACTTCCTCCAGCTTCAGTCCATTGTTTGGATTGTTCCTTTGTCTCTGGAGTATAGTGGTGGATCCATGTCTCATCAACAGTTATAAACGACGCTTAAAATCCATTTTATTTCGCTTAAAACGATCCAAACAAGCTTGAGAAATGTTCATTCTTATGCGTTTTTGGTCGACTGTTAGCAAATGCGGCACCCATTTTGCAGAAAACTTTTTCATCTGTAGTTCTTCATGCAAAATAAAATGGACTCGATCATTTGAGATGCCCATGATATTAGCTATTTCACGCACTTTTATTCGTCGATCATTTAATACCATATCATGCACTTTGGCTACAATTTCTGTTGTTGCTGCTGTTTTTGGGCGTCCACTACGTGGTTCATCTTCAATGCTTGTACGACCACGTTTAAGTTCAGCAACCTAATTTTTTACTGTTGCATATGAAGGAGCACTTTCACCAAACACATTCGCCATATCATTGTTAATTTCTTGTCCCGATAAACCTTTTTTATGTAAATATTTAATGACACCACGTATTTCTAATTTATCTATTTTAAAAAAATAGCGGATGCGTCTTTTGTGAACACCTGTTTCTATATGAAGGAGTTACCAGATCGAAACAAAATTTAACATGTGTTTATAGCAGAGATGGAAATTTCCAAAACATTTAAATTTTTTCTGTTTGTACCACGCTTTTTGTGCTAGGCTAAGGAGTTTCCGAACCGCCCTCGTATCTCGTAACCTGACTGCCTGTTAACACGTTGGATAAAACCATGAACCTTTTATGAGAACTAATTGAGGTAGTTTATCATTAAGGCGCTGGCTATAGTGATTTGAAGGCCCTCTTAGTCAGTATCTTATATATTACCTTCATATTAAAACAGTTATAAGTGCCTGAGTATATTCCAGGACTTTCAGCCAATAAATAAATAGACATGCTTAAACATGTAATATATAAAAAAATTTATTATTTATTTAGTTTTTTATTTCTTTTGTCTTGTTACCGATTGTTTACTCTTTTTGATACATAAAAAAATTTGGTTGTCTAAATCATTGTCTGCCGAGGACTTGTAAGTGGGTTAAATATATAGCTTCTATATATTCAACGACTTTGGAGCAGACGCATATCAATAAATATATAAGCCAAAAATTTTCCAATTATATTATATTCATGCAATATTATCAATCAAATCCAAATGAAAAAAAAAAATAAAAGAAAATATTTACTTTCAAACACGAATCTACGAACTTGACCTGCCACACATCGAAATTTTTGTTTTATTTTCCATTCCCAAGAAATCGAGACCTCCCTTTAAACACCTTCTACAATTCTACTTAGTATAAATAAGTATTACCTGTTATGGTTACATGTCTCGGAAGTGTTTGAATAATAAACACTAGCTCCTCTAGTATATTTCTGTGTCTTTGGAATTACCATCTGCTAGTCAGAGATAGTGTGTCATATTTATCACCTTAAGGCAGGCGTCTTAGATGATAAATTATTTATAATGCAAAAGCAACAATGGGGTATCTAATGTCTTTTCACAATTTAGTTGAGTGCAAAGTATTTAGTACATTTCACACGCAATTTCATTGATTGTACGCAAATTAATCAACATTTGCCACGCAATTTCCTAGCGAGAAAATGCTCAAAATCTGCTATCTAAACGCCTTTAAATAGGCCTTTTAAGAAAGGTACTATCCAACAATTCTTTGCTTATGGATAGATCAGTGATGGGCAGCTTAATACAAAAGTACCTGGTTGACCGAGCCTTGCTGGAGCTTTTAGATAAGCATTTTAAGGCAAATTTTAAAGTTTTAAAATATTTTATTGAACCGCCGTGGTATAGCAGGTTAGTCATCCGCCTAGCATACCAGAGGTCCCAAGTTCAATCCCTGTCAGGCCCACTTGAAAAAAATTAATTTTCAAAAAAGCGGCGGTTCACCTCATAACTCGGCTAGCCACCGGTTATTGAGTATTAGGCTATGAAAAACTTCTCTAACTAATGCATTTGCCGTTCGGAGCCGGCGTTAAAACGTAGGTCCCATTCAATGAGTCTAAATGTAGAATCGGATGCAGCTCATTGTCTGAGAGAAGTACCCCTTGTTCCAATTAGAATGTTGTCGGGGAATTATATATATATATATATATATATATATATATATATATATATATATATATATATTATATATATATATATATATATATATATATGTATATATATTATATATATATATAAAATATTTTATTGCATAAAGTATTAGCTAAAGTAGCTGGTTGACCGAGCCTTGCTCGGAGCTTTATGATAAGCATTTTGTGCAAATATTCAGTTAATTTCGAATTATTTCATTTATTTTTTCCGATCAACACATAGTTTGCATAGTTTACACAGAGCAACTCATTTTGAAAAATTTTGAAAATTGGTCATACCAACCGAAACCTCCGTCGAGTTATGCTCAAAAACTTTGCTAAATATTATAGCCTGATCAAATGCACAGTTTACGATTTATTTCATTTTGAGTAATTTTCAGTGGCGCCACCTGAAGTTGTTCATACCAACTAAGAAACCTTCGTCTGCTTATGCGTAACAACTTTTCTAATGATTATAACATGATCAAATGCACAGTTTACGATTTAATTCATTTTGAGTAATTTTCAGTGGCGCCACCTGTTGGACTTTGGTCATTCCCATTAATGAACCTTCGTCGGCTTATCCGCAACAACTTTGATAAAGATAAAAGCATGATTAAATGTACAGCTTACGATTAAATTGACTTTGAGTAATTTTCAGTAGCGCCACCTGTCGGAAATTATTCACACTAACTAAAAAACCTTTGCCGGCTCATGCGCTACAACTTTGCTAAAGATCATAGCATGATCAAATATACAGTTTACGATTTAATTAATTTTTAGTAATTTTCAGTGTCACCACCTGACGGAAATTAGTCTTACCAACTTAAAAACCTTCGCCGGCTTATCCGCAATATCTTCGCTAAAGAGCATAATATGATCAAATTCACAGCTTACTTTTCTATAAAGAACATACATACAAACATTTATTTGTTTAAATGTTACATATAACATTACTCATTTTTTCCCTTTTTATCCACTACTTTCAAAAAGTTCTATATGCTTATTTGGTACTTTTTTGGTACCAATTGAATTCGGTACATTTTATTAAAACGCAGTTAATATAATTCCTATTCATATTACTTCTGAGATGTTAAGTTATCATTTTATACCTTTTTTCCCATTTTGGCCCCAAAATCAAAAAAGTACCAAGTACGTGTTCAATATTTCTTTCACATCTGTTGACTACAGTACAAAGTTCCTTTCTATATTCTTTGGTTTAAAATAAAAGAGTGGGTTAAAAAAAGTATCAAAAAAACTATTTTCACCCTTTTTTACCCACTATCGGACATAGTTTCAAAAAAGTACCAAACACCTGTCCGCTTATTTTCATAGCTGTTTAAAACGTAATTTTAATTTTGGTTCTATACCTATTACTTTAGGAGATATAACGTTTTCAATTTTTCCCCTTTTACCCGTTTTTACACTCTTAGAGGCAAAGGTTACAAAAGTCCCTTCTTCTTCGACCTATACATCAAAAAGGTACCCACTGTCAAAATTTTATCAAAATCGTTAGAGCCGTTTTCGAGATAGCCATTCTATATATATATATATATATATATATATATATATATATATATATATATATATATATATATATAGATATATATATATAGAAACAATTATTGCTCGTTTAAGAATATAAGATAAGATAAATTAATTTATAGGAAAGACATCGCACACAAATATCCAGTTAATTTTGAATCATTCTGTTCATTTTGTCCGATCAACACATGATCAAATGCAGTTTACAGTTCAATACATTTTGAAAATTTTTTGGAAATTGGTCATAAATACTTACTTAGAATCTCTCGTCGATTCATATACAACAACTTTGCTAAAGATCATAGCATGATCAAATGCACAGTTTACGATTTAATTAACTTTGAGCAATTTCAAGTGGCGCCATCTGCTGAAAATTTGTAATACAAACCAAAAACCTTCATCGGCTCATGCATAATAACTTTGCTTAAGATCATAGCATGATCAAATACACAGTTTACGATTTAATTCTCTTTGAGTAATTTTCAGTGGCGCCACCTGTCGGTACCAACTAAGGCCCATTCGCTGACTCATGCGCAACAACTTTGCTGAAGAGTATAACATGATCAAATGCATATTTTACTATTCTATAAAGCACATACAGACAGACAAACATTCATTTGTTTAAAAGTTATAATATTTGTTCCAATTTGTATTCCCTAATCTTAAAAAAGTTCAATCTTCATATTTGGTACCAATTGAGTTCAGTACATTTTATAAAAACGCAGTTAACATATTGTTTCTATTCATATTACTCTTTGAGATTTTAGGTTATCATTTTATCCCTTTTTACCCATTTTGGCCCCCGAAATCAAAAAAGTTCAATATTTTTCTTCCGATTCATTGATTCTTGTACAAAGTTCCTTTCTCTATTTCTTGGTTCAAAAGATAAGTGAGGGTTAAAAATAGTACAAAAAAAACTAATTTTGCCACTTTTTACCCCCTATCGGGTATAGTTTCAAACAAGTACCAAACACCTGTCCACTTATTTGTATAGTTCTTCAAAGCGTAATTTTAATTTTGTTTCTATATTTATGACTTAAGGGGATCTAACGTTTTCGATTTTTATCCCTTTTTACCCGTTTTACCCGTTTTTACCCCCTTAGAGTCAAAGTTTCCAAAAGTCTCTTCTTTCTCGACTCATACATGAGAAATTTTCAATTGAAAATGAGAAATTTTCAATTTAAAATGAGAAATTTTCAATTGAAATTGAGAATTTTAGAATTGAAATTGAGAAAACCTAAATTGAAAATGAGATTGAAATTCCACTTGGGGTGTTCTCAATTTCAATTGAAAAATTCTCAATTTAAATTTAAAATTTCTCAATTTCAATTGAAAATTTCTCAATTTCAATTGAAAATTTCTCATTTTCAATTGAAAAATTCTCATTTTCAATTGAAAACTTCTCAATTTCAATTAAAAAATTCAACCTCATTTTCAATTGTGCTTTTCTCAATTTCAATTGAAAAATTCTCAATTTCAATTTAAAAATTCTCAATTTCAATTGAAAATTTCTCATTTTCAATTGGGCTTTTCTCAATTTCAATTCAAAAATTCCCAATTTCAATTGAAAATTTCTCAATTTGAACTGAATGTTTCTCATTTTCAACTGAAAATTCTCAATTTCAATTGAATATTTCTCCATTTGAATTGAAAAGTCTCAATTTCAATTGAAAATTCTCAATTTCAATTGAAAATTCTCAATTCCAATTGAATATTTCTCAATTTCAATTGAAAATTCTCAATTTCAATTGAATATTTCTCAATTTCAATTGAAAATGGTGTAGTGCTGGTTCTATATTAAGTTTGAAGCAGAGACCGGATATTAATACTTTTAAAACAATATTTTTATATTTAAATCCATAAAAAACAATCATTGAAGCTTAAAAAAATATTAAAAATCCCTCATGATTTTCATTTGTTCAAAAATTTTGTTTCTTTTTTTAATCCGATGAAAATAAAATATAAAAAAATCGTTTGGGATATTTATCAGGACAGTTCAAAAAAATTTGCATCTTTTTTCATCCGATGAAAAAAAATTTTGATAGAAAAAATTTAAATTTTATTTCTAAATTTGTCCGGGTATAAAGCATCTCTACGACGTTAAAATAGCAATAAATTCAATTATTGTTGCAAATTTTACATTGAAATGGGTTTGGGCAACAAATGGTCGTTGTCGAAATGCGTTTAAAACATTTAAAAGTTATTTTTCTTAGAAATAGCGACGCGAATCAAAGAAACCACCAATAGTTCTCAGTAGAACTATCATCTTTAACTTCGATGTCCTAAAACATTGCAATAAATTGAAAACATATTCATACATTCATTGTTGAAAATTTTGAAATTTCATAAAAATTTTATTTTTTCAAAGTCAAAACAGAAGTTCAAAAATAAAACAATCAATAAAATATTTTTCTGTTCGGATATTTATCGTTATAGATATTTAAAATTTTCATCATGAGTGATATTTATATTTCAAATATAAATCCCTCTTTTTTATTTTTCGATCGAAATGAAAAGAAATTTTCATCGGCAATGATATTTATACTTGATGAATTTAAAAAATAAAACGATCTCCGGTCTTTGGTTTGAAGTTCCCTATATTGTAGACGGGAGGTGAATCTTCTGTAAGAAGTCTGTTTCGTATACGGACAGTGCAGCTTGAGAACGAATTTTTCTCTGTAATGCTTTGTGCGATTCTTCTGTCATCTTTGACTCCCAGTGAAGGATAGGGTCTCGACCATGCTTTTTTTATCGAACTTTATTGCGAGATGTTAGGCATACGTCATTCCATGAATAATTTGCTGCTTGCAACTCAGCATCAATTGACCGTCTCCATGTTCTAGCAGGTGCTCCAATACGACGGCCGCTTCCCTGTGGATTCCAACGAAGCGCTTGTCGAGCAATGTTGGTACTTGGCCTTCGAAGTGTATGGCCTATCCACCGCCATTTCCGTTGACATACATCTATAGAAGCAGGGATTTGTTTTGCCGCTTTTAGTAGATCTTCTTTTCTTATGCGATTCGGAGACCAAATATTAAGGATTTGCCGCAAGGATTTGTTTGTAGGCACGACCGCCAGTATGGTTTTCGTTGGGGGCGCTATACGGGGGACTTACTAGCATTCCTGTCAGAAAAATGATGCTGTTCCATTCACCATTTTGGCGAAAGTAAAGTTGGGGCTCTAGATATTTCCAAGGCGTTCGATAGAGTGTGCTATGGTGCACTTTTATCAAAACTTGTTGCTTTTGGTGTCGGTTATACCTTCTCTCAAGTTTCCTCAGGGATCGCACTATAAGAGTTGTTGTATATGGGATCTTATCAAACGAGTTCAAGACCGATTCAGAGGTACCGCAAGGCTCTGTTCTTTCTCCTACTCTATTTCGTATATTCATTAATGACCTTCTAGTCAAACTTCCAATCCTATCTATTCTTTTGCAGTTTATAGTTACATCTGCCATTCGTATTCATTTAATCATAGACCGGATCTTCCACAGATTGTGGACAAAACATGAATGAATCATTTAATCGCGATCTCGAAACCGTTTCCAAATGGGGTCGTGTGAATAGAGTCGACTTTAATGCACGCAAGACCCAGTGTTGTACGCACGGTAGATCATGTTACTTCTTCTGTAACCATGGATGGTGTAAACATTCAGGAATCAGATGCTCTTGATGTTCTGGGCATGAGAATTCAATGTGATGTCCGTTGGACTAAGCACATCTTTCAAGTGTCGAAAGAAGCATTCAAATGCCTAGGTTTTCTTAAACGGTGTAAGAGATACTTCACTCCAACTGATCTCTTTAAAATTTAGACCATCTATATCCGACCAAAAATGGAATACAACTCTGATATATGGGCCGGTGCTTTAAAGTCTATTTTGGAGCTTCTCGACCGTGTACAAGAGAGGGCGAAAGTGCTTATCGGTGACAGTAGGGTATCCAACTCTATAAAACTCACTGGAGCACCGCCGCAATGTGGGTTGTATAACACTGTTCTATCGGTTCTACTTTGGAATATATTCTAACGATATTAGGGACCTCGTTCTCGAAATCCGAAGATTCTTACGCAACACACGTCAATCCGTTAGATCACATGCATTTGTGATTGATTGTCCAGTGGACCGAACAACACACTATAGAGAAAATTCGTTCTTTCGAAGTTTTTCCTAACAGTTGCAGTATAGGAAATTTCAAATCTAATGTCCACAAACACTCTTTCCTTTGCTATACCACCATCAAACGTGGTATAGCAGCTTAGTCATCCGTCTAGCATACCAGAGGTCCCAAGTTCGATCCCCAATCAATGTACGATATGTGTCGATTTTAATGAGAAATTGAGGGAACATGACCGGATCTGACAAAGAAGAAAATATTTTCCACCTATAATTTTTAAAATTTCACACATATGCAGTTTCCATAGCAAAAGTCTGTGGATTGCTTTCTCATCGCCCATCTTATCCAGATTAAGAACCGAATAACTATTTTTAGTTACAACCTGTTAAGGCCAAAGGCCAAGAATATTTTAGAATTCAATGCGCTTCGATCTTTCGAGCTTTGAAAGATTTTCCTCTACTTGGTCTTTCTTTTGAAGTTTCGGACGCCTCTAATATTAGGGGGCCTTGTTTATTCTAATTTTAGCTTTTTCTTAGTAACGATAAAATAACCTAAAAAAAAACATTATTTAAATTTCGGAAGGGATTGAAGAACCGTTGAAATTAGTATATAGAACTCAAAGAAGACTATGTTTAAAAATACGCTGACATATTAACCCACCCTCGTAAATCGTATAAATACTAACTAGATCAAATGAAGTGAAATATCTTTTGCGCCTTTTTAAAAAGCTTAGGCTCTTGAAAGCTTCTTCCGACATTTTTTTACAAATCTAGAAGCTTTTGTAAATTGCCTGACATATTGAAAGTGGCATTTTAAAGGCCTCATTTAAGAAATTCTTTCAAGAGCAATAATTTTATTGACTTGGTAACGTCACATTTGTTAGTTTTTTAGGTTTGAAGTACAAGAGCATGATTCTCCTTATACTTTAAACTGTCAAATATATTTAAACGGATCTAGAAATATACTACGAATAGCAATTGGTATCATCAGAATAAATACTTAAACTTCACGCTCGGAAATAAGAAACAAATCAATTTCCTATATTCATATCGTTTTCTATATGTATCGGGTGTTTTTTATTGAGGTATAGAACTTTAAGTTGGCATCACTTTTTTGTCAGCTGTCAAGTGATTAATATTTAGTTTGGTTTGCCATTTCATCATGAACAGGTTGACAAAAGAACAACGCTTGCAAATCGTGCAAATTTATTTCGAAAATAATGGTTCAGTTCGCGAAGTTTACCGCAAGCTCCGTCCATTTTATGGTCGACATAATCGTCCATCAGAGCAATTAATTCGGTTAACCATGGATCGTTTTCGCACTACGTTTACTCTATGTGATAATACGCATCCGCAGCGACGTCGAACAGTGCGCACCGAAGAAACAATTGCCGCTGTAGAGCAAAGTGTTGAAGAGGACCCGATTGAATCGATTCGCCACCGTGCACAGCAATTGGAGCTATATCCATCAACTTTATGGAAGATTTTGCGCAAAGATCTTGGCTTGCGACCTTACAAGATCCAGCTTGTGCAAGAATTAAAGCCGCGAGACCATGCAATGCGTCGTGATTTTGGTGTATGGGCCGAAAATGAGATTGATCTCGATGCTGATTTTCATCGCAAAATTTTGTTCAGTGATGAGGCTCATTTTTGGTTGAATGGCTACGTCAACAAGCAAAATTGCCGCATTTGGAGTGAAGAGAATCCACATGAGACCCTTGAGACGCCATTACATCCACAAAAACTGACTGTTTGGTGTGCTCTATGGGCTGGTGGAGTCATTGGGCCATACTTCTTCCGAAATAATGCTCAGTTACCATAAATGGAGACCGGTATAGAGCCATGATAACCGACTATTTTGTTCCCCAATTGGATGGCATGAATGTGGATGAGTTGTGGTTCCAACAAGACGGCGCTACATGCCACACAGCGCACGTCACAATTGATTTATTGAAGGAAACAATCGATGAGCGCATAATTTCGCGGAATGGACCTGACAATTGGCCACCAAGATCGTGCGATTTGACACCACTGGATTATTTTCTTTGGGGATATGTGAAGTCGCTCGTCTACGCCAACAAACCAGAAACGTTAGGGGACTTGGAAGCCAACTTTCGTGGCGTTATTGCCAACATACGGCCCCATATGCTCGAAAAAGTAGTTGAAAATTGGACCTGTAGAATTGGCTTTATTCGAGCCAGCCGCGGCGGCCACATGCCCGAAACCATATTTAAACATTAATGGCATAAAATTATCCTTCCAATAAAGCCAAATTGATGGACATTAAAACGATTTTCTTGTGTTTTATTTCAATTCGAAGTTCCATACCTCTAAAAAAAACACCCATTACATATTTGGAAAATCTAGAACGCCAAAAGCATATTTATGTAGCTCAAATAGTGTCTGACAAATAGGAATGCATCTAGAAATGTTGTCATTCCAAAATTAATGAACAAACAAATGCCATGAATTCTATTAGCAAGAAAGAGATCTTAGTTTTTCGAAATACTGAAATAGGGAATGCCTGCCAACATCTTAAATCCATGTCTTTCCGGTTGAATTGATTTTTATTTATGAATGATGAAAGGATCGTGTATCCCAAAAAAACGATCGCCATGACTTAAATGGCCGACTTTTACTTCAAGAAACCTACTGTTTGATCTCTGATGTGTTGCGGTGGTTCCACATTTCGTCCACGCCAAATATTTCTGCGAAATTGTTAAACTGCTAATAGTGAGCTAATGTGACAGCCATCTTGTGGAAAGCTTTCTCATACCCAAGTGATCATTCAAAATTTAATTTATGAGTATCGAAGTCGCGCATTCTTTTACGGCAGTTTCGTACTAGATTAAAGAAATCATCAACACAATTTCTTTAATATAGTATGGAACTGTTTCAATTTTCTTCTCAAAACAAAAGTATGCAGCTAATAACGTCTGCAAAACACTAACGTGGCTTGTTCAAATTTAGATAGGAGTCAACCGACAGATGTGTATAGTGAGGAGCAGTGACGGTATCTCAATTATGAGACAGGAAATCAAAAATATCGTGTGACTTGCCCTCGTAATATCTCAATGGCGGCTTAGCTAACAGAGACACAACGAGGGGTTTCCTCTTTTTTAAGTAAGAAAGTAGTAAGTGTTCGAGACATGATTGAAACTTCAAAATTTTGCAACATTTTTTAATTGTTTAGGGATATATTTTGGGCAAAATTTAAACTACAGGGTGTCTGGCGGCAAATTTATATGTTAAAATACAATTTTTTAAAGTAATAAACGGCGCGGAGGATGGCTCCGTTGGAATTATCGATTGTTCGGATTTGTCAGTTATATCTCAGTAGTCGAGTGAGTATCGCGCGTTCGCTGTGAAAACATTTTTTAAATGTAATCGACAATTTTGTTCAAATTTCAGTATTCGGCGAACTCGTGATGGATTGAGTCTAAATTTAATTTGTTCGTGGCCAGGACCCAGTCATTCTTCAAGGTCTCTCGAAAACATTGAACTCGCTTCAGCTCGTAGATAATTTTGTTCAAAGTTCGTTATTTGGCGAATTATTGATGGGCTGAGCGTAGATTTAATTTGTACGTAGGTGCAGAGATTCCGCGCAGCTGCCTCCACTATGAATGTCTCACGACCAAGATCCAGCCAATCTTCAATGACTCTCGAAAACATTGAACTCCTTTGAGCACGTCGATAATTTTGTACAAAGTTCGGTATTCGAAGAATACGTGATGAAATAGGTATAAATTTAATTCGTTCGTGGGTGCAAAGATTCCGCTCAACTGCTTCGACTATTAATATACCAATACCAGGGACTCTTTACACATGTGGTCTTAACAGAATGGCACATTGCACATGCAGCCAGAACATCGATAAATTTGCTTCGAGAAAATCTCCCCCAAAAACTGATCAGTCACTTTGGGACATCCCATGGCTACCGAGGTCATTCGATCTAACTCCCATGGATATTTATGGGGCTACCTCAAAGAAAGGGTTTATATTGGCAATCCCCAATCTCGTGTGGCTTTAAAAGATCGTCGAGATTTGTCGAGGATTCGTCGAGAAATCAGCTCAATTAAACCAAGCTTACTGCAGCGTATGGCGCAGAACACAATTCTCCGTTTTAACAGTGTATTGAACTTGTTATACCCTTTACCGCCATAGGTGGAAAGGGTATATTGGGTTTGTGCTGATGTTTGTAACGCATAGAAATATTGGTCTGAGACCCACCTTTTAGTATATTGATCGACTTAGAATTACTTCCTGAGTTGTTTTAATTTTGTAGAAATCGGCCCATATTTGACCATACCTCCAATACAAGATACATTTTCAAAAGACGTTTATATACACATAAAAGCACAAAAACATTAATAACTGTGAAGATAAATACATTTGATTACTTAAACTTTGCGCAGATAAATATTTTATAAATATGAACCAATAACCAAAATTTGGTAACAATCGGTCCATAATTGACCCTAGCTCCCAAATCAGGCCCTTAGCCGGAAATGATATAAATATCGAAATTTTGAAGAAATACCACTAGTATATGTATGTATATATTATATATTCTTATATACCTTTTTGATGTATAGGTCGAGGAAGAAAGGACTTTTGGAACCTTTGCCTCTAATAGGGTAAAAAAGGGGAAAAAATCGAAAATGCTATATCTACTTAAGTAATAGGCATAGAAACAAAATTTAAATTTTGTTTTGAATAACTGTTAAAATAAGCGAACAAGTGCTTGGTACTTTTTTCAATCTATGCCCTATAAGGGATAAAAAAGGGTGAAAATAGTTTTTTGGTACCATTTTTAAGCCACTCTAATCTTTTGAACCAAACAATATAGAAAAGAATTTTGTAATGCAATTAATAAATGTGAAAAAAAATATTGAATACGTATTTGGTACTTTTTTGATTTCGGGGGCCAATATGGATAAAAAAGGAGATAAAATGATAACATAACACCTCATGAAATAATATGAATAGGAACATATGTTAACTGCGTTTTTATAAATAGTACTGAATTCAATTGGTACCAAGTACCAAATATGCATACGTAACTTTTTAGAAATTAGGGGATAAAAGGGAAAACATTGGTAAAGTGATAACTTTTTAACAAATGAATGTTTTTCTGTCTGTATGTCCTTTATAGAATAGTTAACTAGGGGCATTTAACCATGTTATGCTCATGCAATGATCTTTAGCTAAAGTTGTTGCGCATGAGACGATGGAGGTTTTTAAGTTGATATGACTATCCAACAGGTGGCGCCACTGAAAATTACTCAAAATGAATTAAATCGTAAACTATGTATTTCATCATGCTATGATCTTTAGCAAAGTTGTTACTCATGAGCCGACGAAGGTTTCTTATTTGGTATGAACAGTTTCCGATAGGTGGCGTCACTGAAAATTACTCAAAGTGAATTAAATCGTAAGCTGTGCATTTGATCATGCAATAATCTTAAGCAAAGTTGTTGCACATGAGCCGACAAAGTTTTCTTAGTTGGTATGAACAATTTCAGATAGGTGGCGCCACTGAAAATTACTCAAAATGAATTAAATCTTAAATTGTGCCTTTTATCAGGCTATGATCTTTAGCAAAGTTCTTGCTCAAGTCGGCGAAGGTTTCTAAGTCTGTATGACCAATTTGCAAAATTATTCATATTAAACTATGCATTTGATCATGTGTTGATAAGACAAAATGAATAAAATGATTCAAAATTAATTGGATATTTGTGTACCGTCTTTTCTCTAAATTTATTTTAATTGGTTAATACTTTATAAAATTCAATATACGAAAACTTTAAAATTCGCCTCGAAATACTTATCATAAAGCTCCGAGCAAGGCTCGGTCGCCCAGGTACTGTCTCTAATACTTAAGGAAAACTTGTTTAATTGTTGATCCATATTTGACCTTAGTAATGAAGGGTATGATATAGTCGGGCTTGACCGACTATAGTTTTCCTAACTTGTTTTTGTTAAGGTTTAAAAATATAAATCTGCTACAAGACACCCAAGTATTGTCCACTATCAAGTTGTCCTCTCCTGGTCTTACAAAGTCTTAAAGTGATAGAAATTTGATCAGCCTCTATTCAAATTTTCACTAGTGTTCCCCAGAGATTCAGAGTGTCTGTATGTCATTTATGGATCACAGGTTGTTTTGGCGTTAGTTCAAATTGTAAATTATTTTCTGTTTTTATTTTTTTATATTTTCAAACATTTCGTGACAAAGTTTTTATTGCAAAATTATTGAATTCGAAAAATGTAATGATGGCAAATACTTGTAAATAAATTTTTGATACTTAAAACGAAACACGAACATTAATAAATTTAAAAATATTTAACAATACTACAACAACAACGAAATAACAACAAAAATATCAACTATGATTATAAAGGAATAATTTTGAATATCCTGCAACAAGAGCTTTCTAGTTAAAAACAATTTGAAATGGTAAGAAAGTTTAGGTCTCTTTTTAAAAAGTTTTGTTTCTGATGGTCCATTTGATTTACTTAATCAGGCAGGAGACTGTCCACATAATTCTCTTTTGGAGTCAACGCTTAAGCAGTGTCATGAGGAGTCCTCCCTAATGGCCAGCACTCATGAGTCCTATTTAAAGATCATTGATGATTTGAAAAATGATCTGGATCAGATATCGTGTGAGGTGATTATGGTGCAAAAGGAATGCAGTGAACAGGATTGCAGCAACGATAAGGAGGATGTTAACTTAGAAAACTCTCTTAAAGAGTTAGAGACACAAAACGAACGCTTGGAACAGGCCCTTAAACTAGAAACACAAAACAAGGAGGCTGCCTTTATGGAGCTACAAACAAATGTGTGATATTCATACATAACAAATACTTTTTTATTTCTCTTATATTATACTCTTTTTTCTAAATTATATTCGCTCTTTTTTTCTTAGAATGAAACTCTCAAATGCCAAATAGCCCATTTGCAACATATGCTCTACGAAAAAGAACAACATATCATGCAGCTCTCTTCTATGCTCTCTAATATCTCTCACATAGAAGCCGGTGAACCTCATCAAGCCGCCCTACAATATGTTGTATCCCGCAATAATTTTACCGCAGAACTGGAGAAGAAAATCAAAGCTCTGACGGATAAACTGAACAAATCAATGGAACAAGAAACTTTTTTACATATAGAGACTAGAAAGCTCAATGAAGAACTGAGCGAGAGTAAACGAAAAAATGGTTAGTCATATTTGACGATGATCTTCTCCACCTTAAGCAAATTATGTTTTCTTAATCTTTTTCAGGAGATTTAATATCTCAAGCCCATCGTTTGGGCACCCTCTTAAAAAGTCAGGAGTCACATCGCATGGAATTGGTGACCAAATATGAGGCGTTGGAACAGAATTTTCAAGATCAAGCGAAAAAATTACGTGCCGCCAACAATCAATTGTTTATATTAAACGATCGCTTTCAAACGATGGAAAAGAGACAAATTGAACATAATATGGAGGTAAGTTTGGGGAAGAGTAATGAAGTTCGATATTGGGATCTTGATTTAAGAGATCCTCTTCTGGAACAAGTTATGTGCCATAGATCGTAATAAGTAGTAAGAAACAGAATAATATAGATCTTGGACTAGAGCTTCCGATTTCCTTGTTCGCCTTGGCAAATCTTTCGTCATATGGAAAAGTAATTGGTACACCATTAACACGCCAACAAACCAAGGTAGATACTGAGGAGTGCCTCAGAAGTCCGTTTTTTATTAGTTTTTTTTTTTTTTTTTAAGTGAAATATTTCGTTTAAACCCTAATAAATGAAAAGTTTCACATCTTTAATTTTCAATAGCTCACAACTAGGCCAAAGGACTCTATCAAACAAAAACTTTGGATAATTGAATTGAAGAACAGCCCACATATAAGCTGTGGACTCCAGACCCATTCCATTTACAGCAACTTATATACAAACATATATTTATCAGGTATGTGATGAAAAACGATCGTTTTCAAATCGATCGATTTCAGATATATTTTTGAGATAATTTTCGGTTATTTTCCCAAAAATTTCAAACCAAATGAAGGATAAAATATCAGTCAAAAGGATTAAAGCCAAAAATTTCATTTTTTTGGGGGAAATAACTGAAAATTAGATCAAAAATATGTCTGAAATCGATCGATTTGAAAACGAAAAATGTACATCACATACCTGTATATGCTGTAAACTATTTACCTGTTAATGTGAATGCAACATGTGACCGAATGTTGTTGTTGTTCTTCTTCTGTTATCCTTGACTCCCAGTAGAGCATAGGACCTCAACCATCTTTTATATAGAACTCTATTGCGAGATGTAAGGCATATGTTATTCCATGAATAGTTTGCTACTGGCAACTCCGCGTCAATTGACCTTATCCATGTTCTAGCAGGTGCACCAACACTACGGCCGCCCCCCTGTGGAGTCCAACGAAGCGCTTGCCGAGCAATGTTGGTATGCAGCCTTTGAAGCGTGTATCTAATCCACCGCCATTTCGTTGATTTGGATTTGGTTTGTCGCGTTTAGTACATTTCTTATGCGATTCGGCCACTATTTATTAAGAATTTGCCGCAAACATTTATTTGCAAAGGTTTGCATGTGCTTATCGATGGCATTTGTGCGTTTCCAAGTTTCGCAACCGACATTTGAGTTATATACTCGTAACTTAGTTGTTGTTGGAATGCAAATGGGATGCAGTTGTTGCCTGGGTTTCCGGCTAACAGGAAATAACTGTATTCAATTCCTACTCACACCTCCTCGTTGTACATCCTGGAAACCTGAGCAACCTAGTTGAAGCTGTGGTAAACAACCCGAGTGGGATTCTAGGTCAGGGCTAGCGTGAAGAGGGGGAGTTATCTTGAAGCCTTTCCGACGTATTTGTTCTAAGGGTCTAAGATAATTGTACTTGGTAAAGTAGGAAACTGTAGCATCTGTTCAACGTGTTAGTTGCGGCTGCAAGCGGGCGTCTGTCTCGGATCGAGCGGCTCGCTTTACAAACGTGGCTCTTGTCTTTGGACTCATCATCCATCGCCTTAGCACTTACGATGTCTTATGTCTTCAAAGAAACAACATTACAGAATATACTATTCCAACACTAAGAGAAAAATGACGATCTGATTTCAAGAAAAAAAATCTACAATATAAGATTGCGAAATCTTGAATTTTCAATCTTGAAACTAAGATTTATATTCTTAAATTTAAGAATAAATTCTTAGTTATGAGAATACAATCTAAAAATAAACTGTAATTTGTTTGCTTTTAAGATTTTTATCTTATTATAAGATTTTAAATCTTAATTTTAGATCGTATTCTTTATTTAAGATTGTGATCTTGATTTCAAAATTGTATTCTTATTTTGAAGATTGTAAGTTCTAATCTTAAGATCGTATTCTTGATTTTGTAGATTTGTGGGCTTGTTTAAGGGAAATTTCTCAGTATTTTGTCATAAATTGTAATCAGCCGACCAAAGTAGTTGCGAAAAAGTGAAAAACTAATTTTTTGAGAAAAAATATAAATTTAATAAAAAATATAAATGGAAAACCTTAATCCGGATGAAGTGATCCTTTTAAATATTCCATTAGAAGGCAATTTAGTTTCGGTATGTGATGGGGAGTATGAATTGAACTGCCCTTCACAAGAAATTTCATTAGATTTCTCGGACGATGACGCGTTGCTGAAAAATCTTTTGAAAGAATTCGATCTGGAATGCATTTTTCCGTACCTGCAGCGTAAGTTTTTCATCATATTTATAAATACATAAGTAAATTTCTTTATAAAAAATTATATTGATTTAATTTGTTTCAGGCTCAAATGTAACTTTTAGAAGTCTGCAGTATATGAAAGCAGAAGATTTAAAGGAAGCTATTCCACTCTTCGACTTCTGGAAAAAAACAGGTTTTAATATTTTATTCAGAAAGTAAATTACACCACTAATAGTTTTGTCCTTTAGTTTGGAATTGATGAAGATACACTTTCAATGCCGTCGAAGGTAGGTCAGTGGCTACAAAAATGTCCGGATGTAACTTCCACTCCATCGTCTTCTGTAAATGTGGAAGCTAACGAAAAAAGTGTTTGACAAGGTAAAAGTATTAGATAATTACTTAATACATTAAAATGTGTACAAAACATAAAATATTTTCGTTTATTTATATAGGATTTAGCTTTATTATTGAATGAATCAGTAAGTGGCAAAAACATCCTAGAATTTTATGCTTCACACAAAGATTTAAACAATAACTATCGTGATGAGCTGATCCAGATTATAGAACATCAAATTCTAAAAAAGGATATCGCACTTCATCCTCACGATTTCCAAGATATATTGACAGAAATATGCACACTTTTTCCAACGGAAGATGAAGTCAAGGTATTTTTAGGATACAATTTTTTACTAACTACCTGTAAACTAAAATAAATAAATCAAAATTTTAAAATATAGGAATACTATTACAATCCTCGAAAGGGGGAAAAAATAATAAAAAATGTGTTTTATTTTATCACCAAATACGAATATTGTAATAAGAAAAAACGTGCTGATAATAAGATTTTCTGCTTGAAATCGAAACTTTTTCTGCTTGAAAGTAGAGTAAATGCGAAAAATCTTATTTTAAGAATAAAATCTTATTTTTCAAGATTGTTTGTAAGATCGCAATCTTGAAAAAGTTCTAAGAACAAGATCGATAATTAAGAATGCGTTCTTATTATTTAAGATTATGTTCTTATTAATTAAGAGTGCATTCTTAAAAATTAAGAATTTAATCTTAATTAATAAGAACACATTCTTAGTTATCGATCCTGTGCTTAGATTTTTTTTAAGATTGCGATCTTACAAAGAATCTTAAAAAATTAAGATTTTATTCTCAAAATAAGATTTTTCGTATTTACTCTACTTTCAAGCAGAAAAAGTTTCGATTTCAAGCAGAAAATCTTATTATCAGCACGTTTTTTCCCTGAGTGAAGGGGTAATCATGCGAGAAATCCCCCAGCTATGGCAGCTGGCACAAGGATTTTGGAAGTGCCTAATTTATGCAAGAACATCCTGATGAATGAAACCAATTGAGGCCTTATGCTCCACTGGGAGTCAAGGATAACAGAAGATAGTTCATCGTGCGATCTCTTCAAAATTTTGTTTTAGAAAATCCTGCGTGATGCTGCAGTTAACTCACCTTTAACACTTTTTGAACAGAAAACTCATGCTACTCGCGTTTGCCGATGACGTTGATATCATGGTATGCACATTGCGCGACGTGACTGTCACCTTTTTAAGTATCGAGAAGAAATCTAATAAAATGGGTCTAGTTGTTAATGAATCAAAAATAAAACTGCTAGTTTCTACAAGATCGTTGAGGACTATAGCTTCGAGGTTGTAAAAGAATTTGTTTACAATGGTATCGCCATCAACATAAATTAGGACATATGTTTCGAAATTAAACATAGAATCGTGCTTGCCAACATATGTTATTTAGGTCTAGGCAGGCAGATAAGAAGTAAAGCTATTTCGGTAAGAACTTAAATTACGCTTTATAAAACGCTTATACTACCCGTGTTATGCTGAGTCATGGGCACTTGCACAGGCAGATGAAGCTATTCTTGAAGTTTTAGGGAGAAAGATTCTATAAAAAATCTTTAGACCAGCGATGTCAGTCCGTACGTCTGTCTGGCTAGACAGTACGGGTCGCAATTCTAAAGATAATTTGATAAAATTTGGCACAGATCATTTTTCTGATAGTGAGGTCATGGCTATTAAAATTTGTCAAAATACCTCCTATAGGTCCCATCTTCTGTAATTGATATTTTGGCCACAAATATCAATATTTTTTAATGAAATTTAAAACATTTAAACAATTTATGTAAACCAAAAAACATTTGACCATAACTCCCATACAAACTCTTCTGCCAATTTTTGCATACATAATTTTTGTAAAAACTGTATTCCATTTGCCAAACTTCGAGATAATCGGTCTACATTTGACCCTAGCTCTCATATAAGTCTAAATGAAGGAAACAGCTTAAATATATAAGTTTTGAGAAAATGTTTGTATGATGGCAAAATTTAGCAAATATTTGTCTTTATACAGGAAAAAGAACACCTTTGACCTTAATGGTGAAGGGCATCGTATGGTCGGGCTTGACCGACTATAGCACTTTCTTACTTTTTTTAATTCAGAGGGTAGAGGACTCATCATTATGAAACATTTTTCGTTTCTATTGAATTTAAAATTTATACTTTAATAATAATTATTATATGTCCATTCTTATTTCAGCGCAATTTACTACGGGAAGAAGTGCTGGCACTAAAGGAAAAACACGCCTGTTCGTTGGGCTCTCAAAAGAGCCTACAGGAACAACTGGTCAAAATCGAAAAAGAACTTTACACAGCTCACGATGTTATCAAGGAGCAAAAGAATATTTTGCAACAGAATCAATGCGCCAACTACGAAGTCCAACGACGTTTGCAAATTTCCAATGAGGAACTCAAGAGACAATTGGCAGATCTTGTGCAGGACTATAAAAAATTACAAATGGAATATGAGTGAGTCTCGTAAAATTACCAAAAACTATATGTACACATTTTAACCATGACAACAACACATTCAAACTAATTTAGACAGTTATTCGGGTACATTTTAGGAAGCAGAAAGATATCAACTCACAGCAGCTGAAAAAACTGGATTCTTTTAATAAATGGAAAGATCAACAGTTAAAAGCCGATGACTCGATAAGGGATAATTTGAAGTTGCATCAAAATTTCTTAAAGGAAATGTTGGAAGATAAAGAAAAATTATCCGTGAAATATCATAATCTACGCAAAGAATATAGTCTACTCCAAAACGAGTTGGATCGTTTGAAAGCCTGTTCTTTAAGGTGGGATCTAGAATATATTTTATTTCTTTTTTATAATCTCTATTCATTTAGTTTTTCCAATTTTAATAACCTGCCCACGTCATCTGAACGATCGGTAAGTGCCCACACAAAAGTCCTGAGAAATCAAAAACCCCTAAGATCAATATTATACTCCTCTCGCCAAAATAGATTGCCGAACGTTTGGAAATTGTACGCCGCACGACACGACGAGTCTCGGAACAAAGCTCCTCGTTCAAGGACGAAGAGCCAACAGCTTCGAGAGACGATTCGATTACGGGTCTTAAAGCTAGCGAGGAACCACTATAGAAGAAAAATATTTCAATATATATGATTCTATTCTATTTTATTCTTCCCATGTATATTTTTTAATTTAATGTACATAATTCCTTTTTTGTTTATAACAACGATATCTTTATTTCCCGAGTTTTTTAAGCTTTTATTTTTATTAAATATCTATATAACATTTTTTATTTTTGTAATATAAACGTATCTAGTAATTGTCTAGTCTGCAAACAAATTAGTTTTATAATTGTATATAAACCTAATTGTTAATTACTTAATTAATCCAATTCTTATTAAATATTTTTTGTGAATAACTACTTTTTTAATAACTGATAAATCAATTAATTTTATTCATGGGCTTTTAAAAGACACACAAAAAACCCAAAACTTTAATTTTCAATCCCAAATCAACATCTTTGGCAAATAATACAATTATTAAAAATTTCCTATACGAAAAAGTACTTTTTGAAAAATTTCTTATAAATATAGGAAATTTTTGAATTTTTGAAAAATTTTTGAAAAATTTCCTATAAAAATAGGAAATTTTTGAAAAATTTTGAAAAATTTCCTATAAAAATAGGAAATTTTTGAAAAATTTCCTATAAAAATAGGAAATTTTTGAAAAATTTCCTATAAAAATAGGAAATTTTTGAAAAATTTCCTATAAAAATAGGAAATTTTTGAAAAATTTCCTATAAAAATAGGAAATTTTTGAAAAATTTCCTATAAAAATAGGAAATTTTTGAAAAATTTCCTATAAAAATAGGAAATTTTTGAAAAATTTCCTATAAAAATAGGAAATTTTTGAAAAATTTCCTATAAAAATAGGAAATTTTTGAAAAATTTCCTATAAAAATAGGAAATTTTTGAAAAATTTCCTATAAAAATAGGAAATTTTTGAAAAATTTCCTATAAAAATAGGAAATTTTTGAAAAATTTCCTATAAAAATAGGAAATTTTTGAAAAATTTCCTATAAAAATAGGAAATTTTTGAAAAATTTCCTATAAAAATAGGAAATTTTTGAAAAATTTCCTATAAAAATAGGAAATTTTTGAAAAATTTCCTATAAAAAAAGGAAATTTTTGAAAAATTTCCTATAAAAATAGGAAATTTTTGAAGAATTTCCTATAAAAATAGGAAATTTTTGAAAAATTTCCTATAAAAATAGGAAATTTTTGAAAAATTTCCTATAAAAATAGGAAATTTTTGAAAAATTTCCTATAAAAATAGGAAATTTTTGAAAAATTTCCTATAAAAATAGGAAATTTTTGAAAAATTTCCTATAAAAATAGGAAATTTTTGAAAAATTTCCTATAAAAATAGGAAATTTTTGAAAAATTTCCTATAAAAATAGGAAATTTTTGAAAAATTTCCTATAAAAATAGGAAATTTTTGAAAAATTTCCTATAAAAATAGGAAATTTTTGAAAAATTTCCTATAAAAATAGGAAATTTTTGAAAAATTTCCTATAAAAATAGGAAATTTTTGAAAAATTTCCTATAAAAATAGGAAATTTTTGAAAAATTTCCTATAAAAATAGGAAATTTTTGAAAAATTTCCTATAAAAATAGGAAATTTTTGAAAAATTTCCTATAAAAATAGGAAATTTTTGAAAAATTTCCTATAAAAATAGGAAATTTTTGAAAAATTTCCTATAAAAACAGGAAATTTTTGAAAAATTTCCTATAAAAACAGGAAATTTTTGAAAAATTTCCTATAAAAATAGGAAATTTTTGAAAAATTTCCTATAAAAATAGGAAATTTTTGAAAAATTTCCTATAAAAATAGGAAATTTTTGAAAAATTTCCTATAAATATAGGAAATTTTTGAAAAATTTCCTATAAAAATAGGAAATTTTTGAAAAATTTCCTATAAAAATAGGAAATTTTTGAAAAATTTCCTATAAAAATAGGAAATTTTTGAAAAATTTCCTATAAAAATAGGAAATTTTTGAAAAATTTCCTATAAAAATAGGAAATTTTTGAAAAATTTCCTATAAAAATAGGAAATTTTTGAAAAATTTTTGAAAAATTTCCTATAAAAATAGGAAATTTTTGAAAAATTTCCTATAAATTTGAAAAATTTCCTATAAAAATAGGAAATTTTTGAAAAATTTCCTATAAAAATAGGAAATTTTTGAAAAATTTCCTATAAAAATAGGAAATTTTTGAAAAATTTCCTATAAAAATAGGAAATTTTTGAAAAATTTCCTATAAAAATAGGAAATTTTTGAAAAATTTTTGAAAAATTTCCTATAAAAATAGGAAATTTTTGAAAAATTTCCTATAAAAATAGGAAATTTTTGAAAAATTTCCTATAAAAATAGGAAATTTTTGAAAAATTTCCTATAAAAATAGGAAATTTTTGAAAAATTTCCTATAAAAATAGGAAATTTTTGAAAAATTTCCTATAAAAATAGGAAATTTTTGAAAAATTTCCTATAAAAATAGGAAATTTTTGAAAAATTTCCTATAAAAATAGGAAATTTTTGAAAAATTTCCTATAAAAATAGGAAATTTTTGAAAATTTTCCTATAAAAATAGGAAATTTTTGCAAAATTTCCTATAAAAATAGGAAATTTTTGAAAAATTTCCTATAAAAATAGGAAATTTTTGAAAAATTTCCTATAAAAATAGGAAATTTTTGAAAAATTTCCTATAAAAATAGGAAATTTTTGAAAAATTTCCTATAAAAATAGGAAATTTTTGAAAAATTTCCTATAAAAATAGGAAATTTTTGAAAAATTTCCTATAAAAAAATTTGAAAAATTTACTATAAAAATGGGAAATTTTTGAAAAATTTACTATAAAAATGGGAAATTTTTGAAAAATTTACTATAAAAATGGGAAATTTTTGAAAAATTTCCTATAAAAATGGGAAATTTTTGAAAAATTTCCTATAAAAATGGGAAATTTTTGAAAAATTTCCTATAAAAATGGGAAATTTTTGAAAAATTTCCTATAAAAATGGGAAATTTTTGAAAAATTTCCTATAAAAATGGGAAATTTTTGAAAAATTTCCTATAAAAATGGGAAATTTTTGAAAAATTTCCTATAAAAATGGGAAATTTTTGAAAAATTTCCTATAAAAATAGGAAATTTTTGAAAAATTTCCTATAAAAATAGGAAATTTTTGAAAAATTTCCTATAAAAATGTGGTTTGAAAAATTTCCTATAAAAATAGGAAATTTTAGAAAAATTTCCTATAAAAATGGGAAATTTTTGAAAAATTTCCTACAAAAATAAGAAATTTTTGATTTTTTTTTTAAATTTTGCTTTATTTCAAAACATAAAAAGCAACCATTGCAAATGTTTTACAAATTTCCTGGTCTCGCTTGAATCAAAAATATTAAATTTAATTTATTTTCCATTAACAATATAAAAGGGTGACATAATTTTGTGACCATATGACGCCAAATAATCTTTTTGGATCTTTTTTTAAATATATTTATGTTACGCAATAAAATAAGAGTGTTTTAAACTCCAACTGTTCCATGGCTAATTGATCCAGAGGCATGAGGTATCATTTAATTCCTGCGTGGGGTAAAAAAGATTTAAAAACAAAATTTTTAAATTCAGACAATTCAGATGATAAATATTTAAGTCCATCATTAATTTTCTTGAAGTAGTGAGAGGTGATGGTTTTTCAATTTATTATCATTTTCGTTGTTTTTATCGCCAATTGTTCACTAAATAGTTAATAACTTTTCATGTGTCCAGTTTGTAATATGAGTAGCTTTTTTGGCTGTTTTTGTTGGTGGTTTTTAAAAATTGAAAAATTGTTTGCTAAAAAGAAAAAAGTAAAAATAACTATTAGTTACATCTTCATATCGTAATTGAAAGCCATAGACGGATGATGATTCGATCATCAGTTTCAATGGCCAACGGCTACTGTTTTCAAATGTAATTATCATAAAGACGCAAAAAATTTTGTGGAAATTTGTGTTTTTTTTTTTACACATTTCTTCATTATTAATTATTTAATTTAGTGTTAAATTCATTTTTAATTAACAATATATTTGTAATTTTGGAAAAGAAATTTTTCAATTTTTTTATAGGAATTATTTGAAAATTTTATTTTTATAGGAAACTTTTCAAAAATTTCTTATTTTTATAGGAAATCTTTCAAAAATTTCTTATTTTTATAGGAAATTTTTCAAAAATTTCTTATTTTTATAGGAAATTTTTCAAAAAATTCTTATTTTTATAGGAAATTTTTCTAAAATTTCTTATTTTTATAGGAAATTTTTCAAAAATTTCTTATTTTTATAGGAAATTTTTCAAAAATTTCTTATTTTTATAGGAAATTTTTCAAAAATTTCTTATTTTTATAGGAAATTTTTCAAAAATTTCCTATTTTTATAGGAAATTTTTCAAAAATTTCTTATTTTTATAGGAAATTTTTCAAAAATTTCTTATTTTTATAGGAAATTTTTCAAAAATTTCTTATTTTTATAGGAAATTTTTCAAAAATTTCTTATTTTTATAGGAAATTTTTCAAAAATTTCTTACTTTTATAGGAAATTTTTCAAAAATTTCTTATTTTTATAGGAAATTTTTCAAAAATTTCTTATTTTTATAGGAAATTTTTCAAAAATTTCTTATTTTTATAGGAAATTTTTCAAAAATTTCTTATTTTTATAGGAAATTTTTCAAAAATTTCTTATTTTTATAGGAAATTTTTCAAAAATTTCTTATTTTTATAGGAAATTTTTCAAAAATTTCTTATTTTTATAGGAAATTTTTCAAAAATTTCTTATTTTTATAGGAAATTTTTCAAAAATTTATTATTTTTATAGGAAATTTTTCAAAAATTTCTTATTTTTATAGGAAATTTTTCAAAAATTTCTTATTTTTATAGGAAATTTTTCAAAAATTTCTTATTTTTATAGGAAATTTTTCAAAAATTTCTTATTTTTATAGGAAATTTTTCAAAAATTTCTTATTTTTATAGGAAATTTTTCAAAAATTTCTTATTTTTATAGGAAATTTTTCAAAAATTTCTTATTTGTATAGGAAATTTTTCAAAAATTTCTTATTTTTATAGGAAATTTTTCAAAAATTTCTTATTTTTAAAGGAAATTTTTCAAAAATTTCTTATTTTTAAAGGAAATTTTTCAAAAATTTCTTATTTTTAAAGGAAATTTTTCAAAAATTTCTTATTTTTATAGAAAATTTTTCAAAAATTTCTTATTTTTATAGGAAATTTTTGAAAAATTTCTTATTTTTATAGGAAATTTTTCAAAAATTGCTTATTTTAATAGGAAATTTTTATAGGAAATTTTTCAAGAATTTCTTATTTTTAAAGGAATTTTTTCAAAAAATTCTTCATTTAAAGGAATTTTTTCAAAAATTTCTTATTTTTATAGAAAATTTTTCAAAAATTTCTTATTTTTATAGGAAATTTTTCAAAAATTTCTTATTTTTATAGGAAATTTTTCAAAAATTTCTTATTTTTATAGGAAATTCTTCAAGAATTTCTTATTTTAATAGGAAATTTTTCAAGAATTTCTTATTTTTATAGGAAATTTTTAAAGAATTTCTTATTTTTAAAGGAATTTTTTCAAAAAATTCTTCATTTAAAGGAAATTTTTCAAAAATTTCTTATTTTTATAGGAAATTTTTTAAAAATTTCTTATTTCTAAAGGAAATTTCCTATCTTTATAGGAAAAATTTCCTATCTTTATAGGAAATTTTTCAAAAATTTTCTATTTTTAAAGGAAATTTTTCAAAAATTTTTATAGGAAATTTTTCAAAAATATCCTATTTTAATAGGAAATTTTTCAAAAATTTCTGAACTGAGTAGTATTTGGACAAATCAAATTTTCTTATCTATTTGTCAAATATTTATTATTTATTTTTTATCAAGATTTTTCAAAACTTGCAATTGTATCTAATTAGAAATGTTGTCTTTCTTACCAAAGGAAACCTGGCTAAAACCAAAGACCCTCGTAAGGGTACCTTCACGGAAAGTCGCACCTATTTGTGGACCACCCAGATTCCCCTTGACATTGTCTCAACAATTTCTATATGGAGGTGTTATGATGTTCTGTTTTATGGTCATTCCGGTTTGGGGCTTGCTTTCTAAATGTAATTATCATAAAGACGCAAAAAATTTTGTGGAAATTTGTGTTTTTTTTTTTACACATTTCTTCATTATTAATTATTTAATTTAGTGTTAAATTCATTTTTAATTAACAATATATTTGTAATTTTGGAAAAGAAATTTTTCAATTTTTTTATAGGAATTATTTGAAAATTTTATTTTTATAGGAAACTTTTCAAAAATTTCTTATTTTTATAGGAAATCTTTCAAAAATTTCTTATTTTTATAGGAAATTTTTCAAAAATTTCTTATTTTTATAGGAAATTTTTCAAAAAATTCTTATTTTTATAGGAAATTTTTCTAAAATTTCTTATTTTTATAGGAAATTTTTCAAAAATTTCTTATTTTTATAGGAAATTTTTCAAAAATTTCTTATTTTTATAGGAAATTTTTCAAAAATTTCTTATTTTTATAGGAAATTTTTCAAAAATTTCCTATTTTTATAGGAAATTTTTCAAAAATTTCTTATTTTTATAGGAAATTTTTCAAAAATTTCTTATTTTTATAGGAAATTTTTCAAAAATTTCTTATTTTTATAGGAAATTTTTCAAAAATTTCTTATTTTTATAGGAAATTTTTCAAAAATTTCTTACTTTTATAGGAAATTTTTCAAAAATTTCTTATTTTTATAGGAAATTTTTCAAAAATTTCTTATTTTTATAGGAAATTTTTCAAAAATTTCTTATTTTTATAGGAAATTTTTCAAAAATTTCTTATTTTTATAGGAAATTTTTCAAAAATTTCTTATTTTTATAGGAAATTTTTCAAAAATTTCTTATTTTTATAGGAAATTTTTCAAAAATTTCTTATTTTTATAGGAAAATTTTTCAAAAATTTCTTATTTTTATAGGAAATTTTTCAAAAATTTCTTATTTTTATAGGAAATTTTTCAAAAATTTCTTATTTTTATAGGAAATTTTTCAAAAATTTCTTATTTTTATAGGAAATTTTTCAAAAATTTCTTATTTTTATAGGAAATTTTTCAAAAATTTCTTATTTTTATAGGAAATTTTTCAAAAATTTCTTATTTTTATAGGAAATTTTTCAAAAATTTCTTATTTTTATAGGAAATTTTTCAAAAATTTCTTATTTGTATAGGAAATTTTTCAAAAATTTCTTATTTTTATAGGAAATTTTTCAAAAATTTCTTATTTTTAAAGGAAATTTTTCAAAAATTTCTTATTTTTAAAGGAAATTTTTCAAAAATTTCTTATTTTTAAAGGAAATTTTTCAAAAATTTCTTATTTTTATAGAAAATTTTTCAAAAATTTCTTATTTTTATAGGAAATTTTTGAAAAATTTCTTATTTTTATAGGAAATTTTTCAAAAATTGCTTATTTTAATAGGAAATTTTTATAGGAAATTTTTCAAGAATTTCTTATTTTTAAAGGAATTTTTTCA
The DNA here is from genome assembly GCA_933228675.1 of Stomorhina lunata. Taxonomy (NCBI): domain Eukaryota; kingdom Metazoa; phylum Arthropoda; class Insecta; order Diptera; family Rhiniidae; genus Stomorhina; species Stomorhina lunata. The sequence goes on along the minus strand of OW121741.1, from coordinate 79,785,802 downwards.
AAAAATTCTTCATTTAAAGGAATTTTTTCAAAAATTTCTTATTTTTATAGAAAATTTTTCAAAAATTTCTTATTTTTATAGGAAATTTTTCAAAAATTTCTTATTTTTATAGGAAATTTTTCAAAAATTTCTTATTTTTATAGGAAATTCTTCAAGAATTTCTTATTTTAATAGGAAATTTTTCAAGAATTTCTTATTTTTATAGGAAATTTTTAAAGAATTTCTTATTTTTAAAGGAATTTTTTCAAAAAATTCTTCATTTAAAGGAAATTTTTCAAAAATTTCTTATTTTTATAGGAAATTTTTTAAAAATTTCTTATTTCTAAAGGAAATTTCCTATCTTTATAGGAAAAATTTCCTATCTTTATAGGAAATTTTTCAAAAATTTTCTATTTTTAAAGGAAATTTTTCAAAAATTTTTATAGGAAATTTTTCAAAAATATCCTATTTTAATAGGAAATTTTTCAAAAATTTCTGAACTGAGTAGTATTTGGACAAATCAAATTTTCTTATCTATTTGTCAAATATTTATTATTTATTTTTTATCAAGATTTTTCAAAACTTGCAATTGTATCTAATTAGAAATGTTGTCTTTCTTACCAAAGGAAACCTGGCTAAAACCAAAGACCCTCGTAAGGGTACCTTCACGGAAAGTCGCACCTATTTGTGGACCACCCAGATTCCCCTTGACATTGTCTCAACAATTTCTATATGGAGGTGTTATGATGTTCTGTTTTATGGTCATTCCGGTTTGGGGCTTGCTTTCTATGCCCTCTTGGGCTATTAAACATCAAAATCTAGGTATGGCAAATTTACCGCCAGTGGAGGAGGAAGAGGGAGGATAATGAATTTTTAAATAAATTGTAATTAAAAAATCACAAATAATTTTTTGGGCCCTTTTCCTGGATATAATGAGTTTTTTTATAATAAAGAAAAAAAATGCTTTCGGAAACCGCGGAAGTTATTCAATTTTCTACAGTTACAAATAAATTAATCTTATTTAAGTCGATTTTGTTAAATCATGCAAATTGATGCCTATTTTTCTTTATGTTGCATTACGATTTTGTACTTGTACATTTCTTTTCTTGATCAACATTCATGTTGCATGTGTACACGCACTATCTCAAGTTATGTTGAGCTTAAAAAAACAATAAGACAGACAGACAGACAGACGGAAGGACGGATGAAAGGAGGTACCTACTGTTCCAAGCTTGCACACAATCATTGCGATTAGTCGCATCAAAAGCTTCGTTGCTTCAAAAATTCAGGTGATTTATTGCCTAATTGAAAGCCAACAAACAGAACATGTATGTAAGAAAGATGATGACGAAGAGGACGAAGACGACGAAAACAAAAGTGAAAGACAACGACTTCCCAAAGAGAGTGAAACCAAGTGCCAATATAAAAACGCCCCATGTATCCATTCAACCGAAAACAAAAAATAACTACAAGAAAAATTATTTCGAAAAAAACCAAGACGATCTACCGAAAATTTCACATATTCATTGAGTAAAATGCGACGGATGTTTGATAAGTTTAGCTGTTTGATTTCTGCTTCTTCATCCCATCTTATGCTTCTGATTGGTGAGCTAAGCTTTTTTAGAAACTTTGATAATGACAGCTTTTTTTAGGACTGTGTACAGGGGACAATTTTTAATTGAAACGCGTATAAGAGAACAGTGTGAATAAGAATATTTGTAAAGCAATTTTGTGAAGTGTGTTTAAGTGAAGTTTAATAAAACTATGAATTTGTAAAACTACATAAAGTGTTTTAATTTTGTTTACGGTTGTTTGCAAAATGAATTCCTTTCTTCCACACTCTAGCTAATATTTTGTTGCATATTTTAGGGATTTTTAAACTTATTTCTATTTTCATATAAATTATTCTGAAATATCTAAAATTTCGATCGATATTGAATGCAGTGATTAGTCCGCAGGATATTATATAATTCAATTCGGAAGAAAAACCTTTCGAGATAGGGACAAGTGTATATCTCACGAATCGTATCCCTGAAGAGGTCTTCAGCCTAAAAATCTGGTCATTAAAAAAGTATCAGATTGGGTGGGACTTAAGGTCCTCACAACATTAGAGCAAAATACATTTTATGAACGTCAAGCTTCTATTAAGACTCCGGATTGTACTCTTGAATTCAACATCGTACCTGGATTACCGCAGGTCTTTAACTGAGATGGGTGAGCAATTTAGTATTCATATTATGTTAAGACTTCCTTTTCCAAAGCAGAGGTACATTTATGATTGTAAGAATGACACTTTTTTGCTTTTTAAAGATCAGTAAAACTCCTAAATTTTGTTCTATATTACTTTCTCGTTGAAGGAAATAGCATCTTTATTTTTATTTAGGAACACCTCTTCGGGGGTGACCCCTACTTATTCAAGTGTTGCAACTCGAAAAAAAGCTTATAGAAGGAGGGATATATGAAGTTTGTAGTATTTTATGAACATTTGATTTGAATTTCCCTATTTGGAAACAGACAGGCAAGACTTTTACCGGTAAAGAATTCCACAGATGAATTGTACGTCTAAAGAAAGTATTTCTTTGAAGTCTATTGTGGAGTCAACTAGCCAATCGATTACGAAGGAATGTGCTCTAACAGATAGACGCGTATTTCGTGGAAAAGTTTAGGTTTCGGAATCGAGTTCTCTGATTTTATTAGTTCGCATTCCAAAGTAGTAATGGTAGAATTGAGTAAAACAACCCACATTGCGATGGTGTTTTAGTGGACTAATAGAGTTGGAAAGCCCACTGACAGTGATGTGTATTTTTACTCTTACCTGCACTTTATGATAAACTATCGCCTTGCCTGAATGCCCGTTAAGTTATGAAGGACTCTCTCAGGTTCTTACCTTTTTAACTGATGAGGTTATATTACTTTTATATCATCCTGCATAACATTATAAGCTTTGTAGGGATGACAAGCTCACACATTACTTCAAACAACATCGTTCGTATCGGGCTGTCAAAAGTAGCTTTATAGTCAATGAAGAGGTGATAAGTGTCTATTTGTTTTTCTTGAGTCTTCTCTAGGATTTGGCGTAGTGTGAAGATCTGTTCAGTGGTAGATTTACCTGGTCTAAGGCCACAGCGGTACATAAAAACATAATTCCCACGACATTCTAATAGGAACCAGGGGTATTTCTCTCAGACAATGAGCTGCATCCGATTCTATTTCTTTTAGACAAATTGAAAGGGACCTACGTGATAACTCCGACTCTGAACGGCTTACCTACGTTTTAACTCCGGCTCTTAACGGCAAATGCATTAGTTAGAGAAGTTTTACATAGCCTAATACTCAATAGCCAGTGGCTAGCTGAGGTCATGAGATGAAAAGCCAGGGATCGAACTTGGAACCTCTGGCATGTTAGGCGGATTACTAACCTGCTATAACACGGCGGTTCACAAGCCACATTGCTACGTCCCAATTACTTTGTTAACTTTGGACTTAAGCCTTAAGGAGGCTTATCCCTCTATAATTTGCACATACAGTTGTATGTCCTTTTTTCTGCACTGGACGAAGGGCACTAAGATTCCAACCGTTTGGCATGCGTTCTTCTGACCATATGTATTCTAAAAGCCGGGACATACAACTTATTAGCTCATCACCTCCACCATTAAAAGCTCTGCTTGCAAACCAGTGGCACCAACGCTATTGCAGCTCTAACCTCATTCTGGTTGGGTGGTGGCAAAAGTGCTCCTTCTACAGTTTCAATACGCTTTATGTATCTGTAACCAGATTTCCTTGGACGTCCTTACAGGAAAACATACAGTTGCCATAACCATCTGTTAGGTGCTTAATTTTTTGTAAAATTTGCGTACTTTATTTTGAATCTTATACATCTCAAGCACACGCCTCTCCAAATCTTTCTTTTTTCTGCAGAATAGTCGCTTTTCTTCCATCTTTTACCCTCGATATCTTTCTAAAGATGAGGTATTTGGCGACATATTACCGATTTTGCAGCAGACTTCATGGAGTTGGAAATATGCTGCCATAGCGTGCAAATATGGTTTAAGCCAGAATTATTCTCTCTTACCAAGAGTTTTTAGGATGCGGGATTTGTTGCTATTACCGATTTTGCAGCAGACTTCATGGAGTTGACAATATGTTGCCATAGCGTGCAAATGTCGTTTAAGTCAGAATTATTCTCTCTTAGAAATTGAGTTGCTCGTTTGGAGTTTTGTCTTCTGTTATCCAAGACTCCCAGTGGAGCATAGGGTCTTGTTTGGAGTAATCAGTGACAATTTGCTGAGATCTACGTTTTTTACGTCATACTTTCTTTGCTTTTTCTTTCTGTTTGTATGCTCCTCGACACACTTAGATGTGTTCTCACCTTGGCTACAACAAGGTAATGATCGGAGTCCATGTTAGCCCCTCGCACGAAACGCACATCCAACACACCTTTTGAGTGTCTTCCATCAACTACAATATGGTCTATTTGATTTTTTGTTATTTGATCAGAAGACATCCATGAAGCTTTATGGATAATAAGGTGTGGAAATCTGGTGCTGCTCAAGACCACATTGCGAGCCGCCGCAAAGGAGATTAACCTCATACCAATGTCAGTTGTTAAGCTATGCAGACTAAGTTTACCAACCGTAGACTCAAGGGTCGATTAGTTGAACTTAGCGTGAGGCTGCCTTAACGGCCAACTTAACGTCTGACCTTAAAACAGTTATTGAACAACTTAACACGTGCCATATGATAAACAATCAAAACAAAATATTAGATATAATATTATGATACGGCGGGCCTTACACCCATCCAATCTGACTAAATTTGGATGTGGTGGTATCTCAGCAATAAAATCACAAGTTAAAATGCTCAATCGTCTCAGGTTTGTTGGGATAACTCTTCCTTTTAACAGAAAATAAATCAACAGTGTCAAATTAGAGCTTGTCGCAGGATTATTGGCATATCCATTTCGGCTATCAAACGATCGACTCATTACAGAACATAAAATTGCCTTCTTTTTAACAAATTTATGAAATTGTATAAAAAAACAGATAATTTATGGAATATATTGTATAAAAAATTAAATACAAGCTTTGTTCATGCAAATTCTGCTTTGATTTCAGAATAATTATAGAACTACAAGAATTTTGTATTGTATTTTGTATTGTATTTTTCATTTAAGCGTCTTTCCATATCAACATATTGACAACACAAATTAAACGCAGAAAGAAGTATTTTGCTTCGACACGTATTGTCGCTAATCTGTGAATCTGAAAAATAGGCACCCAAATTCATGCCTACTCTCATGGCAGCTGTAATATAGGTCACCTTTTGGCGTCTTAGCGACACCGTGGCCATTCCATCTTACTTTCTGGACAGCAGTCAAATCGCATTTATATTTCCAAAGAACATAAATTAACTGGGTCAGAACAACTCCTCTGTAAAGGATTCGGATGTTTCAGGGTCTGATCCTTAAATCACGGTCCGATGTAAAACTCCTCTAACTAATGCATTTGCCGTTCGGAGCCGGAGTTAAAACGTAGGTCCCTTTCAATGAGCTTAAAAATAGAATCGGATGCAGGTCATTGTCTGAGAGAGGTACCCCTTGTTCCAATTGGAATGTTGTCGGGGTATTATATACATAGTCGTCAACTTTAGGGGGCCGTTTGAATTCTTCTTTTTTGCTTTTTGATAGTAGGAGTTTTTTTTCAGGAGTGGATTACTAGCCCGACGTCCTAACCCCTATATTTATAGTTCGTACGGGACGAACACTTGGCACGGGTGTGAAACCACGAGATGGTCAGTTTCCACAGTAAAGATGAGGGATATACCAAAATAAGTCTGGGATATTTAAGTTAAAACCGATCAGAACAGATTCTTTTATCAAATGCTTTGAAAATATCTAGAGCCACAACTTAATTTTTGCCAAAACTGATAGGAAGGCATGTCTCCCATAAAGCGTCCTTAGGAAATCTATACTGGTGATCGCTTTGCAGGTTGTTAGATTCATGATATTTAACTTTGGAGAGTGCAGAACAAATTTGCATTAGGCGGTAATTTTTGATGATTGGCGTAACATTAGCAACCTTCCAACATTAAGGAAATTTACCGGAATGGCACAAGGTAGCATCTGTTTTACTTTTCTATTCAATTGATTCCTCACACTATCCACGAATACAGCAATAAGCCATGGAATTTTACCGTCAAATTAGCTTGCTCTCGCACATACGTACGCCTATTCGGTTATAGTGATTAAGCAAAAGTGACAAGATCATTATTATTTATACCGGCTCCGGATCATTGGCTACAATAACCTACAACAAACAAAAAGAATAGCAACATAAACCACAAATCCAACGACAACAACATGTGGCACATGCAATTGTTGCTGCTTTTGTTATCATTGCATTCGCTTGTGTTGTTTATGAGATATTCTAGGTCATCAGCGATAATAAAATTACAACAACAAAAAAAAAAGAAGTATTAATGGCAAAAGCTAAATATTTTTGCCATTTTTCGGTTATTTTTCTTGGTTGGCCAGACAGAGTCTTTAACTGGCTGTAGGCTGCACCTTTTAATACCCCAATATCATTTAAGTTCACACAAAATTATAGTGACTTGTTTGTTTGTTAGTTCGACTTGGTTTGCTTGCAATTTCCAGAGGTTGGAAAGGCCGCTGTAGAAAAATTCTTCATTTGGCACCGTGTAACCGTGTACAGAAACTGAACCTGTTTCAGAGAAAGAAAAAGCGAAACACAATTTCACCGCCGAAAATAATAATAAGAAATTGTAGAAATAAATAAAAGTCGTTGGTGTACTTGAGCTTACAGGTTTCTTGTTTATATTTATTTCTGCATGCTACCGATGCAAAAGAAATTGCTTAGTTATACGTTAGTTTTGTGACATTTAGATTGAAATTTGGTCTGAAGTTGAGATTTGTCTTTAAAACTTTGACTTATATCGTCTAGAAATTTCTGATAACTATTAAAAATATCGGGCTCATAGCGATGGTTTCTCTGTAGAAATATCTTAACAGAGAAATGACTAGGAACCATGAGTACTTCTGTGAAACCTTCTTCTACTTAATATATCATGTTAGTCATCCGCCTAGCATACCAGAAGTCCCAAGTTTGATCCCCGGCCATACCCACATTGTACCCCTTGTTCCAATTGGAATCTTATCGTGGAAATTATATATATATATATATATATTATAAATAGATGTTTGATTGCGATAATGCTACCCGCTATCCCAGTATTGGATAACAAAGGGAATTAACCCAACATTGTTGACTGCTTGCATGGCGGTAGTAAAACCGACAATGCTACGTAGTGTTATCGTCTGATTGATTGCTTCATTGAAATCCACGTACCGCAAGATACTCAATTGGTTCCAGTGGATGGCAAATCTATATTTTAGGGGAGGGATTCGTACGACCTAAGAAGATACTCCACTACTATTGCTTGAGAAGAAGATACCAGTTATAGATGCGTGTCTACGGGGAACTTTTGGTTAAAGACGATATATTGACTTTTATACTGATAAGTCGGCTGATGTAGGGAGTGTTGGATAAGAAGCAACGGTTCCGATTGGTTTTGTTTGGTAAGCCCAGACTTATTTCGGTTACTCTTCATCTCAACTGTAGAAACTGAGCTCTTTTTTGTATCACTCGGGTAACTACGCTATCACCCATTAATATAGTTAGCTTACATGTGCCGCGAGTTCCTCCCATAAGAACAATAAAAATATGGGTTGGGACGTCGGGCTAGTTCCTGGAAAAAAAAGCAATTACTTTGAAAAAGCTAAATTTAATTTAACTAAACGGCTCCCCTAATAAACCAACCATGACAGTATGTTCAGTGAAATTTCTGACAGTCCGCCAACAATACAAGAAGTGAAGAACGCTATTAAAAGCCTTAAACATAACAAGGAACCGGGCAATGACAATATCTCAGCGGAGATACTTTTATGTGATGTTGAAGGATCGTCGAGATTGTGGCACCCATTTGTGCGTAAAATATGAGAAGAAGAAGCTCTGCAAACCTTCTGGAATGAACACTTCTCCCAATACCGAACAAAATACTAAGTCGTGTAATTTTTGAGCAGAATATCCGACGTAATTTCGTCTACACTCTGCGAAAATCAGTTTCTGTCTAGAGAAAACCGTTCTTGTGTCGATTTAGTCAACACAGTAAAAATAGTATTAGAAGAATGTAATGAATTCCGCACTTCCACTTACCTAGCGTTTATAGACTTTATGAAGACCTTCGACAGTGTCAAGAGATGCTATATATGAAGAATTTTAGAAAATCGTAACATGCCGACGAAAATTCTCAACTTAATCCGGGAAATGTACGTTGATTTTAAATGTCGAGTCCTACACAGGTGTAAACTATCAGATTCGTTCGATGTTATTACTGAAGTAAGGCAAGGATGTATCTTATCACCTATACTTTTTATGCTCGTTATCGACAGCATAATTCGTACGGCTCTAAATGGTAGACACGGTATTTAATGGACAATTCCCTTTAAACAACTTGAGGAATTGGAATATGCCGATGACGTATATCTTCTAAGCCAAAGTTCTGGTCACCTTCAAGAGAATACTAACGCTATCACTGCTAAATGTCGCATAGCTGGTCTGGAAATTAATATTTCCAAGACAAAGATTATGCCCGGAGGCTATGGCGCAAACCCGTTGACACACATCAATGTGAATAACTAGGTTATTGGATACCTTTTTTACCTGGGAAGTTTAGTAACTACAAAAGGTGGCGCAGACAAGGATATTAAATCGCGTTTTAATAAGGCAAAACCTGCATTCGGCATTCTTTGAACAATTTGGAAATCTCGGGAAATATCAACAACAACTAAGTTACGAATATACAATTTAAATGTCAACTCCATCCTGTATTACGGCTACGAAACATGGAAAAGCACAAATGCCATCGATAAACGACTGCAAACCTTTGCAAACAAATGCTTAAGGCAAAGATCTACCTAATGCGACAAACCAAATCCCTGCTTCCACGGAGGTATGTCAACGGAAATGGCGGTGGATAGGCAAAATACCAACATTGCTCGACAAGCTCTTCGTTGGAATCCACAAGGAAGCGGCCTTCGTCTTGGTGCATCTGCAAGAACGTGGAGAAGGCTAATTAATGCGGAGTTACAAGTAGCAAACTATTCATGGAATGCCTAACATCTCGCAAGCCCTTGAATTCTATCTTTCTGAACTCAGCCCGGGATTGCAGAGGATCACCCAAAGAGGTGGCTCAGTATACATCTTATGTGAGTGAGGACAATAGGGACATAACTTTCTACTGTAGATTCGATGAGCTAGCGATTGTGCACCTAGAAGACGAAACTGATTTAGATAGAGTAAGGCAGCGAAGATCGAAAACATGCGTAAAGTCTACTCCGCGATAAGAAACTAGGTGCCAACATTATAGAAGACACAGAACGATCGAAGATCAAAACGATGTCGAAATCATTACTCCAGATAACCGCTAAAACTATTCTTTGTCGACAACCAAGCAACATCTACCGTAGCTACATTATCACATTAACCCTGTTAATACGGCATCCCTTGTTCAAATTCTACTCTTTCGCCAACATGTGATAAAATTAAATCAGCAATTGAATTTTTGAGGAATGGGGATTTCGGTGGAGTCCTACATCTGACGACATACCAGCAGAACTCCTAAAGTATGGCGCGACAACACTAGCAGATGCATTCACGCCAATTATTCGCAAAGTCTGATTAATAGGTAAAGGGTGGTTAAATTGTAAGGGCCGATGTTGAATGTGAACCACACCTAAACGTCACGTTTTTTTCCGAATTTTATTTGACATTTCTCTATTTCAGACTTTCTCAATTTGAACCATGGAGAGATACACAATCCAACAACGTGTTAAAGTTATCCAGACTTATTATGAAAATGGGCGTTCAAATCAAAATGCACATTGTGCACTTCGTGATTTTTTTGGTCAATTTGATCGTCAATCGCAAAAATCGTATAAAAATTCATGCAAACCCGGTCTGTAGAAGATGTGAGAACACCAGTGCATGCTCGTACAGCTCGTACTGCAGAAAATATTGCTGCTGTTTGCGATAGTGTGGCTGAAGAGCCGTCCACCTCAACTCGTCGTCGTGCCCAACAATTGCACCTCTCACGCTCGTCGTTGATGAACATTATGCATAAAGACTTGCATTTACACGCTTACAAGGTGCAATTGGCTCAAGAACTAAAGCCTCTTGACCATTCCAAATTTCGTGAATGGGCGGAATGGTGGCAAGAAATGGCAACAGTGGATGATCAATTTTCGAAGAAAATCATCTTCAGTGATGAGGCACATTTTCACCTAGTGGATTCGTCAATAAACAGAATTGCCGCATTTGGGCGAATGAGAATCCAAGAGTGATTGTCGAAAAACCAATGCACCCACAAAGAGTGACTGTTTGGTGCGGTTTATGGGCTGGCGGCATCATCGGGCCGTATTTTTTCCAAAATGAGGCAGTTACTTTGAATGGTGTTCGCTATCGTGAGATGATAACGAACTTTTTATGGCCCGAATTGGAAGATAAGGATGTGGACGATATGTGGTTTCAGCAGGACGGTGCCACTTGTCACACAGCTAACGAAACAGTGGCTCTTTTGCGCAACAAATTCAATGGCCGTGTTATCTCACGTAATGGCGATGTCAATTGGCCGCCAAGATCATGTGATTTGAAACCGTTGGACTTTTTTCTTTGGGGTTATTTGAAAGAAAAGGTGTACGTCGATAAGCCAGCAACAATTCAAGAGCTAAAGGATGAGATAATTCGGCACATTAACGGCAGAGAACCTCCATTATGCCTCAGGGTCATCGAAAATTTGGACCATCGGATGGAGGTGTGCCGCCGTGGTCGCGGCGTCCATTTGGCAGATATTTTGTTCCATACGTAATTGAGTAATACCAATATATCATAATAAAATAAAATTACAATAATTTCCTAAATAGTTTGTGTTTTATTTAAAATCAACATCGGCCCTTGAAATTTAACCACCCGATAGAATGTAGAAGAAAAAAGTCATTGTAACAACTCCGATAAGAGGCGACTGAAAGAAATGCAAGAACTGAAGGGTTACCACTCTGCCATATTCCATTGCAAATCTTATGGCTACCCGAGTTCTCCACAGAATATGCTCTGTTGTAGAGACAATGCTATGCTATGAACAGGCCATTTTTTTTGCCCCGAAAGATCATGTACCGATCACATAAACACTTTGCGTGCCATTATTAAATTTGTTATTTGTCGATTTCGAGAGAGTTTTCGATACTGTATCTCGACACGCATTTTGGGATATCCTTAAATATCTGATTTATCGAAGTTTGCCCTTCTTGACAACTTCCGAAGCAAAACAAAGATGAGTCTTTTCAATAGTATCAACATTGAGAACGTTAAATCTGTATGTTACCTTGGAAGCCTTATGTCAGCACGTGGAGGATCTGATAGTGATATACTGGCCCGCATTAACAAGGGAAGCTTTCTGAGGAATGTATAAAATATGGTGGTCAAACAAGAGTCAGTCGGAAAACCAGGAAAATCCAGGAAAATCCCTCTAGAAATATGAAACCATTATCCGAGAACCATCCTCAAAAATCACTTATTTTTTTGAAAGCTTTTGCGTTATGTATTTATGTATGGCATTATTATGTGAAAGTTGGGTTGACTTTCAAACAACCAAACTGAGTTGAGTTGTTAACAGCAATAGCGCTATAAATTCCTCAATTTGCCTTCCGGTTGAGTCTTGTAGGTTAATTACAAATTCGTTGAATAATATCCCAATAACTTTTACTTGCATTTATACACATTTTTTTTAGTTTATAAAATGAAAGACAATCGTACGAAAAAAATTATTGGACACATTGAACTTGCAATTAAGTATTGGTTTGTTGGATATGATTGTGGGTTTACTATGCCACAGCATCTGCAGCAGCAACATCCATCGATAGCAGCATCAGCAAAAAAAATTCACTTTCTTCCTCGGCACACACTCACTCTCAGCACAAACACACATACCAGATGTTGTTGTTTTAATAAAAGTACGTTTGTTTTATTAGCGAATATTTTCGTTGATCTTCATGTTAATGATCACAATAATCATAATGACGATGATGATGATCGTGAGTTTGGTTATGCCGCATGCTTTCATTGTTTTTTTTTGGTATTTGTGTGTGTATGTGTGTGTTGAAGTGCAATTGTTGTTACAGCTTGTCTGTCGTTCCAATATGTTTTTAGGCAAAAATGTACATTAAAGAAGGTCAATACAGATCATGGTATTAAATACAACAACAGAAACAATTTTATTTTTCTTTTGTTATTTGTCGTCATCATGATCTTTAATGTTGGCTGAGATGTTAAATATTTTGGGGTGTTGGAAATTGTTGCAATGAAAGTTGAAAAACTGTTAAAATTTAGATGAGATCAAACACAACTCACGTACGAGGGTCATGTGTCAAATTTATGGAAAAGAAGACGTTTTGATATTTATTTACTTTTGTAAAAAATTTATATTGCAAATTGGAATTAATAGAACAAGATAGATAGACCCTAAGATATAGGCTAGATTCAAGACGTAGACTAACTAATAGAAAAGCGTATACAATTAGCTAATGATGAAGATGTAAACTAACACATGGCTAAAGACACAAATAGACTAAGACATAGACTATGAAATAGACTGAAACATAAACTTGGACATAGACTAAGACGTTAACTAAGACATAGGCTAAGACATAGACTACGACATAGACTAAGGCATAGGCTAAGATATAGACTAAGAAATTGACTAGGACATAGACTAAGACATACGGGTATGTTCTGCAAATCACTTCCACATGATTTTGAAATCACATAAATTTTCTAAATCGAATTATTCATTGTTCACAAATTATTTTGACAATTTTATATTGATAAATGCTATGAAAATTTCAACAATTATAGAAATTACAGCCTTTTTGAATTTCATGTGAATTCAAAATCATGTGGAAGTGATTTTCAGAACATACCCGATAGACAAAGACACCGAGTAAGACATATACTAAGACATATACTAAGATTAGACTAAGCCATAGACTCTCTCCCGTAGTGCTATAAAAACGGATAATCGGGTCGTGATCAACACCAATTACCAATTATTTATTGATCACCCCGAGAGAGGTAAGGCGAAAGGGGGTATTTTTCGGCAGCTGCATGATCTCTCAGTCTCGGACCCTTCACAACTTTTTAGGCCGCTGAAGTTGCCAAGGCAATCTTTAAAGCTTAGTCTTCTAAGGTAATGGGCCCTGAAAGAATTTCCATACTGATGTTAAAACATCGAGGCTAGTAGAGAGCCGAGTTCTTGACAGGTGTCCTAAATCTGTACATGACCAGTCTTATTTTACTTGAAGACCCACTTTCCTGAGTGATCCCAATATTAAAACCTGGGAAACCCGCGATTGAGGGATCATCGTTACCTGCAGCGATAACACTACTCTCCCCCAGATGACCAGCCAACTACCAGCAGCTTGCCACTAGCATGGATTCATCAAAATGCACAGCACCTCTATAGCATCTAACAGCAATAGCCACTCAGATCGCACAAGTCTTAAACCAGCAGAGGCCTTGTGAAAGAACCAACTTTGTAGTGCTTGCATTGTCAAAAGTCTTTGACACGGTAAACCATGCCACCCTCTTCCAAGACATCCTGCAGTCCTCAGTGCCAACAAATTTGAAGATGTGGATAGTAAATCATCTGAGTGGTCGTCAGTCGTTCGTAGAGTTTAGAGACCAACGTTCAAAACACCATAAAGTCAAACAGGGAGTTGCTTAAACTAGAAGCTCCACCGCAAGGGGTTGAAGTGATATCATATGCGGATGACAGCACGACAACGGGAAGGCCTTATCTCAATATCGTTCACAATTTGTTCACTGAATATAACCTGAAGATACAACCAACTAATTCCTCAGCGACCGTATTTATTACCCTACAAAGACTGCCACTTCTGCGATATTACCAACAATAATGTTAAGTTACTGTTACTGCAACCACATGGGTAAAACAAGTAAGTCTATAAGCTTGGCGTCGAAATCGATGGTGTATCAATTCCGACCGTGAATTACCCGAAAATCCTAGGAGTCGCACTCGACTTCCGTCTTACAACTATCCACAACTATCGAGTATACAATTCGATATATAAACAAATTCCTTGGAGCGCTTGGGGCATGAACAAAGAAAACTTATTGCCTACCTATAAGGCTATTGACCGGTCTGTGGTAAATTATGCTACTCCGGTGTGGTTAGCGTCGCTAAGTGATAATCAGTGGAGACATACCCAATGCTGCCAAAGTACAGCCCTAAAAACTAAAAAGCCTCCATCGAATTACCATACCACATCATCTTCATGAGTAAAAAAAGACCCTTCCAGTAAATGAACACAACATTGTGATATCTCAGCAATTCCTTTTGTGATGTCATTGGAGAAACTATCCAAAACTTTAACATTACACAATTGGCATCTTCCCCTAGGCAGATCAGGAAAAATCTTCGTGTGTATGAGGATAGCATACGAATATATGTACTTGCTCATTTAGATCTTACCTCGTACATGGCAGCGTTAAGCATAGAGACACCACCAATTCTGCCAGTTTATATTACGCATAAACGTTGTGTTAGGAGCTCGATCACGGCCCATAGAAAAAGAAGAAAAGAACTTCCCGCGGCAAAACGGGAGTTGTTCTGGCACAATTGAGATCGGGTTGGAGCAATAGATTTAACATCTTTTGGTCCCGAATAGACCGTGCCGTCCCAACGTATGCCTAACATGTGATGATGGTTCTCATGGTACAAAAACAATTTTAGCTGTACCGCCAACCTTACTTCACTTAGTCCTGAGGATTTGTGGACTCATCCAGTAGAAGTGGCACAATTTCTTGGCCTTGATCTTCAAACAGGAAATGAGAAATGTCATTTAAAGACTTAAAAGCAACAAGGCTCTGGGCAATGACAATTTCTCAGTGGCGATGCTTTTTTGTGATGTTAAAGGATCGGAAAGCCTGTGTCACCCATTTGTGCGTAAACTATGGGAAGACGAAGCTCTGCCAACCTCCTGATATGAAGGTATACTAGTCAAAATACCAAAAAAGGGTGACTACAAAGACATCAATAACTTCAGGGGTATAACACTTCTTCCAATACCGACCAAATACTTAGTCGAGTAATTTTGAACAGAATTTCCGATGCAGTTTCCTTTACACTCCGGAAAATCAGTTTGCGTTCAGAGAGAATCGATTTTATGTTAACCCAATCGACACTGTTAGAATAGTACGAGTACTAGAGCAATGTTATGAATTCCGAACCCCCATTTACCTAGCGTTTATCGACTTTATGAAGGCCTTCAACAGAGTCTATGGAGAATTTTAGAAAATCGTAAAATGACAACGAAAATTCTGAACTTAATGCAATGTATGTATATCAAATCCGTTCGACATTACTACTGGAGTAAGGCAAGGATGTATCTTGCTACCTATACTTTTTAATGGTAGATACCGTATCCAATGGACACCCTTTAAACAACCTGAGGAATATACTGATGACATATGTTTTCATAAGCCAAAGCTCAGGTCATTTTCAAGAAAATACTAACGCTATTACTATTGAATCTCGGGAAGCTGAGCTGGTAATCAATATTTCCAAGACAAAGATTATGCCTGGGACTATGGCGCAAACCCGTCGACACATATCAATGTGGATAACGTGTGGATTAGATGTGTAGGTAACTTTAATTATCTTGGAAGTTTGGTATCTACAAAATGTGGCGCCGACGAGGATATTAAATCGCGTATTAATAAGGCAAAATATGCATTGCCCATTCTTCGAACTATTTGGAAATCACGGCAAATATCAGCAACAACTGAATTACGAATATATAACTGGAATGTCAAGTCCATCTTGTATTACGGTTGCGAATCTTGGAAACTCACAAATGCCATCGATAAGTGCCTACAAATCTTTGCAAACAAATGCTTACAGAAAATTCCGAATATACGGTGGCCGAATCGCATAAGAAATAAAGATCTACTAAACGCGACAAACCAAATCCCTGATTCTATAGAGGTATGTCAACGGGAATGGCAGTGAATAGGCCACACACTTCGAAGGCCAAATACCAACATTGCTCGTCAAGCGCTTCGTTGAAATCCACAGGGAAACGGCCGTCATGTTGGTGCACCTGCTAGAACGTGGAGAAGGTCAATTGATGCTAAGGTGCAAGCAGCAAACTATTCATGGAATGACGTATGCCTAACATCTCCCAATAGAGTTCGATGTAAAAGGATGGTTGAGGCTCTGAGAGTCAGGGATAACAGAAGAAGAAGAAATGTTTGAGATGTTACAAACAAAACCCTCCGTTTGGTGTTTAACTTTTAGGTAACACTTACTCACTTTATTTCGACTTTAATACATTTCAATTTATCTGAATTGTTTATGTTTGGGGAATGGGGTCTTCTCTTCCTTTCTTTTCTCACTATATCTTTTTAGAGTTCCAGTCGAAACTACTGGCTGAGGAGTTCCTACATAGGCTGAATTTTTCTCAGCAGTGACATTGTTATACCCCTTGCTATACCAAGAGTTTTTAGGAAGAGGAGTTTGGAACCCTAGTACATATTTGGCAAAATAGTGGGCAATATTTTGCTATGACGTGCAAATGTTGTTGGAACTGGAAATGTTTTCTTTGGGCAATTGAATTGTTCGTTGGGTGTACTTACTTACTTTAATGGCCTATATTTACAACCTATTAAGGTCAAAGGCCGAGTATATATTAGGAATCCATACGCTTCGATCTGGTGTGCAAGTCAATCTTTGAAAAAAATTTCCTGTACTTGGTCTTCCATCGAAGTTAGCACGTCCTCTTTTAACTTCAGGGGGACCGTTTTTATAAATTTAGCTTTTTCATAGCCCGAACAAATCTATATTTTTTATCATTCTTGTGGTAGCTAACTATTGTACATTAACGGGTGTTACCGTCGTTCCCTGGGTGATACCACGAGGAGGTCAGTGTCCATAGTTGAGATGAAAGATAACTAAGATAAGTCTGGGCTTACCAAGTTAAGACCAATCAGAACCTCTGATGCAAATGGGATGCAGTTGTTAGCTGGGTTTCCTGCTAACAGGTAATAACTGTATTCAATTTCTACTCGCACCTCCTCGTGGTACTTCTTGAAAACCTGAGCAACCTAGTTGAAGATGCGGTAAACAACCCGAGTGTGATTCTAGGTCAGGGCTAACGTGAAGGGGAGTTATCTTGGAGCCATTCCGAAGTATTTGGTCTTAGGGTCTAAGATAATTGTACTTGGTAAAGTACGAAACTGTAGCGTCTGTTCAATTTGTTAGTTGCGGCTGCTTTACAAACGTGTCTCTTGTCTTTGGACTCATCATCCATCGACTTAGCACTTACGATACGTGCCTAATCTATGCAAGAACATCCTGATGAATGAAACTAATTTGAGGCCCTATGCTCCACTGGGAGTCAAGGATAACAGAAGAAGAACCGCTGCTTGGTATCCAACATCCTCAACATCGTTGAGTGTAATCGGATGCTATTTGATGAGATTGTAGCTTTGTATATAGTACTTTATATCAAACATTGGTACGACCAGAGTGAAGTCATTGGTGCCTGATATATCGGGTGGTTAAATTTCAAGGGCCGATGTTGATTTTGAATAAAACACAAACTATTTATTAAATTATTGTAATATTATTTTATTATGATATATTGGTATTACTCAATTATGTATGGAACAAAATATCGGCCAAATGGGCGCCGCGATCACAGCGGCACACCTCCATCCGATGGTCCAAATTTTCGATGACCCTAAGGCATAATGGAGGTTCTATGCCGTTAATGTGCCGAATTATCTCATCCTTTAGCTCTTGAATTGTTGCTGGCTTATCGACGTAAACCTTTTCTTTCAAATAACCCCAAAGAAAAAAGTTCAACGGTGTCAAATCACATGATCTTGGCGGCCAATTGACATCGCCATTATGTGAGATAACACGGCCATTGAATTTGTTGCGCAAATGAGCCATTGTTTCGTTAGCTGTGTGGCAAGTGGCACCGTCCTGCTGAAACCACATATCGTCCACATCCATATCTTCCAATTCGGGCCATAAAAAGTTCGTTATCATCTCACGATAGCGAACACCATTCACAGTAAGTGCCTGACCGGCCTCATTTTGGAAAAAATTTGGCCCGATGATGCCGCCAGCTCATAAGCCGCACTCTTTGTGGGTGCATTGGTTTTTCGACATTCACTCTTGGATTCTCATTCGCCCAAATGCGGCAATTCTGTTTATTGACGAATCCATTCAGGTGAAAATGTGCCTCATCACTGAAGATGATTTTCTTCGAAAATTGATCATCCACTGTTGCCATTTCTTGCAACCATTCTGCCCATTAACGACGTTTGGAATGGTCAAGAGGCTTTAGTTCTTGAGCCAATTGCACCTTGTAAGCGTGTAAATGCAAGTCTTTATGCATAATGTTCACCAACGACGAGCGTGAGAGGTGCAATTGTTGGGCACGACGACGAGTTGAGCTGGACGGCTCTTCAGCCACACTGTTCTCACATCTTCTACAGACCCGGTTTGCTCGAATTTTTTCACGATTTTTGTGATTGTACGCACATTTGGACGATCAAATTGACCAAAAAAATCACGAAGTGCACGATATGCATTTTGATTTGAACGCCCATTTTCATAATAAGTCTGGATAATTTTAACACGTTGTTGGATTGTGTATCTCTCCATGGTTTAAATTGAGTATGTCTGAAATAGAGAAATGTCAAAAAAAAATTCGGAAAAAAACTTGGAGTTTACAATTTAACCACCCTTTATTAGGCATTCAGCTTAGAACTACAATGTAACCCTAACCATTGTTCGAACATTGTTACAGCTCCATTATTCTATTACAACTGTAGCATATTCAGCCGAACGTGCGCTAGTTATGTCCAAAAGTAACAAATGTAGCGTAGTCGGAATTAGTAAGTCATATCGGAAGCAAAGGGCAGCGATGACCTAAGCCTCTGATTAGGAAATATGTACTATCAGAGAAGGTCTAGATGACACTTCAGAAATTTGACAGTTATATAGAACTAGTTTAAAAACAGACTCTCCGTTTTTTTTGTTATTATCATGCAACTTTGATTACCAGCAAATTTAGTTGCAAATTGTTTGAAGTTACAAGCCAACAACCTAGACTTTCTTAAACTCTAATCAAGCCGGAATATCTAGACTTTTGACACATGCATTCATTCATACATACAAAAACGTAATTTGTTGGTTTTTTATTGTTTCGGATTTGACGTTTAATGTAAAATTGCATTATTACTTTTGTTGTTGCTGTTGTTGGCTTCTATTATTATTCAATAGATCAGGTGAGTGGGTGGATTGGCTTTGTTTGACGTCTGGGTAAACCGAACACATTTCGTTGGCTGATTGACTACAATTTAAGTTTTTGTTATAGTTTTTTTCTTTTTTTTCTTAGTTTAAAACTTTGCCAAGAGTTTGAGAAATGTTATGCAATTTTTTAAAATGTTTTCATAACATTTTTGATAGGAATTAGGGGTATTCAGGTCAAAAAGTAAAAGGGCAAAACTTTAAGAAAAATTATATTCCAATAACTAATATTAGCAAATATTTGCCCCTTTGGCCGTTCTCAACACAACTCAGTTTGGTTGTCTGCCAGTCGACCCAACTTTAACTTGACCAAATTATTTTTTTATATTGCGGAACTCAAAGTTTTTAGTTGTGAACCGCCGTCGTATAACAGGTTAGTCAGCCGCCTAGCATACCAGAGGGCCCAAGCTCGATCCCTGGCCAGACCTACTTGAAAAAAAATAATTTTTCAAAAAAAGGTTGCCTCATAACTCAGCTATCCACTGGTTATTGAGTATTATAGGCTATGTTAAACTTCTCTAACTAATGCATTTGCCGTTCAGAGCTGGAGTTTAAACGAAGGTCCCTTTCAATGAGTCTGAAAATCGGATCGGAGATCGGATTTGTATGTAATATCAAAAAAAATTTGGTTGAGTGAAAGTTGGGTCGACTGGCAGACGACCAAACTAAGTTGAATTGAGAACGAAAAAAGGGGCAATTATTTTTAAGAATCTAAAAACTTTTTCAAAGGACTTTTTCCTGCCTCGCCTGAATACCCCTATTATTAACGACTTAGGTACTTGATTTATGTTAAATCTTTACAAAATATATTTTAATACGTGTTCAACAAATTAAATGTCTAATAAAAAAATTCTAAAAAATAAGAATTATTTTTATGCAAGACAAATATTTGTCCAATTGACAAAATATTTATACTTTTAGTTAAATGTGGGTTAATAATATGTTGAGTTATTGAGGATTAAAAAAAAAATTGAAATATTATACTTTAATGTTTCCATAGAAAACATGTTGGAGTATTATATTCGGCTGTGCCGTATCTTATATACCCACCATCAAGTTGTGTTCAATTTAGAAACATCCCAGCAAAACTTTGGTAATGGCAAGTACTCTGATAACTGCTTACCTTGTAACGACTACAACATACCATCCGAAGAAATAATAAGTTATTACAGAAGTAATTATTTGTAATTAAGATGGTAATTTAAACTGAATGGCCCCGGTTCAAATCCCACCAAGGGCAACAATTTTTTTTAGTTTTTTTTTTTTATTAAAAGAGTCTTTTTAAATGATTTTTGAATTTTAAGAACTTAAATATTATCTTCTGTAAAAAAAAATTGTAAAACTAACTCACGTTAATGAAAAAATACCATCATGAGGGATGTTAAATACCAAACACGATTCTAATTGGTCTTAACTTGGTAAGCCCAACTTATCTGGGTCATCCTTCATCTCAACTGTGGACACACATGGTATCACCCGGGGAGCTAGTTTAACACCCATTAATATTGTGAGTTAACATGTTCCGAGAGTTGTCCCATAAGATCGATAAAAATGGGTTAGGATTACGGGCTAGTAACCCTCTCTTGAAAAAAAAAATACAATGAAGAGGATAAAATTAGAATTGAAATGTCCCACTACCTAATATTAGAGGAGGATGTCCGAAGCTTCGATAGAAAGACCAAGTAGAGGAACATTTTTCAAAGCTTGGCCTATAAAATTGGAGAATATTCGCACAAGATCGAAATCCATGGAATTCTAAAATATGCTCGGACTTTGACCTTAACAGGTTGTAACATTTAAGTAAGTAAGAGTCAATCTTATGTAAAAACTTATACAAAAAAGAAGATTTAAATTGTTTAAGTTTTAAAATAATTTTAAAAAAGTTTTAAAACAATTACAAAAAATCGTATAAAAATATTTTTCCAAAAATTACAACAAAGCAAAAAAAAGCAGGGAAAATCAAAGTTATTTTCACATGATTTTGGATCTAAAAATAAACATTGTTTATATTAATTATAAGCTGCTAAGTTTTCAACATATGAAGTAGCTCAGTGGAAGAGTCTCTGCCTAGCAGTCGGAGGGTCTGGGTTCGAGCCCGCATGGGAGCATAAAAAAAATTTTGTATTTCGTTTAAAAATAAATGTTTTTAATAAAACAACAACAAAAAAGTTGTTGCTGTTGTTGTTGTTGGTTTCAAATTGCTTACCCGAGTCATTACTTTTCTGCAATTGGTAAGTACTTGCCTCCAATGACATCCCCATGTTAATGTAATGACTTAAACAGCGAATGAGTAAGTAGTTCGTGTTCAATAGTTTAACTGTTTAACTCATTATTTGGTAATGAAAAGTTTTACTGGGATATCTCAAAAAAGGGACCAAATTCGAAAAAGTTGTTACGCTTGTTGGTATTGTTGCTAAAATATTTGGACTAAATTCGGTTGAAGTAGATTTATAGTTCAACATTAAAAAGTATCTAAGGGGTTTCCCTAGTATTTATTTTAAGCAAAATTCGGTATCGTAACCGGGTATGGTTTTATATTATAACACAGTACGACAAAATCAAATTTTTTTGAGTACACATGAGTAATGTTAACAGAATATGAAAACAGGCTTAAAATAAAGAAATACGTGTCTCGGCGTTTTGCTGTAGCTCGTCAGAATTTTAAGAAAATCGATTTTAAAGATTCGAAGGGCCGTGGAGGTTCACTTGTAACGTAATACTATTATAAAAAGTTCTATAAAAATAGAATGGGTGAACCGATTTAAATGCTTGAGCCAGTTTTGAAAAGGGAATTAAATTTGGATTTGTTTTTATTAAAAAATACTTTTTTCAGCTAGATGACGCTCTAATTTTCATGTAAAATTAAAATATATCAAAAAAAATGTACAAAATTCATTAAAAATACAATTCTGCAATTAGAAAAAATTAAAACAAGTCGTCTGAGATTTGAACCATATGGCAGTCGATCGTTTCTAAGTTTGTCATTACATTTGTACATTTTTTGGGTATTTTTTAATTTTACATGAAAATTAAAGCGCCATTTGGATTTCTTTTTTAATAAAAACCCAGCAAAACTTTTCATTACCAAATAATGAGTTAAACAGCTAAACTATTGAACACGAACTACTTACTTATTTACTGTTTAAGTCATTACATTAACATGGGGATGTCATTCGAGGCAAGTACTTACCAATTGCAGAAAAGTAATGAATTGGGTTAGCAATTGGAAAACAACAACAAAAACTTTTGTTATTGTTGTTTTATTAAAAAAACATATTTTTAAACGAAATACAATTTTTTTTGTATGCCCCCATGGCGGCTCGAACCCAGACCCCTACGAGTGCTAGGCGGAGACTCTTCCACTGAGCTACTTCATATGTTGAAAACTTAGACGCTTATAATTAATATATACAATTTTTATTTTTAGAACCAAAATCATGTGACAATAACTTTGTTTCCCCTGATTTTTTTGCTTTGTTGTAATTTTTGGAAAAATATTTCTATATGATTTTTTGTAAACGTTTAATAATAGTAAACAATAAAGAAGTTTTTTTTTTAATTATTTTAAAACTTAAACAATTTAAATCTTCCTTTTTGTATAAGTTTTTATATAACATTGACTCTTACTTACTTTAATGGCCTATAGTTACAACCTGATAAGGTCAAAGTCCGAGCATACTTTAGAATTCCGTGGACCTTGATCTTGTGTAAATATTCTACAATTTTATAGGCCAAGCTGTTGTTTTATAGTCCACTGTTAAGATAAAGAATGACCAAAATATGTCTGGGCTTACCAAGTTAAGACCAATCACGGTTCTGATTGGTATCCAACATCGCCTACATAATCAAAATTAACTCATGATGGTGTTTTTTCATTACCGTGAGTTAGTTTTCCAAAATTTTTTTACAGAAGGTAATATTTAAGTTCTTAAAATTAAAAAATCATTTAAAAAGACTTTTTTAATAAAAACAATATTAAAAAAAATTGTTGGTCTTGGTGGGATTCGAACCTGGGCCATTCAGTCCAAATTACCATTTTAATTACAAATAAGTACTTCTGTAATAACTTATTAGTTATTTGGAGGGTATGTTGTAGACATTACAAGGAAACCAGTTACCAGAGTACTTGCCATTACCAAAGTTTTGCTGGGAACAAATTCAAATTTTTTTCCCTTTTCAAAATTGACTCAAGCATTTAAATCGGTTCACCCATTATATATTTATAGAACTTTTTATAATAGTATTACGTTACAAGTGAACCTCCACGGTCCGTCGAGACATGTATTTCTTTATTTTAAGCCTATTTTCATATTCTGTTAACATTTCTCATGTGTACCAACCACTGTCGTACTGTGTAATAAGTTGTTAAATGTTTTTCGTTTAGCTTAATATTTAGTTAAGATAAATATGTTGATAGTAATACGACAGGTCCATATACAAGTTGGCGCAAAAATAACCTTCCGATGTTTTTTGGCTGTAATTTAAAAAAAAAAAATGAAAGACTTTGATTCTTCTTGTGGATTAGTTTTATTTGGTCTTTTAATTGTTTTTACATCAAGTCGAGAATATGATGTCATATAAATGGCCGCCGCCACAGTTAATTGTCGTTTGAGCCCTTTTTATGGCATTTTCTATCACTTTGGCCAAAACTTCCGGCGATAGGTCCTCACATTCTTGACGGATATTGTCTTTAAGAGCTGCAGGAGTCTGAGGCTTGTTGACATAAACCCGGGACTTTAAAAAGCCCCACAAGAAGAAGTCTGCAGCGGTCAAATCAGGCGATCTTGCTGGCCAGTGCAAATCGTCAAAACGGGAGATTAGGCGCCCGGAAAATGCATCCTTCAGCATATCGGTTGTGGCACGTGAAGCGTGTGCCGTTGCACCGTCCTGTTGAAACCACATGTTTTCCAATTCATCAAGTTGCGGTAAAAAGAACTCGTTAATCATTGCTCTGTAGCGCTCACCATTCACAGTAACCGTTTGGCCCGCGATGTCTTCGAAGAAAAAAGCTCTGATGACTCCTCCAGCGAAAACAGCACACTATACAGTGACTTTGAGCGGCTGTAATGGCTCTTCGTGGGTTACACGCGGATTTTCAGTGCCCCAGAAGCGTTAATTTTGCTTATTTACGTACCCGCTAAGATGGAAATGGGACTTGAAATGGATGGCTTGAGCGTATCTTAGACGCGATTGGCGGTCAGCAGCTAACAGCTGATGCACCGTCTGGACTTTTTACGAAAACATCTTCAAATCTTTTACCAAAATTCGCTGTAAAGGCCGTCGACTGATACTCATTTGCGTGGCACGTCGTCTGGTCGATGTCGACGGCGCTTCCATGACATCCTCGGCTACAGCAGCAATATTCTCTGCAGAACGGCTACTCCGGGGTCTGCCACGCCTGGCAGCATCTCGTGTTGTGCTAGTCTCCTCCAGACGAGCGGCTAAACGTGGCAGTGTTTCACCAGTAGGCGTTAGAGGGCCAGGAAATCTGCGACGAAATTCACATTGTGCCAAAGTCACCGAACGATTATTCACGTTGTGCCAAAGTCACCGACCGATTATTGGTCAAATAAATAGTCACCAATATTCCGCGTTCTGGAGCAGTGTAGCGTAACATTGTTTATTAACGTGTATTTCGCAAGTGTTTACTACACAAATGTCAAAACAGAATTGACATTAGGGGCCAATCGCAAAATTTATAGCATTTTCTGATAGGAGGATTACTTTTGCGTCACCTTGTATTTTGTAAGGAGTTCCTAATGCTTCTACCGTATATAAAGTCTGGACATTGGTGCAATCTTAATATGCTGCTTATACCTCCGAATCTTTTTGATTGTAAAGGGTGGTTAAATTGTAAGGGCCGATGTTGAATGTGAACCACACCTAAACGCCAAGTTTTTTTCCGAATTTTTTTTGACATTTCTCTATTTCAGACTTACTCAATTTGAACCATGGAGAGATACACAATCCAACAACGTGTTAAAGTTATCCAGACTTATTATGAAAATGGGCGTTCAAATCAAAATGCATATCGTGCACTTCGTGATTTTTTTGGTCAATTTGATCGTCTAAATGTGCGTACAATCGCAAAAATCGTTGAAAAATTCGAGCAAACCGGATCTGTAGAAGATGTGAGAACACTAGTGCATAATCGTACAGCTCGTACTGCAGAAAATATTGCTGCAGTTCGCGATAGTGTGGCTGAAGAGCCGTCCACCTCATCTCGTCGTCGTGCCCAACAATTGCACCTCTCACGCTCGTCGTTGATGGACATTATGCATAAAGACTTGCATTTACACGCTTACAAGGTGCAATTGGCTCAAGAACTAAAGCCTCTTGACCATTCCAAACGTCGTGAATGGGCAGAATGGTGGCAAGAAATGGCAACAGTGGATAATCAATTTTCGAAGAAAATCATCTTCAGTGATGAGGCACATTTTCATCTCAGTGGATTCGTCAACAAACAGAATTGCCGCATTTGGGCGAATGAGAATCCAAGAGTGATTGTCGAAAAACCAATGCACCCACAAAGAGTGACTGTTTGGTTCGGTTTATGGGCTGGCGGCATCATCGGGCCGTATTTTTTCCAAAATGAGGCCGGTCAGGCAGTTACTGTGAATGGTGTTCGCTATCGTGAGATGATAACGAACTTTTTATGGGCCGAATTGGAAGATATGGATGTGGACGATATGTGGTTTCAGCAGGACGGTGCCACTTGTCACACAGCTAACGAAACAATGGCTCTATTGCGCAACAAATTCAATGGCCGTGTTATCTCACATAATGGCGATGTCAATTGGCCGCCAAGATCATGTGATTTGACACCGTTGAACTTTTTTCTTTGGGGTTATTTGAAAGAAAAGGTTTACGTCGATAAGCCAGCAACAATTCAAGAGCTAAAGGATGAGATAATTCGGCACATTAACGGCATAGAACCTCCATTATGCCTCAGGGTCATCGAAAATTTGGACCATCGGATGGAGGTGTGCCGCCGTGGTCGCGGCCCCCATTTGGCCGATATTTTGTTCCATACATAATTGAGTAATACCAATATATCATAATAAAATACAATTACAATAATTTCCTAAATAGTTTGCGTTTTATTCAAAATCAACATCGGCCCTTGAAATTTAACCACCCGATAGATATAAAAAGGGGATGTTATATATATATATATATATATATATATTATAGCCAAATGTTGACCGATTGTAACAAAATTTTACACGATGGCTGGTATTTATTTAGAGCTTATTTTTGCAAAATTTAATGGCCATAGCTGTCATAGTTTCTAATTTAATAGCTTTTAACTGGCCTTTGCTAAATTTTTTTGGTTTCCGGAAGTGTTTTTTATATGAAAGCTATTGTCAAATATGGACCGATTCTTATAAAATTTGATATACTGACCAATAGTTGCATAAATTCTCTATTCTTAATTTAGTCGTCATAGATATTACAATTGTATTCAATTTATCAGCATTAATGTGTTTCCCGGTTCGGGGATATATGGGAGCTCTAACTAAATGTAAACCGATTTCGTCCATTTTCAATATACAACTTTTTGTTAAGGAGCTATCGCGCTTTTATCTGACGGACAGACGGACATAAATCCCCTTTTCCTTTTGTATTTTTGTGGGAGCTATGGTCAATTGGTGACTCATTTCGACGAAATTTTGCACACAGGCTGGGATCGATATAAGACTTTCTAGTGCCAAGATTAGTGGTATTTTCTGTTATACTTTTAGATTTATTAGCATTTAAGTGTATTTTAGGTGAAATTTAGGCTGTTTTCATAAGTTTTTGGTATGGGAGCTATGGCTAAATGTGAACCGATTTTGATAAAATTTTATATGCTGCCTAGAGCTTATGTAAAACTTCTATAATTTTATCATCATAGCTATTATAATTTGTCGTTTATTAGCAAAGTACCTGGTTGACCGAGCCTTGCTCGGAGCTTTATGATAAGCATTTTGAGGCAAATTTTAAAGTTTTTATATATTTTATTTTATAAAGTACTAAAATAAATTTAGAGGAAAAGATATTGTACAAATATTCAGTTAATTTTGAATTATTTTATTTATTTTTTCCGACCAACACATAGTTTGCATAGTTTACAGTTCGACTCATGCGCAACAACTTTGCTAAAGATTATAGTCTGATCAAATGCACAGTTTACGATTTAATTCATTTTGAGTAGTTTTCAATGGCGCCACCTGAAGTAGTTCATACCAACTAAGAAACCTTTGTCTGCTTATGCGTAACAACTTTGCTTATGATTATAACATGATCAAATGCACAGTTTACGATTTAATTCACTTTGAGTAATTTTCTGTGGCGCCACCTGTCGGACTTTGCTTATTCCAATTCATAAACCTTTTTCGGCTTATCCGAAACAACTTTTCTGAAGATTATAGCATGATTAAATGTACAGCTTACGATTAAATTGACTTTGAGTAAATTTCAGTGGCGCCACCTGTCGAAATTTCTTCATACCAACTTAGAAACCTTCGTCGGCTCATGTGCAACAACTTTGCTAAAGATTGTAGCATGATTAAATTTACAGCTTACGATTAAATTGACTTTGTTTCAGTAGCGCCACCTATCGGAAATTATTCATACCAACTAAAAAGCCTTCGCCGGCTCATGCGCTACAACTTTGCTAAAGATCATAGCATGATCAAATATACAGTTTACGATATAATTAATTTTTAGTAATTTTCAGTGGCGCCATCTGTCGGAAATTAGTCTCATCAACTTAAAAACCTTCGCCGGCTTATTCGCAACATCTTCGCTAAAGACCATAACATGATCAAATTCACAGTTTACTATTCTATAAAGAACATACATACAGACAAACATTCATTTGTTTAAAAGGTATAACAATACTAATTTTTCCTCTTTTTATCCCCTAATTTCAAAAAGTTCCATATGCATATTTGGTACTTTTTTGGTACCAATTGAATTCATAATGTTCCTATTCATATTACTTTTTGAGATGTTAAGTTATCATTCTACGCTTTTTTAACCCATTTTAGCCCCAAAATCAAAAAAGGACCAAATACGTGCTTAATGCTTCTTTCACATCTATTGATTGCAGTACAAAGTTTCTTTCTATATTCGTTAGTTTAAAATATAAGATTGGGTTAAAAAGGCACCAAAAAACCTATTTCCACCCTTTTTTACCCATTATCGGACATAGTTTCAAAAAAGTAAAAAACACCTGTCCGCTTATTTTCATAGCTGTTTAAAACGTAATTTTAATTTTGTTTCTATACCTATTACTTTAGGAGATGTAGCGTTTTCGATTTTGTCTCCTTTTTACCCGTTTTTACCCTCTTAGAAGCAAAGGCTCCAAAAGTCCCTTCTTCTTCGACCTATACATCAAAAAAGTTACCCACTGTTTAAATTTGATCAAAATCGTTAGAACAGTTTTCGAGATAGCCATTCTATATATATATAGATAGATATATATATATACAATTATTGCTCGTTTAAGAATATAAGAAAGATAAGATAAGATAAGCGATTAGCCTAAAAGAGGTTATACGGGAGCTATGGTCAAATATGAACCGATTTTGCCCGATTTTAATACCAAAATTTTCCAAGAAATGAAGAAGATTTATGTCAAATTTCAGTGACCTTTATCCTTTCCTTAAGGTTTTATCGTGCCGACAACAGACAGACATACGGACATCGCTCAATTGTCTTAGAATTTAATAAGGATTCAGAATATACATACATACTTCAATTTTTGTTTTTAGCCAATATTAAGGAAATTACAAACGGAATGACAATTTCAACATACCCCCCATTCTGTTTGATGGTGGGTATAAAAAGTGTAGATTTTAGAGACAAACCGAAATTATGATGAAGTGAAAAGTTAATAATTGTGTTCACAACAACGAATTTTTAGTGATTTAAAAGGATTTTTACAAAATTTCGCTGAATATAAATCGAAGATTGTCCCATCCGCTTTCAACATTATCAATCTATTTAATTTTTTAAACATTACCAAGACTCTCTCATGTTATTTGAATCTTAACAGATTTAAATCCTAAATGTATTCTCACGATTACTTTCCTCATCTTTTTCTAAGAATTATTTAAGAGTATAAAATATTATAAACTTTCTTAGTAAACACTTTTAATTCTGCACAAATTTTTTAAATTTATGCATCCGAAGTTATTGCACCTTAACAGTAAAAAAAAAATCTGTAAATAACATAAACTTTCCCATGTCATCGCATTTCCCCGCTCATATCCATACGAATACAATTTAATTAATTTATGTTTCTTCAATTAACACGAGTTCAGGTGCGTTGCGATGTCTGCCTCGTAGCTTCAATTCAATTAAAGTTTGTATCAAAATTGAATAAACAAGTTGTTAATTTTATTCATTAATTGATTAAAGAACGCAAAAACTTGCTCTCAAGTTTATGTGTTAAACCTGAAGAAAACTCAAACTCACTCAACTCAACCGCCGCCTAATAAGCGTGAGAAAGATATTTGCCGATAATGTAGAAAAATTAGCATTTACATGATCTGACATTCTACTTCCTGTTTCCTTAATGGACTTTGTGGGTGGGGGAAGTGTATGTGTAAAGATATGCTGCACAAAATAATAGGTAAGTGCCTTAAAACGTATTAAACTAAACATTAGAAAATTAAACAATTTCGAGTTATTTTTCCAATACCCAGCAAAACTTCACATTACCAAATAATGAGATAAACAGCTAACCCAGTAAGAACAGTATCAAACATTTGAAATATGATGACTTTTACATTTGATAACCAACGTTTTTTTTTCAAACTTTTTTTAAACCTGAACAGATATTTGAGTTTTACATTCATTTTCAAATGAGGGTTCATTTGAGAATAAACGTTTGAAAAATTATAGTTTCTCAAATTAAGAATAAAGGTTATTCTCAAATCATTATCAAACCCTAAGATGATTTGAGAATAATTTGAAAAATGGTGTTATATAAATTTGATATCAAACCTTTTTTCAATTTTTTTTTAAACATTAAAAAAAATAATTTATGTTAAAAAAAATATGCTAAGTATATTTCAAAGAAATTCGATATTTCTTTTGGTTTTTTTTTAAATTGATCCATATTTGACCATAAAACCTTGCTTAAAAAAAGTCAAGATTAAAAATTCAATAATATTCATATGCATAAGTTACCCAGCAAAACTTTGGTAATGGCAAGTACTCTGATAACTGGTTACCTTGTAACGACTACAACATACCATCCGAATAAATAATAAGTTATTACAGAAGTACTTATTTGTAATTAAGATGGTAATTTAAACTGAATGGCCCCGGTTCAAATCCCACCAAGGGCAACAATTTTTTTTAGTTTTTTTTTTTTTTTTATTAAAAGAGTCTTTTTAAATGATTTTTGAATTTTAAGAACTTAAATATTATCTTCTGTAAAAAAAATTTGTAAAATTAACTCACGTTCATGAAAAAATACCATCATGACTCATCCCATCATACCATCATTATGTAGGGGATGTTGAATACCAAACACGATTCTAATTGGTCTTAACTTGGTAAGCCCAACTTATCTGGGTCATGCTTCATCTCAACTGTGGACACACACCTCCTCATGGTATCACCCCGGAAGCTATTTTAACACCCATTAATATTGTGAGTTAACATGTTCCAGTTGTCCCATAAGATCGATAAAAATGGGTTAGGATTACGGGCTAGTAACCCTATCTTGAAAAAAAAAATACAATGAAGAGGATAAAATTACAATCGAAATGTTCCACTACCTAAAGTTAGAGGAGGATGTCCGAAACTTCGATAGAAAGACCAAGTAGAGGAATATTTTTCAAAGCTTGGCCTATAAAATTGGAGAATATTCGCACAAGATCGAAATCCATGGAATTCTAAAATATGCTCGGACTTTGACCTTAACAGGTTGTAACATTTAAGTAAGCAAGAGTCAATCTTATGTAAAAACTTATACAAAAAAGAAGATTTAAATTGTTTAAGTTTTAAAATAATTTTCAAAAAGTTTCAAAATAATTACAAAAAATCGTATAAAAATATTTTTCCAAAAATTACAACAAAGCAAAAAAAAAAAGCAGGGAAAAAAAAAGTTATTTTCACATGATTTTGGATCTAAAAATAAAAATTGTTTATATTAATTATAAGCTGCTAAGTTTTCAACATATGAAGAAGCTCAGTGGAAGAGTCTCTTCCTAGCAGTCGGAGGGTCTGGGTTCGAGCCCCCATGGGATCATAAAAAAAATTTTGTATTTCGTTTAAAAATATATGTTTTTAATAAAACAACAATAAAAAAGTTGTTGCTGTTGTTGTTGTTGCTTTCAAATTGCTTACCCAAGTCATTACTTTTCTGCAATTGGTAAGTACTTGCCTCCAATGACATCCCCATGTTAATGTAATGACTTAAACAGCGAATGACCAAGTAGTTCGTGTTCAATAGTTTAACTGTTTAACTCATTATTTGGTAATGAAAAGTTTTACTGGGTTAATTTTCTTTGTTTCTTAATTTTTTTTTAACTCATCACCAAAAAAACAAATTATATTTTAGGCAAAAGAATTCAAATATGATGTACCGTTTGGAAAACATTTGAAAAACCTTTGAGAATGAGGTTTGATAATGATTTGAGAATAAAGTCCCCTTTTTGTTGAGAACGCTATTATTCTCAAATCAGTATCAAGTCAGTATCAAACGTTTGACCTTTGAAAAAGATTTACTTTCAAATCATCCTCAATTCGAGAATAAACCTTTTTTCTTACTGGGAAACTGTTAAATACGAACTACCCACTTATTAGGAGCGTGGAGGCTCATTTCATATTTGCATACTTTCTTGACTTACTTTGTTAACTTTAAAATAAAACTCTTAACGACCAGGTTTTATTGGAAATCTGATTGATGTCACTTAAATATAGGAAACCAGAGTATTTTTAAGGCGAGAGAAGCCTAAACTAGCTTCGTTTCGAGTGTTTTATTTCAGGACACGAAATAGTTGCTTCTTGTTTTTACCTAGCCAAAATGTTCCTTTTACCGAGTGTAACTTCCAGGAAGTTATCTCCTCCATTACCCTATTCTGGAATTTAATATTATCAAATTCACCTTCTTCTAAATACAATCCTAACTACGCTCGAATTCTATGTAATCCCACAAGTTTACAGATTGAAAAAACAGTAACTTGCTATCTGAATTCCGTTTCCCACCTCTGATAGACTATATCTACATTGAAATGATGTTATCACTTCAATTCACGTGTGGTTTATCTTGCCACCACGTCTGCCACGTTCCGCTGCACATTGGGATGGTTCTGTAATTTCTAAACCGTTGGGCGGACTTAAAAATTATATGTGTATATAGCAGAAGTGTTGTTTTGTACCTGGAAAGCCTAGATTGTACTTGGGCTGCACAATCGGCCCCCAAAGTAGGGTACCTCGGACTCATAAATCACTTAAAAATATATATAATTGTCATTTCCCAGCCAAAAATACTACTATATAACAAATATAAAGGTCAAGATCTACAAAAAACATTACTACATGCCTTGATATCTCTTACGGTTTAAAAGATATTCGACTTCAAAAAATAAAATTTTAATTTTTGTCCCATACTGTACCGATTTTTTACTAATATCTGATCTATATATAAACCAATTTGATTTAAAGCTTTCTAAAAAAAGAACAAAATTTTAAATATTTAAAGAGCAAGAAGTGTATTAAAAGCTTAACTATGTAAAAAGTTGTAAGTGCTTAAGGTTAAAGGTAAAGTAAGGGCCGATGCTGAATGTGAACCACACCTAAACGCCAAGTTTTTTTTACAAATTTTATTTGGCATTTCTCTATTTCAGACTTACTAAATTTGAACCATGGAGAGATACACAATCCAACAAAGTGTTAAAGTTAACCAGACTTATTATGAAAATGGGCGTTCAAATCAAAATGCATATCGTGCACTTCGTGATTTTTTTGATCAATTTGATCGTTCAAATGTACGTACAATCGCAAAAATCGTGGAAAAATTCGAGCAAACCGGGTCTGTAGAAGATGTGAGAACACCAGTGCATGCTTGTACAGCTCGTACTGCAGAAAATATTGGTGCTGTTCGCGATAGTGTGGCTGAAGAGCCGACCACCTCAACTCGTCGTCGTACCCAACAATTGCACCTCTCACGCTTACAAGGTGCAATTGGCTCAAGAACTAAAGCCTCTTGACCATTCCAAACGTCGTTAATGGACAGAATGGTGGCAAGAAATGGCAACAGTGGATAATCAATTTTCGAAGAAAATCATCTTCAGTGATGAGGCACATTTTCATCTCAGTGGATTCGTCAATAAACAGAATTGCCGCATTTGGGCGAATGAGAATCCAAGAGTGATTGTCGAAAAACCAATGCACCCACAAAGAGTGACTGTTTGGTGCGGTTTATGGGCTGGCGGCATCATCGGGCCGGTCAGGCAGTTACTGTGAATGGTGTTCACTATCGTGAGATGATAACGAACTTTTTATGGCCCGAATTGGAAGATATGGATGTGGACGATATGTGGTTTCAGCAGAACGGTGTCACTTGCTATACAGCTAACGAAAGAATGGCTCTTTTGCGCAACAAATTCAATGGCCGTGTTATCTCACGTAATGGCTATGTCAATTGGCCGCCAAGATCATGTGATTTGACACCGTTGGACTTTTTTCTTTGGGGTTATTTGAAAGAAAAGGTGTACGTCGATAAGCCAGCAACAATTCAAGAGCTAAAGGATGAGATGATTCGGCACATTAACGGCATAGAACCTCCATTATGCCTCAGGGTCATCGAAAATTTCACTCAATCGTCACCCGCTTGAGTTATATAAACCCCATATTAAACTTATTTAAAGAAAAAAGTGTTTGTGTTCGGCAACGAAACTACCCAAACCAGTCCGAAGTTACCCAAAACTAACACAACTGTGTTCCCTTATTCAACACTGGCTTGAGACTTTGCAAAATTGTGAGAGTAGTTTTATTTCCCCTCTTAATCAAAACTATACAAACTTTTTCTTCGAGTAAGTTTGTGTAACAAATGTCGTAAACTTCCTTTGGCCGATCATAAAAAGCATCTTGACATCATTGATTTTTGCGATAGGTTGAGCATAAATCGGGCATTAATTAGACTCGAATAAAGTCAAATTAACTCGTATAAGTTAATATAAGTTAATTCAATGCTATGAATTGACTTATATTAACTTATACATATTTCTAAGACTCGAACTGACGTCCATACAATACGAACGAAAATCCAATCCAACTCCATTTGAATTGGATTGATTGCAAAAGTTTAACTCAAAGATACTGCATTTGCCGCTTATTGACTTAAATCGGCTGAAAATAAAGCAAATTAATACAAATATCGTTGATATATCCCCGTCGGAGTCAAATTAATTTTGGAACCGAACAAATCTACAAAAAATCGAATTGCTTCCAACAGTGGCGTTTTAAATTCAGTGAAGCCAAAATGACTCTAAGATAATGGAATTGTTTCTAAACTTTAGATAGGCTTAGTCTGACTTGAATTATCAGAGGTCTGCTTCCTTTTATATCTTTCGCTTCCCGGCGCGTCTTAGGTGCTTCAGCTCTCGGTTAGCTAGCTACGATTCAATGATAGGAACTTCGATCCGATATGTTATATACGATAAATAAATCGACTCTTGGTCGGTTGCTTACAAGTCAAACTGATATGCCTATGAGATAAAATCTTCGGCTCTCGATCGTCTAACGACGGCATTCAATTCAACGAAAATAAAACGAAAAAAAATATAAATCGATAACCGAAATTTGGCAACAATCAATCCACAATTTAAAAGAATGATATGTGACCTATAGTATTCCTTAGAGTGGTTCGAAATAAAAAGCTGAGTCAGTGATCACCTAGGATTAAAGATAATATAAAAATAATTCTAAAAAATTTGTTCTTATTTTTTTAACACGCCTACAAATACCGCCCTTTTTGTATTTTGTTAATTGGGTCGCCATCTTTAGTCCGATCATAGTACTATATATCAGTGTTCAGGGCTCTGTAAGGGCTGCATTTCTCTCTTTGATAGTAAAAATCTATTTTTTAAAAGTTATGACTATAAATTGGCGTGGTAGTAAAAATATATCGAAGAGAGAAATATAGCCCATACAGAGCCGCGAACACCGATATACAAAATGGTATGATCGGACTTAAAATGGCGACACATTGAGCAAAATACTAAAAGGGCGATATTTGTAGGCGTGATAAAAAAACTATTTTTTAGAATTGTTTTAACATTATCTTTAATCCTAGGGGGTGACTAACATAACTTTTTTTTTTTGTATGGAAGGCGAAACGCACTAGTATTCTTACACCTATAACACAGTACGACAAAATCAAATTTGTTTGAGTACAAATGAGTAATGTTAACAGAATATGAAAATAGGCTTAAAATAAAGAAATACGTGTCTCGGCGTTTTGCTGTAGCACGTCAGAATTTTAAGAAAATCGATTTTAAAGATTCGAAGGACAGCGGAGGTTCACTTGTAACGTAATACTATTATAAAAGGTTCTATAAAAATAGAATGGGTGAACCGATTTAAATGCTTGAGCCAGTTTTGAAAAGGGAATTAAATTTTAATTTGTTCTCCGCTAGAGGACGCTTTAATTTTCATGTAAAATTAAAAAATATCAAAAAAATGTACGAAATTCATTAAAAATACAACTCTGCAATTAGAACAAATTAAAACAAGTCGTCTGGGATTTGAACCATATGACGGTCGATCATTCACATTACATTGAATTACCCTACATTTCATTTTTTGGATATTTTTTAATTTTACTTGAAAATTAAAGCGCCATTATAGCGGAAAAAACAAATCCAAATTTAATTCCCTTTTCAAAACTGGCTCAAGCAATTAAATCGGTTCACCCATTCTATCTTTATAGAACTTTTTATAATAGTATTACGCGACAAGTGAACCTCCACGGTCCACAGTGAACGGTCCCATAGTAAAACTGGAAAAAAGTCGAAAGAGTTATGGTAGATTAAAAAAATTTTTTGCACATATCTCTCTTGACCTACTATTTTCAAAAATGGATTAAAATTTTCAGAAACCCTTTTATTTTCCGATGCGGGGACAATTAAATACCAAAAATTCCCCCATTTCAGTAATACATAATTATTTTATTTTTAATTTCAAAATATCATTTGGCATTCAAAATGATACAGCGTGATAGTTTTTTTGTTTATAAAATATAACCAATCTCTTATTATTTAGGGTTGCCACAAACCTTTTCAGAATATAACATAATATATTTTAAACATTTTAGTATTTAAGTATTGAAAATACTCATAACCATTGGTATTCATTACCGTGTAATGCATTGCCTTTTATTTATCATACATTTTCAAATATTAACAAGTAAGAAAGCGCTATAGTCGGTCAAGCCGACCATACGATACCCTTCACCACTAAGGTCAAAGGTGTTGTTTTTCGTGTGTAAAGACAAATATTTGCTAAATTTTGCCATCATACAAACATTTTCTCAAAACTTATATATTCAACCTGTTTCCGTCATTTGGACTTATATGAGAGCTAGGGTCAAATGTTAACCGAATATCTCGAAATTTGGCAGATTAATTACAGTTGTTACAAAAATTATGTATGCAAAAAATAGACTCAAAATTTCCATTATCTTTAGATTTACGAGCGTTTTAGTGATTTTTTGTCTCATTTAGTGCGTTTTTAAAGAAGAGTTTGTATGGGAGCTATGGTCAAATGTGGACCGATTTCAACAAAATTTGGTACAGTGATTTTAGTTGTCATATGCAGTATTTGTCTTAAATTTCATGAAAAAATATTTATATTCGTGGCCAATATAGCAATTCCGGGAAGTGGGACCTATGGGAGGTACCATAAATAATGGACCAATTTTGACCAATTTCAATAGCCATGGTCCCATTATCAAAAAAATGATCTGTGCCAAATTTCATTAAATTATCTTTAGAATTGCGACCTGTAGTTTGATTACAAGGTTTACATGGGGGTCCAGCCAGCCAGCCAGACGGACGGACGGACATCGCTAAATCGACTCAGAAAGTGATTCTAAGCCTATTGGTATACTAAAAGGTGGGTCTAAGACAAATATTTCTATGCGTTACAAACATCAGCACAAACTTATAAAACCCTTTCCACCTATGGTGGTGAAGGGTATAAAAATATCAACTGATAATTTTGATAAACATATGAAATATGGATGTCAACT
The DNA here is from genome assembly GCA_933228675.1 of Stomorhina lunata. Classification (NCBI taxonomy): domain Eukaryota; kingdom Metazoa; phylum Arthropoda; class Insecta; order Diptera; family Rhiniidae; genus Stomorhina; species Stomorhina lunata. The sequence continues at coordinate 79,748,091 of OW121741.1, read as the reverse complement.
TTTAAAATATTTTAAAAGTTGACATAGAAAACACCCAAACTTTTTTAATCATATTTTAATATATATAACAGAAAATAAGATTATTGATTCATAAAAGTAGTTTTTTGATATGCCTATATTTTCGGGTCCATCGAAGCTGACTATTTTTTTTTTGAAAAATAAATTTGTTGGCTAAAAACTTCACAACTTTTTTTTACAGTGTTGTTATAAATATTTAAATTTTGGGATTTTTGTATTCTTTCTGCTACATTTCTCAATAAAACAAATATAACACAGGGCAACAGCAAAACTATGCTCGAGTAACCACTATATACATTTGATGTATCATGGCTACTTTAGTACAAAAATGGTAAAATTTTTAAATTCTATGGATAGGTTTTTTTTAAATTTTTTTTTTTTTGTAAAATTGCAATTTTTTTAGACACTTTTTCACATAATTAATGATAACTCAGAAACTAATAATCGGATATTATTCAAATAATCAGAAAAATTAAGATTTATATAGCCTTTCATTCGTCTATATATCGCGTTTCAATCGGATCAATAGTATCAGAGTTATATTAAAAAATTTAAGAAAAAAATATATTTTTTACATAAAAATGGCAAAAATTGTTGTTTTAAAAAAATCATGAAAAATAGAAAACAGCAAAAAATGTTCAGATTCATTATTCTGTCGCAAAGCCACAAATAATAGCAACAAAACGAGATATCGACCATAAAAATCGATTGATTATTTTCGAATTTATTCACAATTAAGTGAATTCACTCATTTTCACAAAATTTTATATTTTTGGTTGATATACGTATACAGGGTTTTTCAAATGTGTGAAAAAAAAATAGATTTTAGAATTTCAAGGAGTGCCGGTCGGATTATTGTGAGATTTGGTGAGGAACTTTCACCCACAAAATTTTAGTTAAATTAGACAACGCTAACACGTGTCGTCCAGGTCCTAAAGCTGACAAATCAAGTTTATATCGGAAAAATTTTATAATGTTTAAGTTTTTGCAAAATGAACGCTATTTATTCCCCCCTTTGCTATTTATTCCACCTTTTGGATCCTGGCCCTTAGGGCAAACACAATGAGATTTCCAATAAGCTACATATCTTTAAAATCGGTTATACAGTTTTCGAGTTACCACAATTTGCACTGGCCATTACATGTCCTTGAGGACTTGCAGAAGGCAATTGACCAAAAAATGTGACTAAATCAAATCGATGGAATAGATCGAAAATGCATTTCATTGTTTTATTTATGTATTTTCTTTTATTTTTTAAAATTGTCTTCGGCAAGTCCTCAAGGACATGTAATGGCCAGTGAAAATTGTAATAACTCGAAAACTGTTTAACCGATTTTAAAGACATGTAGCTTATTGGAAAAATCATTGCGTTTGCACTAAGAACCAGAATCCACTTTTTTGCAAAAGTGGGAATAAATAGCTTTAATTTTGCAAAAACTGAAAATTTGTAAATTTTTTTCGATTTAAACGCGATTTTTCAGATTTGGAGCCTATGCGCTATGTGTTAACGTTGTCCAATTCGACTAAAATTTTGTGGGTGGAAGTTTCTCACCAAATTTCACAATAATCCGACATGCACCGCTTGAAATTTCAAAATTTATTTTTTTCATACATTTGAAAACCCGCTATAATGCGTATATCAAGCAAAAAACTAAAATTTTGTGAAAATGAGCGAATTCACTAAATTGTGAATAAATTCGAAAATAATCAATCGATTTTTATGGTCGATATCTCATTTTGTTGCTAGTATATGTCGCTTTCGATTTTTCATGATTTTTTAAAACGAAAATTTTTGCCATTTTTACGTAAAAAATATATTTTGTTCTTAAATTTTTAATTATAACTCCGATACTATTGATCCGATTGAAACGCGATATATAGACGAATTAAAGGCTATGTAAATCTTAATTTTTTTGATTTTATTTTAATAATATCGGACCAGTAGTTTTTGAGTTATCATTAATTATTTGAAGAAACGTCTAAAAAAATTGCAATTTAAAAAAAATTTTTTTTTTTTTTAAATCTATCCATAGAATTTAAAAATTTTACCATTTTTGTACAAAGGCAGTCATGATACATCAAAATTGTATAGTGGTTTTAAGAGCACATGAAATTTTTTTATTTTGTTGTGCTGTGTAATTGCATGCATTTTTATTGAAAATGAATTTTTGATATTTATTTTTCTAGAGCCATTTTTTGTTACTTAAAAATTATGAAAAAATTATCAAAATAGTTCGACTGTGTAGTTCTTTATAGGTGCAACGCACATGAAAAACCAAACCATTTCCGGAATCGTAGGAATCTTAGCTTTTATTCCATATGATAAAATCGAAAGTTTATTTTTCGATTTTTTCCACTAGGCAGTTTACTGTGCGGTCCTTCGAATCTTTAAAATCGATTTTCTTAAAATTCTGACGTGCTACGGCAAAACGCCGAGACACGTATTTCTTTATTTTAAGCCCATTTTCATATTCTGTTAACATTTCTCATGTGTACCAACCACTGTCGTACTGTGTAATAATAGTTTTTCTTAACAGAAATGTTTCCAAATTAAGTAAATGATAATAATTTTTCAATTCCGCAGAATCATAATTTGATTTTATAATCATTACAATGAGAATAAAAAAAGCCTCCACACTATTACCCTAAGCTTTCTGTAAGCTTTGAGAATTTCCAGTTAGAACAAAAAGTTTTGGGTTTTTCTTTCAATTTCTTTAATAGATCTTAATGTTTTCTGTAACAATATTTTATACTTTTTTGCATTTAATAGTAAATATGTCTGTATTTAAATATTGTTCCCTGAGAAAAATCCATAATTACCGGATCTTGTATTTGCAAAAGTTCTCAGCACAAATTAAAAAGAGATTCTTTCGAAAAAAAAAACGCTTTAGTTGTTTTTCTACACTTTTTTCTTAGGTGGTCTATTCTAATGCATTTAAATGTGTTTTTTTACTTCTTTTCTGGAAAAAGTCTAATTTTTCCCATACAAAATTTCTCAAGCTTTGAGAAAAAATTAAAAGTTTTTCTGTTTTCTTACTTGCCACAAAGAAACAAAAGTTGTTGCAATACTTTTTTTCTTTGCTATTATTTGCGTTGCCAAAGTACTTGAATCCCATTATAGTTTTATGCCACGATGTAGCATAATCACTCAGTTTTAAGAAAACTTCACTTTTTTATTTCTTTATTCTTGACTCTTAAATAAACACAAAAATAAAGATTTATTTTTCTTTTTTTGTGGCACAAAAGCAGCAACTTGTTGCAACATTGAAAAAGAGTACAACAATACTTTACGAATAAGAAGCAAAACTGAAAAATATATGTAAAATTAAATACAAATGGAATGAATGACTTTTTTGGATGGTGCTCCAGGACCTAAAAACGACAACATTAAAGAAATATTTGAGTACTGGGTACTACTACCGAGTTCTACATATTTAAAAGATTTACGAGTTGAGTTTCTTACTACGAAAGAGTAGCGTTGAACCAATACTCGTCATACGTAATACTTGAATAAACATTTTTATAGTAAAATAACTAAGAAAATGCTATGGTCGGTAAAGCGCAAATTTTTGATACCCTTCACTACTAAGGTTTAAAGTTTTCATCATATGGGAGTTATGGTTATTCTCATGAATTAATGTTTACATCGATTAATGTTTACAAAAGACTTATCTACAAAGTTTAGCAAAAAACTTAAATTTTCTTTAGATTTATTGTATTTAAATATCTTGAGAGTGGGTCTGGTATAGGAGGTATAATCAAATATAGGTCAATTCCAATAAACTTGTTATACTAATTACGACTGCTATTTTTAAACCCTTCACCACCTCAAGTGATTTTGGCATAGCCATTTTCTTTGGTACAAGGATGAACTGTATACATTTAAAACAAGTAAAAAAGTGCTATAGTCGGTCAAGCCCGACCATACGGTACCCTTCACCACTAAGGTCAAAGGTGTACTTTTTCCTGTATAAAGACAAAAATTTGATAAATTTTGCCATCATACAAACATTTTCTCAAAACTTAAATATTTAAGCTGTTTCCGTCTTTTGGACTTATATGACAGCTAGGGTCAAATGTGGACCGATTATCTCGAAATTTGGAAAATTGATTACACTTGTTACAAGAATTATGTATGCAAAAAATCAAATGCTCATTATTTTCAGATTAACGAGCGTTTTAGTGATTTTTGTTTTTAAAGAAAAGTTTGTACGGGAGCTGTGGTCAAATATGGACCGATTTTAACGAAATTTGGTACAGTGATTAAGGTTTACATAAGCAGTATTTGATTTAAATTTCGTGAAAAAATATTGATATTTGTGGCCAATATATCAATTCCGGGAAGTGGGACCTATGGGAGGTACCATAAACAATGGACCGATTTTAACGAATTTCAATAGCCATGGTCCCATTATCGAAAAAATTATCTGACCAAATAATCTTTAGAATTGCGACCTGTAGTTTGATTACAAGGCTTACATGGGGGTCCAGCCAGCCGTCCAGCCAGACGGACGGACGGACATCGCTAAATCGACTCAGAAAGTGATTCTAAGCCTATTGGTATACTAAAAGGTGGGTCTAAGACAAATATTTCCATGCGTTACATACATCAGCACAAACTTATAATACCCTTTCCATCTATGGTGGTGAAGGGTATAATAACTAAGAAAATGCTATAGCCGGTAAAGTTCGACTATTTGATACCCTTCGCCAATTTTCAAGCTTTTTTTATACCCACCATCAAAAAAGTGAGATTGTCATTTCATTTGTAATTTCCTTATAATTGGCTCAGAATCCAAAAGGGATATACATATATTCTGAATCCTTGTGAAATCCTTAGACGATTCTGTCTATCTGTTGAAAGCACGATAACGCCTAAACGAAAAGAGATAGATCACTGAATTTTGCAAAGATATTCTTCATTTCTGGGAAAATTTTGGTATTGAAATTGGCCAAAGTCGGTTTACATTTGACCATAGCTCCGAAATTATAACAGATATCATGATAATAATTTGATATATACAAGTTTTACAGCATTTACAATTTCATTGAAATCTTTTCACGTTTAACCATAGCTTCCACACAAAAAATTTACAAAAACAGCCTAAATTCCACCAAAAAAACACTTAAATGCTAATGAATGAAAAACTGTAATAGGTTTGGCCACATTTAGCACAAGAAAGTCTTATGTGGATACTAGCAAGTGTCCAAAATTTTGTTACAATCGGTGACAATTTGACCATAGCTCCCATATAAGAAACTTACGGAAACAAAATACAAATAGAAATGGGGGTTATGTCTGTCTGTCCGTCAGATAAAAGTGCGATAGCGCCTTAACAAAAAGAGCTGGAGGGACAAAATTTGTTGACAATATTTTCGATATCTTAAAAAGTTGTGTATTGAAATCGGTTCACCTTTAGTTAGAGCTCCCATATATCCCCGAACCGGGAATCACATTAATGCTAATAAATTGAATACAATTGTAATAGCTATGACGACTAAATTTAGAATAGATAAGTTTTGTGCAACTTTTGATCAGTATATCAATTTTTATAGGAATCGGTCCATATTTGACTATAGCTTTCATATAAAAATCACCCCGGAAACTAAAAAATGTAACAAAGGCCTGTTTGCAAGAATAAGCTTCATATAAATACCAGCCATTGTGTAAAACTTTGTGACAATCGGTCAACATTTGGCTATCTATATATATATATTATAAATATGTTTGTAAGTTAATTTGTTTGTTTGAAAGAGGTTGAAAGAGGTTTGACTGATTTTGATGAAATTTTGAAATTAGATAGAATATTCCCTTAAGGTGATTTTAGGATTGGTTGGTCCAGAAAGGGCTCAAATAGGGTAAATAGTGGACCAAAAGGTGCAAAATTTAATATTTATCATTGAATTTGAAAAACCATAAAAGTTAGAAACTTCAAACTTGACAAAAGTAAATTTATTACCAATGGCCGTACTTAAGAAAAAAAATAATAGGATCGGAGCAGGGGATGGCCCCTTCCCCGTTAAAAACACAATACCTATAACTGGGTAAATTGATTTTGATGATTTTCGAAATCTAGATAAAGTTATACTAACATTCCTGAAATTTTGACAGTGAGGTATGGTGTGACCGGTGGTTAAAATAGGCTACGTTTTGTTTTTTAATCTCAAGTGGGCGTGACCCCTCCCATATAACTCATATATTAAAAATGACAAAAATAGATGACCGAGTTGACCGATTTTTCAGAAATTTTGACAGCATATTAAGGTTTTAAAATAGGCTCAAATTTTTTTAAATCTTAAGTGGGCGTGACCCCTCCCATATAAGTCAAATACTAAAAATGACAAACATGGATGACCGAGCCGACCAATTTTTCTTTAATTTTTACAGTATATAAGGAGTTACAAGTGCGTAAATTAGGCTACTTTTTTTTGGAAATCTCAAATGGGCGTGACCGCTCCCATATTAGTCAAATATTAAAAATGACAAATATGCATGACCGATTTTTCAGAAATTTTGATTGTATGTGTGTAACCGGTGGGTAAAATAGGCTTGGTTTTTTTAATCTCAAGTGGGCGTGACCCCTCCCATATAAGTCAAATATAAAAAATGAGAAGTATGGACTATAAGATAAAAACCATTTAATCCAATTAATTAAAATTTTAAAAGTGAAAAATGGGGATAAAATTCCCATTTGCTTTAAAATTGTATATATTGAGAACGGCTGGACCAATGAAGACATTTTTTCTTTCTAAATGTTTATTCTAGTCCAAGGTAGGATTCTACATTAAGAAAAATTGACCATGCCCACTTTTACGGCCTCTTTTTTTGATTTATCTAAAATAGGAAAACGGATGTACGAATATTGGTAATATGATTGGTGTTTGATAATAGTTTGACTGATGATTGTTTGACAGTTGTTTGATGATTGATTGACTGATGACCGTTTGAAGATTTTCAATGATTGTTTGATAATTTTTTCACGATTAACTGGCGATTTTATGACAGTAGTTTGATGATTTTTTAACGATTAATTGATGGTTGTTTGATGATTGACTGACGACTGTTCAATGGTTTTTAATGATTGTTCGATAGTTGTTTCACGATTGACCGACGACTGTTTGATGATTATTTGACGATTGTTTAAATTTCGCGTCTGTTTGTCTGTATGTTGTTTAGTATTTATGGAACCATTTGCTTTCGGAAACGTATAAAGCATACATTAATGAGGAGTACTGCCATTCACAAAAGCCAATTATATATACAGTACCTGGTAGACCGAGCCTTGCTCGGAGCTTTATGATAAGCATTTTGAGGAAAATTTTAAAGTTTTTATATATTTTATATTATAAAGTGCTAAAATAAATTTAGAGGAAAGACATTGTAGAAATATTCAGTTAATTTTGAATTATTTGATTTATTTTGTCCGACCAACACATAGTTTGCATAGTTTACAGTTTAACTCATTTTGAATAATTTTGGAAATTATTCATATCAACAGAAACCTCTGTCGACTCATGCGCAACAACTTTGCTAAAGATTATAGTCTGATCAAATGCACAGTTTACGATTTAATTCATTTTGAGTAGTTTTCTGTGGCGCCACCTGTCGGACTTTGATTATTCCAATTCATAAAACTTCTTCGGCTTATCCGTAACAACTTTGCTGAAGATTATAGCATGATTAAATGTACAGCATACGATTAAATTGACTTTGAGTAAATTTCAGTAGCGCCACCTGTCGAAATTTCTTCATACCAACTAAGAAACCTTCGTCGGCTCATGTGCAACAACTTTGCTAAAGATTGTAGCATGATTAAATGTACAGATTACGATTAAATTGACTTTGAGTAAGTTTCTGTAGCGCCACCTGTCGGAAATTATTCATACCAACTAAAAAGCCTTCGTCGGCTCATGCGCTACAACTTTGCTGAAGACCATAGCATGATCAAATGTACAGTTTACGATTTAATTAATTTTTAGTAATTTTCAGTGGCGCCATCTGTCGGAAATTAGTCTTATCAACTTTAAAACCTTCGCCGGCTTATCCGCAACATCTTCGCTAAAGAGCATAACACAATCAAATTCACAGTTTACTATTCTATAAAGAACATACATACAGACAAACATTCATTTGTTTAAAATAATACTAATTTTTCCCCCTTTTTATTCCCTAATTTCTAAAAGTTCCATATGTATATTTCGTACTTTTTTGGTGCTAATTGAATTCGGTACATTTTTTTAAAACGCATTTAACATAATGTATAATGTTCCTATTCATATTACTTTGGAGATGTTAAGTTATCATTTTATCCCTTTTTACCCATTTTGGCTCCAAAATCAAAAAAGTACCAAATACGTGTTTCATGTTTTTTTTACATCTATTGATTGCAGTACCAAGTTTCTTTCTATATTCTTTAGTTTAAAATATAAGAGTGGGTTAAAAAGGTGCCAAAAAAAACTATTTTCACCCTTTTTTACCCCCTATCGGACATAGTTTCAAAAAAGTACCAAACAAAGCTGTTTAAAACGTAGTTTTAATTTTGTTTCTATACCTATTACTTTAGGAGACATAGCGTTTTCGATTTTTCCCCCTTTTTACCCGTTTTTACCCTCTTAGAGGTAAAAGTTCCAAAAGTCCCTTCTTCTTCGACCTATACATCAAAAAAGATACCCACTGTCCAAATTTTATCAAAATCGTTAGAGCCGTTTTCGAGATAGCCATTCTATATATATATATATATATATATATATATATATATATATATATATATATATACAACTATTGCTCGTTTAAGAATATAAGATATATGCAAATACATTAATAAAAGATTCAATTAAAAAATTAAAAAAAATATTTCATAATTGTTAATTTTTAAAGAAAGTGTTAACAGTGTAATAAATAAGTTAAAAACTTTAACTACCAACCCGGGCAACGCCGGGTAAAATCAGCTAGTAGCTCTTATATATATAACATCCCCTTTTTATACCCTTCACCACAAAGGGGGAAAGGGTATAGTTTGTGCTGATGTATGTAACGAATAGAAATATTTGTCATAAACCCACCTTTAAGTATACCAATACGATTAGAATCACTTTCTAAGACGATTTAGCGGTGTCAGTCCGTCCGTCCGTCTGGACGGCTGGCTGGTCCCCCATGTAAACCATGTAATTAAACTACAGGTCGCAATTCTAAAGACACATATTATTTTTTTGATAGTGGGACCATGGCTATTGAAATTCGTCAAAATCAGTACATTATTTACGATACCTTCCATAGGCCCCCCTTCCCGTAATTGATATATTGTCCACAAATGTCAATATTTTTTCATGAAATCTAAAGCAGATACTGCTTATATCACTGTACCAAATTTCGTTGAAATCGGTCCACATTTGACCATAGCTCCCATACAAACTCTTTTGTCAAAACGCAATAAATGAGACAAAATCACTAAAACGCTCGTAAATCTGAAGATAATGCGTATTTTAAGTTTATTTTTTGCATACATAATTTTTGTAACAACTGTAATCAATTTGTCATATTCCTCCACATTTGACCCTCTCATATAACTCCAAATGACTTCCGTAACAATTTTTTTTGAATTTGGTCCACATTTTAAATTAGCTGCACCCTCGTAGATATATGAGATATGTTTCTAAATTTAACACAACTTGATGGTGGGTATATAAGATTCGGCACAGTCTAATATAACAATCTCGCTTGTTTATTCTTAGATACAGGGTGGCTGATGAAAGCCGCTACCAAAAAAAAATTAATAACTTTTTTTCTATTTAATGAATATGGTACATTTTTTTTAATTTGCAGATTGATTCTTAGATTTGACAAAAATGGATAACTGGGGCACCGAAGCAAGAATTTGGATTGTTCGCCGTTATCACGCGCTGGGGTCCGTAGTTTCGGTCCAAAGAGAGTTTATGCGCACATTTGGCGGCAATCCTCCGAGCAGATGGACCATAAAGAGGCTCGTAAACAATTTTGCCGAGCATGGGACAGTCAACAGAAGACCTTACCATCGAAACCCTTCAGTTAGAACGGAGGAAACAATCGCTGCTGTAGCTGCTGCCATACAACAAAATCCAAGAGTTTCGACACGAAGCTTATCTGCTCAAATGGGTATAAGCAGACAGTCATTGCAGTCTATTATGCACAAAGATTTGGACTTATTCCCGTATAAAATTCAAATGGTCAACAGATTGAACGCTGCAGACTTGCCGATTCGCTTGGAATTTTGCCAGAAGATGCTACAAATGGTGGAAGAGGATGGAAACATGTTTAACTGTCTTTTCATGTCTGACGAGGCCCATTTCGATTTAAAGGGCAATATAAATAAACAAAATTGTCGAATATGGAGTGATTCCAACCCACAGACACTCCATGAGACGGAATTGCATCCACTTCGTGTCACAGTGTGGTGTGCAGTTTCATCACGCTGCATTATCGGGCCCTACTTCCTTGAAGAAAACGGTCACCCCGTTACGGTTACTAGAGACCTTTACTTGAGCATGTTGAGAGAGTTTTTCTATCCAGAATTACGCCGAAAGAGAATTCCTTTTAAATCTGTGTGGTTTCAGCAAGATGGTGCACCTCCTCACATAGCCCAACCTGTTATGACAGAATTGCGACGAAAATATCCAGAAACTCCACATTTCGTTGGCCACCCGGGTCGCCTGGCCTTACTGCGCCTGACTTTATCTTGTGGGGTTATTGCAAACAGGAAGTTTACAAAGCAAAACCAACAAATTTGAATGAACTAAGCAATCCATTCGAGCAACAATTGCGGCAATTCCTATCTCAACTCTCCAAGCAGTAATGAACAACTTTTTGCTAAGATGTCGCACATGCATCAACGCGCATGGGGGGGGGGGGGGCTTTTAAGTTCCATTATTTTTAAAACAAATTAAACTATATTTAATAAAATTGAATGAACTTTAACATACTGCCTTACCAGAATAGAGGTTTTGGTCCGTTGAAGCCAGAAAATTGCAAAAAGATTATTAATTTAAAAATAACTAAAATTGTTTGCTAAAACTTTGCATATTTTTTTAAGAAAAATCGATAACCGAAATTTGGTAAGATTTGGTCCACATTTGACCCTAAATTCCATCATAGTACTTTTGTCGGAAATGACATAAATAGACTTAAGTCCGAAGTTAAAAAAAAAAATGCACAAATATGTCTCTCAGACTTAAGAAAAAACTTGTTGGTCCATATTTGATTTTGATATAAAATAGTCGGACTTAATCGACTATAGTATTTTTTTACCTGTTTTATTGAACTTCATTCATATTACACTGCTCTGCAGCCAAATCCTCCTTTTAATAAAACTATGTGGACTACATGGATTTTGATGCGCTAAACTCAGATCCGTTGTCGGTTTTTTTCCATCAGATCTGGATTGCAATATTGGGTACCTGCGGTAAATTGGTAATAAAATTCACATTTTTAAACCGATTTTTATGGTTTATAGCTTATTTTATTCTTAAGATATGTAGCTCTTAGAAAAATGTTTAAAATGTTAAAATTTTACTTTATCTTTTTTTTTTATTACATTTTTAACCTGAAAAAATTACAAATTTCGCACGAAAAAAATTTTTTCTCTATCAATTTCTAAATAACTCCAAAACGATAAGAGATACAAAAAAATTATATTAGACTAAAATAAATTAAAGTTTGTTATGCATCTTCAAGTGTTTTAATTTTGAAAATCGGATGAGTCGTTCTCGAGTTAGAACGAAATAGGTCTCCGTACCTGACTAATTTAAGGGAAAAAATTTGCCACGCCCATAAAAAAAATCCAAATCTCATGGCAAAAAAACGAAAACGGATTTGAGTTTAGCGCATCAAGATCCATATAGTCCTTATAGTTTTATTAAAAGGAAAGACAAAAAAATGAATTTTTGCAGAGCAGTGTTATTGGTCCATATTTTACTTTAGTGGTTAAAGATATCAAATAATCATTCTTGGCCGACTATATCATTTTCATTCAAATACAAATTTTAGCTATAAAGGGTCAACATCTTTATTTCAGTAATGCAATCCTATGGGTACCACCCGATAAAAAAGTCTACATCTTTAGGGATCATCCTTGTTCCCTCGGTGCTATAGCTTAGTAAGGTTAGCAAATTAAGTTAGAACGTCGACTACCAAGCATAACATATCATATTCAGCCTAAGTTCAATCCCCCTTTTTGGAATAAATAAACAGAGAAACAAAATTTATACCGCAATTAATAAACACTGACAAATATCAGAAAGGTCTTAGCTAATTTTACTATTTATGGGGTAAAACAGGGTAAAAACGGGAATGACTTTTTAGGCAAGGAATTATATTTCTACTAACTTGCTTAAATGGCTTATATTTAAAACCTGTTAGAATGCGCTTCGATTTTCTGTGCTATTCTCCAATTTCGTAGGCCAAGCTTTGAAAGATTTTCTTCTTGAAAGAATTGTTAGGCTAGGAATTATATTTCTAGAAAGAAACAAAAGCTATACCGCAATTAATTAACATTAAAAACGTATGTAATTTAAGAATTTAAGGGGTAAAAATGGACAAGAATTGATAAGGTAGAAATTATGAATGAAGCAAGAAATAAAATTTAGAAAGAAGTAGATTGACTTGGAGGAAATACCTTAAAATTGTTTGCTAATTTTTTTTTTCTTAGGGGGTAAAAACGGGTCAATGAGTTTAAAAATAGTGTCGGATGCAGTTAATTGTCTAAGAGAAGTACCACTTGTTGCAATTGGAATGTCGTGAGAATTATGTATGTATGTAAAAACGGGAAAACATTACATCTTATATAAACGTGTTCGATAATTTTGGAGATAAAACTGATAGAAAGGTGAACAAATATTAACATTATATCTCCGAAAATAAAAGCATTAGAATCAAAATTTGAATTGAGTTTGGATCAGCTTAGGCACGTATTTAGTACTTTTTCGAAAATGGGACAAAAAAAGGGTTAGAAAACACATTTGCATCTCATGAATTATTAAAAACTATAGCAGAAATAAAAGTTCTAGAGAAATTTATTCATATGAGACAAATGTCAAACACATTTGGCAATTCGGCCGTTTAGTTTGAAAAACAGGGTAAAAAAGAGACAAAATAGTAACGCTATATCTGCGAAACTAAAAGTGATAAAAATAAAAGTGTAAATTGAATTTGAATCAACTACGAATACAAGGGGACTCGTGTTTAGAACTTTTTCAAAAATGGCACAAAAAGGGGGTAGAAAAAGACAAAACAAATTTTTGGTACTTTTTTAATGCAAACAAAATTTGTATTGAGATCAACTACTTTTTCGATTTAAGGGTTCAACAAGGGTAAAAACTGGGAACAATTTTTAAAAAGCTAAATCTTCCTAAAACTACTGAGTCATCTTAAACTGCGTAGTCTTAAAACTACTAAATCATTCTTAAACTGATAAGTCATGCTATAACTTATGAGTCCTAAAACTTCTGAGTCATCCTAAAACTGTTGAGTCATCTTTAAACTGCTAAATCATTCTTAAACAGCTGAGTCATCCTAAAAGTGATGAGTTATCTTTAACATCTGCTGAGTCATCCCAAAACTGCAAAGTTATCCTAAAACTACTTAATCTTCCTTAAAATGCTGAGTCATCATAAAAATTTTGTAACTAATGAGTCATCTTAAACAGCTGAGTCATCCTAAAAGTGATGAGTTATCTTTAACATCTGCTGAGTCATCCCAAAACTGCAAAGTTATCCTAAAACTACTTAATCTTCCTTAAAATGCTGAGTCATCATAAAAATTTTGTAACTAATGAGTCATCTTAAACAGCTGAGTCATCCTAAAAGTGATGAGTTATCTTTAACATCTGCTGAGTCATCCCAAAACTGCAAAGTTATCCTAAAACTACTTAATCTTCCTTAAAATGCTGAGTCATCATAAAAATTTTGTAACTAATGAGTCATCTTAAACAGCTGAGTCATCCTAAAAGTGATGAGTTATCTTTAACATCTGCTGAGTCATCCCAAAACTGCAAAGTTATCCTAAAACTACTTAATCTTCCTTAAAATGCTGAGTCATCATAAAAATTTTGTAACTAATGAGTCATCTTAAAACTGCTGAGTCCTCTAAAAAAAAGCTGAGTCATCCTTAGAGTGCTGAGTATCCTTGAACTGCTGCCGACTCATCCCAAAACTGTTGAGTCATCCTGAAGTTGTTTGACTTATTTTAAAGAAGCCTTTAGCAATTCTTTTAGAGTATACCCTAAAAGTACCAGCCTTTGGTTCTTAGTATGTACATAAGAAATGTAGAAACATACAAAAACTTCATAAAGTTTTCTATGGGCTTTATTGAAAAACAGGCAGTCTAATTTCTGAAAAGCTTAACTACATCTTGATACATAAAATTAAGTTGTCAATATACATTTAGTCACAAATTTGCAATACACATGAACTGTATTTTATAACTTTTTAAAACCAAGTAAATCTACTTTATTAATTTTGGACTTTTGAAGATATATCGATCGCTTCTTCAATTATTTTGAATAAAACCTCCTGCGGATTCTTAAGAGGTCTGCATTTTGAAAAATTACAAACTGATTACCAAACTTATTATACCCCATCACCCATTAGTGAAGGGTATAATAAAAAACTTTTGTTTTAGCTCAACAAAAAAAATAGCAGTTTTTCTTTAGGTCTTTGCGCTAAGTTTTCATTTTGATTCGGTAACTTAAAAATATTTGTAAAGTACAATATAAAAACCCACGTTTAAAATGTGGGTCAAGCTTTTTATTTAAACGGCAACAAATAAAAACATTTTCAGTTAAAAAAAAAAAAACAAATGCTTGTCGGTGAACAAATGCAAAATACAAATAAAATCGATAACAAACTTTTTAAACTAAAACCCGTACGACGACGGATGGAGTTTCCCACACCTTAGAAGTCACTAAATAAAATTTTATTTCGACCATAACAAGTTGAATTACGATTGGAACACAAACAATTTTAAATAACCGCAACTAAAGTACATAGATATCACCTTTTTTGTTTCAAGTTGAAATCGATACCCAAATGCTGGAAATCTAATTTATCGTTTAAACTGATAAATTTCCTATTTATATAGGAAATTTTTTAAAAATTTCCTATAAAAATAGGAAATTTTTGAAAAATTTCCTATAAAAATAGGAAATTTTTGAAAAATTTCCTATAAAAATAGGAAATTTTTGAAAAATTTCCTATAAAAATAGGAAATTTTTGAAAAATTTCCTATAAAAATAGGAAATTTTTGAAAAATTTCCTATAAAAATAGGAAATTTTTGAAAAATTTCCTATAAAAATAGGAAATTTTTGAAAAATTTCCTATAAAAATAGGAAATTTTTGAAAAATTTCCTATAAAAATAGGAAATTTTTGAAAAATTTCCTATAAAAATAGGAAATTTTTGAAAAATTTCCTATAAAAATAGGAAATTTTTGAAAAATTTCCTATAAAAATAGGAAATTTTTGAAAAATTTCCTATAAAAATAGGAAATTTTTGAAAAATTTCCTATAAAAATAGGAAACTTTTGAAAAATTTCCTATAAAAATAGGAAATTTTTGAAAAATTTCCTATAAAAATAGGAAATTTTTGAAAAATTTCCTATAAAAATAGGAAATTTTTGAAAAATTTCCTATAAAAATAGGAAATTTTTGAAAAATTTCCTATAAAAATAGGAAATTTTTGAAAAATTTCCTATAAAAATAGGAAATTTTTGAAAAATTTCCTATAAAAATAGGAAATTTTTGAAAAATTTCCTATAAAAATAGGAAATTTTTGAAAAATTTCCTATAAAAATAGGAAATTTTTGAAAAATTTCCTATAAAAATAGGAAATTTTTGAAAAATTTCCTATAAAAATAGGAAATTTTTGAAAAATTTCCTATAAAAATAGGAAATTTTTGAAAAATTTCCTATAAAAATAGGAAATTTTTGAAAAATTTCCTATAAAAATAGGAAATTTTTGAAAAATTTCCTATAAAAATAGGAAATTTTTGAAAAATTTCCTATAAAAATAGGAAATTTTTGAAAAATTTCCTATAAAAATAGGAAATTTTTGAAAAATTTCCTATAAAAATAGGAAACTTTTGAAAAATTTCCTATAAAAATAGGAAATTTTTGAAAAATTTCCTATAAAAATAGGAAATTTTTGAAAAATTTCCTATAAAAATAGGAAATTTTTGAAAAATTTCCTATAAAAATAGGAAATTTTTGAAAAATTTCCTATAAAAATAGGAAATTTTTGAAAAATTTCCTATAAAAATAGGAAATTTTTGAAAAATTTCCTATAAAAATAGGAAATTTTTGAAAAATTTCCTATAAAAATAGGAAATTTTTGAAAAATTTCCTATAAAAATAGGAAATTTTTGAAAAATTTCCTATAAAAATAGGAAATTTTTGAAAAATTTCCTATAAAAATAGGAAATTTTTGAAAAATTTCCTATAAAAATAGGAAATTTTTGAAAAATTTCCTATAAAAATAGGAAATTTTTGAAAAATTTCCTATAAAAATAGGAAATTTTTGAAAAATTTCCTATAAAAATAGGAAATTTTTGAAAAATTTCCTATAAAAATAGGAAATTTTTGAAAAATTTCCTATAAAAATAGGAAATTTTTGAAAAATTTCCTATAAAAATAGGAAATTTTTGAAAAATTTCCTATAAAAATAGGAAATTTTTGAAAAATTTCCTATAAAAATAGGAAATTTTTGAAAAATTTCCTATAAAAATAGGAAATTTTTGAAAAATTTCCTATAAAAATAGGAAATTTTTGAAAAATTTCCTATAAAAATAGGAAATTTTTGAAAAATTTCCTATAAAAATAGGAAATTTTTGAAAATTTTCCTATAAAAATAGGAAATTTTTGAAAAATTTCCTATAAAAATAGGAAATTTTTGAAAAATTTCCTATAAAAATAGGAAATTTTTGAAAAATTTCCTATAAAAATAGGAAATTTTTGAAAAATTTCCTATAAAAATAGGAAATTTTTGAAAAATTTCCTATAAAAATAGGAAATTTTTGAAAAATTTCCTATAAAAATAGGAAATTTTTGAAAAATTTCCTATAAAAATAGGAAATTTTTGAAAAATTTCCTATAAAAATAGGAAATTTTTGAAAAATTTCCTATAAAAATAGGAAATTTTTGAAAAATTTCCTATAAAAATAGGAAATTTTTGAAAAATTTCCTATAAAAATAGGAAATTTTTGAAAAATTTCCTATAAAAATAGGAAATTTTTGAAAAATTTCCTATAAAAATAGGAAATTTTTGAAAAATTTCCTATAAAAATAGGAAATTTTTGAAAAATTTCCTATAAAAATAGGAAATTTTTGAAAAATTTCCTATAAAAATAGGAAATTTTTGAAAAATTTCCTATAAAAATAGGAAATTTTTGAAAAATTTCCTATAAAAATAGGAAATTTTTGAAAAATTTCCTATAAAAATAGGAAATTTTTGAAAAATTTCCTATAAAAATAGGAAATTTTTGAAAAATTTCCTATAAAAATAGGAAATTTTTGAAAAATTTCCTATAAAAATAGGAAATTTTTGAAAAATTTCCTATAAAAATAGGAAATTTTTGAAAAATTTCCTATAAAAATAGGAAATTTTTGAAAAATTTCCTATAAAAATAGGAAATTTTTGAAAAATTTCCTATAAAAATAGGAAATTTTTGAAAAATTTCCTATAAAAATAGGAAATTTTTGAAAAATTTCCTATAAAAATAGGAAATTTTTGAAAAATTTCCTATAAAAATAGGAAATTTTTGAAAAATTTCCTATAAAAATAGGAAATTTTTGAAAAATTTCCTATAAAAATAGGAAATTTTTGAAAAATTTCCTATAAAAATAGGAAATTTTTGAAAAATTTCCTATAAAAATAGGAAATTTTTGAAAAATTTCCTATAAAAATAGGAAATTTTTGAAAAATTTCCTATAAAAATAGGAAATTTTTGAAAAATTTCCTATAAAAATAGGAAATTTTTGAAAAATTTCCTATAAAAATAGGAAATTTTTGAAAAATTTCCTATAAAAATAGGAAATTTTTGAAAAATTTCCTATAAAAATAGGAAATTTTTGAAAAATTTCCTATAAAAATAGGAAATTTTTGAAAAATTTCCTATAAAAATAGGAAATTTTTGAAAAATTTCCTATAAAAATAGGAAATTTTTGAAAAATTTCCTATAAAAATAGGAAATTTTTGCAAAATTTCCTATAAAAATAGGAAATTTTTGAAAAATTTCCTATAAAAATAGGAAATTTTTGAAAAATTTCCTATAAAAATAGGAAATTTTTGAAAAATTTCCTATAAAAATAGGAAATTTTTGAAAAATTTCCTATAAAAATAGGAAATTTTTGAAAAATTTCCTATAAAAATAGGAAATTTTTGAAAAATTTCCTATAAAAATAGGAAATTTTTAAAAAATTTCTTATAAAAATAGGAAATTTTTGAAAAATTTCCTATAAAAATAGGAAATTTTTGAAAAATTTCCTATAAAAATAGGAAATTTTTGAAAAATTTCCTATAAAAATAGGAAATTTTTGAAAAATTTCCTATAAAAATAGGAAATTTTTGAAAAATTTCCTATAAAAATAGGAAATTTTTGAAAAATTTCCTATAAAAATAGGAAATTTTTGAAAAATTTCCTATAAAAATAGGAAATTTTTGAAAAATTTCCTATAAAAATAGGAAATTTTTGAAAAATTTCCTATAAAAATAGGACATTTTTGAAAAATTTCCTATAAAAATTGGAAATTTTTGGAAAATTTCCTATAAAAATAGGAAATTTTTGAAAAATTTCCTATTAAAATAGGAAATTTTTGAAAAATTTCCTATTAAAGTAGGAAATTTTTGAAAAATTTCCTATAAAAACAGGAAATTTTTGAAAAATTTCCTATAAAAACAGGAAATTTTTGAAAAATTTCCTATAAAAATAGGACATTTTTAAAAAATTTCCTATTCAATAGTACCATATAAAAATAGTAATATATAAATAATTTTCACATCCGTTCAGCACAATTTGCCTTTCCCAACCCCATTTTCATATCCAATCAAACATATTAATTTGGTCTTATTAAGCACAAGATAAAATATATTATTGACGACCTCCTGCCTACAATATTTTAGCCCAAAAATACTTAAAGGTTTTGACCCAGAAACCAACGAAAAAAAAAAATAAAGATATTTATTGGGAGTATGTTTAAAACTCTTCAGTCATACAACAACCGCAACATCAGAAAACAGAAACGATCTTACAGAGTTTCATTCATCCAACAAAACCAAATCATATAAATATTGAACAATAAAAAAAGTATTGAGATATTTTCGGCTGCCATAGTTTTGGATGAGGAAAACAAAAGAACTTAATTGAAAATGTCCACCCACCCACAAAAGACCAAATTCGAATGCACAATGCACCACTTGTTGATTGAATTGAGAAAATCTGGAAAATTTGTATAAATGGCGCACCCAAAAATAGACGGAAAAGAACGAATAAGAACTAAATTTATATTTTGGACGATTATAAATAAACAAATCAATAGAGACATATAGTAGAATTATAAATAAACAAATCAATAGAGACATATAGTAGAAGTATTAAAATAAAAATAAAATAGATACTAAATTAACAAAAAAAAAGAAATATTTTAAATCATGTCATAGTTTTATGTTTACGCTGCTTTTGTTGCCACCGATTACGATGGCGTTGCACACAAATGGTTTCGAATGTGCATCAAACAGAATGAAACTTTATGAAATATTCTAGATTTTATTCTATTCGAAACGGAAACGCAAACACAGATAACCCATTTGACCAAACTAGTCATAGTCTAGTCATAGTCTAGTCATAGTCTAGTCATAGTCTAGTCATAGTCTAGTCATAGTCTAGTCATAGTCTAGTCATAGTCTAGTCATAGTCTAGTCATAGTCTAGTCATAGTCTAGTCATAGTCTAGTCATAGTCTAGTCATAGTCTAGTCATAGTCTAGTCATAGTCTAGTCATAGTCTAGTCATAGTCTAGTCATAGTCTAGTCATAGTCTAGTCATAGTCTAGTCATAGTCTAGTCATAGTCTAGTCATAGTCTAGTCATAGTCTAGTCATAGTCTAGTCATAGTCTAGTCATAGTCTAGTCATAGTCTAGTCATAGTCTAGTCATAGTCTAGTCATAGTCTAGTCATAGTCTAGTCATAGTCTAGTCATAGTCTAGTCATAGTCTAGTCATAGTCTAGTCATAGTCTAGTCATAGTCTAGTCATAGTCTAGTCATAGTCTAGTCATAGTCTAGTCATAGTCTAGTCATAGTCTAGTCATAGTCTAGTCATAGTCTAGTCATAGTCTAGTCATAGTCTAGTCATAGTCTAGTCATAGTCTAGTCATAGTCTAGTCATAGTCTAGTCATAGTCTAGTCATAGTCTAGTCATAGTCTAGTCATAGTCTAGTCATAGTCTAGTCATAGTCTAGTCATAGTCTAGTCATAGTCTAGTCATAGTCTAGTCATAGTCTAGTCATAGTCTAGTCATAGTCTAGTCATAGTCTAGTCATAGTCTAGTCATAGTCTAGTCATAGTCTAGTCATAGTCTAGTCATAGTCTAGTCATAGTCTAGTCATAGTCTAGTCATAGTCTAGTCATAGTCTAGTCATAGTCTAGTCATAGTCTAGTCATAGTCTAGTCATAGTCTAGTCATAGTCTAGTCATAGTCTAGTCATAGTCTAGTCATAGTCTAGTCATAGTCTAGTCATAGTCTAGTCATAGTCTAGTCATAGTCTAGTCATAGTCTAGTCATAGTCTAGTCATAGTCTAGTCATAGTCTAGTCATAGTCTAGTCATAGTCTAGTCATAGTCTAGTCATAGTCTAGTCATAGTCTAGTCATAGTCTAGTCATAGTCTAGTCATAGTCTAGTCATAGTCTAGTCATAGTCTAGTCATAGTCTAGTCATAGTCTAGTCATAGTCTAGTCATAGTCTAGTCATAGTCTAGTCATAGTCTAGTCATAGTCTAGTCATAGTCTAGTCATAGTCTAGTCATAGTCTAGTCATAGTCTAGTCATAGTCTAGTCATAGTCTAGTCATAGTCTAGTCATAGTCTAGTCATAGTCTAGTCATAGTCTAGTCATAGTCTAGTCATAGTCTAGTCATAGTCTAGTCATAGTCTAGTCATAGTCTAGTCATAGTCTAGTCATAGTCTAGTCATAGTCTAGTCATAGTCTAGTCATAGTCTAGTCATAGTCTAGTCATAGTCTAGTCATAGTCTAGTCATAGTCTAGTCATAGTCTAGTCATAGTCTAGTCATAGTCTAGTCATAGTCTAGTCATAGTCTAGTCATAGTCTAGTCATAGTCTAGTCATAGTCTAGTCATAGTCTAGTCATAGTCTAGTCATAGTCTAGTCATAGTCTAGTCATAGTCTAGTCATAGTCTAGTCATAGTCTAGTCATAGTCTAGTCATAGTCTAGTCATAGTCTAGTCATAGTCTAGTCATAGTCTAGTCATAGTCTAGTCATAGTCTAGTCATAGTCTAGTCATAGTCTAGTCATAGTCTAGTCATAGTCTAGTCATAGTCTAGTCATAGTCTAGTCATAGTCTAGTCATAGTCTAGTCATAGTCTAGTCATAGTCTAGTCATAGTCTAGTCATAGTCTAGTCATAGTCTAGTCATAGTCTAGTCATAGTCTAGTCATAGTCTAGTCATAGTCTAGTCATAGTCTAGTCATAGTCTAGTCATAGTCTAGTCATAGTCTAGTCATAGTCTAGTCATAGTCTAGTCATAGTCTAGTCATAGTCTAGTCATAGTCTAGTCATAGTCTAGTCATAGTCTAGTCATAGTCTAGTCATAGTCTAGTCATAGTCTAGTCATAGTCTAGTCATAGTCTAGTCATAGTCTAGTCATAGTCTAGTCATAGTCTAGTCATAGTCTAGTCATAGTCTAGTCATAGTCTAGTCATAGTCTAGTCATAGTCTAGTCATAGTCTAGTCATAGTCTAGTCATAGTCTAGTCATAGTCTAGTCATAGTCTAGTCATAGTCTAGTCATAGTCTAGTCATAGTCTAGTCATAGTCTAGTCATAGTCTAGTCATAGTCTAGTCATAGTCTAGTCATAGTCTAGTCATAGTCTAGTCATAGTCTAGTCATAGTCTAGTCATAGTCTAGTCATAGTCTAGTCATAGTCTAGTCATAGTCTAGTCATAGTCTAGTCATAGTCTAGTCATAGTCTAGTCATAGTCTAGTCATAGTCTAGTCATAGTCTAGTCATAGTCTAGTCATAGTCTAGTCATAGTCTAGTCATAGTCTAGTCATAGTCTAGTCATAGTCTAGTCATAGTCTAGTCATAGTCTAGTCATAGTCTAGTCATAGTCTAGTCATAGTCTAGTCATAGTCTAGTCATAGTCTAGTCATAGTCTAGTCATAGTCTAGTCATAGTCTAGTCATAGTCTAGTCATAGTCTAGTCATAGTCTAGTCATAGTCTAGTCATAGTCTAGTCATAGTCTAGTCATAGTCTAGTCATAGTCTAGTCATAGTCTAGTCATAGTCTAGTCATAGTCTAGTCATAGTCTAGTCATAGTCTAGTCATAGTCTAGTCATAGTCTAGTCATAGTCTAGTCATAGTCTAGTCATAGTCTAGTCATAGTCTAGTCATAGTCTAGTCATAGTCTAGTCATAGTCTAGTCATAGTCTAGTCATAGTCTAGTCATAGTCTAGTCATAGTCTAGTCATAGTCTAGTCATAGTCTAGTCATAGTCTAGTCATAGTCTAGTCATAGTCTAGTCATAGTCTAGTCATAGTCTAGTCATAGTCTAGTCATAGTCTAGTCATAGTCTAGTCATAGTCTAGTCATAGTCTAGTCATAGTCTAGTCATAGTCTAGTCATAGTCTAGTCATAGTCTAGTCATAGTCTAGTCATAGTCTAGTCATAGTCTAGTCATAGTCTAGTCATAGTCTAGTCATAGTCTAGTCATAGTCTAGTCATAGTCTAGTCATAGTCTAGTCATAGTCTAGTCATAGTCTAGTCATAGTCTAGTCATAGTCTAGTCATAGTCTAGTCATAGTCTAGTCATAGTCTAGTCATAGTCTAGTCATAGTCTAGTCATAGTCTAGTCATAGTCTAGTCATAGTCTAGTCATAGTCTAGTCATAGTCTAGTCATAGTCTAGTCATAGTCTAGTCATAGTCTAGTCATAGTCTAGTCATAGTCTAGTCATAGTCTAGTCATAGTCTAGTCATAGTCTAGTCATAGTCTAGTCATAGTCTAGTCATAGTCTAGTCATAGTCTAGTCATAGTCTAGTCATAGTCTAGTCATAGTCTAGTCATAGTCTAGTCATAGTCTAGTCATAGTCTAGTCATAGTCTAGTCATAGTCTAGTCATAGTCTAGTCATAGTCTAGTCATAGTCTAGTCATAGTCTAGTCATAGTCTAGTCATAGTCTAGTCATAGTCTAGTCATAGTCTAGTCATAGTCTAGTCATAGTCTAGTCATAGTCTAGTCATAGTCTAGTCATAGTCTAGTCATAGTCTAGTCATAGTCTAGTCATAGTCTAGTCATAGTCTAGTCATAGTCTAGTCTTGTGGGCTTGTTTTTGCATTTAAATTTCTCGGTAATGCGTAAAAGTTTTTTAGATCCGTCTGGGATTCGAACTCGTGATCATCGAACCAAACACGCTTAGTGACCAACAGGCTTGCCAACTAAGCCATAGTGCCTTCCTTAAACGTGTTGCTCTTTTAACATTTTGTTTTTAAGAAACCGTGGACTTAATTTCAATATAATTTCAAACCTTAGGCTAACTGGGTATATGAACGGACTCATAATTTAGTAATGCATGTGTAACATTTAGAATTTGTTTTTAAATTTTTATAAAAACCTCCACTATAGGCGGCAAGGGTAAAGTAATTTTGTGCTGATGTATTTAACGCATACAAGTGTTGGGCTAAGATCCATCTTTATACCGCGTAGGCTCAGAATTATTGGGTTAAACTTGTAATCAAACTACATATCGCAATTTTTAATATAATAATATTAAATTTTAAATTAGTCTGAACTCGGCTGTATAGGTTAAAATATAGCAGGTCTTGACCGACATTAAAACTTTCTTGCTTGTTATGATTGGATATATTGGAAAAGTGTGACATATTTTCAGACTAAGTGTACCGCAAGTAGAAATGATATTACAAGTTTGTAACGCATAGAAACTCTATGTAAGTGACATTTAAATTGTGCGTAATACCAAGGGGACAACTCGGCCTGGTAGATGCGTATAATTGGGAAATGACTTTTTTAACCCATTTCTATCTTAGCTTAGTTTTAATGACTTAAATTCTTGGGTTCTCATACCGATTTTCTATCTTTAAAATCCCTATTTTTTTAGTATATAAACATGGACCAATAACAATTCATTTTTTAATCATTCTAAAAATTTGTGTGGGCTTTCAATAAAACTTCGCTATAAATTCTCGCGTGCAGATCTTTTTATACTTTAAATTGTTTAAATTCTTTTAAATCTTGTGTCTGCCTGTTCCCTTATTATTTCTCAATAGGAATTTTCGTTAAAAGTATTTTGAAATCGATCTGTTTGTCTCTGGCTATTCAACAGATTTTGGTCACATTCTAGAGCAGATTAATTTTATTCTGTTATTAATTTCTTCCAAAATTTCTTTCTTGTCTGTCATAAACTTTGGAGGCGGTTGAGTGTTTGGGGGAAGCAAAGAATTAGAATTGGGCGACATTAATGAAGTAATTTCGAAATTGCTAAAAGGTGCCGGACTGGTTGGCTGCTTAAGAAAAGCGACGAATGGATGGCACACATTCATCAAATTCTTTTCATTATAGAACAATATTTTTTGTTGCTTCATTTTTTTAAATATCATCTCTTTTAGACGAGTATTTATTAGTGTCGTTGTAGCGTTGGCTGTAAATAATGACTCTGCACTTACGGCTAGATCGGATGGAATAGATCGCTTTGTAATTTTTTCTCTAATTTGTACTTTATTCTTTTTTTTTTTTGTAGCATAAACAAAATCACCTGAGCATGACACAAATTAATTTTCTTTATTTTTTTAGAGTTTTCTTTGTGGGTTCTTCGTGTTAATGTCATTTATACTCGAAGCACCTCGTAATGATCACTGATCAGATCATGTTGTGTTGAAATTCGTATTTTTTGTTCGTGTGCAAGCGTTTTTAAAATTGTGTGTTTAAAGAATTTCTCTAACGCATCGTTCTGGAACATGTTTGGAAATCTTTCTGGAAGTAGAAAGAAGATCACAGAAGACAATTACGGAAATAGGAAATGAATGACTTACTAAATTATCTGTTTATTTGTTTGACGAAAGTTGAACGAATTCATTTTGGGTTCAATGAAATTTAATATTTTTTTTTTTTAATTTCAAAAGGGCTAAATGTAATTTTTTTAGTTAATTTATCATTTTGAGTAAATTTTATAACTCGTCTACATAATAAGAAATACTTCTCAAAATTCACTTCTAGACCTAACTAACCTAAGATTCTAAGTTATAATCAAATCCAATGCTTTTCAACGAATAAATGTTAAACAACGTATTAAGTATTTAAAAGGTTATATGTCTTAGTTGGTAAGCGTGTTGTTTACTACATATGTATTGTACGTTTCTTTCGATGTTCACGAAATTAAGCAAAAAAATATGACTAGACTATGACTAGACTATGACTAGACTATGACTAGACTATGACTAGACTATGACTAGACTATGACTAGACTATGACTAGACTATGACTAGACTATGACTAGACTATGACTAGACTATGACTAGACTATGACTAGACTATGACTAGACTATGACTAGACTATGACTAGACTATGACTAGACTATGACTAGACTATGACTAGACTATGACTAGACTATGACTAGACTATGACTAGACTATGACTAGACTATGACTAGACTATGACTAGACTATGACTAGACTATGACTAGACTATGACTAGACTATGACTAGACTATGACTAGACTATGACTAGACTATGACTAGACTATGACTAGACTATGACTAGACTATGACTAGACTATGACTAGACTATGACTAGACTATGACTAGACTATGACTAGACTATGACTAGACTATGACTAGACTATGACTAGACTATGACTAGACTATGACTAGACTATGACTAGACTATGACTAGACTATGACTAGACTATGACTAGACTATGACTAGACTATGACTAGACTATGACTAGACTATGACTAGACTATGACTAGACTATGACTAGACTATGACTAGACTATGACTAGACTATGACTAGACTATGACTAGACTATGACTAGACTATGACTAGACTATGACTAGACTATGACTAGACTATGACTAGACTATGACTAGACTATGACTAGACTATGACTAGACTATGACTAGACTATGACTAGACTATGACTAGACTATGACTAGACTATGACTAGACTATGACTAGACTATGACTAGACTATGACTAGACTATGACTAGACTATGACTAGACTATGACTAGACTATGACTAGACTATGACTAGACTATGACTAGACTATGACTAGACTATGACTAGACTATGACTAGACTATGACTAGACTATGACTAGACTATGACTAGACTATGACTAGACTATGACTAGACTATGACTAGACTATGACTAGACTATGACTAGACTATGACTAGACTATGACTAGACTATGACTAGACTATGACTAGACTATGACTAGACTATGACTAGACTATGACTAGACTATGACTAGACTATGACTAGACTATGACTAGACTATGACTAGACTATGACTAGACTATGACTAGACTATGACTAGACTATGACTAGACTATGACTAGACTATGACTAGACTATGACTAGACTATGACTAGACTATGACTAGACTATGACTAGACTATGACTAGACTATGACTAGACTATGACTAGACTATGACTAGACTATGACTAGACTATGACTAGACTATGACTAGACTATGACTAGACTATGACTAGACTATGACTAGACTATGACTAGACTATGACTAGACTATGACTAGACTATGACTAGACTATGACTAGACTATGACTAGACTATGACTAGACTATGACTAGACTATGACTAGACTATGACTAGACTATGACTAGACTATGACTAGACTATGACTAGACTATGACTAGACTATGACTAGACTATGACTAGACTATGACTAGACTATGACTAGACTATGACTAGACTATGACTAGACTATGACTAGACTATGACTAGACTATGACTAGACTATGACTAGACTATGACTAGACTATGACTAGACTATGACTAGACTATGACTAGACTATGACTAGACTATGACTAGACTATGACTAGACTATGACTAGACTATGACTAGACTATGACTAGACTATGACTAGACTATGACTAGACTATGACTAGACTATGACTAGACTATGACTAGACTATGACTAGACTATGACTAGACTATGACTAGACTATGACTAGACTATGACTAGACTATGACTAGACTATGACTAGACTATGACTAGACTATGACTAGACTATGACTAGACTATGACTAGACTATGACTAGACTATGACTAGACTATGACTAGACTATGACTAGACTATGACTAGACTATGACTAGACTATGACTAGACTATGACTAGACTATGACTAGACTATGACTAGACTATGACTAGACTATGACTAGACTATGACTAGACTATGACTAGACTATGACTAGACTATGACTAGACTATGACTAGACTATGACTAGACTATGACTAGACTATGACTAGACTATGACTAGACTATGACTAGACTATGACTAGACTATGACTAGACTATGACTAGACTATGACTAGACTATGACTAGACTATGACTAGACTATGACTAGACTATGACTAGACTATGACTAGACTATGACTAGACTATGACTAGACTATGACTAGACTATGACTAGACTATGACTAGACTATGACTAGACTATGACTAGACTATGACTAGACTATGACTAGACTATGACTAGACTATGACTAGACTATGACTAGACTATGACTAGACTATGACTAGACTATGACTAGACTATGACTAGACTATGACTAGACTATGACTAGACTATGACTAGACTATGACTAGACTATGACTAGACTATGACTAGACTATGACTAGACTATGACTAGACTATGACTAGACTATGACTAGACTATGACTAGACTATGACTAGACTATGACTAGACTATGACTAGACTATGACTAGACTATGACTAGACTATGACTAGACTATGACTAGACTATGACTAGACTATGACTAGACTATGACTAGACTATGACTAGACTATGACTAGACTATGACTAGACTATGACTAGACTATGACTAGACTATGACTAGACTATGACTAGACTATGACTAGACTATGACTAGACTATGACTAGACTATGACTAGACTATGACTAGACTATGACTAGACTATGACTAGACTATGACTAGACTATGACTAGACTATGACTAGACTATGACTAGACTATGACTAGACTATGACTAGACTATGACTAGACTATGACTAGACTATGACTAGACTATGACTAGACTATGACTAGACTATGACTAGACTATGACTAGACTATGACTAGACTATGACTAGACTATGACTAGACTATGACTAGACTATGACTAGACTATGACTAGACTATGACTAGACTATGACTAGACTATGACTAGACTATGACTAGACTATGACTAGACTATGACTAGACTATGACTAGACTATGACTAGACTATGACTAGACTATGACTAGACTATGACTAGACTATGACTAGACTATGACTAGACTATGACTAGACTATGACTAGACTATGACTAGACTATGACTAGACTATGACTAGACTATGACTAGACTATGACTAGACTATGACTAGACTATGACTAGACTATGACTAGACTATGACTAGACTATGACTAGACTATGACTAGACTATGACTAGACTATGACTAGACTATGACTAGACTATGACTAGACTATGACTAGACTATGACTAGACTATGACTAGACTATGACTAGACTATGACTAGACTATGACTAGACTATGACTAGACTATGACTAGACTATGACTAGACTATGACTAGACTATGACTAGACTATGACTAGACTATGACTAGACTATGACTAGACTATGACTAGACTATGACTAGACTATGACTAGACTATGACTAGACTATGACTAGACTATGACTAGACTATGACTAGACTATGACTAGACTATGACTAGACTATGACTAGACTATGACTAGACTATGACTAGACTATGACTAGACTATGACTAGACTATGACTAGACTATGACTAGACTATGACTAGACTATGACTAGACTATGACTAGACTATGACTAGACTATGACTAGACTATGACTAGACTATGACTAGACTATGACTAGACTATGACTAGACTATGACTAGACTATGACTAGACTATGACTAGACTATGACTAGACTATGACTAGACTATGACTAGACTATGACTAGACTATGACTAGACTATGACTAGACTATGACTAGACTATGACTAGACTATGACTAGACTATGACTAGACTATGACTAGACTATGACTAGACTATGACTAGACTATGACTAGACTATGACTAGACTATGACTAGACTATGACTAGACTATGACTATCACTAGATTTGTTCATAGTTTCTGAGTTCTACTTAGTGTCAATCAATAACAATTTTTGTTGTTTTTTTTTAGGCTTTGTTTGGATTGAATTTTGTAACAGATTCAAAAGAATAGAAGAGAACAAATGTGCATACATTAAGTTTTTTTATAGACTGAATATTTTTATTGAATTGCAGCATGAATGGGCGTAGAACGGAAATGCTGAACCATTTTTAATGATGTCACAATATTTTTTAACAAAGATTTTTTTATTTATTTTTAACATATAACAAAAATTATCACCTTTTTTTTATTAATACCCTAAGGAAACCGTGTGAATACTGCGGACCTGAAACTTTTGTTATCATGGTCATAATTTTCTAATACTTTTTTCAATTTATTTTCTATTATTACAAATTTGTTTCATAGTTTTTTCCAATTATAGAATTGTTTGATTAAAAATTACATAAGAAGCCGACTGATGCACTTACTCTTATACTCTTCATAAATAAATGAACCCTAACGTTTTCAATTTTTAATATTTTTTCTTATTATTTCTAAATCTAACGAATAAACTATTGGGGTAATACCGACTGACAGATTTATTTCATAATAAACTAAACAAATCAAATAAATTGTTGTAGAAATTTTATTTGTAACAAATTATCGTCCAATAAACGTGATCCAATTTATTGGACATCGATCGTATACGAATAACAAAGGTATTGGGGAGAGACAGAGAAAAAGATAAAAATTTCAATAATAATCTGAAGATTAAAACTTGGGGAAAAAACTAATCTAATCTGGGTTTATATTGATCACTCACAGATCGTATTGATGTTAATACTTGTACTTTTTTTTATTATTGTCTTTCGTTGTCAGTTATTGTGTCAATTTAAAAATTACTTCTTTCATCACCAGCCATCAAACGATTCAGCCAATCAGTCATTCAGTCAGTCTTTTAGGACGTCAATCATAATTGGCTTTATTCAGTCTTCGTTATGGCCTTAAGGGTATTACAGTGGCCTACACGTTTAGAGTTGCATTTCCTCAATGTAATTGATTTAGTTACTTTTAGTTTTACTTTTAGTTTTTAATTTGATTTAATATTACAAATTATTAAAGGGCTTTATTTTTTATATCTAGGAGATTGACTAATAACTTTGTAACGAGGGTTACTATTTAAGTGTCAAAAACTGGCGAAACTACCTAGTAACTTCAGAAAATCATTTTTAAATACAAGTGAAAATTTCAAAAGAAGTTTTTCGTTGGATTATTTTTCACAACTTTCGAAGTAAATTATCTTCAAAAGAACGTCTTAAAAATTTTCTTATAAAGATAAATGTTTAAAAAATTTTTTATAAAAATATGAAATTTTTAAAATATTAAAAATTATTACAAAATTTCCTTCAAAAATTAAAAAAAAAAATTTTTAAATTTTCTATAGAAATAATAATTTTTTTAAAAAATTTACGATTAAAATAAGAAATTTTTGATAAATTTCCTGTTAATTTATAAATTTATAAATTTAAGAAATTTCTGAAAATTCTCCTATAAAAATAAGAAATTGTTGAAAAATTTTCAACAAAAATAAGACATTTTTAAAAAATTTACTATAAAATAAGAAATTTTTAAAAAATTTCTTTTAAAAATTAAAAAATAAAAAAAAACTTTTTTTAAATATAAAAAAAATTTTAAAAAATTTCTTTTAAAAATTCAAACATTTTGAAAAATTTTCCTATAAAAATAAAAAATTTTTTAAAAAAATTCCTATGAAAATAAAAAATGATTGACAAATTTCTTATAAATTTAAGAAATTTTAGAAAAACTTTCTATAAAAATAAAAAATTTTAAAAAAATTTCCTATAAAAATAGTAAATTTTTGAAAAAAATCCTATAAAAATAAGAAATTTTTAAAAAATTTCCTATAAAAAATAAGAAATTTTTGAAAAATTTCCTATAAAATTAAGAAATTTTTGAAAAATTTCTTATTAAAATAAGAAATTTTTGAAAAATTTCTTATTAAAATAAGAAATTTTTGAAAAATTTCTTATTAAAATAAGAAATTTTTGGAAAATTTCTTATTAAAATAAGAAATTTTTGAAAAATTTCTTATTAAAATAAGAAATTTATGAAAAATTTCCTATAAAACTAAGAACTTTTTGAAAAATTTCCTATAAAAATAAGAAATTTTTGAAAAATTTCCTATAAAAATAAGAAATGTTTGAAAAATTTCCTATAAAAATAAGAAATTTTTAAAAAATTTCTTTTAAAAATAGGAAATTTTTGAAAAATTTCCTATAAAAATAAGAAATTTTTAAAAAAATTTCCTATAAAAATAGAAAATTTTTAAAAAAATTTCTATAAAAATAGAAAATTTGTGAAAATTTTCCTATGAAAATAGGTAATTTTTGAAAATTTTCTATAAAAACAGGAAATTTTTGAAAACTTTCCTATAAAAATATGAAATTTTTGAAAATTTTCTTATAATAGGAAATTTTTAAAAAATTTCCTATAAAAAAAGGAATTTTTTGAAAAATTCCTATGACAACAAGAAATTTTTGAAAAATTTGGTATAAAAATTAGAAATTTTTGAAAACTTTCCTATAAAAATAAGAAAAATTTCCTTTAAAAATATATATTTTTGAAAAATTTTCTTTAAGTGAAAAAATGGTATAAAAACTTTCTTTAAAAATTAAAAATTTCTTTTAAAAATTCAAACATTTTGAAAAATATCCTATGAAATAAGTAATTTAAATAAAATTCCTATAATAGTAAGAAATTTTTAAAAAATTTCCTATAAAAATAGGAAATTTTTGAAAAATTTTCTATAAAAATAGGAAATTTTTGAAAAATTTCCTAAAAAAAATAAAAAAAAAAATTTTAAATGTCCTATAAAAGTAAAAAATTAAAAATAAAAATCCATAAAAATAAGAAATTTTTAAAAAATTTCGTAAAAAATAAGAGTTTCTTCTAAAAATTTACAATAAAAATAAGATTTTTTTTAAATGTTGAGCTGAAGGTCTACTGAGTAGACTTCAAGACTATACACTTAATGAATTCAGTCTATGCTCATGAATCTTAACGCTAAAAATTCAAATTCATTTTATATTTCTCGCTGTGCATTCTCGTAATAATTCTGCTTAAATAATCATGTGCAACTCAAAAAAAAAAACAAAAAGATTAAAATAAAATCTTGCGAATTTCAACTTTTTTATTGTTAAATACTCATCTATTCAGAATTTCGCAACATTTGGTTGTATCTATGTAAATTGTTAATATTTTGAGAGTGTATATATAAATATTTTGTAAAGAAAAACGTTAAAGAAGTTGTAAAATATACGATAAAAACATGGTCATGGTTCGCTAAATAACAAAATTATTCTCGTGGATACGTTTAGTTTTACAAGTAAATTTTTTAAGACTCAAAGAACTTAAGAATCTTAAGAAATTTTACATTATTATAGAAAAAAACATATTTTCTTAAGGTATGAATATAATTATGTGTTTACATAATTACAAAATAAATATATAAGTAGCTAAAGAGCCAAAAGAATAATAAAACAATGCAAATTAAATTAAAACCTAATAATACACTGAAAGAAATTCAAGAAGTTAAGTTTATAAATGTCCAAATATCTAAGAGGAAGTGGAAAAAAATGCTCTAAAATACCTTTCACCGGATTTAGGTTAGGTTAAACGGTGAGCAACTTCACTTTTAATATAATACACAGAGAAAAATATATTAACACACATAGAAAATTTGGAAACATCTGACAATATATTGATACAATGTTGTCAATATATTGCTTTTTTTTTAGATCAGTCAATTAAAATATGGGATAGGTATATGAATTCTTTGTGCCAATGGCGAAAATAAGAAACAACTTTATATTTTTTCCCAGTGTATTTTATATAGAAAATTCTCACACAACTTTTAATTAAAATACTTTAATCATTTCCCAGTAATTGCCTAGATTTTAACCACTATTTTTGTAGGTAAACATTATTAAATACAAAAAACGAAGACCATATTAATTATAATATTTATTGCATTTGATTGTTTCATCTCCCCAACAAGACAAAAGGGTTTCAGAAGAATTCCAAAACAAAGAAGATCGACAGAATATTTACCTAAACCTGGTTTTGACCACACACAAGAATTTAAATAATCGGATTTAGTTAAATCTAAAAGGAGTTAAAAGTTTGTCAGGAAATACCTAATTAATGATTTAATTTTGAAATTTTTCAAAAATTTTATATTTTTATAGGAAATATTTCCTATTTTTATAGGAAATATTTCCTATTTTTATAGGAAATATTTCCTATTTTTATAGGAAATATTTCCTATTTTTATAGGAAATATTTCCTATTTTTATAGGAAATATTTCCTATTTTTATAGGAAATATTTCCTATTTTTATAGGAAATATTTCCTATTTTTATAGGAAATATTTCCTATTTTTATAGGAAATATTTCCTATTTTTATAGGAAATATTTCCTATTTTTATAGGAAATATTTCCTATTTTTATAGGAAATATTTCCTATTTTTATAGGAAATATTTCCTATTTTTATAGGAAATATTTCCTATTTTTATAGGAAATTTTTCAAAAATTTCCTATTTTCAAAAATTTCCCATTTTATTAGGAACATTTTGAAAAATTTCCTACTTTTCAAAACTTTCCTATTTTTATTGGAAATTTTTCAAAAATTTCCTATTTTTATAGGAAATTTTTCAAAAATTTCCTATTTTTATAGGAAATTTTTCAAAAATTTCCTATTTTTATAGGAAATTTTTCAAAAATTTCCTATTTTTATAGGAAATTTTTCAAAAATTTCCTATTTTTATAGGAAATTTTTCAAAAATTTCCTAATTTTATAGGAAATTTTTCAAAAATTTCCTATTTTTATAGGAAATTTTTCAAAAATTTCCTATTTTTATAGGAAATTTTTCAAAAATTTCCTATTTTTATAGGAAATTTTTCAAAAATTTCCTATTTTTAAAGGAAATTTTTCAAAAATTTCCTATTTTTAAAGGAAATTTTTCAAAAATTTTCTTTTTTTATAGGAAATTTTTCAAAAATTTCCTTTTTTATAGGAAATTTTTCAAAAATTTCCTTTTTTATAGGAAATTTTTCAAAAATTTCCTTTTTTTTAGGAAATTTTTCAAAAATTTCCTTTTTTTATAGGAAATTTTTCAAAAATTTTTATAGGAAATTTTTCGAAAATTTCCTATTTTTATAGGAAATTTTTCAAAAATTTCCTATTTTTATAGGAAATTTTTCAAAAATTTCCTTTTTTTATAGGAAATTTTTCAAAAATTTTCTTTTTTTATAGGAAATTTTTCAAAAATTTCCTTTTTTTATAGGAAATTTTTCAAAAATTTAATTTTTTTATAGGAAATTTTTCAAAAATTTCCTTTTTTTATAGGAAATTTTTCAAAAATTTCCTGTTTTTATAGGAAATTTTTCAAAAGTTTCCTATTTTTATATGAAATTTTTCAAACATTTCCTATTTTTATAGGAAATTTTTCAAACATTTCCTATTTTTATAGGAAATTTTTCAAACATTTCCTATTTTTATAGGAAATTTTTCAAACATTTCCTATTTTTATAGGAAATTTTTCAAGGTTCTTCAGAATAAATTATTAACCAAAACCGAATGAAAAATAGGAATAACATAAAACAGTTTACTCATCTCCTACCGAAACTTTACGAACAAAAAAAAATAATTTACATCGCTAATGCCACATCATGGCATCATGTTTGAAGTCAAATAATCTTACGACTTGTACTTGTTTATATGTTTGATCATAGTCTGTACTTAATCGTACTTCCAACTCATGTTCGAATAATGTGTTCATGACTTGTACTTGTACGAGGGTAAATGCAACAAACCACCGCCACAGCGGGAGCGTCGGGAAACAATAGTTTCTAAATAATTAAACGTTTTTGGTTAAAGTTTTTTGTTAACGTTTTAATGTTTCGATGTTCATATGATTATTTTCCCAAGTGAGCGTAAGTAACGTACGAGTACGTTAGTTTGGTATTTAGTTGATTGAACGTTGTTGAATTGTTGTATGCAACATGCAAATGTTTGAAATGATTGGCGCTCACTGACCGCGACTGAACAACAACGGAAAGGTGCTAAGGAAAAACTTAAAACGGCATTTAACTTAAACCAAGGAAACAATGTAATGGAAGATTTGATATAAAAATTAATTTATGTATTAAAATCGTACTTGTGTCATGGTTTGGGATGAATTTGTACAGTATTTTTTTCCATTTTCTTTTGAGTTACACGTCTTCAATCAATTGGACCCTTTTCTTCTTCAATAGCCCGCATCTTTGAGAAAAGATTACTTTAGTATATGCCTTTTATTAACATTGGAAGAGTTTCCCCACTCTCGCTTTTATCATCGTTTTAAGCTTGTCTTTCTCATTCAAGACCTTAAGATCGGAATCCATTCGAATTTCGGGAAGATCGTATTCCGTTACCGGAATCAGTTAAGTTGGTGGAGTTAGTCCTAAATATTCAAATATCGAATTTGGAATATAGAATTCTGATTTGATACAATTGATTCAATTACTTAGCGAATTGAAAGATATGGGTTTCTCGAGAAGTTTATCACTTTTTTATCAAAATATGACAAAAAAAAAAGACAACTGACCTTGTTTAATTTTCTAAATGTCAGAATCGGTAGATCTAGTGGAGTTCCCCATTAAAAGTTAAATAAATAAAAATATGCCTTAACTAAATTTCCAAATTTCGGAAAGATCGTATTATCATTTGAGAGGATTTCACTCAATTTATACCCTGATTTTGGTATCCGAATTTTGGTCAGACTGACTGTGTCAAGCGATATCAGTGCTAAGGGATTCAGGTCCGCAATCGGGATTAAACGTTAGGCTGTGCTTCAACGGTGCTTGGTGGATTCGCTAGTATAGCTTTCTACACTCGTGGCAATCAAATTACAATTACGAAAAAAAATAAATAAGAATAACTCGAATAGTACGTCCTTGGAGGACAGCTTTAGGGTCAGACGGGACATACCAGGAAGAGACGATTTAGACGAACAGACTCAGTGATATTAACGCGGTCATACTCCATCAGGATAGACGGACTTAGAGGAGATGGGAAGCTAACGGAGGATCTGAACTCCTCTGATACCATCGAAGCGGAAGTTTCCCTTGAGTCGAAATCGAAACTTGAGGTTACTGTTATCTCAGTCAGGTCGGTTTCAGTCAGGATCTTCTCCAAGATCTCGGGCTTTGATGATCGGAGAGAGCTAGGGTCAGATGGGACATACCAGGAAGGGACGATTTAGATGAGCAGACTCAGTAACATTAAAGCGGACATACTCCATCAGGAGAGACTAATACTGACGGACTTAGAGGAGATGGAGAGCTAACGGAGGATCTAGACTCCTCTCATACCACCGAAGCCACACAGATCCTGCCGAAAGTCTCCCTTGAGTCGGAATCGGAACTTAAGGTCACTGTTATTTTAATTTCCGACCAGTCTTAGTCGGGATCTTCTCTAAGATATCGGTATTTGATGGTCGGAGAGAGCCAGAATAATCAGTTTAACCTACCGGCTCCACTGACAGTTCTCAGCGGTTGTTTCGCTGGATTCTGAAACGAAGGGCGATGTCATCGTGACACCGGATCTGACTTAAGCGAGATCCCTTATGAGATTTCTAATTTCAGTGGAGAGTTGGGGAGCTAACGGAGGATCTGAACTTCTCTCATATCACCGAACCCACACAGATCCTGGAAAATAGCATGTGGATTTGTAAGATTTTTATCTAATTAGGTAACCTAATATGGGAATCCGAATTTTGATAAGACTAACAGATCTATTTTCCTCAGGAGATTGTAGTTCTTACCAGAATCAGAAGATCTTTTACAGATCTCAAGAAGTTTTGTCTTTTTTTAGCCAATTGTTTCATCAAAATATGACAAAATACGACATCACTGACCTTCTTTAGTTTTCCGAATTTCTGAAAGATGGTATTTCAATGCCGGAATCTGTAGAGCTGATAGTGTTTTTTTCTGGAATTTTGCTGTTTAAACTATGAGCTTCATTCGACGACAGTATTTAAGTTGGAAAACGACATTTTAATTTATTAGATTTTTACCTAATTAGGTAACTTGATTTGGAAATCCTAATTTTGATAAGACTTACAGATGTATTTTCTTCAGGCGATTAGAGTCCATACCGGATTTAGAGATATTTCACAGATCTAGAAAAGTTTCACAATTTTAGCCATTTGTTTCATCAAAATATGATAAAATACGACAGCACTTACCTTATTTAACTTGCCGAAAATGGTAATCTTCCCGAAATTACCGGGAATCTGTACCGTTACCTGTTTTTTCTAGAATTTAGCTATTTTTATTGGAAAATGGCATTTAATTTGTAAGATTTTAACCTTTTTAGGTAACCTGCTTTGGAAATCCGAATTTGGATAAGACTAACAGATCTATTTTCCTCTGAGGATTGGAGTCCTTACCGAATTTAGAGATCTTTCACAGTTTTCGAGATGTTTGTCACTTTTAACCAGTTGTTTCATCAAAATATGACAAAATGCGACCGCGCTGACCTTATTTAATTTTCCGAATTTCGGGAAGATGTTATTTCGTTACTGGAATCAGTAGAGCTGGTGGCGGTTTTTCTGGAATTTTGATATTTAAACTATGACCTTCATTCGACGACAGTATTTAAGTTGGAAAATGGCATTTTTATTTTCATGATTTCTACCTATTAAGGTAACCTGATTTAGGAATCCGAATTTTGATAAGACTAACATCTATTTTTTATATTTAGATCTATTTTCTTCAGCCGATTGGAGTCCTTTCCAGATTTAAAGATCTTTCACAGATCTCGAGAAGTTTGTCACTTTTAGCCAGTTGTTTCATCGAATTATAACAAAATACGACATCGATGACCTTATTTCATTTTTCGAACTTCGGAATACCATCATTACCAAAACCTGTAGAGCTAGGGAGTTTCTTTGAAATTTTACTATTTTCATCCAGTTGTTGTTTTGTCTAACTATATCTTTCATTCGTGACAATTACATACATAATTCCCACGACATTCCAATTGGGACAAGGGGTACTTCTATCAGACAATGAGCTGCATCCGATTCTGTTTTAAGACTCATTGAAAGGGATCTACGTTTAACGGCAAATGCGAAAACGAAAATACGAACGGCAAATCCATTAGTTAGAGAAGTTTAATACTCAATAACCAGTAGCTAACTGAGTTATGAAGTGAACCGCTTTTTTTTAAATATATTTTTTCAAGTGGGTCTGGTCGGGGAACGAACTTGGGACCTCTGGTATGCTAGGCGAATGACTAACCTGATATACCACGGCGGATCACAATCGACTCAGTTTAATCCAAATTTTGGGAAGGAAGAATTTTGACTTGAGAGGCTTTTCCATTTCGGTAATATAGGATTTCATTACCGGACTTAGTAGAGCTGGTCAAGTTCTTCTGAAACATTTTGCTGGGTTTAAAAAACACCAAAAACTTTTAATTTCATTTGCCGCGAGATGGTTGGTGCCGGCAATGGATGGTTCGGTTTTGGTTTAAGCGCCTTCATTACAAATGTGTTGTTGTTGTTATTGTCGTCCCAAAACATCTTGTATAAATTGGTATGAGGAGTTTAAGCCAAGATTTAAATAATTTT
Organism: Stomorhina lunata; assembly: GCA_933228675.1. NCBI lineage: Eukaryota > Metazoa > Arthropoda > Insecta > Diptera > Rhiniidae > Stomorhina > Stomorhina lunata. The sequence continues at coordinate 79,708,743 of OW121741.1, read as the reverse complement.
TGTATTTTTTGTTTCTTTTTTTTTGTTGCTTCATCTTTTAAAAAAATGCATGGAGATTCAGTTATTTTTATTTCAACCAGTTTCACTTTTCACATGCATTTCGAAGAGATACAAAATTTAGTTTTTTCTTTTATTATTTTTATTTCTAACAAATCTTTTCATACTACAAAAACTAAGCAAAAACAATGATAAATACGATTTTTTAAATAAATAAAAAATTTCCAAATTTTTAATAGAAAAAACAAAATTAAAGAAAAATTTAAATGAAAACTCCAAAGAGTTTGAGATTTTCGTCTAGAGGGCTTTTAGTTATGGAAAATGTCAAGACTGAAATATGAGGTTTTGAAGATTTTCGTCTGTAAGTGTGAAGAAAACGTTTAGAGACTTCAAAATGTTAAACTAATGTTTGCCGTTATAATTTTGAATCTTCTTCTTTTTTTTGAAAACTTTTAGAAGCTTTAAAAAACTAAACGTCAATTTATCTCTTAATGAGTTGTGATTAAATATTCAAAATATGCAGATCCATTCAGTCAGCCATTTACAACAATATTTAACCAAAAAGTCAAGCTCTTTGCTACGATCGTTGGCTGATCGTTTTATTGGTTTCTCTGCGATCACATGCATTTTAACCATAAGGTCTCTTTTATTTTTTATTTTTTTTTTTTTGTCAGTTTAAATAAAAAACCCCCAAAAAAAGAAGTCATGTTTTTAACATGATCATGATCTTTTTCCTCACCTTTTCAAAAAATGCATTTGAACTTTAATTTTCTTCTTTTTTGTTTGTTTAAACATTTTCAGTTTTTTTTTATTTATATTTCTAATCAATTTTTGTGTTTATTTTTCTCTTTTTTTGTCTTTATTAATGGAAATTTAAAGAAAATCTTTTGTCCAGAAATTCATTCATTTTGTCTGTCTAAAAGCTTTAGAAATTACTTTAAACAAATTATGCTAATTAGGAAATTTTTTTGAATTATTTATTGGTTTTCACTTTCATTTAAGATTTTCATTATTTTTTTTTTTTTATCTTGGTTATAAATATAGGCCATGTGACTGAATGATGGACGGACTCTGATTTGAATGGGATTTGGGAATTTGTTGACAAAACTTCAAACTTTTACCTTGTGTTTATATTGTCCTAAATTAGGTGATGAAAACAGATTTTTTTCTACATAGAAAAATTTATTAGTAATTACTAATAAATTTTTCTATGTAAAAAAAATTATAATTAGTCACACGAAAACGTGTGACTGGTTAAAGGTTTTAAAAATTTTCTAATAAAAAATTTTACACGGAAAATTTTTAAAGTTTTACTTAAGAAAAACTTTTAATATGAAAATTTTCTACAGAAAACACTTTTAAAAAAAATTTCTATGGAAATTTTTTTTTATATAAAAATTTTTCAATAGAAAAATTTTTATCGAAAAATGTTTTAAAGGGACCTTGTGTGTCAAAAACGGGTTTGGACTAAAGAGTAGATTCTGGTACCTAAAAGGGTGTAGAATAAGATAAAATGGGTAAGATTTCTGATAACAAATTATGTACCTCATAAAAACGTACAAAACAAGCTTGAAAAAATTGATAAAAATAAGAAAAGAATTAGAATTTATTTTTTATTTTTCTCAAAATTTAATTTTCTCGGAGAACGTCACATATGACAAAATTTTCTAAAGAAATATTTTTTCAAATGAAAAAATTTCCGTAGAATTTTTTTAAAGTAATAAAATTTCTAAATAAAAATTTTTTAAATGCAAATTTTTCATTTCAAAAAAAATTTCTATAGACATTTTCTTTAGTCGAGGAATTTGTTGTACACTAACATTTTTTGGTCTTTGTAAATAAATTGTCTATTACATTATTAAATGCAATAGACTGGGACTAAGTGCATATAAGTTTTCTATAGAAAATGTTTTTTAAATTAAAAATTTTCTACACCAAATTTTTTTTTAATTGAAAACTTTTCTATAAAAAAAATTTTAGACGAAACATTTTCTATAGAAAAACTTTTTTAAATAAAAATTCTCTATAGAAATACTTTTTTTTATAAAAACTTATCTATAGAAAAATTTAAAAACAAATTTCTATATTCTATAAAATTTTTTATAAAATTTTCTATAAAATTTTCTAAAGAAAAATTTTTTATATGAAAAATTTTTTATATGAAAAATTTTCTAAAGAAGAATTTTTTGAAAGAAAATAATTTTAAGTGTTAACATAATTCTTGTTTTCTATTTCGCTTAAGAATTCAGTTAAATAGATGATCTTAACTACTGGCATCTAACAGTTGACACAGTGTACTGATAAAGTCCGTAGCGGGACAGAAAATGCAGCATTCCACACTGCTAAGTGTCACATAGTTTTTTCAGTATTCCTAAAAATTATTAATCTAATTTAAAAATCATAAAAATTATTAAAAATAAAAATTTATGATATGAACCTGAGCCCGGATTCGAAGCCTCGACCTCTTGAAAAATTTTTTATATGAAAAATTTTCTAAAGAAAAATTTTTTTATATCAAAAATTTTCTAAAGAAAAATTTTTTTATATCAAAAGTTTTCTAAAGAAAAATTTTTTATATGAAAAATTTTCTAAAGAAAAATTTTTGATATGAAAAATTTTCTAAAGAAAAATTTTTTATATAAAAAATTTTCAAAAGAAAAATTTTTTATATACAAAATTTTCTATACAAAATTTTTTTAAATGAAAAGTATTCTCTAGAAAATTTTTTTATATAAAAAATTATTTTATATGAAAAACTTTCTAAAGAAAATTTTTTTATATGAAAAACTTTCTAAAGAAAATTTTTTTACATGAAAAACTTTCTAAAGAAAATTTTTTTGCATGAAAAACTTTCTAAAGAAAATTTTTTTACATGAAAAATTTTCTATAGAAAATTTTTATATAAAAAATTTTCAAAAGAAAAATTTTTTATATAAAAATGTTCTATACAAAATTTTTTTAAATGAAAAGTATTCTCTAGAAAATTTTTTTATATAAAAAATTATTTTATATGAAAAACTTTCTAAAGAAAATTTTTTTATATGAAAAACTTTCTAAAGAAAATTTTTTTACATGAAAAACTTTCTAAAGAAAATTTTTTTGCATGAAAAACTTTCTAAAGAAAATTTTTTTACATGAAAAATTTTCTATAGAAAAATTTTTTTATATGAAAAATTTTGTATAGAAAATTTAAATGAAAAATTTTCTATAGAAAATTTTTTTTTATATGAAAAATTTTCTATAGAAAATTTTAAATTTTATTTTCTATATAAGATTTTTTTTTATGAAATTTGTTTTTCTATAGAAAATTTCTTTATATGAAATTTTATTTTTTATAGAAAATTTTTTATATGAACTTTTATTTTCTATAGAAAATTTTTATTAAAAAAAAAAATTTCATAGAAAATTTTTTTTATATAAAAAATTTTCTCTAGAAATATTTTTTATATGGAAAATTTTCTATAGAAAATTTTTTTATATGAAAACTTTTCTATAGAAAATTTTTTTTAAATGAAAAATTTTCTGTAGAAAATTTTTTTTATATGAAAAATTTTCTATAGAAAATTTTTTTTAATATGAAAAATTTTCTATAGAAAATTTTTTTTATATGAAAAATTTTCTATAGAAAAATTTTTTATATTAAAGATTTTGTATAGAAAATTTTTTTCATATGAAAAATTTTCTATAGAAAATTTTTTTTATATGAAAAATCTTCTATAGAAAATTTTTTTTATATAAAAAATTTTCTATCGAAAATTTGTTTTATATGAAAAATTTTCTATAGAAAATTTTTTTTATATGAAAAATTTTCTATAGAAAATTTTTTTTATATGAAAAATTTTCTATAGAAAATTTTTTTTATATGAAAAATTTTCTATAGAAAATTTTTTTTATATGAAAAATTTTCTATAGAAAATTTTTTTTATATGAAAAATTTTCTATAGAAAATTTTTTTTATATGAAAAATTTTCTATAGAAAATTTTTTTTATATGAAAAATTTTCTATAGAAATTTTTTTTATATGAAAAATTTTCTATAGAAAATTTTTTTTATATGAAAAATTTTCTATAGAAAATTTTCTATAGAAAATTTTTTTATATGAAAAATTTTCTATAGAAAATTTTTTTATATGAAAAATTTTCTATAGAAAATTTTTTTATATGAAAAATTTTCTATAGAAAATTTTTTATTTTGAAAATTTTCTATAGAAAATTTTTTTATATGGAAAATTTTCTATAGAAAATTTTTTTATATGAAAAATTTTCTATAGAAAATTTTTTTATATGAAAAATTTTCTATAGAAAATTTTTTTATATGAAAAATTTTCTATAGAAAATTTTTTTATATGAAAAATTTTCTATAGAATATTTTTTTTATATGAAAAATTTTCTATAGAATATTTTTTTTATATGAAAAATTTTCTATAGAAAATTTTTTTTATATGAAAAATTTTTTATAGAAAATTTTTTTATATGAAAAATTTTCTATAGAAAATTTTTTTTATATGAAAAATTTTCTATAGAAAATTTTTTTTATATGAAAAATTTTCTATAGAAAATTTTTTTTATATGAAAAATTTTCTATAGAAAATTTTCTTTATATGAAAAATGTTCTATAGAAAATTTTCTTTATATGAAAAATTTTCTTTATATGAAAAATTTTCTATAGAAAATTTTTTTATATGAAAAATTTTCTATAGAACATTTTTTTATATGAAAAATTTTCTATAGAAAATTTTTTTATATGAAAAATTTTCTATAGAAAATTTTTTTATATGAAAAATTTTCTATAGAAAATTTTTTTATATGAAAAATTTTCTATAGAAAATTTTTTTATATGAAAAATTTTCTATAGAAAATTTTTTTATATGAAAAATTTTCTATAGAAATTTTTTTTATATGAAAAATTTTCTATAGAAAATTTTTTTATATGAAAGATTTTCTATAGAAAATTTTTTTATATGAAAAATTTTCTATAGAAAATTTTTTTTTATGAAAAATTTTGTATACAAATTTTTTTTTATGAAAAATTTTCTATAGAAAATTTTTTTTATATGAAAAATTTTCTATTGAAATTTTTTTTTATATGAAAAATTTTCTACAGAATTTTTTTTATATGAAAAACTTTCTATAGAAATTTTTTTTTATATGAAAAACTTTCTATAGAAATTTTTTTTTATATGAAAAATTTTTTATAGAAATTTTTTTTATATGATAAATTTTCTATAGAAATTTTTTTTATATTAAAAATTTTCTATAGAAAATTTTTTTTATATGAAAAATTTTCTATAGAAAATTTTTTTTATATGAAAAATTTTCTATAGAAAATTTTTTTTATATGAAAAATTTTCTATAGAAAATTTTTTTATATGAAAAATTTTCTATAGAAAATTTTTTTATATGAAAAATTTTCTATAGAAAATTTTTTTTATATGAAAAATTTTCTATAGAAAATTTTCTTTATATGAAAAATTTTCTATAGAAAATTTTCTTTATATGAAAAATGTTCTATAGAAAATTTTCTTTATATGAAAAATGTTCTATAGAAAATTTTCTTTATATGAAAAATTTTCTTTATATGAAAAATTTTCTTTAGAAAATTTTCTTTATATGAAAAATTTTCTATAGAAAATGTTCTTTATATGAAAAATTTTCTATAGAAAATGTTCTTTATATGAAAATTTTCTTTATATGAAAAATTTTCTATAGAAAATTTTCTTTATATAAAAAATTTTCTATAGAAAATTTTTTTTTATATGAAAAATTTTCTATAGAAAATTTTTTTTATATGAAAAATTTTCTATAGAAAATTTTTTTTATATGAAAAATTTTCTATAGAAAATTTTTTTTATATGAAAAATTTTCTATAGAAAATTTTCTTTATATGAAAAATGTTCTATAGAAAATTTTCTTTATATGAAAAATTTTCTTTATATGAAAAATTTTCTATAGAAAATTTTCTTTATATGAAAAATTTTCTATAGAAAATGTTCTTTATATGAAAAATTTTCTATAGAAAATGTTCTTTATATGAAAAATTTTCTATAGAAAATGTTCTTTATATGAAAATTTTCTATAGAAAATTTTCTTTATATGAAAAATTTTCTATAGAAAATTTTCTTTATATAAAAAATTTTCTATAGAAAATTTTCTTTATATGAAAAATTTTCTGTAGAAAAATATGTGCATTATAATTTATTTATAAATTAAAGTTCTTAATTACGCTGATTTACGTTTATTTTCTATTTTGTGTCTTTTCCTTTTCACACACTTTGGCTACACTCACACACCATTAACAAAAACCGGCAATTTCTTACATTAACAGTTCATTTACTAATAACACAAGCATTAGCAAGTGTTAACTTAACATTGTTTACATTTGATAACAGCAAAACTCTTATGTTTTTGCTGTTAGGGAGAATGAAAATGTTAGCAAATGCAGAGCGAGTGAGAAAGATTCGTTAAGTTTCTGGTTTTCGTTGTGCTCATGCACTTAACGAACAAAAAGTTGTTTCCGATGGCAGGTTTTGATGGTGGTTTTATTTTGAATTCACTAAAATTCAGTCTGAGTTTTGCAAGTTGATTAGAAACATTTAAAAGCGGCATGTGAACAAATATTTTAAAGAAAATATTTTAACATAAAATTAAACGTATTCCGGTACTTATTACATATGATATTTTCTTTTTTTTTTTTTGTAAAGTTTTAAATAAAAAAAACTGCTACAATTTATGAATGAAGAGCAGCTAAAAAGTTTTTGTGTGGAATTAGAAAAGAAATAATGAAAAATTAAATAAGAAAATTATACATAAAATTATTGTTACGGTTGGTAAAATTAATTAAATTGTAAAATGATTATAAAATCTAAAAGTGGAAAGAAAAGCAAAAGAAGAAATTTTTAAAAAGAATAATCATAATTTTATGAAATAATTATTTGAGTGTAAAAGAGGAAATTATATAAAATGCAAAATGAAAATTATATAAAAAAAATATAACAGAATTTTTAACGGCTACAACTTAAGTGGATAAACATACGTTATTTTAATTAATAAATTTTTAAAGTTACAAACAAAAACTGTTAAAAGTGTTTGTCTGAGACAAAAAAAATTCATATATATTATAAGAAAAATTGATTTTAAACCAAATAAAGTGTAACAAAAATATAAGATAATAAGAAATTATTTTTAAAAAATAATTAAACAAGTGTCCAAAAACAAACAAGTGTTGCAAAATTACTAATACAAATTTAACCCCCGAAAAAAAGCTTTTAAGGTTTTAATTACAAAATTTATATTTTGTATCCTTTTTCTTGACGTTTAAGTCAATTGTGTGGAAACGATTTTTCCTTAATTCTCAGACCTGTTTTGTTGCTTTTTTTTGTTGTTTTGTCATTCATGGTTTGTAAATGTTTGTCAGTGTTCAAATAAAATTTTAGCAGGGCCGGAGGTTCAAAGTCTTTGGAACTAAAATTTTTCTAAAAAAAAATGTTAATAAAAAATTTTTGATTTGAAAAAGTTTTAATATTAAAGTAAAATTTCTTTTATAATTTGTTTTTCTAATATTAAAAACAAATTTTATTTATAAAATTTTTGTTGAAAATATTTTGATGTAAAAAATTTTTTAGGGCAAATTTATCAATTTTTCGTTTTGTTTTTTTTTTCAAAAAATTTTTTTAGTTAATTTCTATAAAAAATAATTTTTTTTAAAGTCTTCTAGAAAACAGTTTTTGTTTAAAAAGATTTTACCTTACAAAAATTTCTTTTTCAAAATTCTCATAAGCAAAATTTTCGCATTTTTTTTTTTTTTTTTTCAATTTTATATTTTTTCTGAACGAAGTTTTGGTAAAAAAAATTTATAGAAAATTTAAAATTTTCCAAATATTTCTTTAAAAAAAATCGTTTTATATATGTTTTCTATAGAAAAGTATTTTCTTTTAAAATTTTTCTATATCCGTTTAAAATTTACTTTAATTTAAAACACATTTTTTAAGTTTTGCAATAAAATTTCTTTTGGATTCCCGATTTCAAAAATAAAAATAAAAATTTTACTATTAAAATGTCTATAGAAAAATGTTAAAAATGTTAATTTATTGTATGAAAAATTAGAACAAAAAAAAATTGTCTAGAAAATTAATATCAACATTTTTTTAATTTTTTCTGTACAAAATGTTTATTGAAAAAATGTTTGTATAAAAATATTTATATATTTTTTGTATAACAAAATTATGAAAAATTATCTGTAAAAAAAAGTATTGGTTTTATTTTTTTTTAAATAGGTCAAAAAACAGTTTCTGGTGTAAAATTTTTTGAAATTTTGCTTCAATTAATATCAATTTTAATTAATTTTTTAAAGTTCGGACTTTGGGTTTCTTAAATTTTGGTTTTTAAAAATTTTCTAAAATAAACATTTTTTTATAAAAACTTTTTCTATAGAACATTTTTCTATGAAAAAATACTCTTTAGAACATTTTGCTATAAAATAATATTCTTTAGAACATTTTATTATAAACAATTTTTAATTTTTTGAAAACTAAAATTCTGTAACTTTTTCTACAGAAAAATTTTGAACTTTTTCACTTTTTGACTTTTTCGTTTTTTTTCGTCTCTAGAAAATTTTTGATTTTCAAAATTTTGCTAAAAAATTTTCTTTGCAATCTCTATAGAAAATTTTTTGTTTAAAATTATTTAAAACAAAAAAAAATTTAAAAAAATTTATATAACAATTTTTGGTTTTGAGAAAAAATTTCGTTTTGATAAAAAATTTTTAAAGACAATTTTTTTTGTTTTAATATAAAATTTTTGATAGAATATTTATTATTTAAATAAAACCGATCGTTACAATAGATATTTTTTTAATAGAAATGCAAATTTTATTGATCTAAAAATTTTCGTCTATTTTCTATTGAAAATTTTTAATTTAATTTTTTTTTTTTTACAGAAAATTTTTCGTTTTTAAATTTTGTTTATAGACAATTTTATGTTTTAAAAATGTTCTAACTTAAAAAAATATCAAAAATGTTTCTATAGAAATTTTTCCTTTTAAAAAATTTTCTTTAGATTTTTCATTTTAATTTTTTTTTTTTAATTTTTGGTCTTAAAAATTTTTCTATAACAAATTTTTTGCCTTAAAAAATTTTCAATAGAAAATATTTCATCTTAAAAAATTGTTCGTCTTAAAAATTTTTCTAAGGACAATTTTTCGTCTTAAATATTTTTCCACAGAAAATTTTTCGTCTTAAATATTTTTCTATAGAAAATTTTTCGTCGTAAAAAATTTTTCTAAAGAAAATTTAAAAATTTTTTATCTTAAACATTTTTTATAGAAAATCTTTGATATAAAAAATTTTTTTATAGAAAGTTTTCGATATCAAAAAATTTCCTACAGAAAATTTTTGATATAAATTTGTAATTTCAAAAATTCTCTATAGAACAATTTTTTCTGATAAAAAATTTTAATAGACAAATTTTTTTCTATCGAAAATTTTCTATAGCAACATTTTTTCTATCGAAAATTTTCTATAGAAAAATTTTTTCTATCAAAAATTTTTTATAAAATAAGTTTTTCTATCTAAAGTTTTCTATAGAAAAAATTTTCTATCTAAAATTTTCTATAAAAAAAATGTTTCCAACCAAGAATTTCTATAAAAAATGTTTCTTTAGAAAAGTTTCGATAGAAAAATTTTAGATAGAAAAACTTATTTTATAGAAATTTTTCGATAGAAAAATTTTTCTATAGAAAATTTTGGATGGAAAAACTTTTTTCTATAGAAAATTTTCATTAGAAAAAATTGTTGTATAGAGAATTTTTGAAATTAAAAATCTATTTCTATTGAAAATTTTTGAAAGAAAAAATTTTTCTATAGAAAATTTGTTAAAAAATAATAGTTCTGTGAAAAATTTTTCATCTAAAAAATTTGTCGTCTGATAAATTTTTCTATATAAAATTGTAGAAATGTTTTTGTCATAAAAATGTTTTAATAGAAAGTTTTTCGTCTTAAAATTTCTTTTATAGAAAATTTTCGATATTAGCAATTTTTCTATAAAAAATTTTCGATATTAAAAGTTTTTCTATAACAAAATTTTCTATAGAAAAATTTTTTCTTTCAAAAATTTTCAATAGAAAAATTTTTTATATCGAAAATAGATTAGAAATAAAATATAGAAAATTTTTTTCTATAGAAAATTTTCAATAGAAAAATTTTTCTTTAGAAAAATTTTCGTTAGAAAATATTTTTCTATAGAAAATTTTGGTTAAAAAATATTTTTCTATAGAAAATTTTCAATAGAAAAGATTTTTCTTCGGAAAATTTTCGATAGAAAAAATTTATAGAATTAATTAAATAATTTTTAATTAAATAATTTTTTTTTTCGAAAATATTTTGGTTAACAAAATATACCATAGAAAAATTTAAATTTTTTGTTTATCTCAAACATGTAAAATTTTCATTAAAAATTTTAATTTTCTAAAAATTATTTAATTCCTTAAGTTTTTTCTATCGAAAATTTTCGATAGAAATTTTTCTATCGAAAATTTTGTGTCTTTTTAAAATCTGGAATTTAATTTTATTTTAAAAAATTTTTGAATAAAAATGTCTATAGTAAAACTTAAAGATTTTTTCCACCCCACAACTTAGTTTTTGCTACGCTCATGAATATGTAACTATGAGAATTATAAATAAAAATATTTTTTTCCCCAAACAAGTTCTATTCCACAAATTTTAAAACCAGTTTATTTTTGCTTTAAGTAAAAAATTGTATTCGCAAACACCAAGTACCTCCTAACCAACAGACTTTTGTGTCTCCTTCTTTTCATTTCAATAGAAAATCTAAAAACTGTCACAGCAAAACGATCCAATGGCACTGCAACGACTGTTCTGCACCCATTTTTAATTAACATTAAATGTCGAATGTTTAAATAACGTTTAAATGAACTGTTCGTTCTTCTTCTTCCAGTTCTGTTTATATGTTTAATATTTGCTGTTAACTTTCTTCTGCTTATGAGTTTTTCTTTCTTTTTATTCTGTTAGTTTTTTTCTGAGATACCTGTCATTTGGTTATTACTTTTTTGTTTTGGTTTTTTAAAAGTAAACAGAGTATTTTTTTGCGGGCACGTGAGCTAATGAACCGTTATAAAATGTATGCATGTGTTTCTCTGGAAAAGGAAAAAAAAACAAGTGCCAATAATTCTACAGTGTTGCCAATAGGAGTAAGATAAATTACACTGAAATTTGTATGGGAAAAGGATTATAATACGAAATTTTACTTCCCTGCAGTAAATGCCGTCAGAGAAACAATACTGTTTTGCTATTGACAATGTCTCCAGTACTACTTGCCTATTTTGCCCCATCCAATGTTATTATATCCTTCACCACCATAGGTGGAAAGGGTATCATAAGTTTGTGCTGATGTTTGTAACGCATAGAAATATTTGTCTTAGACCCACCTTTTAGTATACCAATAGACTTAGAATCACTTTTTGAGTCGATTTAGCGATGTCCGTCCGTCCGTCCGTCTGGCTGGCTGGCTGGACGGCTGGCTGGCTGGCTGGACGGCTGGCTGGCTGGCTGAACGGCTGGCTGGCTGGACGGCTGGCTGGCTGGCTGGACCCCCATGTAAACATTGTAATCAAACTACATGTCGCAATTCTAAAGATAATTTGATGAAATTTGGCATAGATAATTTTTTTGATAATGGGACCATGGCTATTGAAATTGGTCAAAATCGGTCCATTATTTATGGTACCTCCCATAGGTCCCACTTCCGGGAATTGTTATATTGGCCACAAATATCAATATTTTTTCATGAAATTTAAAACAGATACTGCTTATATAAACTTAAATCACTGTACCAAATTTCGTTGAAATCGGTCCACATTTGACCATAGCTCCCATACAAACTCTTCTTCAAAAACGCACTAAATGAGACAAAAAATCACTAAAACGCTCGTAAATCTAAAGATTATGAAAATTTTGAGTTCATTTTTTGCATACATAATTTTTGTAACAACTGTAATCAACTTGCCAAATTTCGAGATAATCGGTCCACATTTGACCCTAGCTCTCATATAAGTCCAAATGACGGAAACAGGTCGAATATATACGTTTTGAGAAAATGTTTGTATGATGGCAAAATTTAGCAAATATTTGTCTTTATACAGGAAAAATAACACCTTTGACCTTAGTGGTGAAGGGTATCGTATGGTCGGCTTGACCGACTATAGCGCTTTCTTACTTGTCTACTATTGACATTTAACATTTAGAGTTCCTACGAAATCTACCAGTAGACATTACCACTATTTACTTAGTATTGACTTTGTAGTTCTTTTGGTCCAAATGGAGACATTGGGATCAAATCGGGGGGATATACATATATGTTGACACATTCGTTGACAATGTCACCAGATATATACTAGAATAGTTGTCTCTATATATTCACTATTTCAGTACTGAACTAAAATTGGGGACATTTGAATTGATGTTACACAAATTGTTGACATGGAGACACATGACCCCAGTTTTACTACAGGGTTGCTATAAAAAAATGTATACGGACAAAAATCAAATAGTTTTAATTTTCAAAAATAAAAAAATTCAAAAAATTTTTTGATCGCACACTAAATTTTTTTTGGGGTTCTATTAAGGGACTTTAGGGAATGTAAAATCCATTCTCGTCAATGATTTTACGCGATGCGCGCAGAAGTTATGACGCTTAAAACAAAAATTTCTAAAAAATTTTATTTTTATTAGTTTTATGTGGATTTTGTCAGAACTTATATATTTTCAGGTGTTCTGTCGTTTCATGGTATTATGGTGGTTTATGCATTAATTAATGCAATTATGCAAGTGAAAAAAAATATTTTTTGATTTTTTTAACCGCGATTCTCTCGAAATTTGACAAAATGTGAGTCTTAGTGAAATTCTGCTGCCTTCACTTATGGACAAATTTAATTTAAAATAATTTTTTATTTAAAAACAAGTTTTAATAGGTGCATATCTTTCTAAGATATAAAATTCTTATTTGGTCCATAAAATCGTTAATCCTTATAATATTTTGGTGCGCTTCAAATCTAAGGTAAAACATTATTAAAGAATAGTTTTAAGACCATTCCTGATCAATTTTGAGCTAAATTCGCGATGTGCTTCATTGAAATGTTTTTAGATAAAACTTTCGCGTTCTCAGTTAATAAAGAGATTTTTGCAAAACTTTTGATGCAAATCGATTATAAATGACATCGCTTTCATGCCTTATGTGATTTTGCCTCAGTTTGCATTCTAAAACCATTTAAACCAATATGCACTTTTTTGCACGATTTTCAAAATCTTCATAAAATTTTAGCAAACAATGATTTTTTGATGCGCTTATGTTTTCAGGTGATAAATGGCAAAAAAAAAACTCGGTTTACGCGGTAGTTTGGAAATTTTCATTCATATTTGCGAGTGTGCTCCACGAAAAACCGGTATTTTGAAAAATTTACGCTCAAAAACTCCTCATTTACACCTGTCGTATATTATACCTATATAGAGCACATTAACGAGATATATATCAAACAATGCGAAATTGAAAGATCTACAAATCTTTGTCTATTTTTTTAAATTTCTTTGAGGCGGCCAAAAAATATGAGGAAAAAATTAAAAAGTGGCAAAAACGAGCTTCAAATTTTGGCGGCCCTTAAGTAGTATTAGAAGTGACAAAATTAAAATTTAGAGAGAAGTGAATTTATCCCCTAAGTGTGGTGTCTATTTCGTAGAACAACGACTTGGGTTCAAATATTAAAACAAATACACGAGAAGACGAAATATGAAGAAAAAATTAAATGCTTCAATCGATTTTTTAACGTTTTTTTTTTTTTAATTTGCATGCCAATTACGCTTAGAAGCGCAAATTTGCGCAACTAAGATATCGTGTTCAGTATACAGAAGTTTTTGCGACTTCAAGATCTTTAATTAGATTTTCCGAACTCCTAAGGGTACAAAAATTATTCGAGTTGAAAGTCGGTTCCAAAGGAATAAAAACTGTTTGATTTTTGCCCATACAAATTTTTAAATTTCTTCCCCAATGTTCATATTTATATAATTTTTTCATCGTAGACTTCATTTTCACACAAATATTTTGATAATGTTATACATATAATATAGCACAATTTTATGAATACTGTATGTACACACCATAAAGGCATATATAATGCATATTATATAGTTTAATGCTTACTTAATAAATACATAAACATATTATAATAAATGTAAAGACGAGTAAATTTGTTTACTATTTTATGTATAACATAATTAAATACAAGTTTTAAATTCATGAATGCACTTTAATATTAAATACTTACAATATTAATCATATGCATGTGTTTTTGTGCCCTACACCTCCATAGGTATTTGACCTAATGTATGTAACGCATATAACAAATATTGATCTGAGAACCACCTTTAAGAATATCCGATAACTTATTATAACTTCTTAAGCCGATTAAATGATGACAGTTTATCTGCAAATTTGTCAGTGTTTTAAGATAATGTTTTAAAAAATTGAAATTTTGGAAAAAAAAAATTCTGAAATATTGTTTTGTATAAGCCATCAGAAATCAGTAAATTAAAATATAATTGCTCAATTTCGAGACAATTCATATTTGACCACAGTCTCTTGCAAATATTCTTTTTAATTTCATGACTATTAAATCACATTTGACCTAATAGCCCATTCACATTATAAGTTTTAAGGTGCTTTCGAAAATGAAAACACCATCGAAAATTTTACTGTTCCCATTATGTATTTAAATTTGACATTTGATGAGTTTTTGGAAGATATAAATTTATCACTCGCGATTAACTTAAAAAAAAAATTGAATTACACTCTGATACCTACACTAAAAACTCAGGAAACAACCTTGTAGGCCTTATTGAGTACCGATTTAAACGAAGTTCTTCGATTTTTTTGTATTCGATTTTATTTTTTTTTCAGCAGAAAATAGATAAAAAAGATTGCACTATAAAATGACATGTTATTTTGATACATTTGTAAATCAAAAGTATTTTTTTTTTTTGTTAAGAATATCTAAAGAATTGTCTTTCGACTTAACTGTTTCCAAAAGTAGTTCCAATAATGCATGTAAGCATTTTTACCAGAAATTCATTGCAAAATCTAAAAATTTTAATTTTGGAAAAAGTTATGTAACTATTGTAAATGTAAACCGTTATCAATAAATAATCCGGTATGTGATGGGAGTCGAACACTTTCAAATCGATCGATTTTAGATATATTTTTGAGATATTTTGCCTTATTTTCACAAAAAAGTTCTAATCAAATGAAAGATAAGATACCAGTCAAAAGGATTAAAGCCTAAATTTTATTTTTTGGGTAAAATAACCGAAAATTATCTCAAAAATTTATCAGAAATGGAACAATTTGAAAACGATCGATTTCCATCACATAAAGGAATATCTCTTTTTCTTTATATAAAACTTGCTTTAAAAGACTGTATAAAAAATAAATCTTTATAAAAAAAGGTCATAAAATTACTTTTTAATTTTAAAAATTACAAAAAAATTAAAAAAAAAAAACAATATTTTAAAAATTTATCTAATTTTTTAGCCCTGTGCTTTACAAAATGTGTGATTTGAAGGTACTAAAGTACAACAACCTACCCAAAAACAGTTTTTCGCGAATATCTCAACATTTTTGACGTGTTTCGAAATCTTTCAAAATGGGAGGACATACATCCCTAAGCCTATAACTTCCACTAGGTCGCTTTTTATGTTCTTACAAAAGTTGCTCATTTGTGGCCACCATGTTATTGGAATGCATTAAAACAATAAAATTACAATTATTTTTTTACATTTTTAATGTTAATTTAGAATTAAAAAAATAATGAAATATGTATATTTTTTAGTTTATTTTAAACTGACATTTATTTTTTTGTTATTTTCTCACTTCTCTACCTTAAAGTTATAATAAAAGCGACAAACTTAGTGTTGTATCTGTATTTGAAATAAGTTTTCGATTAAAACTAATACACAATTTTCATTTTGTATGTTAAAACTAAAGTTTTCAATATTGTTTTAAGACGAAAACTACTCTAATGAGTTTTATGTGAAAAAGCTATTAGCAGCGTAGGGTATCATATTGTCGGGCTTTAATACTTTCAGACTTGTAAAATATTTACTTTTTATCTAATCAAAAATTTTCAAGTTATTGTAAACTATTACAAGTTTTGGGTTTGTAAATAGTATATTAGCTAATGACTAATATTTATGAAACAAAAATATTGTAAATATGTGTAACTATGGGAAAATTTTAATTTAGTTAAGAAATACTAGACATACACCGAGAAAAAATTAACATTGCATATGCATAAGTATTTTTTCAAAATACAAAATTTCTAACTTTGAACCAATTTTGACAACATTTTTTACCGACAAAAGGGAGACCTAGTGTTTAAAAATAAATCGAGTATGTTTAATTCAACGGTGCTGATTTTTTTTTTAGTTTAGCTCTAGTTTTCGAGATATAGCGCCATAAAAATGGATGAGGTTGCGCTATTAATATTCGCGTAACACGAAAACTGTATATTTTCTTGAACTAAGTAAAATCAAAATTCGGCAACAAAATTATCTTCCAGAAACTCTAATATTTGAGAAGTCGTTTTGAAAATAAATTTTTTTGTTTGCAAAAAAAAAAAAGATATTTTTTTTTGAAAAATCACAAAAATTTCCAATTTCAAAAATTAATTTAAAATTCCATAATCCAGTTATGCAGTTATTGTTAATAATATGCTTATAGGAAAGTGTCGTAGTGTCGAACAAAACAATCCCTAAATGTTAAAAATTCACCCACAATTTCTATATATTATTTTTAAAAATCATAAGATTGTACTTACTTATTGATCTCTGTTTACATTTACAAAAGTTTTTTACCTTCTTCTAAAGTTAAAATTTTTTGATTGCAAACAAAATACTTTTTATAATAAATTTCTGACAAAAATGTTTGCTTGCATAGTACCATGGTAGTACGTAGTATATGGCCTAGTCGGTTTATGAAAAGCTTAATAACTTTTCGATTTTTCTTCAGATTTAAAAATTAAAACCACCTATTATTAGGATCTAAATTTTCTTTTCATATAAAAGTCAAAAAAGTGAACAAATTTTGTTTTTTTAGATGTTCTTAACACAAAAAATACTTTTGCCTGGTCATCCATGTAAGCTTGTTATCATTCTACTTAAGGACTTAAGGAAAACTTGTTTAATTGTTGCTCCATATTTGAACTTAGTAGTGAAGGGTATGATATAGTCCAGCTTGACTGACTATAACTTTTCTTACTTATTTTTAGTGTATCAGAGAGCTATTTAGCAAATTGGGAATATTGAAAAAATATGTGAATATGGAATGCCGCGTTTCAGTCCCGTCACAGACTTTGTATGCACATCGTTTTTAGATCAACTACAATGTTAGAAGACCATATGTGGTGCTTTTGGAAAAATATGCCAAATGGAGATTAAAAATATTTGTTGCTACTTCGGTTTTGAAACAATTTTTTTTATGAAGTTAGACAAATCGGAATATAAAATTGATAAATCTACATTTTCACGAGATTTTACAACCAAGGTACAAGCAAAAGTTGTACAGTGTAATGATTTTCTTGAATTGGTTGCGGAATTTAATACTATTTGAATGATTGCAAAAATTTTAAAATTTTGTTAATACAAGCAAAAAGGTCAGACAAATAAAATATGCAATTCATCGAAATTTGCAATATTAAAATTGAGTAATTTTCTAAAATCTCTAAATATTCTAAACTTTTTTGGGCTTGAGTAGAATTGCAAAAAATTATGTAAGTTTTTCGATAATATATACAATTTTGAAAATTTGAAAATTTTAAAATTTCTTTTTAAACTGTCTGTCTAAATTCAAAATTTGTTAATTTAAAGATTTTTTATAATCGCAATTTAATTTTCTGAAAAAATTTACGAAAATAAAAAACTAAAATTTTTTTAAACAATAATGTTATAAAAAAATATTCATAGCAGTTTCTTCAGCAACATTTTTCTCTTAATAGTATTTAAATTTATTTTTCTAATTTGAATATTTCCATTTTTTCGATTTCTTACATTTTATTTGAAAATCTTTTTAATTTCCCTACAAATTTTAAACTCAAGAAACCGTTACAATTTGTATGGCCACTTTAAGGCAAAATCTTTCCCTTTGGCAACCCTTGACAAAAGAGTAATAACAAAAGCAATGAAGAAAAAGCAACAAAACCAACAAAAGACAATAATCAAAGTCATTCCATTTGACAAGTGAATCACAAACAAATTGTTTTGGATAAAACAAATTGAAGCAAACGTGCATGTTTCAAAAAACAAATTTTACTACAAATTTAATTAAATAATTAAAAATTTATGAGAAATTCAAAAATAAATCAATAAATTTTGTGTTTGTTTTTTTTTTTCTGCATCAGATTTAAGTGTCAACAACTGTTTTTTTGTGTGGAAAAAAATTCCAAAATTTGAAAAAATCTATGTTTTGTGTTAAATTAACTACATTTTTAAACTATATTGACAAACTAAATAAAAAATAAAAAGATTACAATTTCTAATTTATAAAAAAGAAACCTAAAAAGCAAAATGACTTCCGAAATCCAAGAAATCGTAGGCGATCAAATGATTGCCCACAAACAAATTTCATCCGAGGAATTAGCCTGCAATCAGCAAGAGGTCGATGAAGGTGGAGGAGATTTTATAAGAAACTCAAAAAATCCACAAACTTGTAATGACGCAGGCGATCATGAATGCTCAAGCAGCAACGACCATAACATCGATGGACAACAAACGAAATTATCCCTTTCCAAAGCCCAGAACATCTTAAATGGCAAATGTCTTGCTGCCCACTCAGACGTTGAGGAGGGCTTTCTCTCCACTTCACCCGATAGTGCTAATGAAGAGATACTTTCCAAGTCGGATCAACTTAAAGATTCTAACAACACTATAACATCGTCTTCCCAGGACGCAGTTTCAACTTCCATATGCGCCTGTAATAATCCATTGAGTTGCGTTAGTGTTAAGAATATTTTGGAATCTTTTAAGGCCCCTTTGTCTGAGGAACAAGCCTGGGCTTTAATTTATCAGTCTGTAACATTATATCGACGCAAAGCAGCTGCTGGTAAACGTCATATTTTCAATGAATTAGAAATTCCTGATACTGAGGGTAACTTGAGTTTACATCCTGATGGCACAGTGCATTGTTCCTGGTCGGATGTGGAGCGTAAGAAAAGGGAGCAAAAAATCAAACAGCAACAACAAAGAATGCAGCGAAAGGAGGAGCAAAGCGGTAAGTTTGGAAAAATTTCTTTCATTTTTCATTTTATCAAATTTTGCTCATTTCTAGTTATTTTCTAGTTCAGTTCTAATTAAGTTCTAGTTCAGTTCTAGTTCATTTCTAGTTCAGTTCTAGTTTAGTTCTAGTTCAGTTCTAGTTCAGTTCTAGTTCAGTTCTAGTTCAGTTCTAGTTCAGTTCTAGTTCAGTTCTAGTTCAGTTCTAGTTCAGTTCTAGTTCAGTTCTAGTTCAGTTCTAGTTCAGTTCTAGTTCAGTTCTAGTTCAGTTCTAGTTCAGTTCTAGTTCAGTTCTAGTTCAGTTCTAGTTCAGTTCTAGTTCAGTTCTAGTTCAGTTCTAGTTCAGTTCTAGTTCAGTTCTAGTTCAGTTCTAGTTCAGTTCTAGTTCAGTTCTAGTTCAGTTCTAGTTCAGTTCTAGTTCAGTTCTAGTTCAGTTCTAGTTCAGTTCTAGTTCAGTTCTAGTTCAGTTCTAGTTCAGTTCTAGTTCAGTTCTAGTTCAGTTCTAGTTCAGTTCTAGTTCAGTTCTAGTTCAGTTCTAGTTCAGTTCTAGTTCAGTTCTAGTTCAGTTCTAGTTCAGTTCTAGTTCAGTTCTAGTTCAGTTCTAGTTCAGTTCTAGTTCAGTTCTAGTTCAGTTCTAGTTCAGTTCTAGTTCAGTTCTAGTTCAGTTCTAGTTCAGTTCTAGTTCAGTTCTAGTTCAGTTCTAGTTCAGTTCTAGTTCAGTTCTAGTTCAGTTCTAGTTCAGTTCTAGTTCAGTTCTAGTTCAGTTCTAGTTCAGTTCTAGTTCAGTTCTAGTTCAGTTCTAGTTCAGTTCTAGTTCAGTTCTAGTTCAGTTCTAGTTCAGTTCTAGTTCAGTTCTAGTTCAGTTCTAGTTCAGTTCTAGTTCAGTTCTAGTTCAGTTCTAGTTCAGTTCTAGTTCAGTTCTAGTTCAGTTCTAGTTCAGTTCTAGTTCAGTTCTAGTTCAGTTCTAGTTCAGTTCTAGTTCAGTTCTAGTTCAGTTCTAGTTCAGTCCTAGTTCAGTTCTAGTTCAGTTCTAGTTCAGTTCTAGTTCAGTTCTAGGTTTAGTTCACATATTTCCATTTTTTAACGTTAATTATTTTTGTAACAATTCTTGAAGTTTATGAAAGCTAAGTTAAGTACATAAAAATAATGAAAGATTTTCTAAAACAAGCGTAAATAAGTTTTTATTTAGCAGTTAAATAATTCTTAGATCTTTGGCGGCAGCATCCGATCAATTTAGGTTAAAGCCAAAAACTATTTACTTTTTTAAAGTTTTGTCTCGTCTATAGTAAGAAATATTTTCTTTGTCTCTGGGTTTACAACTTTTTATTTACAAATATTTTATATCTGTTTTCAAAACGAAAAGTGTTTTAACTCATGAGTGTTTAGAATTTACACCTTAAGTGCTTGTGGGATTATTTTGAACGTTTGCTTTGAGTTCGATTCTAAAATGCATAAGCTAATGGGGGGTTAACATTTATTCTTCATTTATCTTCTCTGTAAGCATATGATAGATACCGCATTCTCATTCATTTATGTTATAACTCCCTCTGCTTGGCCATAAAATTCTTAATGGTTTAGAGTTTATTTTGTTTTTGAGGAGGCATGAAGTTTTATTCTATAATGAAAAATCCTAGTTTCTTTATTTTAAAGCCGTAAAAACGGAAATCTTTTTTTTTATGGAGAATAAAATTAAGTCTTCTAGCAGCTGGTTTAAATGTTTCTTGTTAAATTATAAACTAGAAATACCTTAAGGCTAACAACTTTGTTGGGAAGCAGCTTTAAGTGTCGAATAATTAATGATTATGAGTTAAAAATGGAGTTTCCGATAGTCATCAATATTAATTTCAAATTAATTACCAAGGAATTCTGTAAAACGTTTAAAGAAAAAATAGTACTTCTATCTATTTAAAATCATTGTTTCAATTTCAGGAGAAAGTTTTTCTTTCTAAAACCAAAGAAATATTTACCATTTTTGTAAAGATTAAGAAAAATTACATTTTTTACATTTAAATGTTCAACTACATTTTTACTACATTGTTTGTATGTATCTATTTATAAAGAAAAATTCCATACATAATTCATTATTTTAGATAGTAAGTAGTCATTGTTGTTTTGAAAATTTGGATTTGTTGCCTCTCTGTAATTTTCTTCACTGGGTCAGCAGTGATATAGACAATGAATGACCTTAACGGTTAATTTTATTATAATTTATAATTCATGTTTACCATGAACGAAAATCAAAAAACATCTCTTCAACCAAACAAAAAATATACAGAAGATACTCTTTTTGGGTATCTTCTCAGTTTTGAACATATCATGATTTTTCCCAAGCAACATAAAAAAACAAGAAATTTTAAAATCTGGTTAATTATACAAATTTCTTTGGCACTTTGCTACTTTTGTCTTTCCTTTTCATTATTTTCCTACATTTGGTGTTATCAGACAAGATTTTGTTTAACAAGTCGTCTTTCTCTTTTGATTTTGAATCTTATCATAATTTTTATAATATTAAGCGTAAGTTTATTTTTAAATTTGTTATGATTAATAGGTTTATGTCAATTTTAATCAGAAATTAAGAAAGTGAAAATTACAAATTATTCCCAAGTTAATGGGGAGTTCTTTAAGAGACCGTCATAACTCAAAAGTTTTAAAAATGTGTATTTATTTTATTCAGTTCTAGTTCAGTACAAGTTCAATTCGACATCAGTTACAATTCTAGTTCACTTTTAGTTAATTTTTAATTCAATGCTACACTACATTCAATTGTAAATGAGAAATTTCCTCACTGAACTGAGAAAGGTAAGAGTTAGATTCACTCAGAGACCTCAGAGGTCCAATGTGATCATTCCAGATAAGATTTCAGAATTTGTGACTTAAACTAATTCAGATAAGGCTATACATAAAGCAGTCAAATGGTTGAAATACCACAGAATATACGACAGGGATATTCGTTTCTGTATCGACAGTCAGGCTGCTATAAAATCCCTATCTAATATACACACGAAACGCGCGAATGCCGGGCATCTCTTAACGAAATGGCGAGACATTGCAATATCGAACTTTTCTGAGTACCCGGGTACAACAACATACCTGGTAACTCCACCGCAGACAAACTTGCTAAATCCGGTGCCCTCCTGAGTCAGGATAACATCGTCCAATTTACGGGTTTGCCGCTATCAGCCTGCAAATAAATTAATAGGCAATTTCTTTACGCGTCAGCGCAGAGCAAGTGGTCATTGGAAACCACTCGTTCCATATCCAGGCAAACATGGCCCACTTACAACACTAAACGTTTAAATTGCTTGGTAACTATACCTCGCCACAGACTCCGCAACCTAATCTCAACCCTAACAGGTCATTGCGTTTTTGGGCTGCATGAGGATGACATAACCTTCAATTCCATGCCTACTGTCGCAGTTGTCATAACACAGAAAAGGAGGAGACAGTAACTCATCTTCTCTGCCACTGCCCCGCCCTCCAATTTCAAGGGCTCTCTATCTGTGGGCACCTATTTGCATGATTTATCAGATCTAGCGAGTATTGACATTAGTAAAATAGACTCATTTATCAGGGCTTCACTATGGCTTGATAAGCCTCTCATAGCCTGGAATAACTATATTTTTTTCTTTTCTTCCAGTCTATCCCTTGCAGTTATCACAAAGGGACCGTTTTAAGGACCCAAGTGACGCTGACTTAACATCGGCTGCATGCCTAATCTAACCTTAACCAGCTGAGTCCCACAATGAAGCTCACAACATTAATGAAGTTTATCTTAAAGACTTAACAGAAAATGTTTTCTACCGAATTCCATGTGTTCTTATCTAAACATAATCTGTATATGTCCGGGTTTCTTTCATCCCAACTACTTATCCTAGAGTTAAGGGTACAGTGATAAGTAAATATGCCCATGCATCTGGTTACATTGGTTCTACTTAAGATTAGCAGAATTTCGGTCATTGGGGCCTTGATACTCTACAAGCCTTGTTGTTTACTGCTGATGCAGTAGCTCTATATGTGTCATATGGCTCAGGTTAATGTGAACTCTGTCTTACTTACTAGATAGTCACCTCACTATCTCTAGCTAAGTTAATCAAGATTGACTCTATTGCTCTCAATAAAGCAAAAATTTTGACCGAAAGAAGGTACACTCATAGGCGGGGTTTACATAGCTCTGATCTGTCCGCGAGGATCGTGGTGCCCCTTAAGAGCAAAGTGCGTCCCTCCCAATTGATCCCATCAGGACTTACAACTTCCAGTTCTTTTATTTACACTCTGTGGTGGGTATAAAAAGAACAGGCTGGATAATTATATATTAAGGTTATCATTCCGTTGGTAATTCCCATCCTTTCGAAATTCTAAGACGATTAAGCGATGGTCGTCTATATATTCGCCCGCCTGTCTGTCTATTGAAAACGGGCTTAAAAAAAGAGCTAGGGCAACAAAATTTCCTCATTTCATGAAAAAGTTTGGTAAAGAAGTTATCATTCCCTTGGTAATTCCCATCCTTTTAAAATTCTAAGACGATTAAGCGATGATCGTCTGTCTGTCTGCCCGCTTGTCATCTATTGAAAACGGGGCCTGAACGAAAAGAACTAGGGCAACAAAATTTCCTCATTTCAAGAAAAAGTTTGGCATTGAAATTGGGCGAAATCAGTTCACATTTGACTTTTGCTCCCATATAAACTATTTATGGAAACAACAACATAAATATCAATATTTATATATTTAGAGGACGCGTCCCCCAGTGGCAGATAGTGGATTGCCTTCCATTCATAGGTGGGGAACTAGCCACATAATTGGGTTTCGTGGGTGGTAAGAGAAAAATCAAATATCCCTCGTGGACCAAACATTTAGTGGTGGGTTGGTACTTTAAACTAACCCACCTCAAGTCCCGGTGTAATTCCGAACCGTGCCATTAGCTTTTCAGTCCGCAGTCGAGGGTAAAAGTCAGACTGTGTTTCAAGGGCGCACTGGTCGGTACCTAAAAGCCTCTACCAGTATCAACTTATTCCTGCGTCAATAAAGGCCATCACGCCCCCCATTGACTCAGAACCATAAAGCGGACATGACAACCTTAGAAAGTTTTAGGGTTACTGTGTCCCGTAGGTAGGACGACTTAGACGAACATACATTGATTACTGGTGTTGCTGGGTCTTCAGTCCTTGGAAGAAGCTTATGAGGCTCCGGTTCGTTTCGGCTCGTAGATCCGACTGTCGTAGAAATAACAGGCTGCCTAAAAATGTCCTAAGAAAGCCATCTACATGGGGAGACGAAGATCCTACCACTTAAGGAACATAGCCAAATGCTAACTAGGCAATTCCTTCTGGGATGTCATAGGAGAGATCATCCGAACCACCATCTAATGGAGTTAGATCCCCCTCCACGTCATGTTAGTCACTCAATATCAGCTCCTATAAAGTAGCTCTGGAAGACATTCACAAAAGCATGGTAACATCAACTGTATCTAGTTACCAATTTAATCTTATTCTTGGTGGCCGTCCCCCACCTATTGCAGAGGAAGAGAGAAGTCTGCCGAGAACTGCTGGGGAATTACTGGCTCAACTATGATCAGAATATTAGTTGTGCCAGTTTAATTCATTCTGGTCCAGAATTAATTCTACAATACCCAACACCTGCCCAGATTGTGGAGAAAGTCCACACACTACCCAGCACCTCTTTCAATGCACAACAAACCCGAACCTCCTAATTCCTGATTCCCTATGGTCTAACCCTATTGAAGCGGCGCGTCATTTAGGACTGGATTTAGAGGAGTCCCCTGATTTAGGAGAACATTAATGACATATTTTTTCATATTTTGTTTGCAGGTCACGCTGTTACAAAAACCTAAACGAACAGACCCTTAGCGACATAAATGACAGTAGACTCCAATAGGATAGACTTATACTGACGGACTTAGTGGAAATGGATGGGCTTTTGGATGATCTAGACTCATCTCATACCACAGAAGACATTCTGATACTGGCGGACCTCTCGATCAAGTCGAATTCGGAACATAAGATCACTATTATCTCTAGTTCCGTCCGGTCTCAATCGGGATCTACTCCATGATCTTGGGCTTCAAGTCAAAAAAGCAGAATGACTCCATCTGCTTCACCGAAGTTACACAGACCTCAGCGATTGTCTCGCTGGATTCTGACTCGGAGAGTGTGATCTCAACTTCGGGACAAGTTTCGTCCGTTCTCAATCGGGATCTCCCCCAATATCATGGGCTTCAATTGTTGAGTTAAGTCAAAAAAGCAACCTGACTCCATCTGCTTGACCGAAACTACGCAGACCTCAGCGGCTGTCTCTCTGGACTCTGACTCGGAGAATGTCATCACTGTGATCTCAACTTCGGGTCAAGTCAAAGTGTTACCCCCTCCGAAGGGGAAGGAGAGCAAAGCCGACCTGATTCCGGCAGCCCCTCAGTCAGATCAGCCTAATTAAAAATTCCTAAATTCAATTAGACTTTTCTCCTTTTAAAACAAAAATTCTAATTTTCATAGGACTTTTCTTAATTTCCAATGAAATTCTCATGTACAATTGGACTCATCTTATTCATAAAAGAATATTGTGTAGATAACTTTTAAGTTAGTTCTAGTTCTAGCTTCTAGTTCAGTTGCATGGAGCAACAATTTTTCTTGAATCAAACAAGAATAATATAATAATATTGATGTCTTAAGTTAAATTAAACTTGTTCCCACATTTCGAATTTTTAAAAGAAAACTGTAATAAGTAACCAGTTAAGGTGTTAATTTGTAAGGTACCCAGTAATTCATCTTCTCAAGTGGTTTTTCCATTAATTCTAACTTCTTTCTATTATTAAAATCTTTATATCTACAAATCTTGTCTAAAATACTCTTATCAAATAAAATTGTATAAAATATTGTTTGTTTTGGTAGCTGAACTATCTATCAAAGAAGTCAGTATACATTGTATGTCCAATACAATATTTATTTCTTTATTTTCTAATCTTTTGTATTTTTACAATAAAGATTTACATCTCAACGAAATGATGGCCAGTCTGTCAGCCTTTGATCGTGAGTGTGTAAATTGTAATATTATTGAGCCTATTTGAAGCTTTATTCAAAAGCTGTGAACCTACTCGTATCTTTAAAGACGACTTTCCAAAAATTCCACTTGAACATAAATTTTAACACCAAAATGTAAAATGCATTTACCAACTTGCAACGGCTGGATGTGTCGATAGATCAAATCAACTCCATAAATAGAAATAGGCAGCGAAATTGTGAGAAGTATTTTATTTAGTGGCACCTGTAAATGAATTGATTGTCTTGACAATGACTGCACCCAAAAACAGTCTTTGTATTGCTAGGCCAATGGGAGTAGTAGTGTCGTTTTCTCGAGTCTGAGTATACAATATTTTAGGCAGACAAATTTTCTTACATGTTTGATTTTAGTCTATTCAACAACAATGTTTTTGATTTTTATGAAATGTGTGAAAACGTCTGACTTTTAATTCTTTGTGTTACTAGAAGAACTAGAAATTTGTGTACACTTAGGACATTCTTGTATCTTACAATTTATCACATAAATTGATGCTTATCATTTAGTTTTTATTTAAGAATTAGAGTCTAGAAAATTACTAGAACTAAATTAGAACTGAACCTAGAACTGAACCTAGAACTGTATCTAGAACTGAATCTAGAACTGGACCTAGAACTAAACCTAGAACTGAAGTAGAACTGTATCTAGAACTGAATCTAAAACTGGACCTAGAACTAAACCTAGAACTGAACCTAGAACTGAACCTAGAACTTAACCTAGAACTGAACCTAGAACTGAACTAGAACTGAACCTAGAACTAAATCTAGAACTGAATCTAGAACTGAACCTTGAACCGAATCTAGAACTGAACCTAGAACTAAACCTAGAAATGAACTCAAAACTGAACCTAGTTCTAGGAACTGAAAATGAATCTAGAACTTAACCTAGAACTGAACTAGAACATTACTTAAAACTGAACCTAAAACTGAACCTAAAACTGAACCTAGAACTGAACCTAGAACTGAACCTAGAACTGAACCCAGAACTGAACCTAGAACTGAACCTTGAACTAAACCCAGAACTGAACTAGAACTGAACTAGAACTGAACTAGAACTGAACTAGAACTGAACTAGAACTGAACTAGAACTGAACTAGAACTGAACTAGAACTGAACTAGAACTGAACTAGAACTGAACTAGAACTGAACTAGAACTGAACTAGAACTGAACTAGAACTGAACTAGAACTGAACTAGAACTGAACTAGAACTGAACTAGAACTGAACTAGAACTGAACTAGAACTGAACTAGAACTGAACTAGAACTGAACTAGAACTGAACTAGAACTGAACTAGAACTGAACTAGAACTGAACTAGAACTGAACTAGAACTGAACTAGAACTGAACTAGAACTGAACTAGAACTGAACTAGAACTGAACTAGAACTGAACTAGAACTGAACTAGAACTGAACTAGAACTGAACTAGAACTGAACTAGAACCGAACTAGAACTGAACTAGAACTGAACTAGAACTGAACTAGAACTGAACTAGAACTGAACTAGAACTGAACTAGAACTGAACTAGAACTGAACTAGAACTGAACTAGAACTGAACTAGAACTGAACTAGAACTGAACTAGAACTGAACTAGAACTGAACTAGAACTGAACTAGAACTGAACTAGAACTGAACTAGAACTGAACTAGAACTGAACTAGAACTGAACTAGAACTGAACTAGAACTGAACTAGAACTGAACTAGAACTGAACTAGAACTGAACTAGAACTGAACTAGAACTGAACTAGAACTGAACTAGAACTGAACTAGAACTGAACTAGAACTGAACTAGAACTGAACTAGAACTGAACTAGAACTGAACTAGAACTGAACTAGAACTGAACTAGAACTGAACTAGAACTGAACTAGAACTGAACTAGAACTGAACTAGAACTGAACTAGAACTGAACTAGAACTGAACTAGAACTGAACTAGAACTGAACTAGAACTGAACTAGAACTGAACTAGAACTGAACTAGAACTGAACTAGAACTGAACTAGAACTGAACTAGAACTGAACTAGAACTGAACTAGAACTGAACTAGAACTGAACTAGAACTGAACTAGAACTGAACTAGAACTGAACTAGAACTGAACTAGAACTGAACTAGAACTGAACTAGAACTGAACTAGAACTGAACTAGAACTGAACTAGAACTGAACTAGAACTGAACTAGAACTGAACTAGAACTGAACTAGAACTGAACTAGAACTGAACTAGAACTGAACTAGAACTGAACTAGAACTGAACTAGAACTGAACTAGAACTGAACTAGAACTGAACTAGAACTGAACTAGAACTGAACTAGAACTGAACTAGAACTGAACTAGAACTGAACTAGAACTGAACTAGAACTGAACTAGAACTGAACTAGAACTGAACTAGAACTGAACTAGAACTGAACTAGAACTGAACTAGAACTGAACTAGAACTGAACTAGAACTGAACTAGAACTGAACTAGAACTGAACTAGAACTGAACTAGAACTGAACTAGAACTGAACTAGAACTGAACTAGAACTGAACTAGAACTGAACTAGAACTGAACTAGAACTGAACTAGAACTGAACTAGAACTGAACTAGAACTGAACTAGAACTGAACTAGAACTGAACTAGAACTGAACTAGAACTGAACTAGAACTGAACTAGAACTGAACTAGAACTGAACTAGAACTGAACTAGAACTGAACTAGAACTGAACTAGAACTGAACTAGAACTGAACTAGAACTGAACTAGAACTGAACTAGAACTGAACTAGAACTGAACTAGAACTGAACTAGAACTGAACTAGAACTGAACTAGAACTGAACTAGAACTGAACTAGAACTGAACTAGAACTGAACTAGAACTGAACTAGAACTGAACTAGAACTGAACTAGAACTGAACTAGAACTGAACTAGAACTGAACTAGAACTGAACTAGAACTGAACTAGAACTGAACTAGAACTGAACTAGAACTGAACTAGAACTGAACTAGAACTGAACTAGAACTGAACTAGAACTGAACTAGAACTGAACTAGAACTGAACTAGAACTGAACTAGAACTGAACTAGAACTGAACTAGAACTGAACTAGAACTGAACTAGAACTGAACTAGAACTGAACTAGAACTGAACTAGAACTGAACTAGAACTGAACTAGAACTGAACTAGAACTGAACTAGAACTGAACTAGAACTGAACTAGAACTGAACTAGAACTGAACTAGAACTGAACTAGAACTAGAACTAGAACTGAACTAGAACTGAACTAGAACTGAACTAGAACTGAACTAGAACTGAACTAGAACTGAACTAGAACTGAACTAGAACTGAACTAGAACTGAACTAGAACTGAACTAGAACTGAACTAGAACTGAACTAGAACTGAACTAGAACTGAACTAGAACTGAACTAGAACTGAACTAGAACTGAACTAGAACTGAACTAGAACTGAACTAGAACTGAACTAGAACTGAACTAGAACTGAACTAGAACTGAACTAGAACTGAACTAGAACTAGAAATGAACTAGAACTGAACTAGAACTGAACTAGAACTGAACTAGAACTGAACTAGAACTGAACTAGAACTGAACTAGAACTGAACTAGAACTGAACTAGAACTGAACTAGAACTGAACTAGAACTGAACTAGAACTGAACTAGAACTGAACTAGAACTGAACTAGAACTAAACTAGAACTGAACTAGAACTGAACTAGAACTGAACTAGAACTGAACTAGAACTGAACCTAGAATTGAATCTAGAACTGAACTAGAACTGAACTAGAGCTGAACTAGAACTGAACTAGAACTAAAACTAGAACTGATTTAGGACTGAACTAGAAATTATAGAAAAAAATGACAGCTTATAATAAACTTTAACCCTATTTCTTGTGGGAAATGTCTTTACCTTTCTCTTTAGAATTTGCCAGCTAAACTTTTCCCAAATCATATTTTCTTTAATAATGATTTATTTTTATGAAAACAAGTAGCAAAAACCTCACCTTAATAATAATTCATTCCACTGGCAAGAGATAAAGATTTATGTTTTTCATTATTTACTGCTAATTATGAAGTGAAAACGTCTTGATTTCGCTGAGACTCTTTTCATTACAAATAATAGAAATATAGTCAGTGGCAAAATTTATGGGTACAATTCACATCTAGTGTAAAGTAAATTTATGTTTTATAGCAATAATTTATTTATAGTTGATCTTTTGTTGTTTTGCTATTATATTTTTATAGTTTTTCTAATGATGGATCATATGGTGAAATATTTATTATTTTCCGGTTTTCAGACGAATGTTTATTTTGTATAAATTACCACTTAATTTCTATAATGAAACCTGCGAGTAGTTTTTTTCTTTTTTTTTAATTTTTACAAATTTTTAGATTTAAAAAAAATCATATTTATATGATGGTTTTTCTTTTGTTACAAAAAAAAAACCATTTAACCGGAATGTAACAAAATCACGCACAACATTAACAAAATTTTAAACATGTTTATTTCGAGTCTATTAAAGCATTTAAATTTAAATTATTTTGTTTTTTTTTTTGGTCTTCTCAAAACTCTAGAAATACAGACACCAAAATGAAAGAAAACAGTTTTTTATTTTTTCGACAACACTTAAAATATTGAAATGTTTGACCAAATGCTGGTGTCTTCGTTTTTATTTTTGTTATTTTAACATAAATTTGTCCCCTTCCCAAAATGAACGTAAATTATGATGAAAACTTTGAAAACATTTGAAATAATATTCATAAATCATTTGGCGTCTTTTGGTAAGAAAAAACAATATTTTTCTTCTCACTTAAATTTTTTTTTAATGATTTAAATACTGCATATACGAGTATTGCAGTCCCCAAAAAATTACATCTAAATCTACCATAATTTATTAACTTAAACACTTATGATTTGTGGTATTTTTTTAAGTTTTGGAAGATAATTATCTTTGCCATCATCATCGCACACACACTTACCAAATGTTCCCCATTTTTCTTTTGCGTAATTTGTTGTTAATTGAACCAAAATGTTTTAGTGGCAGTTGTTGAAGAGATGTAACACATTTCTTTTTATACCCTTCACCAACATAGATGGAAAGGGTATTATAAGTTTGTGCTGATGTTTGTAACGCATAGAAATATTTGTCTTAGACCCACCTTTTAGTATACCAATAGACTTAGAATCACTTTCTGAGTCGATTTAGCGATGTCCGTCCGTCTGGCTGGCTGGACGGCTGGCTGGACCCCCATGTAAACCTTGTAATCAAACTACAGGTCGCAATTCTAAAGATAATTTGATGAAATTTGGCACAGATAATTTTTTTGATAATGGGACCATGGCTATTGAAATTGGTCAAAATCGGTCCATTATTTATGGTACCTCCCATAGGTTCCACTTCCCGGAATTGCTATATTGGCCACAAATATCAATATTTTTTCATGAAATTTAAAACATATACTGCTTATGTAAACTTAAATCACTGTACCAAATTTCGTTGAAATCGGTCCACATTTGACCATAGCTCCCATACAAACTCTTCTTCAAAAAACGCACTAAATGAAACAAAAAATCACTAAAACGCTCTTAAATCTAAAGATAATGAAAATTTAGAGTTTATTTTTGCATACATAATTTGTAATCAATTTGCCAAATTTCGAGATAATCGGTCCACATTTGAAAACGCTCGTAAATCTGAAGATAATGGGAATTTTAAGTTTATCGGTCCACATTTGACCCTAGCTCTCATATAAGTCCAAATGACGGAAACAGGTTGAATATATACGTTTTGAGAAAATGCTTGTATGATGGCAAAATTTAGCAAATATTTGTCTTTATACAGGAAAAATAACACCTCTGACCTTAGTGGTGAAGGGTATTGTATGGTCGGCTTGACCGACTATAGCGCTTTCTTACTTGTTTTTTATTTCATTTTGCAATGAGATTCCTCAATAATTATTTTCGAAAATGTAATTTTGTAGAAAGTGTAATCCAGCAGGTGGTCATTAGATACTCTTTATACCACCAAAAGAAACAATTTTTAGTGTTTTTCAAATCTTTAGGAAAGTTAACAGTTGACACTTTTTGTACTACCAAAAGCAAAAAATGTAGACAGTTTTAGCATCATTATAATCTATAACAAACTATTATTTTAAATGCATAAAGATTCTAAGAAATTAAAGTATGAAATAAATAAGTATAAGTAATGGTATTTTTCAAAACGCAGACGGAAGTAAATGAAATTTTTTCATCATAGAATTATGTGACCGGGGCCCATCGACACAGAATTTTCTGACGAAAGTTATACAAAAAACGTATTTTCGATTTTTTTGTCAGTTACAGTATTCTTTCATTCTTGCGACTATATATAAAATTAAATTTTCGATAATCTAAAAGACGAATTTAAATCCTTTCCAACGACGTCAAATTTATTAAAATCTGACAATGCATTCAGAAGCTGAGTCGCTGTCAATTTTTCAAAAAAAAAAAAAAAAATACCTGAGACGTCCAAATTTGGGACCTATAGGAGGTACCATAAATAATGGACCGATTTTGACTAATTTCAATAGCCATGGTCCCATTATCAAAAAAATGATCCGTGCCAAATTTCATCAAATTATCTTTAGAATTGCGACCTGTAGTTTGATTACAAGGTTTACATGGGGGTCCAGCCAGCCAGACGGACGGACGGACGGACATCGCCAAATCGACTCAGAAAGTGATTCTAAGTCTATTGGTATACCAAAAGGTGGGTCTAAGACAAATATTTCTATGCGTTACAAACATCAGCACAAACTTATAATACCCTTTCCACCTATGGTGGTGAAGGGTATAAAAACTTGGAAAATTAATTTAATTTGGATCTTTAAGGAATAGTTGTGGTCTGACTCCCACATTTACCAATCGAAACAGAATGATTTTCCAAGTCTGCTTGACTGGACTAAACCTATAAACAAAAAGAGTACAAGTTACTTACTTAAATGGCCTATAGTTACAACTTGTTTAGGTCCAAGACCGAGCTCTGAAGTTTTGAAAAATGTTCTTCTACTTGGTCTTTCCATCGAAGTTTTGTATGGCAAGTATGTTTCTACGTTTCTATTTCGAAGCTTATATCGTTGTTGATGTTCACAGCGGTACCGAGATATACAAATTCTTTTACAACCTTGAAGCTATAGTCCTCCAATTCTAGTGGTCTGTCTGCCTGTAGAAAGTACTTGTTACAGATCATATAAAATCAGCTGTCTCAACATAATTGAGTTCTAGGTGTCATCTTGAAGATTTCATATATTGACTGAATATTACTGCTCACTTTATGTCAGTTTATGAATATGATAAGAAAAGTTTAATTATAAACACAACATAAATGTTTATTCAGTCTAAATTACATATGTCTATCGCCATTGCTGTATCTAACAGAAGTTCAGCATTTCCTGTAACAGGATGTGATGCCATAACAACGACACAAACATTTAAAAACATCTTTTTAACGAAAAAACATATGTTTTTTGTACACAATGTCCTTTGATACAAAGTGTATGTGTAACAGGCGTTTGTTATTCTATTTTCAAGGTTACAGGACCTGCGCTTTAAGGCAACTCTTGGTTAATGAAATTCTTTAAAAATTTTGCTCTTTCGTTAAGTTTTAAAATTTCCAATAAATATGAAATGGAAATGGGAGATAAAATTTATTACGTTTTCGTATTGTCGTAGGTTTCAATTTTACGTCAGAGAGAAAGATTTTTTTTTAAACTTTAATGTTTTTTTTTTGTTTGTTACATTTTTGTCTATATATTTCGAGAGTATTTGTAATACATATTTTAGTTGTATATAATGTATTCAATGTAAATACGTTTATATTTCTTTATTCATTTTTTAAGTTCAAGTTCAATTTTAAAGTGTGTTCGAAGGATGCTGATGCTTTTCATTGGAATTGGTTTTACTACGCATTTACATAAACGTGCCTCTTTCAGTATTTGCAAGCTTTAAGTCTTTGAATTTAAAAATTTTATTTAAAGCCTTTTATACGATAGGAAGAAAATATTTAAATAAGACTTTAAATTGTTTTAAGTACTTCTTCCTTCTTCTGTTATCTTTGACTGTAAGTGGAGCATAGGGCCTCATAGGTTTTAAGTAGTTAGCTAGAAATGTATGGACTAACGTTTACCCACAAAATCGTTTTACACAGAAAGGAACAGATAAAAAGCACTTAGGGCTAAGTCCGGATTTTATGGTGGTTGCATCAGAAGCTTTCAATTGAATTCCCGAAGCTTTTGACTACGTGTGTGGCCTGACGATATCCTATAATATAGAACTCCTCTTTTACTGATCAAAGGCGGCCCTTCTAAACGACAGCTTCTCCTTTAGGCGGCATAATTATTGACAGTACAATCGAATTAAAAGCTTGTCCTTATGGGTGTGGAAAAAAGTTGATAATTTCCTGCCAGTCCCACCGAACCGAGAAGCTTTTACATTACATTCAACCCTATAATTGCACGCTTCTTCCGTTTTTTGTAGTTTAGTTTGACGCATTATTTTACCTTTTAGTCTTTAGGCAATTTTATTGCTTTTGTCTCGAAAAATTTTCTATAAAAATTTTTATCTCAAACAAATTTTCTATAAAAATATTTATATCGAAAATGTTTTATACAAATTTTTATATCGCGAAATTTTTTATGAAAATTTTTATATCGAAAAATTTTCTAGAAAAATTTTTATATCGCAAAATTTTCTATAAAAATTTTTATGTCGAAAAATTTTCTACAAAAATTTTAACATCGAAAAATTTTCTACAAAAATTTTAACATCGAAAAATTTTGTATAAAATTTTTTTTTCGAAAATTTTGTATCGAAAAATTTTCTATAAAAATTTTTATATCGAAAAAATTTTCTATAAAAATTTTTATATCGAAAAATTTTCTATAAAAATATTTATCTCGAAAAATTTTCTATAAAAATATTTATCTCGAAAAATCGAAAAATTTTTATACTAAAAAATTTCCTATAAAATTGTATAACGAATAATTTTCTATATAAAATTTTATGTCGAAAATTTTTCTATAAAAATTTTTATATCTAAAAATTTTCTAAAAAAAAAAAATTTATCGAACAATTTTTTATAAAAATTTTATCGAAAAATTTTTTATAAAAATTTTTATCTTGAAAAATTTTCTATAAAAATTTTTATCTTGAAAAATTTTCTATAAATTTTTATCTTGAAAAATTTTCTATAAAAATTTGTATTTCTATTTTATTTATTTTATGTTACCGTGGCTGGGATTCAAACCTAGGCACAATTTACTATGTTATGCCTAGAAGTAGACAAGCTTGCCAACAGAGTCGCATCACACACTATCAGCAGTCAATGACAGTAATCATTTGCTTCAAAAATGGAACAAATTTGTTGCGATTTTTTCTGTCTTAACTCGTATGGCACCCATACATTGAGTTATTTTTTTGCATCCGGCCTTATAAAAAAAAATCCAAACGGTTTTTTGAGCTTTGTTTAACCTTTTTGGAAAATTTGTCTTTGTTATTTTTAACCTCAAAACTACCGGAACGGAATTGACGAAAAAATGTTTTTAGGTTCAGCCATTCCTCGACGTACGTTTCCATGGTTATCTTCTTCAGGTGTCATATTCCTAATTTTATACAGATCCAAAAACATGCATTATATCTAAATTTTAAAACACAATAAATACGAATTATGTTTTGAAAAATATTAAAACAAAGCAAACGTTTTTTAATCACTAAATGCAAAGCAATTCGGAATATTATGAGGTCTCGGCAAACTACGAGATATGGCTTACTACGGTTAAGACTGACACGATTAGCTATATACGACATTCAATCGGATGAGATAAAAACTTCGGCTTTCGATAGGCTAACTGCGGATCTACAATAAGACGAGATAATTACTTCCGCTCTCGGTCGACTGAATATAAGGCAATATAATATTTCGATGTTAAAATCTTCGACTACTAGGAATAACTCTGGGATCTGCATTCTTTCAGTGTTAAAAACTTAATAGATACTTATGCTGATACAGATATAGAATAAATGAGAATTATATTTATCTGCGGAAATAGTGTTACGTAATTTGTGAACAGCCTCTTAGCAGTTCTGGATAAATTATTTATCTGCACTTTCCCTGCAATGTCGTTCAGTAGAGGACTTACTGAGGGTTCTTTTTTTGTGAAACC
The DNA here is from genome assembly GCA_933228675.1 of Stomorhina lunata. Taxonomy (NCBI): domain Eukaryota; kingdom Metazoa; phylum Arthropoda; class Insecta; order Diptera; family Rhiniidae; genus Stomorhina; species Stomorhina lunata. Next base: position 79,672,174 of record OW121741.1, on the reverse strand, counting down.
TGAGTGATGGCTAATCTTGATATTAGCCGACTTTATAGAGAGTTTTCTAAAGCAATCTGGATGTTTTAACGGTGGGAGGTAGTTATAGAGTAAGTGCGGGTAATGTATCCCTTTCAGACGATGATGCATCGATTGTGCGGGTGGCTTTGGTTTGAATATTTTTGCTTCTGTAAGCCCAATGTGAACTAATTGAAATCGTTTAATGCAATAACAATGTTATTTTATAATGAAAAAGTGACCGAGATGCATAAATTGTGTCCTGAAAATGCTTGATGGTTATGAGAATGATAAAACCTAATCATTGATGATTATAAAAGATAATCATTGATAACTTGACGAATGTTGGTTTTTAAGTGCTCAAGAGTTAAAGGTTTATCTGCATAAACACGGTCTTTGCGTGGCCCCACAAAAAAGTCTAATGGTGTCAAATCGCATGATATTGGTGGCCAGTTGATATCGCGGCCACGAAATGTCTCTTGCAATAAAGCCATATTCGCTCGAGTTGTGTGGTATGTGGTACCGTCTTGTCGATACCACATATTCTCCAAGTCGTATTCTTCAATAGCAGACAAAAACAGTCGGTTATTATATGACCATAAAGCTCCGAAATCACGGAATCGACACATTCGGGTCTTCGACAACACTTTTAGCGGAACGAGCGAAACGTTGATGCACAGGCCTTACAATATTTGTAACCGCTCTAGTATCTTCAAATTTCTTCACATGTTTGCCAATTGCTTTACTTAAGCGATCCATTTTCGTCAATGTCAGACTTTCAACTAAAAAGAAAAAAATCGGTTTAACAACTTAGTTTGGCAGATGCCAAATTCCAGTCCTATACTTCTGAAACCATGAAATGGATAACCCTTTAGTAGTTTATTTAACTAAATATATAAAGTATAGACAAGTGCAGCTATTGTGGTATACTTGAGTCCCTAGAAAAAAATTTAGATGAAACCGGGATATCGGTAGTTCCGTAACAGCAAGCAAAAATAGATTGTTATAAAGACATCAGCCGAGCGCCATTTTTTATATTCACCCGTAAAAATATAACAAAAATAATGTTCACTGCTAGTCAGCCGCCTAGGATACCAGAGGTTCCAAGTTCGATCCCCGGCCAGACCCACTTGAAAAAATTTTTTTTTTTTTAAATGAGGTTCACCTCATAACTCAGCTAACCACTGGTTACTGAGTATTAGGCTTTGTAAAACTTCTTTAACTAATGCATTTGCCGTTCGGAGCCGGAGTTAAAACGTAGGTCATTTTCAATGAGTCTAAGAATCAGATGAAGCTCATTGTCTAAGAGAAGTACCCCTTATTCCAGTTGGAATGTCGTGGAAATTATGTATGTATGTTATAACAAGTTATCAACATGTGATATACCCATTTTTTAAATCACTTTTAATGGGTTTTAAATCCCATTTTCTCAAATATCTTTGAAATTATGGGTTTAATGATTTTCTTAAATGAATCAGCAGAAACACAACACATACATCATGTGAAGGTATAAATCATATTTTTATCGGATAAAAACTAAAAATCTGACTATCTAAAAACAAAAAGGTATACCATATTACCCGCAATTTCTCCTTCAAAGGCGATAACTCCAAAGTTCCAAATAACAGCGCCAAACGTTTTTGGGGTTTGAATGCACTAGACTAGTGCTTACACTTGGCATAGGAAGTTTTTGTTTTGACCCCAGACCATCACCACCAAAATGTGTCATAGTGTTACCAGACTGCAACACTAACCTAGAAAAAACAAATAAGAAAGTGCTATAGTCGGTCAAGCCCGACCATACGATACCCTTCACCACTAATGTCAAAGGTGTTCTTTTTCCTGTATAAAGACAAATATTTGCTAAATTTTGTCATCATACAAACATATTCTCAAAACTTATATATTTAAGCTGTTTCCGTCATTTGGACTTATATGAGAGCTAGGCCAAATGTGGACCGATTATCTCGAAATTTGGCAAGCTAATTACAATTTTTACAAAAAATAAGACTCAAAAGTCTCATTATCTTTAGATTTACGAGCGTTTTAGTGATTTTTGTCTCATTTAGTGCGTTTTGACAGAAGAGTTTGTATGGGAGCTATGGTAAAATGTGGACCAAAATTTGGTACAGTGATTTTGGTTTACATAAGCACTATTTGTTTTAAATTTCATGAAAAAATATTGATATTTGTGGCCAAAATATCAATTCCGGGAATTGGGACCTATGGGAGGTACCATAAATAATGGTCCGATTTTGATAAATTTCAATAGCTATCAAAAAAAAAAAAAAAATGATCTGCCAAATTTCATCAATTATCTTTAGAATTGCGACCTGTATTTTGATTACATGGTTTACATGGGGATCCAGCCAGACTGACATCGCTAAATCGACTCAGAAAGTGATTCTAAGTCTATTGGTATACTAAAAGGTGGGTCTAAGACAAATATTTCTATGCGTTACATACATCAGCACAAACTTATAATACCCTTTCCTTTCCTATGGTGGTGAAGGGTGAAGGGTTACATACATCAGCCCAAACTTATAATACCCTTTTCTTTCCTATTGTGGTAAGGGTATAATTATGGTCGTTAGATTTAGAAGGTGAAAGCAGGGGGGTGTCGCCTATAATAATGTTTTTAAAGCCTAGTGCAATTGAATAGCTTCTTCCACAAATACATTACCATTAAAAAAAACTGAAGTTGCGAAAAATAAAATAAATTCAAATACTTTTTATCATAACTTTCAAATATTACGCAGTCTTTGAAAGACTTTGGCGGCTTTGGTGCAAATAGTAGAAATATTCGCTATTGATCGTAAAATTTTTTAATTATTATAAAATTTTTCGTATCCAATTTACAGTTTCTAAAATTATTTTTTCACAATTAGCAAATACAATTATTATCGCACTTTTTATTGCTTCGAACTCACATTTTCACGTAAGTTGCACAATAATAAACGAAAACTGCAAACATGATGCAAGCAACTTTTTCTTCAATATTTGACTACGAATTGTTGGCGGTTGCTGAAGGAGACAGACATACGGACCGACAGACAACCAAGCAACCTGCAACATTTTTTTTGCAAAAACTAACTACATACAATATTTTTTTTATAGTTATTTTAACTGCAAAATTGTTTGAATTTTTCTAAAGCCGCTTTACATTTTATTTTCTAGTGATTTCGATAGCGATTTTTTCTTGTTACTGACAGCGGCTTATTTCAATTAAAAACCGTTACGTTGTCGTTACGTTAAGTTGGCAATTTTTCAAAATTAACTTCAATTTAAATGAATTCACAGTGTGAATATTTGTATTCTTCATTAATTAAATTAAATTCAATATTTAATTTTATTTTTAACGTCTTTTCATTTATTTTTGTTCGTGATTCATTTTTTTATAGCATTTTTTTCACTTGTTCATGATAAGATAAGACGGTTTTTTTTTCGAAATTATTATTAGTTTATGTTTTTCTTAGCGCTTCTCTATAACAAATACTATAATATTTTATAATATTTTATATTCTGATTGAACTTTTATTTGTTTTTGAAATTTGTACCCACTTCTGTTATTTCGAAATGTCAAAATCTTATCAGTTCAAAACAAAATACAAATTAATTGCAATTAATCTAGATTTGCTTTTTTTTGTATTCTTTTCGCCATTATTTTATAATATAATGAAATTTTAAAAGAATACTCATTTTATATAGAAAAATTCAAGATAGGATAAGTTTTCTATAGAAAAATTGTCAATAGGATACGTTTTCTATAGAAAAATTGTAGATAGGATAAGTTTTCTATAGAAAAATTGAAGATAGGTTAAGTTTTCTATAAAAAAAATTCAAGATAGGTTAAGTTTTCTATAAAAAATTCAAGATAGGATAAGTTTTCTATAGAAAAATTCAAGATAGGATAAGTTTTCTATAGAAAAATTGACGTAAGGATAAGCTTTCTATAGAAAAATTTACGTTAGGATAAGTTTTCTATAGAAAAATTTAAGATGGGATAAGTTTTCTATATAAAAATTCAAGATAGGATAAGTTTTCTATACAAAAAATTCAAGATAGGATAAGTTTTCTATTAAAAAATTCAAGATAGGATAAGTTTTCTATTAAAAAAATTCAAGATAGGACAAGTTTTCTATAGAAAAATTTACGATAGGATAAGTTTTCTATAGAAACATTGACAATAAGATAAGTTTTCTATAGAAAAATTGACGATAGGATAAGTTTTCTATAGAAAAATTTACGATAGGATAAGTTTTCTATAGAAAAATTTACGATAGGATAAGTTTTCTATAGAAAAATTCAAGATAGGATAAGTTTTTTATAGAAAATTTGTGTACTAATCTTTTCGATATAAAAAGTTTTATAGAAATTTTTTCCATATAAAAGGTTTTCTATAAAAATTATTTCGATAATTTTTTTTTCCATATAAAAACTTTTTATAGAATTTTTTTGTAAAAAAAAATTTTCTAAATAAAATTTTTCGATGTAAAAAATTTTTTTATAGAAAAATTTTCTATAGAAAATTTTTCGATATTTAAAATTTTTCTATGGAAAATTATTCGATATTGAAAATTTTTCTATATTGAAAATTTTTCTATAGAAAATTTTTCGATATTGAAAATTTTTCTATAGCAAATTTTTCGATATTGAAAATTTTTCTATAGAAAATTTTGCAATATTTTAAATTTTGCTACAGAAAATTTTTCGATATTGAAAATTTTTCTATAGAAAATTTTTCTATAGAAAATTTTTCGATATTGAAAATTTTTCTATAGAAAATTTTTCGATATTGAAAATTTTTCTATGGATAAGTTTCTAAAGAAAAATTGAAGATATGATGAGTTTTCTAAAAAAAAAATTGACGATAGGATAAATTTTTTATTGATAAATTCAAGATAGGATAAGTTTTCTATTGAAAAATTCAATATAGGATACGTTTTCTATAAAAAAAATTGACTATAGGATAAGTTTTCTATTAAAAAATTGTCAAAAGGATAAGTTTTCTATAGAAAACTTGACGATAGGATAAGTTTTCTATAGAAAAATTGACGTTAGGATAAGTTTTCTATAGAAAAATTGACGTTAGGATAAGTTTTCTGTAGAAAAATTGACGTTTGGATAAGTTTTCTATAGAAAAATTGACGTTAGGATAAGTTTTCTATAGAAAAATTAACGTTAGGATAAGTTTTCTATAGAAAAATTGACGTTAGGATAAGTTTTCTATAGAAAAATTGACGTTATGATAAGATTTCTATAGAAAAATTGACGTTAGGATAAGTTTTCTATAGAACAATTGACGTTAGGATAAGTTTTCTATAGAAAAATTGACATTAGGATAAGTTTTCTATAGAAAAATTGACGTTAGGATAAGTTTTCTATAGAAAAATTGACGTTAGGATAAGTTTTCTCTAAAAAAATTGACGTTAGGATAAGTTTTCTCTAAAAAAATTGACGTTAGGATAAGTTTTCTATAGAAACATTGACGTTAGGATAAATTTTCTATAGAGAAATTGATGATAGGAAAAATTTTCTATAGAAAAATTGATGATAGGAAAAATTTTCAGAGAAAAATTGACGATAGGATAAGTTTTCTATACAAAAATTGAATTGATAGAAAGAGTTTTCTGTTAAAACTGTGCCTTTTTCATGAAAGCTATGAAGACTTGAGTCTGGGAAACAGGTAAATTTTTCTGGAATTTTCATTTTTGTTTTTTTTTTTTTATAAAATTTAAAGTTGCACGTATGTTAATGCTATTAAAACCCGCATTCGTTGCAATGCGAAAAAATTTAGCAACCACAAAAAATGATAACATTTTCAAAAGACCAATTTATTGTTGTTTATGTTACTAAACAAACCTGGTCTTTAAACAATTTCTTTTTAACGTATTTTCATGTCTTTTACTTTATAAACTAGTAACACACTAAATAAAATAAAAGTAAACTGAAAACATTTTATTTTAACTTTAAAACCCGTTTAAAAACATTTCATTTCATTATTTCTACCGATAGTCGTCGCTGGGTTGTCAATGGCTGCTGAAAAGCTGCCAACAACAGGTGAACCAGCCTTAAAAATCCATTAAAAAGAATAAAAGAAAACAAATATTTTAATTAAGCGGAAAAAAGACAGTTATTTTTGAGACGTTTTTCATAGCACAAACTTTATTTATAGTTCCCAAATCTGATATTTAAATCGAGAAAATACTTTTCCTTTCATTTTATAGTTAAAATGGTTTCTGTGTCATTTCTAAACTTTTTTTTTTCAAAATTTCTAAAAGAAAATTAATTTGTAGTATTTAGTAGGAAAGGTCATGTTTTATGTGATTAAAGAAATACTAGATTTTTTTAAGCTGCTTATTTTTCTGTTGAAAAAAAAAACACACAAAATTTTAATGACTTTAAATAAGCAGGTGGCAACAACATTTTAGAAAACTCGACACGAAAATCGTTGTTTTTAATGACAGTTTTTAGGAAATTATGATGAGTGATGCTAACGATGAGAATGGGGGAGATTAACAACAGAACAGACATTTGAAAATTTTGAAAACATGATTTTAGGAAGAAAGAAATTTGGAATCTTTAAATGTTTAGATAATAAAAACATGGGTTTTTAAAGAAAAACCATTTCCAAAAAAACTTTTGAGACCAGAAACTGTTCCTAACACCGACTTAACTTTTCCACCATAATTCTTTCTAAAAAAACTTACCCCATCTTGAATTTTTCTATAGAATACTTATCGCATTGCCAATTTTTCTGGAAAAAAACTTATCCTGTCGTCAATTTTTCTGACTGAAAACTTATCCTGTCGTCAATTTTTCTTTAGAAAACTTATCCTTACGTCAATTTTTCTATAGAAAACTTGACCTTTCGTCAATATTTCTATAGAAAACTTATCTTATCGTCAATTTTCCTATAGAAAAGTTATCCTATCGTCAATTTTTTTTATAGAAAACTTATCCTATCGTCAATTTTTCGATAGAAAACTTATTCTATCATCAATTTTTCTATAGAAAACTTATCCTAAGGTCAATTTTTCTTATCCTATCGACAATTTTTCTATAAAAAACTTATCCTATCGTTAATTTTTCTATAGAAAACTTATCATATCGTCAATTTTTCTATAGAAAACTTCTCCTATCGTCAGTTTTTCTATAGAAAACTTTTCCTTTCTTGAATTTTTTGATAGAAAACTTAATCTGTCTTAAATTTTTCTATAAAAAAAACTTATCCTATCTTGAATTTTTCTATAGAAAACTTAATCTATCTTGAATTTTTCTATAAAAAACTTCATCTATCTTGAATTTTTCTATAGAAAACATAACATATCTTCCATTTTTCTATAGAAAACTTATCCCATCTTGAATTTTTCTATAGAAAACTTATCCTATCGTCAATTGAATTCATCAATTTTTCTATAGAAAATTATCCTATCGTTAATTCTTCTATAGAAAACTTATCCTATCTTGAATTCTTCTATAGAAAACTTATCCTATCTTGAATTCATCTATAGAAAACTTATCCTATCTTGAATTCTTCTGAAGAAAACTTATCCTTTCTTGAATTTTTCTATAGAAAACTTATCCTATCTTGAGCTCTTCTATAGAAAACTTATCCTATCTTGAATTCTTCTGTAGAAAACTTATCCTATCTTGAATTCTTCTATAGAAAACTTATCCTATCTTGAATTTTTCTATAGAAAACTTATCCTATCGTCAATTTTTCTATAGAAAACTTATCCTATTGTCAATTTTTCTATATAAAACTTATCCTTACCTCAATTTTTCTATAGAAAATTTTTCCTATCGTCAATTTTTCTATAGAAAACTTATCTTATCTTCCATTTTTCTATAGAAAACTTATGCTAACGTCAATTTTTCTATAGAAAACTTATCCTATCGTATATTGTTCTATAGAAAACTTATCCTATAGTCAATGTTTCTATAGAAAACTTATCCTATCGTTTATTTTATTATAGAAAACTTATCCTTTCGTCAATTTTTCTACAGAAAACTTATCCTATCTTGAACTTTTCTATAGAAAACTTATCCTATCGTCCATTTTTCTATATAGTTCGGGAAATGGTGTATTCTTTATTTTTAATTTTATATTAAAAACCTGTAAAAAAAGATATTTTTACCAAAAAAGAAAAACAAAATTAAACATCGAAGAAAGTGCGAATGGATAATTCTGGTAATGTGCAATGTAATGTCATGCCACAAAAGCAATGAATGAATGAATGGGATGCCTCGTACAACATAAATTTAGCAGTAAAATATTGTGAGACGTTGAGGGTATAGCACAACGGACGGACGTATAGACGGACGTATGGACCAGTTATAAAACTCTTAAACAAAATATTTTCTATATGAACCTGTGTTAAAAAGATTGTTTAAAATTTAACTGGGTCGTCAGCGCTCACTCGATGATTTTGGCTTATTTTTGTCGCCCAACTAACAAGTTATAAAAAAAGACGGACTGAGGGACGGACGGACATAGTGAAAGACAGACTTACAAAATGTGTGTAAAAGAAATGCTAAAGAATCGTTGATGGTTGCACTTGCTGCACGTGATATCTTGTCTTATGAAAAAGAAATGTACTCCAATGAATCTGGCATCTTAGCTTCGGAAAGCAAACTACAACGATTTCAAGTATAATCAACAGATGCCAGTTAAGTAAAGACCCAATATCAAGTAGTTTCTTTAAATTTTTATAGCCACTTGCTGCTGCTTTAGGAATTTTTTATGCTACAATTCATTTTATTAACCATTAAAAATTGCAACTTCAACAACAAAATAATGGCCACAAATTTCAGCTCCGTCTCCAAATCAACCATTAACTTCTTTTGTCTGTCCTTCTCTCTTTCTATCAATTCAGTCAAAGACTCCTAAAAAGTCTGTGTCTTGAATTTTCGACATCCACTTGATAGTGGCAAAGATTGTCTGTCAGTCTGGTTTTCTTCTTCGGCTGCAGCTTCTGCTGCTGCCTTTAAAAAGTAAAAGTAACCACGCATCTTTTTTATTTCTTACGGGTTTTTTTATCGGTTTTTATGGCTATTTCTTTAGCTTCTTTCTGCTTTATTTAAATTTAAAAGACATTTTTTGTATCCAAAAAGAAAAAAACCAAAAACACTTAAAATTTTGTTTTTATATGCTTTCGATTTCTTTCAGATATTATCAAAACTGTTCTTAATTATATACACCTGGGGATGGGTTTGTCTACGGTAAAAAATCTAATTAATTTAGACAAAATTGGTGTCATTGTGTTTTAAAACGTTTAACAAAAATCGCCCCTGAATGAATGAAAAAAAACTGAAAATGGGAAGTTTTACTTATAAAGAAAAAACTAAAGATAGGATGTTTTTCTTTATAAAGAAAACTGAAGATTGGAAGAGTTTTCTTTCTTAAAAACTCTCCCCATAGAAAACTTATCCTATCGTCAATTTTTTTTATAGAAAACTTATCCTATCGTAAATTTTTCTATAGAAAACTTATCCTAACGCCAATTTTTCTATAGAAAACTTATCCTAACGTCAATTTTTCTATAGAAAACTTATCCTAACGTCAATTTTTTATAGAAAACTTATCCTATCGTCAATTTTTCTATAGAAAACTTATCCTATCGTAAATTTTTCTATAGAAAACTTATTCTATCGTAAATTTTTCTCTAGAAAACTTATCCTATCGTCAATTTTTCTGTAGAAAACTTGTGCTATTGTCAATTTATCTATAGAAAACTTATCATATCGTCTATTTTTCTAAAGAAAACTTATCCTTTTGTCAATTTTTCTATAGAAAACTTATCCTATCGTCAATTTATCTTTAGAAAACTTATCCTTTCGTTAATTTTTCTATAGGAAACTTGTGCTATTGTCAATCTTTAATTATCGTAAATTTTTCTCTAGAAAACTTATCCTATCGTCAATTTTTCTATAGAAAACTTAATCTAAGTTTTCTATAGAAAAAATGACGATAGGATAAGTTTTTTACAGAAAAATTGACGATATTATAAGTTTTCTATAGAAAAATTGACGATAGGATAAGTTTTTTATAGAAAAATTGACGATAGGAAAATTGACGTAAGGATAAGTTTTCTATAGAAAAATTGACGAAGGGATAAGTTTTCTATAGAAAAATTGACGATAGGATAAATTTGACGATATGATAAGTTTTCTATAGAAAAATCGTAAATTTTTCTATAGAAAACTTATTTTATCGTCAATTTGTCTATAGAAAACTTATCCTATCATCAATTTTTCTATAGAAAACTTATCCTAAAGTCAATTTTTCTATAGAAATCTTATCCTATCGTCAATTTTTCTGTCGAAAACTTATCCTATCTTGAATTTTTCTATAGAAAACTTAATCTGTCTTCAATTTTTCTATAAGAAAACTTGTCCTATCTTGAATTTTTCTATAGAAAACCTAATCTATCTTGAATCAATTTTTCTATAGAAAACTTATCCTATCGTCAATTTTTCTATAAAAACCTATCCTATTGTCAATTTTTCTATAGAAAACTTATTCTATTATCAATTTTTTTTACAGAAAACTTATCATATCGTTAATTTTTCTATAGAAAACTTATCCTAAAGTCAATTTTTCTATAGAAATCTTATCCTATCGTCAATTTTTCTGTCGAAAACTTATCCTATCTTGAATTTTTCTATAGAAAACTTAATCTGTCTTCAATTTTTCTATAAGAAAACTTGTCCTATCTTGAATTTTTCTATAGAAAACCTAATCTATCTTGAATCAATTTTTCTATAGAAAACTTATCCTATCTTGAATTTTTCTATAGAAAACTTATCCTATCTTGAATTTTTCAATCGAAAACATATCCTATCGTCAATTTTTCTATAGAAAACTTCTCCTATAGTCAATTTTTCTATAGAAAACTTCTCCTATCGTCAATTTTTCTATAGAAAACTTATCCTATCGTCAATTTTTCTATAGAAAACTTATCCTATCGTCAATTTTTCGATAGAAAACTTATCCTATCGTCAATTTTTCTATAGAAAACTTATTCTATCGTAAATTTTTCTACAGAAAACTTAGCCTTTCATCAATTTTTCTATAGAAAACTTATCCTATCATCAACTTTTCTATAGAAAACGTATCCTTTCGTAAATTTTTCTATAGAAAACTTATCCTTTTGTCAATTTTTCTAAAGAAAACTTATCCTATTATCAATTTTTCTATAGAAAATTTATCCTATCGTCAACTTTTCTATAGAAAATTTATTCTTTCGTCAATTTTCCTATAGAAAATTTATTCTTTCATCAATTTTTCTCTAGAAAATTTATCCTATCGTCAATTTTTCTGTAGAAAACTTAGTCTGTCATTAATTTTTCTATGGAAAACTTAGTCTATCATCAATTTTTTTATAGAAAACTTAGTCTATCATCAATTTTTTTATAGAAAACTTATTCTGTCGTCAATTTTTCTATAGAAAACTTATTCTATCTTAATTTTTTTTTTTATAGAAAACTTATCCTCTCGTCAATTTTTCTTTAGAAAACTTATCCTTTCGTCAATTTTTCTATAGAAAACTTATCCTATTATCAATTTTTCTATAGAAAACTTACAAAGAGTTTTCTTTATAAAGAAGAAACTTGCGTTAGGAAGAGTTTTCTGATTATATTAAATAATCTGACTTTAGGAAGGGTTAGGAAGTGTTTTATATGTATAGAAAAACTCTGACTTTAGGAAGTGTTTGAAAAAAACTGACTTTAGGAAGAGTTTTCTATAATTAAAAAAAAACAATATCAAGAGTTTTTGATAACAATTTCGTAATAACTGTTATACCTTGATAATAATTTCTACCTTGAGACTTGAGATTAAAGATTTTCTTGACATATATTTATCTTTTTTTTTAACATAGATATCTCTGCAAATTTACACAAATTTGTTATTTCTTATCTTTTCTTAGTTATTTTTTCTTCATTCTGTTTTGCTCATTAGGTTCTTTGTCTCCGAAAAAAAGGCAAACATTTAAAAACCCAAAATCTTAATGAGTTGAGTACAAAATGTTAACTAATTCTAACAAATAAGTTCTAGGTAAATAATAAATTTATTTTCGTCTACTAATTAAGTTATTTAAACAACAAAACTTTACACTTTTAATTAGGTTATAAACAAAATTGTAACATATACCCGTTTTCTTAGCGTATTTTGACACTTTGAGGCTACAAAACGTTTGAAATTTTTTTTATAAAATTTCTTACACCTTTTGAGGGCAATATAAAAATAAGGTAAATTAATATCTAAAAAGTTGTATATGGCTTGAAAAAGGCAGGTTGTTTTACAAAATTTTCTGTTTTTTTTTTGTCAGATGATTGTCATTTTTTTAATTTTCTTTTGGAATTCGAATTCGTGCGATTTGTAATTTATGGTCATTAGTGGTAATTGATTATAATTGACTTTGATATTTGTAAGATTTTGTAAAAGTGAGAATTTGGATCTGTCATAAGATATGTAACACTTTAATAAATATTTCTTGCATTAAGTAATGACAGCTACTTACCTACTGCATATGCCCCTATTGCCGTTCTCAACTCAATTCAGTTTGGTTGTCTGCAGTCGACCCAACTTCCAATCAATTATTTTTAATATTGGAGAATTTAACGTTTATTCGTTCGCAATAACTAAAAATAAGTTATCTTCTCCAATATCCAAAAATAATTTGGTTGAGTGAAAGTTGGGTCGACTGGCAGACAACCAAACTGAGTTGAGTTGAGAACGGCAACAGGGTCAGACAACCAAACTGAGTTAAGTTGAAAACGGCAATAGGGGCAAAAGTCGTGCAGTAGAAATAAAAGGAAGTGAACTCTGCAATGAGAACATTGTGGAAGTAGAACTATGTTCTAAAATTTTGGAACATATTGAAGAGTTTTATAGGACACTTAAAATTCGTTTTGACCACTTCAAAATTATGAAATATTTTACCTTGTTTTCTTATAAAAAAGACAATTATCAACACATACTTAACATTCGATTTTAGACTTTCCCAGCAAAACTTTGGTAATGGCAAGTACTCTGGTAACCGGTTACCTTGTAATGACTACAACATACCCTCCGAATAACTAATAAGTTATTACAGAAGTACTTATTTGTAATTAAGATGGTAATTTAAACTGAATGGCCCCGGTTCGAATCCCACCAAGACCAACAATTTTTTTTAATTTTTTTTTTATTAAAAGAGTTTTTAAATGATTTTTTAATCTTAAGAACTTAAATATTACCTTCTGTAAAAAAAATGTTGGAAAACTAACTCATGGTAATGAAAAAATACCATCATGAGTTAATTTTGATTATGTAGGGGATGTTGGATACCAAACGCAGTTCTGATTGGTCTTAACTTGGTAAGCCCAACTTATCTGGGTCATCCTTCATCTCAACTGCCGACACTGACCTCCTCGTGGTATCACCCAGGGAGCTAACATGTACCGAGAGTTGTCCCATAAGATCGATAAAAATGGGTTAGGACGACGGGCTAGTTACCCTCTCTTGGAAAAAATAATTAGTATGAAGAGGATAAAATTAGAATTAAAATGTTCCACCAAATAATGAGAGAAGAGCGCGTCCGAAACTTCCATGGAAAGACCAGGTAGAGGAACATTTTTCAAAGCTTGACCTATAAAATTGGAGAATATTCACACTAGATCGAAGTCCATGGAATTCCAAAATATGCTCGGACTTTGACCTTAACAGGTAAGTAAGAGTCAATGTTATATAACCAAAAAGTAAGATTTAAACTATTTAAGTTTTAAAATAATTAAAAAAATACCCCTTTATTTTAAAATCGTATAGAAATATTTTTCTAAAAACTACAACAAAGCAACAAAAAAAAACAGGGAAAAACAAAGTTATTGTCACATGATTTTGGATCTAAAAATAAAAATTGTATATATTAATTATATGCTGCTAAGTTTTCAACATATGAAGTAGCTCAGTGGAAGAGTCTCCGCCTAGCAGTCGTAGGGGTCTGGGTTCGAGCCCCCATGGGGTCATAAAAAAAATATTGTGTTTCGTTTAAAAATATATTTTTTTAAAATAAAACAACAACAAAAAAAGTTGTTGTTGTTGTTTTCCAATTGCTTACCCAAGTCATTACTTTTCTGCAATTGGTAAGTACTTGCCTCCAATGACATCCCCATGTTAATGTAATGACTTAAACAGTGAATGTGTAAGTAGTTCGTGTTCAATAGTTTAGCTGTTTAACTCATTACTTGGTAATGAAAAGTTTTGCTGGGTTGTAATTTGTAGTGTAAAAAATGTTAACAATTTTTTGTTACACATTTTTTCAAAATCTCTTATTTATAATTGTCTCGATATTAAAGTTTCCGACTTGTTCGTTTTAATAATGGTTTTTAAAAAAATAAACTGCAAAAAAACTTTTGTTAATTGTACAAAGTTTTCAATGGAAAAACAAACAATAAATTAATGCAATGCAAACATTTAGCAAAATTCACGATTTATTTTAATTATAGTTTTTTTTCTTTCTGAAAAAAATTTCATAAAAATCTATTTGTTTAATCGGTTACTTATGGTTGACCTTGATTTTGGGTTATGGTCAGTCTGAGTCTGCATTTTTTAATTAATTAAACAGATTGTTAATATTTTTTGGTACAAAATTTCACGATAAATTTTCAATTGTTTTAAATTTAACATTTTTCTGTTTAAAACGAAAAGCTATACGAAATTTTATGATGCATATTATCTGAAGGTTAGAAGTTTGAAAATAAATATAGAGCATTTTGAAGAAATATATATACAATAAAATGTCACTTAGCCATAGCCACGATCAAGATGTAAACAAGGATATAAACAAGGATATAAACTAAGACATAGACTAATGGATGTATTTAGAAGATTATTTTTTTGAGAAATCACCAAAGAGAATATTTTTTGACCAGTTTGGAAGACCACAAAATGATTTGTCGTCTGCGCGATTAAAAAACTAGTCGAAGAAGATTCGTGCCTAAGCTTTAAAATTTACTGTTTAAAAATACAATAACAAAAGGCATATCAATTCAAAATCAAGCATTTAAGTGATTGAAATACGACAGTTTGTAACGCTATTTTGCACAGTTAGATGATAAAAAGGTTACTTCTATAGTGTTGTTTTTCAAAAACTATTTAATGCACATAGATAGTGGGTACTGTAGCTAAGTGGGTTAACACGCCAACTACTAAACATAACATATCATTTTTAGCCTGGGTTCGATTTCCAGTCGCGGACGTCGATGAAAAAATAAATAAAATAACAAGAAATATCGCAACTTCTTCAGTGTTCTACAAATAGACTTTTCACCCTATTTCAAGTCTCTATTCTCTCTCTTAGGTAACTCAAACCGTATACATATACTCTACATATCCCAGCTAGCATCTTTGGAAAATTTTAATCAAATATGAGTCTTTTTTGACTTCGCTGCACGATTAAAATGATCATTTATGATATCACTTATGAGTCAAAAATGATATTTTTGTGTGAGAAAATGGTACCCTTCATGCCACTCTTCAAAAAGAGTCTTTAATGACTCGTTTTGCTGATTAGAATATTTTGCTAGATTTGTTAAAAAAGATAATAAAGCTTTTTATTACTTAACACAGTATATCTATTTTTAGAACACGTCATATCAATTTTTAGAACAGTGATGTTGCGTTAATAATTACAGAAATTGATGTTGCCGAGACCGAGGATCGAACCTAGGCTGCTGAATATGATATGTTATGCTTAGTAGTCGACGTGCTTACCAACTAAGCCGCATCACCCATAATGAGATACTAGTCTTTTTGATATATTACACACATTTTACAAGATTTTTTGTGCTATTTTTAACTAGTCTCTTGCCAAGCGTCTATGAGTCTTTTTGTTCTCTTTTTTGATCACCAAACTGATTGCACACATTCTGGTTTCAAATAGTCGCTTTCAAGGTATTTTCTGAATCTTTTTGTGGTCTTTTTTGACCACCAAACTGATTAAAATAAAATAAAAAAACAGTCGTATTAGAATCGTTTGCACGATAAAATTTTGACTGCACACATTCTGCAATAATTTTTTATACTTTTGCAAACCAGTCGTTTTCTAAGCGTTTTAAGGAGTCTTTTTGGAATCTTTTTTAGATCACCAAACTGATTAATCAATTTTTGATCATCTATACGAATCCCAAAAGACTAATTTTGCTGATATTATCGTCAACAATCACCAAACTGCTAGCTGGGATAAACTGAAAAAAATCTAAATTGAGTCAAAAATGGTTCGTAAAAAACTCATAAACGGTTCACAAAGTGGTTCATAGAAAATTCTCTCAAGGGAGTCGCGGCTAGGGTACCATTTTCTCCCGAAGGCACAGTCTTTTTCGAATCGAAAATTTCGAGGTATTTTGTGAGTCTTTTTGTGGTCTTTTTTGATCACCAAACTGATTAAATTAACATAAAAAACAGTCGTATTAGAGTGTGCTCACAATTGATGCGTACGACGAAATTCGTCTTGCGTATCGAACAGTGCGATAGGTTTATTTCTATTTCTGTTGTAAAATATTAGAAATTATATGTGTTCTTGTTAAATATGGTCACCTTATAAAATGTAAACAAAAAAATATTTATTTCAAATAAAATTATTTAAATATAATAATCTTTGTGAAATAATAAAAGAATAAAATAAAAAAAAAATGCAAATTTTGTGAGTGCGCGATATGTTCGAAAGTGTGAGTAATTTGTGCAAATAAAAAATCAACAAAAATGGCGTCAAAAACGTTTATTCATCCCAAATGTGTTCAATGGACGAATTTACAAGACGAATTTTTAATGCCGAATTCGTCGTCCTGGACGAAATTAGTCATTCGTCCCAATTTTGTTTCTATCTTTAGGATCGTTTGTACGATAAGATTTTGACTGCCCACATTCTGCAAGAATTGTTTGTGCTTTTGTAAACAAGTCGTTTTCTAAGCATTTTAAGGAGTATTTTTGGAATCTTTTTTAGATCACTAATTAATCAGTTTTTGATCTTCTATACGAATCCCAAAAGACTCATTTTGCTGATATTATCGTCAACAACCACCAAATTGCTAGCTGGGAACTTAGAGCTACTTATACTTTACTAGAATGTGGTTTAAAACATTTCATTATGTTAAATTATATATTAATGATTTCACTCTTTGGAAGCTCTTCATATTAATCATAAAAATGGATTTGCGTTTACTGGAAAAACACTTGAAAATTTTGAATATTTTTTTTTTCAAAATCGATCTTTTTCTTAATCTCCTCTGGATAAACAAATGATTTCGAATAAATTGAAAACCTATTTCTACCACCCATTTGACAATATTTAATTACTTTATAGTTTTCCTCTTTACACAATAAATTAACAATAACCGTTATTTTTATTATTGTTTTATTATGTCATAAAATTTAAACTTATTTTACTGAGATATCAATTTATGATCGTTACTTTTCATTTGACACTTTTTCCCAACGTTTCTTAAGACCCTCAGAAAAAAACCAAAATAATAATTAAAAAATAATTAAATATTTGTTTATATCAAAATAAAAAAGACAACATTAACAAAATAAACCAAATAAAACTCAAAATAACATGCGATCAACGAAAAGATAATCATGATAATGACGACAATCGAGTCATAAATATTTACTCAAGTGAAGATCGAAAATATCTGCTCGTTTTTTTAAGACTTTGTTAAAATTTGGGAACTTTTATGGTTGAAAATTTAAAAAGTTTATTACATTTTAATGTTGTTTTGGAGTTATAGCATATAAAATATTTGAACAAAAAATTCAGCCAAATTAAAATTAAATTTTATTTTTATTTAACATTTTTTTTTTTTTTAAAGAATATTTATGTATTTTTAAGTTGTAAACCCTTTGTTTTGTTGTTAAACAAAAGTTGTTAAAAACGTTGAAAAAATGGTAGTAAACTGAAGTTACTACCAACAAAAAAAAAATATCTATCATTAACTTATTTGGCAGAAATTTCACATAATGTCGGAAAAAGCTATTACATTTCTTTCATCACTGGCATAACAAAAAAAAAAAAAAAATATATATATATATATATATATACGTATAAAAACTATTAAAAAAAAGTAAAATTTGCCATCATTAATCATATCAACCAAAAATGTACGTCAAAATTTGAATAGATCAGTAGTTTCTTAGACAATCAGACAAGTTCCAGCGCGATCACTTCATACATATTTCACACATGTCGATCAAGATAAGAAAAGAAATGAAAGATTCTTTCATGCTAATAGGTTTCTCTGACATTTTGATTACTATGTTTTTTTTTTATAAAGCCTACCCATAAGTATCTTATCTGACTTAATGAGGAACCATGTAAAATGATAACACGATTTTGTGTGGCAAATTTAATGAGATCTTTATGTATTTGCTTCAATTAATCAAAGATCTTTATACCGTTCTTTATGAAAGTTATGCCCCCTTTGAACTTGAAAATGTACCGAAAATCAAAATTGAAAACCATATATATATATTTTTTTTTTCAATTTTCCAAGAACAATGAAGAAAATTGTTGCAATTTCTGATCGGAAAAGTCATTTGAATCTAAAGCCAATTAAAAGATATATATCGCTAGTTAACCTTTTCATGTCAATATTAAAGTGAGTAAGGTTAAAAATATTTTGATTATATTAAGTTTATGGGCCCTAAATATTAACTGATATCAATATCAGGTCTCTTTCACTTCTGGTTTCACCGTTATGAGATGTTGCTCATAAGCAACATTTTATTTCATATGTGATATGAAACCAAACTAATTATTTTGTGGGTTACGACACAAGTGTACCTTTAATTTTAACATTTTTGGAATACCTACACCTTTTCATTCAAGATCGCATGATCGTCTGATCTTAGATTAGATTAAAGAGAGGATCCCACAGAATTCGGGGAGAGTTAACAAGACCCTATGCTTCTTTTTTGGATCTATATGTGTATACATCGATGACTTCAATATTTCGATTCGTGATCTCCCAGTTTTTTCTAGGCGTTATTACTGTGGCAATATCCTTATTCCAATCCACATATCGTCGTGTGGGAGTTTATGTGCTCTATCCGCCATTTTACACATTTTCAGTTAATGATCTAGGTTAATGATTTAGGTTATCGATCCTAAATTTTTCAAATCTGCAATCCGTTTTCAGCTATCTCATCTAGTTTCTGAGATAAATAGTGTATGTTTTGTTCTATATCTTTCAAAACAGATTTTTTATGATGTTTTGTCTATACGCCAAGTATATGGTGTAAAAATCTCAAAATTCTATCGTATAGTTTTTTTTTAGACAAATTAAGTTAAAACTTTAAGATCGATTTTCTCAAAATGCATTTTTGGCGTATAGAGTACATAAACTCCCGCACGACGATATGATTTTATGTACTCTATTCTGGAGAGGAGTGTCCTATTTTGTCTGATCTTAGCTTGCATTGAGTATAGATTTCTTTTGTTGCAAATTTATATTACAATTGCATCAACGTAAATATTTTATTAGAAATTTGACTTCTCGACAGATTTTTTCTTCTTTTAAAGCAGTTTCTCAAACATACAGGCCGGTATGTGATCGTTTTTAAATCGATCGATTCCAGATATATGTATTTTTGAGATAATTTTCCCCATTTCCACAAAAAATTCAAACCAAATGAAAAATAAGATATCAGTTTTGGGAACAATACCAATAATTATCTCAAGAATATACCAGAAATCGATTGCTTTAAAAACGATCGATTTCTTTCACATACCTGAGGATCTTGTTCCTCTGTTTCAAACTCTCAGTGTATAAAATATTGCTACTATAGACAAATGTTGCCTATAAGCAACATTGGGTTTAAAAAACTCCTAACATAACAATAAAAAATTGTTTTAGCTGTTTATACGGTCGATCGATTCCAGATATTTGTATTTTTGAAATAATTTCCCTCATGTCTTCTTTTAAAGCATTTCCTCAAACAGACAGGCCGGTATGTGATCCTTTTCAAATCGATCGATTCCAGATATATGTATTTTTGAGATAATTTTCCCCATTTCCACAAAAAATTCAAACCAAATGAAAAATAAGATATTAGTCAGAAGAATTATATACCGAAAATCGATTGCTTTGAAAACGATCGATTTCTATCACATACCGGAAGATCTTGTTTTTCTATTTCAAACTCCCTGGATTGATTTTTTTTTAAATATTGCTACTATGGACAAATGTTGCCTATAAGCAACATTGTGTTTATAAAATTTCACATTTATCTCATTTTCTTAGCTGGTATTTAAAGCAAAATTCTTTTTTTGGAAAAACAAATTCTTTATGTTTTGATTTGAATTTTTGTAAAAGACACTTTTTACACATTTTTTACACACGTTTTTACACCACTTCAATTAGCTCACAAATTGATACTTATAAAGCATTTAAAAATGTAACTTCGTAATTAAATGCTCACAAATGTTAATTTCAGTTGTGAAAAAACAGTTTGCAAAAACAAAAAAAAAACTAAAGAAACTATGATAAAAAATTCACAATGTTGCTTATAAGCAACAACTGACATTAAGTGGTTAAGATGAATTGACTTTGTCCTAGTCATACAATTTGTACTATACTTTTCTCATTTTGATGTGGTTTTGCGGTTACAATAAAAAACTTTTTTGTAAAAGATGATAAAAAGTTCCAGAATTTTTAACCCCTATTTGCCCAATTTTTTAATAAGGTATCAGTCATCTGTTATTTTCATTGTACTCCTATTTCGTAGCTCATCCACGAGCTTTTAATTTTATATTTTATCGCTGTTTATTTCAGATATATTGCGCTACTCAGTTGTCTCGTTTCTACCCTTTTTACCCTCTAAAGGGTCCTTAAAAAAAAAAATACAGCTAATTTTGGTATAAATTTGTTGGCCCTAAAAAAACACATGAGTTTAAAAAGCACGTGAGCTTAAAATTTGTCTATTTTTGAAAAAAAGTACTAATCACTTGTCCTCTTGGAGATATACCCTTTTTACCCAAAAAGTGCATCTGATTTCGGTATAAATATTTTTTTATATGTTCGTTTTCTCTAAAGATACACGTGAGTTTAAAAGGTACCAAACCTTTTGTCTCTTTTTGGAAAAAGTACTCATCATGTGTCCTCTTAAGTTTGTTGTTGATTCAAATCTGGTTTTGCTTCTATCGCTTTTAGTTTTGGAGATTTAGCGTATCTTTTTTCCCCTTTTAACTCTATGGGATAAAAAAAAATACTTCTTAGTGGATTTTTTGATTGAAAAAGGTCAAAAATGGTCAAAAACGCTTGAGTTTGTTTCCAAAAGTAAATCAACAATATTGGTTTTTCTGACACGTAAAACCATTAGAAACTCTGGTTCGAAAATAGAGAATTGGGTCAGCTTTAGATAATATTTGAAGATATTGAGTAGTTATTCAAGCAATATTTTAGATATTACCTTAATAAACTTGTTAGGTTTGTCATCTGGACCAGGACTCCTGCTGGTGTTCATAATTTTAGCAACAGAATCTATCTCTTCTAAGGTCACGGTAAAAATTTTACCGCTTTCAAAATAGCTGCTGTGGCTTAGCTTATTAGCACGTCGACTACTAAGCATAAGATATCAAATTCGGCCCGGGTTCGAGTCCCAGTCACGTGTACATCAATTTCTGTAATTATAATTAATTACATACATCTTTCATCGGCGTTAAGCACCGCAGAATTAACACGCCGTCGATGTAAAATAAATAAAATTGAGCTTTTAAGTTCTTAAGAGGCTTAAACTCAAATCTAGTATTTTTTTACTAGTTTTTTTTTATAAAGTAATCAATTGACTCCCCTATAGACTACAAAGGGTTCATTGATGACAAATTATTGCATAATATTTCAAGGATTCCATTAAACTTAAGAACACTTCATATCTTCAAACACTTGACATAACAAAGTTCTCCAAATTTCCAAACCAATTATTTTGCAACATATCAAATTCGGCCCGGGTTCGAGCACCAGCCATCTACATCAATATCTGTAATTATAATTAATCTCCTCAGCATCTTCCATCGATGTTAAGCACTGCAGAATTAACACGCCGTCGATGTAAAATAAACAAAATTGAGCTTTTAAGATCTTAAGAGGCTTGAACTCAAATCTAGTATTTTTTTTACAAGTTTTTTTTTTTTTATAAAGTAATCAATTGACTCCCCTATAGACTACAAAGGGTTCATTGATGACAAGTTATTGCATAACATTTCAAGTATTCCATTAAACTTAAGAACACTTAATATCTTCAAATACTTGACATAACAAAGTTCTCCAAACTTCCAAACCAATTATTTTGCGACATATCAAATTCGGCCCGGGTTCGAGCCCCAGTCATCTACATCAATATCTGTAATTATAATTAATTTCCTCAGCATCTTTCATCGGCATTAAGCACTGCAGGATTAACACGCCGTCGATGTAAAATAAATAAAATTGAGCCTTTAAGATTTTAAGAGGCTTAAACTCAAATCTAGTATTTTTTACAAGTTTTTTTTTTATTAAGTAATCAATTGACTTCCCTATAGACTACAAAGGGTTCGTTAATGACAAATTATTGCATAATATTTCAAGGATTCCATTAAACTTAAGAACACTTTGTATCTTCAAATATTTTTCATAATAAAGTTCTCCAAATTTCCAAACCAATTATTTTGCAACATATCAAATTCGGCCCGGGTTCGAGCCCTAGTTATCTACATCAATATCTGTAGTTATAATTAATTTCCTCAGCATCTTTCATCGGCGTTAAGCACTGCAGGATTAACACGCCGTCGATGTAAAATAAATAAAATTGAGCTTTTAAGATCTTAAGAGGCTTGAACTCAAATCTAATATTTTTTTACAAGTTTTTTTTTATTATAAAGTAATCAATTGACTCCCCTATAGACTACAAAGGGTTCATTGATGACAAATTATTGCATAATATTTCAAGGATTCCATTAAACTTAAGAACACTTCAAATATTTTTTATAACAAAGTTCTCCAAATTTCCAAACCAATTTTTTTGCAACATAAAAATTCGGCCCGGGTTCGAGCCCCAGTCATCTACATCAATATCTGTAATTATAATTAATTTCCTCAGCATCTTTCATTGACGTTAAGCACTGCAGGATTAACACGCCGTCGATGTAAAATAAATAAAATTGAGCTTTTAAGATCTTAAGAGGCTTAAACTCAAATCCAGTATTTTTTACAAGCTTTTTTTTTATAAAGTAATCAATTGACTCCCCTATAGACTACAAAGGGTTCATTGATGACAAATTATTGCATAATATTTCAAGGATTCCATTAAACTTAAGAACACTTCAAATATTTTTTATAACAAAGTTCTCCAAATTTCCAAACCAATTTTTTTGCAACATATCAAATTCGGCCCGGGTTCGAGCCCCAGTCATCTACATCAATATCTGTAATTATAATTAATTTCCTCAGCATCTTTCATCGGCATTAAGCACTGCAGGATTAACACGCCGTCGATGTAAAATAAATAAAATTGAGCCTTTAAGATTTTAAGAGGCTTAAACTCAAATCTAGTATTTTTTTACAAGTTTTTTTTTTATTAAGTAATCAATTGACTTCCCTATAGACTACAAAGGGTTCGTTAATGACAAATTATTGCATAATATTTCAAGGATTCCATTAAACTTAAGAACACTTCAAATATTTTTTATAACAAAGTTCTCCAAATTTCCAAACCAATTTTTTTGCAACATATCAAATTCGGCCCGGGTTCGAGCCCCAGTCATCTACATCAATATCTGTAATTATAATTAATCTCCTCAGCATCTTTCATCGGCGTTAAGCATCGCAGAATTAACACGCCGTCGATGTAAAATAAACAAAATTGAGCTTTTAAGATCTTAAGAGGCTTGAACTCAAATCTAGTATTTTTTTTACAAGTTTTTTTTATAAAGTAATCAATTGACTCCCCTATAGACTACAAAGGGTTCATTGATGACAAATTATTGCATAATATTTCAAGGATTCCATTAAACTTAAGAACACTTCAAATATTTTTTATAACAAAGTTCTCCAAATTTCCAAACCAATTTTTTTGCAACATATAAAATTCGGCCCGGGTTCGAGCCCCAGTCATCTACATCAATATCTGTAATTATAATTAATTTCCTCAGCATCTTTCATCGGCATTAAGCACTGCAGGATTAACACGCCGTCGATGTAAAATAAATAAAATTGAGCCTTTAAGATTTTAAGAGGCTTAAACTCAAATCTAGTATTTTTTTACAAGTTTTTTTTTATTAAGTAATCAATTGACTTCCCTATAGACTACAAAGGGTTCGTTAATGACAAATTATTGCATAATATTTCAAGGATTCCATTAAACTTAAGAACACTTTGTATCTTCAAATATTTTTCATAATAAAGTTCTCTAAATTTCCAAACCAATTATTTTGCAACATATCAAATTCGGCCTGGGTTCGAGCCCCAGTCATCTACATCAATATCTGTAATTATAATTAATTTCCTCAGCATCTTTCATCGGCGTTAAGCTTTGCAGGATTAACACGCCGTCGATGTAAAATAAATAAAATTGAGCTTTTAAGATCTTAAGAGGCTTAAACTCAAATCTGGTAGTTTTTTACAAGTTTTTTTTTTATAAAGTAAACAATTGACTCCCCTATAGACTACAAAGGGTTCATTAATGACAAGTTATTGTAAAAATTTCAAGGATTCTTAAGAAACTTAAGAACACTTAATATCTTCAAATAATTTTCATAACAAAGTTCTCCAAATTTCCAAACCAATTATTTTGCAAAATATTATTGCCTTTTATTATTTTGAAATTTTTCATAATCTAAGTCATTCGTTAGCAGCCGCTTGGCTCGATGATAGATACAAATTTATTTAGTGCTGCATGCCTCGTCGTTCGGCCTAAGCATGCGGAACGAAAACAAGTTCAAACATTAAATAGCAAAAAAAAAATCAACAAAAATATATAAAATCATTAAATTATTTCTCAAACAATAAAAAAAACGGCAAAAAATAAAGCCAAAATGGTAAAAAAAAAGAAACTATGTATCGAAAATGATTGGATGGATAAGTTTATGGTTTGGGTTAATTGTTTTAGCCACCAGCGTTCCAAAGTGTTGTCGACGGAATGAATGACTGAACAAATGAACAAACAAACGAACGAACGAGCTCTAGCTGACGACTGACGATTGACTGAATGACTGAGCGAGCGTATAAATGAATGAATGGAGTTTGAAAAATTTTTATAGATGTCGGTAATTGTAAAAATTGTTACATTTAACAATTGAACAATTCATTCGAGTATAATTACAGCCAAAGTAGAAAAAATTTAGACTTTGGAAAATTAAAATTCAAAACTATTGCACATCAATCGAACAATCACAGAGCGAAATTTTTCATTTTTTAAACATCCAATATCATTTTTATGAGTTTTTTTTTTGTGAATTTAAAAATATTTTCATCAAATAATTTACATTATTTTGGAATTTTTGTTTTAATTAAAAGAGAATGTTAAACAAGGGATTGAAAATGTAATCGAATTTTGAAAATTTCTTAAAAATAGTAGAAATTAATAAGAGCGAAAACTTAACTTAACCATTATTTTCAAATATTGGGTAAGTAATTTCGTTGTTTTATATATACTTTTGGTATATATTCTATATATCTATATAAATATATATATATATATATATATATATATATATATATATATATATATATATATATATATATATATATATATATATATATATATATATATATATATATATACATATATATACATATATATATATATATAAATATATATATATATATATATATATATATATAAAATTCAATAATGTTTGTATGTTTGTTTGTTTGTTTGTTATTGATGGATTCTTAAACTAGCCAGCCGATTTTTTTTTTTTTTAATTTCTACTATCGGGTGTTTTTGATTGAGGTATAGAACTTTAAGTTGGCATCACTTTTTTAACTGGCGGTCATTTTGTCAGCTGTCAAGTGATTAATATTTAGTTTGGTTTGCCATTTCATCATGAACAGGTTGACAAAAGAACAACGCTTGCAAATCGTGCAAATTTATTTCGAAAATAATGGTTCAGTTCGCGAAGTTTACCGCAAGCTCCGTCCATTTTATGGTCGACATAATCGTCCATCAGAGCAATTAATTCGGTTAACCATGGTTTTCGCACTACGTTTACTCTATGTGATAATACGCATCCGCAGCGACGTCGAACAGTGCGCACCGAAGAAACAATTGACGCTGTAGAGCAAAGTGTTGAAGAGGACCCGAATGAATCGATTCGCCACCGTGCACAGCAATTGGAGCTTTGCCCATCAACTTTATGGAAGATTTTGCGCAAAGATCTTGGCTTGCGACCTTACAAGATCCAGCTTGTGCAAGAATTAAAGCCGCGAGACCATGCAATGCGTCGTGATTTTGGTGTATGGGCCGAAAATGAGATTGATCTCGATGCTGATTTTCATCGCAAAATTTTGTTCAGTGATGAGGCTCATTTTTGGTTGAATGGCTACGTCAACAAGCAAAATTGCCGCATTTGGAGTGAAGAGAATCCACATGAGACCCTTGAGACGCCATTACATCCACAAAAACTGACTGTTTGGTGTGCTCTATGGGCTGGTGGAGTCATTGGGCCATACTTCTTCCGAAATAATGCTGGAGAGTCAGTTACCATAAATGGAGACCGGTATAGAGCCATGATAACCGACTATTTTGTTCCCCAATTGGATGGCATGAATGTGGATGAGTTGTGGTTCCAACAAGACGGCGCTACATGCCACACAGCGCACGTCACAATTGATTTATTGAAGGAAACATTCGATGAGCGCATAATTTCGCGGAATGGACCTGTCAATTGGCCACCAAGAAGTGCGATTTGACACCACTGGATTATTTTCTTTGGGGATATGTGAAGTCGCTCGTCTACGCCAACAAACCAGAAACGTTAGACGACTTGGAAGCCAACATTCGTGGCGTTATTGCCAACATACGGCCCGATATGCTCGAAAAAGTAGTTGAAAATTGGATCTGTAGAATTGGCTTTATTCGAGCCAGCCGCGGCGGCCACATGCCCGAAATCATATTTAAACATTAATGGCATAAAATTATCCTTATTATTATTAGCCAAATTGATGGACATTAAAACGATTTTCTTGTGTTTTATTTCAATTCGAAGTTCTATACCTCTAAAAAAAAACACCCATTATATATTACAAGTGGTCTTGGGGGTAAAATAGGCTTATTTTATTTTGATATCTAAAGTGGGTGTGGCGCACAGTGGGATTTACTCATACATTTCGTAGTATTTCATGGAAAAGAGTATAATGAGAACTCATAGAATCTTAACATTTGGCACAAATTCTTCCATCAACTTTGTCAAAAAAAATTTAAATTTTATCAAAATCGACCACGCCCATCGCCTTCGCCCATATAACCCGAAAATTATTTTTGGACACGATTTTCGATTTCTTTATCGATTCTTTATTACGAAACTTGGCAAAAGTTATCAGTGTTATTGAGTTTAAAAATTTCGAAAGTTTCATGGAAATCTAACACGTCCCCGCCCATATATCTAAATATGGCTGTATGTTTGTTTGTTTGTTTTGTTTGTTTGTTATTGATGGACTCTTAAACTAGCCAGCCGATTTTTTTTGAAATTGCTACTATATATTACAAGTGGTCTTGGGGGTAAAATAGGCTATCATTTTATAACGAAATATTGACCCACCTAGATTATGCAACGGAACTCGCCTAATAGTAAAAAAATGATGAACAATTTAATCGAAGCAACAATCATTACCGGAAAGTACAAAGAAACAGATGTTTTGATACCGCGCATTCCATTAAAATCTGCCGAAATGCCTTTCGAGTTTAAGAGGCTGCAACTTCCAATTCGGTTAGCTTTTGCGATGACAATAAATAAATCACAAGGTCAGTCTTTGCAAGTTTGTGGAATAAATTTAACAAGTCCATGCTTTTCCCATGGACATTTATATGTCGCTTGCTCGCGTGTGGGAAAACCAACTGATTTATTTATTTACGCACCCGAACGAAGAACCAAAAATATTGTGTATCCTAAAGCGTTAGAGTAATTGTTTAGTTTATAATAATAACTTTATTAAAGAATTTAATAATGATGTTAATAAAACAAAAATTTAAAGAAATACTTAAAGTATTTAAAAATTTTATTTTTTTCTAGAATGGGGTAGCAATCGAATTCAAATTACAAAGTCCAATCGTTGACCAACCCGAGCAACGCCGGGTGCAATCAGCTAGTATTCTATATATTCTATTTTATCATATATTGGTTCTTTTGGTTCAAAACTTTCTGCAATTTTTCTGATAGTTCCATTATATTATGCTCAATCCAGGCTCCAAACCCAAAAATTTAGGAAGTGCAGATAATGTGGTAAAGAGTGCTCTAAATAAAATTTGTAGTTGGATTTTCTTAAATAAAAATCAAACCTTTTAATATAAAAACTGTACAAAATACACAAATATAATGACATATTTTACAAAATCATCAATTGTGAAGTTCTTAGAAAAAATATGTACTTTTCAAAAAAAAAATAGTCAGCTTTGATGAACCCGAAACTATAGGCACATCAAAAAACTACTTTTGTGAATCAATAATCTTATTTTCTATTACTAGTAAAGAGTGCTCTAAATAAAATTTGTGGTTGGATTTTCAAACCTTTTAATATAAAAACTCTACAAAATACGCAAATATAATGACATGTTATACAAAATCATTTAGCATTAAAATGTTTACTTAGTACTCGGGTTTTGCAAAATTATCGACTTTTTTCGGAAACCCTCCCATTAAAGATTTTACAATTGCTTCTGATACCTTTTTGGAGCATGTGTTCCACCTGCGCTTAAAATCGGACATGTTCTTGGAAATCTTTCCTGTGTTCTTCAATTCCTTTTTTACCAGAGCCCAATCAATACCTTTCCACAGGCCGAAGTTCTGGACATTTAGGTGGATTTGCCTTTCGTGGTACAAAAATGACATTATTCTTTGAGTACCACTCAAGTGCCTTTTTCCATAATGGCATGATGCCAAATCGGGCCAAAAAAATGTAGTCACTCTGTGCTCTCTTAAAAAGGGTAACAACCGTTTTTGTAGGCACTCCTTTATATAAATTTCTGTGTTTATTGTGCCAGATGCCACAAATACTTTACTTCTTTTGCCACAACTGCAAATAGCTTGCCACACGAGAAACTTCTTAGGGAATTTTGTTTGTTTTTTTGTGGGAAACTCTTGCCGAACATTGCCCCGTTTATCAGCAACATAAAAATCTTGACCAGGAAGTTGAGAAAAGTCTGCCAGTACGTATGTTTCATCATCCATCACACAACAGGTGTTTTTTTTTATAAAATCAGACTTCAATTTTTTCGCTCGTTTTTTTGCTTCTAAGTTCTTTATAGCATTGCGATCTGGAACCTTTTGGACTTTGTATGTCTTTAGTCCAGCATAAGCTTTGACTCTATGTGCAAAATTCGTAGAACATTTCACCGTACGAGCTGCTTTTCTTAAAGAAGTGTTAGGCGTTCTTCGAAAGAGTCGCTCGACTTCTTTTGCCTTACCAATATCTGTAGGACATTTTTTCCTCCCAGATCCTGATCCAGGTTTTCTTTCAATGCTCAGGTTTTCCTTATACCGTCTGATGGCATTAGAAACCGTTCGAGGGTCAACTTTCAAATTTTTAGCTATTTTTTTAAAAGTCCATGACGGATTTTTTTGAAAAGTTTTAATTATATTTTCACGAACTTTTTTTTCGCAGTCCATTTTGATTGAAATAACTATTGAAAATTAATAATTTCTAAAATAATAGTATCTGACATATCTATAGAAACTAACTTGATCAAAAAATAAATTAATTCTTGCACTATGGATAAATTTTGTCTAAAATAGTAAATGCATATTTTTTTTAGAACACTCTTTATACCTATTTGTTAGCCAATTTTTTAGGTTTTGTCCCAATTTTAGAGATTTTTGAGACAATGTTCCCAGTAAGGATGAGCTTTCAAAATTAATCATATACGTGACGTTTCATTACCTTATCATATAGATCAAAGTGAAAACTTAGTGGTAAAAATGGCCATGAGGTAAGCGATGATCCAAGCGATATTTAGTAGCCATCAAGGATGACACATTTGCTTATTTCGTCCCTTAAATTTAACATATACTTGTCATAGGTTGGGTAATTGGTGCGCTATCCATTACAATGTAAGCGACAATGTTGATTTTAATCTTATGCTCTTGACTTAAATACTCTCACTCTCCTGTTCTCGTGCTTTCGTATTCCCCCTGACGCGCTCCTGCTTAAAATGTAAGCGAAGATGTCACCTACTTGAGAAGTAAGCGACGAAGTCATTAAGAGCCATTTAAATTGCATTGTTGCACATAATTATACACATTATACACATTAAAGCTGGGGACTCAATTTCTCACTTAAAATCTCATGCAAATTGTCATCGGGTTCAGTCTGCGAACTTCGTTTTATTGTCGCTAAATGACTCCCCCGCTAACATCGTAATCGGAGAAGTGATAGTTGCGCCTGATTATTTAGATTAGAGGTGATGCTCTTATCAAACTCATAACTTATTTGCGAACTTCACTTCGTTAATCGCTAGATGACTCTTCGCTTATATAATGTAAGTTGCGAACGATAACTTAGTTTAAACACAAATTATACTCTAAGTACTTACATTTGTGAACCGCCATGGTATAGCAGGTTAGTCATCCGCCTTGCATACCAGAGGTCCCAAGTTCGATCCTCGGCCAGACCCACTTGAAAAAATAAATTTTCAAAAAGCGGCGGTTCACCTCATAACTTAGCTAGCCACTGTTTATTGAGTACTAGGCTATGAAAAACTTCTCTAACTAATGCATTTGCCGTTTGGAGCCGGAGTTAAAACGTAGGTCCCTTTCATTGAGTCTAAAAATAGAATCGGATGCAGCTCATTGTCTGAGAGTGAGTACCCCTTGCTCCAATTGGAATATTGTCGGGGAATTATATATATATATATATATATATATATATATATATATATATATATATATATATATATATGTATATATATATATATTATATCACTTTATTTACGCCTGGGGACACAAATAACTCTCCGTGAAAACATAGAAAACCCATTTGTAGAACTTTAAGGTTGGGCTATCAAGTGGTCATAAACAGTTGAAATCGGATAATTAAACCTCTTATCAATCTCTCATTTTGTTATTCGTCGTTTTCAATCGACTAATGCCTTAATCTTGTCTTGATCAGCTTCAGCTTTCGGCCTTTCCGGAACATCGGGCATCTTCGACATCCAAAGCTCA
Source organism: Stomorhina lunata (assembly GCA_933228675.1). Taxonomy (NCBI): domain Eukaryota; kingdom Metazoa; phylum Arthropoda; class Insecta; order Diptera; family Rhiniidae; genus Stomorhina; species Stomorhina lunata. The sequence goes on along the minus strand of OW121741.1, from coordinate 79,640,783 downwards.
GCTGGCCATTATCGTTTAGTGATTAGTTCTTGTTCGGCTGGACCAAATATTTTCTAAGGTACTAAATATTTTGGTCTTAACGATCGTAGACAAACTCCTATTAAAATGACTTGATCGTTTGGAAAGATCAGGCTTGCTTGGATCAATTATAGAATGTTCATGGGGAAGTTTATGGGAAGTTTATGGGTTTAAGTTATTTTAAGAAAAATAACTTGATCGTTTGGAAAGATCAGGCTTGCTTGGATCAATTATAGAATGTTCATGGGGAAGTTTATGGGAAGTTTATGGGTTTAAGTTATTTTAAGAAAGAATATTTTATGTTTTGAGCTTATGATCTTTTAGCGTTCCTAGAAGATCATAAACGCGAAACACTTTATTAGATTTGGTAAAATGATAGGTAAATATCAGAAAATTTCCAGTTCCCTGTGATCGTCGACATAGTGAATTTAAGCTGATGAGATCAGTCTCTGAATGAGACTATCCATCATACGTGTCTAGAATATCATGTCTCAAAATTGCGTGATATCGCGGAAGGATCGCGGAATCAATAGAAGTTTGTCTAGAGTTAATGCCTTCAAATGGCGAAAGTTGTGGGGATCTATATATACGATCTTAGACAAGCTACAATTTAAATGATTAGATAAGCTTTTAGAAGATAGTTGCCCTTACTGCCGTTGAAAACTCAACTCAGTTTGGTCGCCTAAAAAATGTTGAGTTCAGCAATATCAAAAAATAATTCGGTTGAGCGAAAGTTGGGTCGACTGGCAGACGACTAAATTGAGTTGAGAAAGGCAATAGGGGCAAGTATCTGGCGGATATTCATTGATCGTGATCAGGAGTTGTGTTGCCAGAATTAGAAACTTAATTGAAGTTACTAGCGGGATCTGGTTCGTCTGGACCAAAAACCTTTAAATAACAAAGTTGTTCTCGGTACAATTGCAGATAAATTGACTATATCAGTTTATGGCAAAAATAATTTTTAGGGTGTTTATTGATCGTGATCGTGTTATTGTTACCGTCGAATATGGAAGTTGTACTTTATTGAAGCTGTAGATGAGGTTCTCCTAAAAACTTTGAAGGTAAAGGTTGTTAGGATCTTTGAAAAATTGAAATTTAAATAATCAGAAAAGTTTTTAGGAGAAATCATCTAACGAACATTTATTGAACGCCATGAGTTTCGGTCCAGCGAGATCAGGTTCGCCCGGACCAGAAACCTTTTAGTGACAATTTTATCTTGGGTCCCTATAATTTCAGATTAAAATAACTAGACGAATTTGTGGAACAAAGAATCTGCTGGATTGAATAAACGTAATCGTGTGATATTTAGAATCATCGGAAGTTGAAGTGCTCAATTTGAGCTGTTGATACGGCTTGCTTGGAGGAACATTTTTCATCTAACAATCATTCAGGGAAGAACATATAGATGATCAATTATGATCGTATACGTATCATACCTTATCGCCGAACATGGAAATACATATTCTATTGATTAATTTCCAAAAGCCTTTCGAATGGTAGATGAATTAAGGCGTTTTCACTCTTATAGAATCAACTATGTCAGATGACTGGAATATATATATATATATATATATATATGATTTGCCTGAACCAAACTTTGTAAAAACTTTGTCAAATAACAAATAATCAAATTCGTTGGGATGAAATGTCTTCTTAAATGTAGAATCTGATTTGACTGAATAAAAAAGTTTCCATCTATGAGGTTTCTCCTGTCTTGTATAATTTTTCGTCTTCTGTTATCCTTGACTCCCAGTGGAGCATAGGGCCTCAACCATCCTTTTATATCAATGAGTATGTATATTTATTTTCTTCAAATTTCCTTCAAAAAAATCGCTAAATTGTTAACACTATTTCTCCATACATACCATTATCTTAAATGTTTTTCAAATTAAAACACTTAAAATTTTATAGCTTTTAATTTAATCGATAACAATTTATTACAATTTTTTTTCACTTTTCACACAAAAAAAGTTACAAGTTTAATTCATATTTAACATTTCATAGCCATTAAAAGCCAAAGTCTATGGAACTCCATATATTCATATTAAAAACTACCAAACACCCATCGCGGCTTAGAAATGAAATATTTACAACATTCACGAGCTAAAGTTTAATACAATTAAATAAAGTGAATTGCAATTGAAATGTACATGCAATAATTAACTTTTCTTTAAATATAAATAAATGTTTGAAAGTGAGAAGAAGCAAAAAAAAAAGAAAAACTGAATTAATAAAATCCAATAAAAAATGTATTCCGAACATTGTTTGCAATTATTTGAAATTTGCAACAATAACGGAAATGAATATTAAAATACCGGCGGACAGTACAAGGTAATATTGGGGGATCTGAGCTGTTGGCGACGGTGAGTATGTGGTGCTAGTTTAGGTTAGTTTAGGTGTAAATGATATCTGAAGGGGGTAATTGTAAGGTTTCAAGGCCTTTTAAAGAACCTCCAGTAATTTCGTGTTTGTAGCTTGGACAATTTTCAGTCGCGTCTAAGACTTCTTTGTTTTCGGGTTGAGTAAATTCGACCTTTTGGAAGACCTGTAAGGAAATTGGTCATGGGTCGACACAAAAAGAACCGAAGAAAATTTTTTTATCAAAAAATTTTCTATAGAAAATTTTTTTATCAAAAATTTTTCTATAAATTTTTTTTTATTAAAAATTTTTCAATAGAAAATTTTTTTATCAAAAAATTTTCTGTAGAAAATTTTTTTTATCAAAAATTTTTCTATAGAAATTTTTTTTATTAAAAATTATTCTATCAAAAATTTTTCTTTAGAAAATTTTTTTTATCAAAAATTTTTCTATAGAAAACTTTTTTTATCAAAAATTTTTCTATAGAAAATTTTTTTATCAAAAATTTTTCTATAGAAAATTTTTTTATCAAAAATTTTTCTATAGAAAATTTTTTTATCAAAAATTTTTCTTTAGAAAATTTTTCTATAGAAAATTTTTTTAACAAAAATTTTTCTATAGAAAATTTTTTTAACAAAAATTTTTCTATAGAAAATTTTTTTATCAAAAATTTTTCTATAGAAAATTTTTATATCAAAAATTTTTCTATAGAAAATTTTTTTATCAAAAATTTTTCTATAGAAAATTTTTTTATCAAAAATTTTTCTATAGAAAATTTTTTCATCAAAAATTTTTCTATAGAAAATTTTTTTATCAACAATTTTTCTATAGAAAATTTTTTATCAAAAATTTTTGTATTGAAAATTTTTTAATTTTTTTTTTTAATTAATTTCTTTCAAGAAAATTTTTTTTATCAAAAATGTTTCTATAGAAAAGTTATTTTATCAAAAACGTTTCTATAGAAAATTTTTTTATTAAAATTTTTTCGATAAAAAATTTTTCTATAGAAAATTTTTTTTATCAAAAATTTTTCTATAGAAAATTTTTTCATCAAAAATTTTTCTATAGAAAATTTTTGTTATCAAAAATTTTTCTATAGAATTTTTTTTTATTAAAAATTTTTCTGTAGAAAATTTTTTTATCAATAATTTTTTTATAGAAAATTTTTTTATCCACAATTTTTTTATAGAAAATATTTTTATCGAAAATTTTTCCTTAGAAAATTTTTTTATTAAAAATTTTTCTATAGAAAATTTTTTTATCAAAAATTTTTCTATAGAAAATTTTTTATCAAAAATTTTTCTATAGAAGATTTGAAATTTTTTTTTTTATATAAAAATATTTTTATCAAAAATTTTTACAGAAAAAAATTTTTATTGAAAAATTTTTTATAAAATCTAATTTTTATCGAACAATTTTCCAAAGAAAATTTTTTTGTCAAAATCGAAAATTTTTTTAGCAAAAATTTTTCTATAGAAAATCTTTTTAGCAAAAATTTTTCTATAGAAAATTTTTTTATCAAAAATTTTTCTTAAGAAAATTTTTTTATCAAAAATTTTTCTACAGAAATTTTTTTTTATAAAAAATTTTCCTATAGAAATTTTTTTTTATAAAAAATTTTCCTATAGAAAATTTTTCAAAAATTTTTTTATTAAAAATTTTTCTATAGAAAATTCTTTTATCAAAAATTGTTCTATAGAAATTTTTTTTTATCAAAAATTTTTCTATAGAAAATTTTTTTTATCAAAAATTTTGCTATAGAAAATTTTTTTATCAAAAATTTTTCTATAGAAAATTTTTTTATCAGAAATTTTTCTATCAAAAATTTTTCTATAGAAAATTTTTTTAACAAAAATTTTTCTATAAAAAATTTTTTTATCAGAAATTTTTATATCAAAAATTTTTCTATAGAAAATTTTTCTATAGAAAATTTTTTTATCAAAAATTTTTTTAGCAAAAATTTTTCTATAGAAAATTGTTTTCTATCAAAAATGTTTCTATAGAATATTTTTTTTTATCAAAAATTTTTCTATAGAAGATTTGAAATTTTTTTATATAAAAATATTTTTATCAAAAATTTTTACAGAAAAATATTTTTATTGAAAAATTTTCTATGAAATCTATTTTTTTTTTTCGAACAATTTTCCAAAGAAATTTTTTTTGTCAAAATCGAAAATTTTTTTATCAAAAGTTTTTCTATAGAAAATTTTTTCATCAAAAATTTTTGTATAGAAAATTTTTTAATCACAAATTTTTGTATAGAAAATTTTTTCATCAAAAATTTTTCTATAGAAAATTTTTTATAAAAGATTTGTCTATAGAAAATTTTTTTATCAAAAATTTTTCGGTAAAAAATTTTTTCATCAAAAATTTTTCTATAGAAATTTTTTTATTAAAATTTTTTCTATAAAAATTTTTTTTATTAAAAATTTTTTTATCAAAAATTTTTCTATAGAAAATTTTTTCATCAAAAATTTTTCTATAGAAAATTTTTTTATTAAAAATTTTTCTATAGAAAATTTTTTCATCAAAAATTTTTCTATAGAAAATTTTTTTATCAACAATTTTTCTATAGAAAATTTTTTATCAAAAATTTTTGTATTGAAAATTTTTTAATTTTTTTTTAAAATTAATTTCTTTCAAGAAAATTTTTTTTATCAAAAATGTTTCTATAGAAAAATTATTTTATCAAAAATGTTTCTATAGAAAATTTTTTTATTAAAATTTTTTCGATAAAAAATTTTTTTTTATCAAACATTTTTCTATTGAAAATTTTTTTATCAAAAATTTTTCTATAGAAAATTTTTTCATCAAAAATTTTTCTATAGAAAATTTTTTTATTAAAAATTTTTCTATAGAAAATTTTTTCATTAAAAATTTTTCTATAGAAAATTTTTTTATCAACAATTTTTCTATAGAAAATTTTTTATCAAAAATTTTTGTATTGAAAATTTTTTAATTTTTTTTTAAAATTAATTTCTTTCAAGAAAATTTTTTTTATCAAAAATGTTTCTATAGAAAAATTATTTTATCAAAAATGTTTCTATAGAAAATTTTTTTATTAAAATTTTTTCGATAAAAAATTTTTTTTTATCAAAAATTTTTCTATTGAAAATTTTTTTATCAAAAATTTTTCTATAGAAAATTCTTTTATCAAAAATTGTTCTATAGAAATTTTTTTTTATCAAAAATTTTTCTATAGAAAATTTTTTTTATCAAAAATTTTGCTATAGAAAATTTTTTTATCAAAAATTTTTCTATAGAAAATTTTTTTATCAGAAATTTTTCTATCAAAAATTTTTCTATAGAAAATTTTTTTAACAAAAATTTTTCTATAAAAAATTTTTTTATCAGAAATTTTTATATCAAAAATTTTTCTATAGAAAATTTTTTTTATCAAAAATTTTTCTATAGAAATTTTTTTCTTTTTGAATAATATTTACATCCCGACTAATTTGTTATTTTTTGAAAATTTTTTTAGCAAAAATTTTTCTATAGAAAATTGTTTTCTATCAAAAATTTTTCTATAGAATATTTTTTTCTATCAAAAATTTTTCTATAGAATATTTGAAATTTTTTTTATATAAAAATATTTTTTTCAAAAATTTTTACAGAAAAATATTTTTATTGAAAAATTTTCTATAAAATCTAATTTTTATCGAACAATTTTCCAAAGAAAATTTTTTAATCAAAAATTTTTCTATAGAAAATTTTTTTATCAAAACTTTTTCTATAGAAAATTTTTTTTATCAAAAATTTTTCTATAGAAGATTTGAAATTTTTTTATATAAAAATATTTTTATCAAAAATTTTTACAGAAAAATATTTTTATTGAAAAATTTTCTATGAAATCTATTTTTTTTTCGAACAATTTTCCAAAGAATTTTTTTTTGTCAAAATCGAAAATTTTTTTTATCAAAAGTTTTTCTATAGAAAATTTTTTCATCAACAATTTTTGTATAGAAAATTTTTTAATCACAAATTTTTGTATAGAAAATTTTTTCATCAAAAATTTTTCTATAGAAAATTTTTTATAAAAGATTTGTCTATAGAAAATTTTTTTATCAAAAATTTTTCGGTAAAAAATTTTTTCATCAAAAATTTTTCTATAGAAATTTTTTTATTAAAATTTTTTCTATAAAAATTTTTTTTATTAAAAATTTTTTTATTAAAAATTTTTCTATAGAAAATTTTTTTATCAAAAATTTTTTTTATTGAAAATTTTTCTATAGAAATTTTTTTTTATCAAAATCAAAAATTTTGTTTATCAAAAATTTTTACAGAAAAATATTTTTATCGAAAAATGTTCTATAAAATCTAATTTTTATCGAACCATTTTACTAAAATTTTTTTCGGATCATAAAGTAACAAAATTGGTTTGATATTTAGGAATAATTTGACTTTAACTCTTTCAGACTGTGATGCATCGATTGTGCGGGTGGGTTTCGGTTTCGATATTTTTGCTTCCGTTAGCTCAATGTAAAATAGACTGGCATGCATCTCTAACTGAAAATTATTTGTATTTGTTTAAGTACTGGAACATACATTGCTAAAGGCCCTCAAACTGATTGCCTTAATATTTTGTCAGTCTTTGAGTTTTAGCTCGTAATCGAAACTTTTTTTGTACATATTAATTTATAATCGCTTTAATAGCTTTTCTTTCGTTCGATATAATTTTATTGTTTTAATCTGTTCAAATTGCCCGATGTGTGGTTGGGTTTAACATTTCTTAACCTGTCAGTCAATTGCAATTCGTAGTAACTACGAATACTCGTATGTTCATTATCCGTAAATTTGAAGTGATCAAATAAGTGTAAGCTTGAGTATTACTATTTTTTGGTATATTACTTACACCGACTGTCTTATTGTTTTCATGTTTTCTATTGAATTGTTTGAAAATGTTGGGTATTTTTCTAGCTATTGAGCTTGTAACTGTTAATTACATACAATGTTGCGGACTTAAGTTTTAACATTTTAGAAAAAAAGTTGCAAAATGGAATGAAGACGAGTAAATTTTGAACATTAGGAAGGAGGGGGTGTTAGGTCTTTATTGTTTAATGGATTGATTAGTAAGTGCGCTTTTGTTAGAGGGCAATGGGTTAAAATCCTAGTCGCGAATTCCATCTATTCCCACTTCCTGAATACTAACGACGGGATCATTCAATTTGACCTCATTAGAATTTCTCTTGTAAAGTTTTCTTAAGTCGCAGATGAATACGAATAAGCCACAAACCAAAGCGGTCCTCAATGGCAACATGACACACCTCTTCCATCGGTAAAATTTAGACTGATTTATGCGCTAGAAATAAATATTTCGAGCGCTCCACTCAGCAAATTCGTAACAGACATTTCGTTACATAATTTCATGAAGAGGTCACAAAGTAGTCTGACACTGATTGATTCTGAATTACTTTCTGAATCGACATCTATCCATTTGGCTTGGTACAAGACTTGGTACAAGACCCTACTTCCTTTATCCCCCTCTTCACACAAACTTTTCTCCTAGTTCCAGCACAATCCCTTAATGCTTTTTTTTTTTTTTTTGTATTGGACCAACACTCAGGGGATAGCCTCTACAAATGCATATACATTCTGAAGAAACTAGGAAAAAAATATTGTTGGAAGAAGGTAGCGTTTGTGGCTATTCGATTTGAACCTTTGGATATCATAATTAGAGGGGAAGACTGATGCAGGAAGTTTATTCCACATTTGTGCTGTGCGGCTAAAAAACGAGTTTTCTTTATAGTGCGTCTTGCGATCCACTAGAAAATCGACTGCAATGGGATGAGCCCTTGCTAAATTGCGTGTGCCACGAACAAATGTACGGGTTGCGGAAACAAGATCCCTTATTTCGTTTGAGCACATGCCATTATAGTAGCGATAGAACAGTGAAACGCAACCCACATTACGAAGATGCTACAATGGGTCAATAGAGTTGGCTACCCTCTTGTCACCGATATGCACTTTCGGCCCCTCTTGTGCACGGTCGAGAAGCTACAAAGAAGACTTTGAAGCACCGGCCCATACATGAGAGTTGTATTCCCTTTTCTGTCGGATATAAGTGATAAACATATTAGGGAGATTAGTTGGAGTGAAGTATGTCTTCCACCGCTTTAGAAAGCCGAGAAACTTGAATGCTTCTTTCGACACTTGAAAGTCAAACGGACATCACACAGAATTTTCATGCCTAGAACATCAAGAGTTTCTGATTCCCCTATATATATACCACCCATAATTACAGACGATGCCTACGCGTTTGTGTGTTAACACACAACATTTAGTCTTTCGAGCGTTAAAATCGACTCTATGTATCATTCATGATTTGCCTCTTGGAATTGATCTCCAACATGCTTGGCCTATATTTAATTAATCTTGAACTCGTTGGACGATATCCCATCTAAAAGAACTCTTATAGTGCGACCTCTGAGAAAGCTCGAAATTGTTAAATACAGTAAAAGCAATAAGTTTTGATAGAAGTGCTCCATGCCACTCTCTATCGCACGCGTTGGAAATATCGAGAGCTAAAACTTTACTTTCGCCAAAACGGTGAATAGAACGGTACCATTTGTTGGATAAAAAGAATAGTACATCACCGTAGAGCGGCCAAATATTTAACTAGATGATAGTTTACCATGTGAACCGCCGTGATATAGCAAGTAAGTCATCCGCCTACTATACCAGAGGTCCAAAGTTCGATCCCCTTGAAAAAAATAAATTTTCAAAAAAGCGGCGGTTCACCTCATAACTCAGCTAGCGGCTGGCTATTGAGTATTAGTCTATGTAAAACTTCTCTAACTAATGCATTTGCCGTTCGGAGCCGGATTTAAAACGTAGGTCCCTTTCAATGGGTCTAAACATAGAATCGAATGCAGCTCATTGTCTGAGAGAAGTACCCTTGTTCCAATTGGAATGTTGTCGGGGAATTATACATTATATACGATAGTTTACCATACTTTTACATCACTTTGGAAAGCACGGAACAAATTGCTAATGGGTGGTTATTTTCGGGGTTGCTAGCCATTTTTTAGGATTGGCGTTACATTAGCAACCTTCCAACATATAGGAAACTCACGGGCATGGTATAAGGTTCTAAAAAGGTTGGCTAATGGACGAGCTAACGTCGAAGAGCACTGCTTCAAGACCGGTGCTGGTATACCAACCGGTCCAGAGACTTATTTAGGTTAAGATCCGCTAACTTTTTGGACAAATTTACTCACTTCTTCGTAACTTTTAAATATAATAACTCCCTCAGACACAAATCCCTATATTCCTTTCTTGTTTTCTTTTGAATAAGCGCTTTTCTTCCCTGCTATTCTCCCGATATCTTTCTAGAATTTCATAAAGGCTACATTTTTGTACGGCACTGACACTGCCGTACTCCTCGTCAAACTAAGAGTTTTTAGGAAGAGGAGTTTGGAAAAAATAGAATAGATTTAGAAGTGAATAATATGTTGCCTTTGTGTGCAAATGTCGTTGGAACTAGATATCGGTAACTATTTGTTAATATTCTTGCTTGGTGCCGTCAAACTTCCTTTGCACTTTCGTCTGCGCTCGTGTGTTCCGCGACATGCACAAACGTGTCCTATACTTGGCTTCAACAAGGTAATTATCGGAGTCTTTATTGGCTCCTTGAAACGAACGCACATCCAATACACTTGATGACTGCCTCCCGTCAATTACAACATAGTCTATTTTTTGTCATTTGTCTGGAGGATACCTAAGTCGCTTCGTGGAGTTCAAGATGTGGAAACCTGGTGCTGCTTACTAACATATTGGGAGTCGCGACAAAGGAGATCAAACTGATGCCATTGTCAGTCTTTAGCTACAAAGACTGAACTTACCAACAATGGGCTCAAAACAACTTTCCCTAACGTCATGATTGGGGCGATCTTAAGAGCTTCTTTCACATGATTGTATGTCTCCTCTGTGGGAGTGTGAGCCTAACTCAGGCTTAAAAAAGTACAGTTATAGTACAGGTCGCCTTTTGTTTAACGACGCCAATCCATAAATCTGCCTGAATAGCAATCTCATCTTATTTGTATTTATCGAGTACATCCATCAACTGGATCAGAGCAACTCCTCTTCAAGGAGTTCAGATGTTTCAGGTGTTGATGCTTACATCATGGTTCTTTATTCGTTTCCGATTGTTGTCTACACTATGGGGCCCTTCGTGTATCCTTGTGATGATGCCGAGTCTTCGGGGGCCAAGTCGGATCCCAACGGGCCTGCCTGCACATTGTGTTCGAGATAAATTAGATAGTCATGTGTTATCTTAATGTGTGGATGTAGGGTATCAATCCCTAGCCTTTTTGGTGGCGCTACTGGTAGTGTTTCGTCCACAAAGTTCGACCAGAGACTTTCTTGGGCCATGGGAGTTTGAATTCCTGGAATTTCAGTTACAGCCTGACTGTTCGTGGCCCCTTGGGTAGCATCGTGGTGGTTGTGGTTAGTAGTTAATATTGCGGGTAGAATGTAAGTTCGATGTGGAGCTTTGCAACTGGATGCCATGACCCATAAAACGGAAGAAGTTTAGATAGGCTCCGCCCTACAAAAGGGGAAACCCATCCCAGAAAACATGGTTTCGAATTTTTACGGATGTGTATTCGGGCGTTGGGAGGCAAATTTTACCACACGGTGTTGTGAACACTGTGGATAGCGTCTATACGGTAGTGTATCGGGTGTTTTTTATTGAGGTATAGAACTTTAAGTTGGCATCACATTTTTAACTGGCGGCCATTTTGTCAGCTGTCAAGTGATTAATATTTAGTTTGGTTTGCCATTTCATCATAAACAGGTTGACAAAAGAACAACGCTTGCAAATCGTGCAAATTTATTTCGAAAATAATGGTTCAGTTCGCGAAGTTTACCGCAAGCTCCGTCCATTTTATGGTCGACATAATCGTCCATCAGAGCAATTAATTCGGTTAACCATGGATCGTTTTCGCACTACGTTTACTCTATGTGATAATACGCATCCGCAGCGACGTCGAACAGTGCGCACCGAAGAAACACCGTGCACAGCAATTGGAGCTTTGTCCATCAACTTTATGGAAGATTTTGCGCAAAGATCTTGGCTTGCGACCTTACAAGATCCAGCTTGTGCAAGAATTAAAGCCGCGAGACCATGCAACGCGTCGTGATTTTGGTGTATGGGCCGAAAATGAGATTGATCTCGATGCTGATTTTCATCGCAAAATTTTGTTCAGTGATGAGCCTCATTTTTGGTTGAATGGCTACGTCAACAAGCAAAATTGCCGCATTTGGAGTGAAGAGAATCCACATGAGACCCTTGAGACGCCATTGCATCCACAAAAACTGACTGTTTGGTGTGCTCTATAGGCTGGTGGAGTCATTGGCCATACTTCTTCCGAAATAATGCTGGAGAGTCAGTTACCATAAATGGAGACCGGTATAGAGCCATGATAACCGACTATTTTCTTCCCCAATTGGATGGCATGAATGTGGATGAGTTGTGGTTCCAACAAGACTGCGCTACATGCCACACAGCGCACGTCACAATTGATTTATTGAAGGAAACATTCGATGAGCGCATAATTTCGCGGAATGGACCTGTCAATTGGCCACCAAGATCGTGCGATTTGACACCACTGGATTATTTTCTTTGGGGATATGTGAAGTCGCTCGTCTACGCCAACAAACCAGAAACGTTAGGGGACTTGGAAGCCAACATTCGTGGAGTTATTGCCAACATCCGGCCCCATATGCTCGAAAAAGTAGTTGAAAATTGGACCTGTAGAAAACATATTTAAACATTAATGGCATAAAATTATCCTTCCAATAAAGCCAAATTGATGGACATTAAAACGATTTTCTTGTGTTTTATTTCAATTCGAAGTTCTATACCTCTAAAAAAAAACACCCTTTATATACATAATTCCCACGACATTCCAATTGGAACTAGGGGTACTTCTCTCAGACAATGAGCTGCATCCGATTCTATTTTTAGACTCATTAAAAAGGACTTTCTTTTTAACTCCGGCTCCGAACTTTCATTCCATATACACTCAGCGAATCTAATATAATTCCAGAAGTGAGCTGTAGGTATCATTTTAGTTAGTTTTACAAACTTTAAATTTAAGATTTTTATTGAAATTGTCCCATTCTTTAAAAAGATTTTCTTCCCTTTTTTTATGTATATCCTATTCCACTGTTTATTTGCAAACAGCGACCTCTCTAGTCCTAATTCCCATGTTCCCATAATTTCATATTCTCATACTTCCCTCCATCATATCGCAAACTTGAACTATTTTTTTTTATTATTTGATTCGAAAGAAAAACAATTAACTTCAATCTTTGAATAATTGGAGCATAATTATTGTTTTGCTTAAGCTTAAACTTCTGGGGCCATAACTGTTTCAAAAGATACACCAAAAAGATCTTGCACCAGAAAAAATAAAACGTTGATCTTGCTGACATCGCTCGTACTCGTAATCCGTAATTCGCTAATAGAAAACAAAGCCAAAATCATAGAGAGTAAACATTTTAAACTTTATAATCAAATTAATGCTGGTCTTGTCTTATAGTTTGAAGAATATGTTGTAGTTGTAATCAAACTTAAATTTAGTGTTCAGCTCTGCTTGCTGAAAAGTATGTATGTATGTATGGCTGGCTTGGACGGACTGTTTGCTTTCGTTCCTATTTTCTACTTACACTAGTTTACAAAATTCTACTTTTTGCTCTACATTTGATCGTAATTATATTTATAACCTTCACCTTTAAGGGTGTTTTAAGTTTGTGCTGATGTATGTAACGCATAGAAATATTTGTCTTAGACCCACCTTTTAGTATACCAGTAGGCTTAGAACCACTTTCTGAATCGATTTAGCGATGTCAGTTCGTCTGTCCGTCTGGACGTCTGGCTGGCTGACTGGACCCCCATGTAAACCATGTAACCATTTGGCAAATATTATTTTAGTGGGACTATATCTATTGAAATTTGTTAAAATCGGTCCATTATTTATGGTACCTCCCCTAGATCCCACTTCCCGGAATTAATATATTTTCCACAAATATCAAAATTTGTTCATAAAATTTAAATAAATACTGCAGTTTGCCTAAACTAAAATCACTATACCAAATTTCGTTGAAATCGGTCCACATTTGACCATAGCTACCATACAAACTCTTCTGTCAAAACGCACTAAATGAGACAAAAATCACTAAAACGCTCGTAAATCTGAAGATAATGAGTATTTTGAGTTGATTGCATACATAATTTCTGTAATAACTCTAATCAATTTCCTAAATTTCGAGATAATCGGTCCACGTTTAACCCTAGCTCTCATATAAGTCTAAATGACTGAAACACCTTAAATATATAAGTTTTGAGAAAATGTTTGTGTGATGCAAAAATTTGGCAAATATTTGTCTTTATACAGAAAAAAGAACACCTTTGACCTTAGTGGTGAAGGCTATCGTATGGTCGGGCTTGACTTGACTATAGCACTTTCTTACTTGTTTAAAAAAAAAATTTGGAAATTGGTCATACCAACAGAAACCTCCTTCGACTCATGCACAACAACTTTGCTAAAGATTATAGCAAAGTCATTTTAAGTAGTTGTCAGTGGCGCCACCTGTCGGAAGTTATTCCTAACAACTAAGACCTTCGCCGTCTCATGCGCTACAACTTTGCTAAAGATCATAGCATGATCAAATGTATAGTTTACGATTTAATTATTTTTAAGTAATTTTAAGTGGCGCCACCTATCGAAAATTAGTCTTACCAACTCAAAAGCCTTCGCTGGCTTATCCGCAACATCTTCGCTAAAGAGCATTATATGATCGAACGCATACTTTACTATTCTATTAAGAACATGCATACAAACAAACATTCATTTGTTTAAAAGTTATAACATTACTCATTTTTTCCCCTTTTGATCCCCTAACTTCATGCACAACAACTTTGCTGAAGATTATAGCCTGATCAAATGCACAGTTAACGATTTAATTCATTTTCAGTAGTTTTCAGTGGCTCCACCTGTCGGAAGTTATTCACACTAACTAAGAAACCTTCGCCAGTTCATGCGCTACAACTTTGCTAAAGATCATAGAATGATCAAATGTATATTTTACGATTTAATTCATTTTTTAGTAATTTTTAGTGGCGCCACCTGTCGGAAATTAGTCTTACCAACTCAAAAGCCTTCGCTGGCTTATTCGCAACATCTTCGCTAAAGAGCATTGCATGATCGAACGCCTAGTTTACTATTCTATTAAGAACATACATACAAACAAACATTCATTTGTTTAAAAGTTATAACATTACTCATTTTTTCCCCTTTTGATCCCCTATCTTCATGCACAACAACTTTGCTGAAGATTATAGCCTGATCAAATGCACAGTTAACGATTTAATTCATTTTCAGTAGTTTTCAGTGGCTCCACCTGTCGGAAGTTATTCACACTAACTAAGAAACCTTCGCCAGTTCATGCGCTACAACTTTGCTAAAGATCATAGCATGATCAAATGTATAGTTTACGATTTAATTCATTTTTAGTAATTTTTAGTGGCGCCACCTATCGGAAATTAGTCTTATCAACTCAAAAGCCTTTGCTGGCTTATTCGCAACATTTTCGCTAAAGAGCATAACATGATCGAACGCCTAGTTTACTATTCTATTAAGAACATACATGCAAACAAACATTAATTTCTTTAAAAGTTATAACATTACTCATTTTTTCCCCTTTTGATCCCCTATCTTCATGCACAACAACTTTGCTGAAGATTATAGCCTGATCAAATGCACAGTTAACGATTTAATTCATTTTCAGTAGTTTTCAGTGGCTCCACCTGTCGGAAGTTATTCACACTAACTAAGAAACCTTCGCCAGTTCATGCGCTACAACTTTGCTAAAGATCATAGAATGATCAAATGTATATTTTACGATTTAATTCATTTTTTAGTAATTTTTAGTGGCGCCACCTGTCGGAAATTAGTCTTACCAACTCAAAAGCCTTCGCTGGCTTATTCGCAACATCTTCGCTAAAGAGCATTGCATGATCGAGCGCATAGTTTACTATTCTATTAAGAACATACATACAAACAAACATTCATTTGTTTAAAAGTTATAACATTACTAATTTTTTCCCCTTTTGATCCCCTAATTTCATAAAAGTTCCATATGCCTATTTGGTACTTCTTTGGTTAGAATTGAATTCGGTACATTTTATTAAAACGCAGTTATCATAGTGTTCCTATTCGTATTACTTTTTGAGATGTTAAGTTATTATTTTATCCCTTTTTTACCCATTTTGGGCCCAAAGTTAAAAAAGTACCAAATACGTGTTCAATATTTCTTTCATATCTATTGGCTGCAGTACAAAGTTCCTTTCTATATTCTTTGGTTTAAAAAATAAGTGTGAGCTAAAAAGTACCAAAAAAACTGTTGGCTTATGGGCGAGCTAACATCGAAGAGCACTGCTTCAAGACCAGTGCTGGTATACCATCCGGTCCAGGAGACTTATTTATGCTAAGATCCGCTAACTTTTTGATCAAATTTACGCACTTCTCGACTCTTATATATATCAATTTTCTCAGACACAAATTCCTCCATTCCTTTCTTGTTTTCTTGGGAATGGGAGTTTTTCTTCCCTTCTATTCTCCCGATATCTTTTTAGAATTTCATAAAGGCTACATTTTTGTACGGCACTGGCACTGTCGTACTCCTCGTCAAACTAAGAGTTTTTAGGAAGAGGAGTTTGGAAAAAATAGAATAGATTTAGAAGTGAACAATATGTTGCCTTTGTGTGCAAATGTGGTTTAGCTGGATATCGGTAACTTTGTGCCGTCAAACTTTCTTTGCACTTTCGTCTGCGCTCGTGTGTTCCGCGACATGCACAAACGTGTCCTATACTTGGCTTCACCAAGGTAATTTGTCGGGAGAACACCTATGTCACTTTGTGCAGTTCAAGGTGTGGAAACCTGGTGCTGCTCACTAACAAATTGCGAGCCGCGACAAAGGAGACCAAACTGATGCCATTATCAGTCGTTAGCTACGGAGACTGAACTTACCAACAGTTGGCTCAAAACAACTTTCCCTAACGTCATGATTGGGGCGATCTTAAGAGCTTCTTTCACATGATTGTATGTCTCCTCTGTGGGAGCATAAGCGTAACTCAGGCTTAAAAAAGTACAATTATAGTACAGGTGTTTAACGACGCCATTCCATAAACCTGCCTGAATAGCAATCTCATCTTATTTGTATTTATCGAGTACATCCATCAATTGGATCAGATCAACTACCAAAAAAAAACTGTTTTCACCCTTTTTTTTACCCCCTATCGGACATAGTTTCAAAAAAGTACCAAACACCTGTCCTCTAATTTTCATCGCTGTTCCTTTCTATATTCTTTGGTTTAAAAAATAAGTGTGAGCTAAAAAGTACCAAAAAAACTGTTGGCTTATGGGCGAGCTAACATCGAAGAGCACTGCTTCAAGACCAGTGCTGGTATACCATCCGGTCCAGGAGACTTATTTATGCTAAGATCCGCTAACTTTTTGATCAAATTTACGCACTTCTCGACTCTTATATATATCAATTTTCTCAGACACAAATTCCTCCATTCCTTTCTTGTTTTCTTGGGAATGGGAGTTTTTCTTCCCTTCTATTCTCCCGATATCTTTTTAGAATTTCATAAAGGCTACATTTTTGTACGGCACTGGCACTGTCGTACTCCTCGTCAAACTAAGAGTTTTTAGGAAGAGGAGTTTGGAAAAAATAGAATAGATTTAGAAGTGAACAATATGTTGCCTTTGTGTGCAAATGTGGTTTAGCTGGATATCGGTAACTTTGTGCCGTCAAACTTTCTTTGCACTTTCGTCTGCGCTCGTGTGTTCCGCGACATGCACAAACGTGTCCTATACTTGGCTTCACCAAGGTAATTTGTCGGGAGAACACCTATGTCACTTTGTGCAGTTCAAGGTGTGGAAACCTGGTGCTGCTCACTAACAAATTGCGAGCCGCGACAAAGGAGACCAAACTGATGCCATTATCAGTCGTTAGCTACGGAGACTGAACTTACCAACAGTTGGCTCAAAACAACTTTCCCTAACGTCATGATTGGGGCGATCTTAAGAGCTTCTTTCACATGATTGTATGTCTCCTCTGTGGGAGCATAAGCGTAACTCAGGCTTAAAAAAGTACAATTATAGTACAGGTGTTTAACGACGCCATTCCATAAACCTGCCTGAATAGCAATCTCATCTTATTTGTATTTATCGAGTACATCCATCAATTGGATCAGATCAACTACCAAAAAAAAACTGTTTTCACCCTTTTTTTTACCCCCTATCGGACATAGTTTCAAAAAAGTACCAAACACCTGTCCTCTAATTTTCATCGCTGTTCAAAACGTAATTTTAATTTTGTTTCCATAACTATTACTTTAGGAGATATGTATAACGTTTTCGATTTTTTCCCCTTTTTCCCCGTTTTTACCCCTTAGCGGTAAAACTTCCAAAAGTCCCTTCTTATTCGATCTATACGGCAAAAGCCGATTTCGAGATAGCCATATACATACAATTATTGCTCGTTTAAAGACATAAGTTAAGATAATTTTGCGTGTTGCCCAGTGTAATTTTTTCTATTTTTTTAATTTTTTCAAAATTTTCTCTGCCAATGTTTTGAGTTGAGGAGTTTTGTTTTTGTTTCTTTTATTCATTTTATACTCGTAATGACTGCAATTAACAATTTCGAATGTGTGTAACCTAATGGAAGTGTTAGAGGTTGATATTTACTAGATCTTAAGTGTTTCTACGAGTCTAGATAAAATCCATATGGAGTAATTTTTATATGTAGAAAAGTTTTTGGAAATTAAATTTTTTTTTTTTGTTAATATTTTGAACATAATTATTTTGATATTCCCCCCAAAATAAGACACAAACCTTTTGAAGTGTTAAGCGTTAGCAAGACATTATGACTATGAATTTTTTATTATTTGAATAAATATGAGCTCAAATTATGAATTCATTAGAAAACAGAAACAGAACAAAACAGCGGCACTTTTAGTTAAATTAGAAATGTCTTTTTATACCCTTCTTCACCACCATAGATGGAAGGGGTATTATAAGTTTGTGCTGATGTATGTAACGTATAGTCGCAATTCTAAAGATCAACAGATCATTTTTTTGATAGTGGGACCATAGCTATTGAAATTCGTCAAAATTGGTCCATTATTAATTGTACCTCCCATAGGTACAAATGCTGCTTAAAGAGTGTTCTAAAAAAAATATGCATTTACTATTTTAGACAAAATTTATCCATAGTGCAAGAAATAATTTATTTTTTGATCAAGTTAGTTTCTATAGATATGTCAGATACTATTATTTTAGAAATTATTAATTTTCAATAGTTATTTCAATCAAAATGGACTGCGAAAAAAAAGTTCGTGAAAATATAATTAAAACTTTTCAAAAAAATCCGTCATGGACTTTTAAAAAATTAGCTAAAAATTTAAAAGTTGACCCTCGAACGGTTTCTAATGCCATCAGACGGTATAAGGAAAACCTGAGCATTGAAAGAAAACCTGGATCAGGGAGGAAAAAATGTCCTACAGATATTGGAAAGGCAAAAGAAGTCGAGCGACTCTTTCGAAGAGCGCCTAACACTTCTTTAAGAAAAGCAGCTCGTACGGTGAAATGTTCTACGAATTTTGCACATAGAGTCAAAGCTTATGCTGGACTAAAGACATACAAAGTCCAAAAGGTTCCAGATCGCAATGCTATAAAGAACTTAGAAGCAAAAAAACGAGCGAAAAAATTGAAGTCTGATTTTATAAAAAAAACACCTGTTGTGTGATGGATGATGAAACATACGTACTGGCAGACTTTTCTCAACTTCCTGGTCAAGATTTTTATGTTGCTGATAAACGGGGCAATGTTCGGCAAGAGTTTCGCACAAAAAAACAAACAAAATTCCCTAAGAAGTTTCTCGTGTGGCAAGCTATTTGCAGTTGTGGCAAAAGAAGTAAAGTATTTGTGGCATCTGGCACAAAAAAACACAGAAATTTATATAAAGGAGTGCCTACAAAAACGGTTGTTACCCTTTTTAAGAGAGCACAGAGTGACTACATTTTTTTGGCCCGATTTGGCATCATGCCATTATGGAAAAAAGGCACTTGAGTGGTACTCAAAGAATAATGTCATTTTTGTACCACGAGAGGCAACTCCACCTAACTGTCCAGAACTTCGGCCTGTGGAAAGGTATTGGGCTCTGGTAAAAAAGGAATTGAAGAACACAGGAAAGATTTCCAAGAACATGTCCGATTTTAAGCGCAGGTGGAACAGATGCTCCAAAAAAGTATCAGAAGCAACTGTAAAATCTTTAATGGGAGGGTTTCCGAAAAAAGTCGATAATTTTGCAAAACCCGAGTACTAAGTAAACATTTTAATGCTAAATGATTTTGTATAATATGTCATTATATTTGCGTATTTTGTAGAGTTTTTATATTAAAAGGTTTGATTTTTATTTAAGAAAATCCAACTACAAATTTTATTTAGAGCACTCTTTATATAAACTAAAATCACTGTACCAAATTCGTTTAAAGAGGTCCGCATTTGACCATAGCTCCCATACAAACTTATGTGTTAAAACGCACTAAATGGACAAAAATCACTAAAACGCTCTAAGTCGTAGCCCGTAAATCTCAAGATAATGAGAATTTTAAGTTTAATTTTTGCAAGCATAATTTTTGTAACTACTGCAATCAATTTCCCAAATTTCGAGATAATCGGTCCACATTTGACCCTAGCTCTCATATAAGTCCAAATTGCGGAAACTGCTTAAATATGTAAGTTTTGAGAAAATGTTTGTATGATGGCAAAATTTAGCAAATATTTGTTTTCATACAGGAAAAAGATCACCTTTGACCTTAATGGTGAAGGGTATCGTATGGTCGGGCTTGACCGACTACAGCACTTTCATACTTGGTTTCTTTTTTGTTGTATCTTTGGAAATTCTGTCAGATCCCACAGAATCTTCCAAGCTTAACAAAATATTAATGAATATGCATTTGAATTTAATTTCCCTACTTTATGTAGATTTCTACACATTGAATTGTTTTTTTTTTTTTGGAATTCTCTACAATTCTCTTTTTTCTTGGATCTTGGGTCTTTTTTTTACCCGAAAACTTCACAAGATCACATACATATGTTGCTGATTTTTTTTTTATTAAATTAACTTTAAAATTTTTATTTCTTTTATGACTTTTTCAAACCTAATTTCTTATAACATTTCACTTATAAATTTTTATTTTATTGGGGGTCTTTTAAATTAATTGACATTTAACGGTCATTTGTCTAATTAATTTATGGTCTTTTTATTTGGAAACTCAATTTAATATTCTGTCAACATATGTTCGTTTTTTTGGGGAATAATGTCTGGTATATGATTCAAAAATTTGATGATTTGTCTTTAAGGAATTCAATCTTTCATTCTTTGATAAGGACATGATGTCATTAAACCAGAAAAACGTTAGAGTTTGAATATATTTTCAAAATAATTAAAATTTTGTAAACTGGAATCGATTTGAGAGATAATCTGGAATTCAAGGAGTGTTTCGAATAAAATGTGTAGTTATATTATTTTACTGTCACATATGGCTTGTGTCAATGGTATATATATATATTTAGTCCTTTAATTCCTTGTGGAACATAGGGCCTCAATGTGTCAATGGTGTTTGAGAAATATTTTGTTGAAAATATTACCAAAGTTATAAACAATAAAGCAAATTAAGGCAATGAAAAAAAATATCACAAAATTTTTCAAAAATCAAACAAAAAAAAAATTTTTTTTTTTACTTCAATAATTTAATTTTGATAATTTTTTACTACTTAATGAAGTGAGATAATTAAACGCAACTTTCATTATATCATTCTGTAATATATTAGGAATCTAAAGATATTTTTAGAAATATTTTATTGACAATATTAACAAAGTTATAAGCAAAAAATCAAATTAAGGCAAAAATAACAAAAAAAATTTAACAAAATTTCAAAAAAAAAAAAAAAAAAATTTAACGTGTAACAAATAACAAAGAAAATGTAATTTTCAATGTATTTAAATATAAAATCACAACATAATTACTTAAATTTCAAATCTTCAGGAGTAGTATCACTACTTTTAGACAGATAAAAAAACCCATTATTAACTATTTTAGAAACGCAATCATTACGAATTATGTTTGTAAATCAAAGTAAAAAGCTCATAATATCGACTAAACAAAAGTAAACACAAAGATTTTTCAGTTTCAACTTCCTTCACTTCTCACATTTTTTATAGATTTTGTTAGATGATATTTTCGAAAATTTTGTGATATTTTTTCAATGCCTCAACTTGCTTTTTTGCTTATAACTTTGGTAATATTGTCAACAAAATATTTATCTAAATATCTCTAGATTCCTAATAAAAAACAGAATGATATAATGAAAGTTTTGTTTCATTAACTCTATTCTTAAAGTTGTGAAAAATAATCAAAATCAAATTTTTGAAATATAAAAAATTTTGAATTTTTTTTTTTTTACCCAACTTTAAATTTTTCTAAAAACCTTGTTCATCACCCAATAAATTTAATTATTTAAAACTTTACAATTTGTTGGTTAAAGATTATGTTAGAAGTTATTTTGGAAAATTTTTGTGATCTTTGTAATTGCCTTAATTTGTAAAGTGAACACAAGAACTTTTTAATTTCATCTTCCCTCCCTTTCCACATTTTTGCTGAAGTCGTTGGCTACCATGTGCAGAATGCTGTGACGAGGGGACTGGGATCAAGTGCGAATAATTTTTCTTTTTGAATAATATTTCAATCCCCACAATATTGTTATTTTTTTATAATTCTCTCTTAACTCTTAAGAAAATACTAATAAATTCCATTATTCTTTCAATTTTTTTCAGGTGATGATAATCATACATTACACATTGCCTCTCACAAAAAGGTAAGTCGAATTTGAAATACTTTTTCTCCAGTAATTCCTATAATTACTCATTTATTGTTCGAATCATATCAGCACCATAAATAAATAAATAAATACCCTCCTAAAAGCCAATAACACGGATCATGATCAATACAAAAAGATATTGATTACATTGATGACGAGATCGTTATGTTAAAAACAACAAACTTAAAAATCATTTAATGCTCGAATAATTTCATGTAATTTATAAATGAAGCCCTGTCACATCGAACGGGCCATTTGTCCATCAAAAATCAACAATTTAATAGAATTTTTCTACTTTACATCATTAATGTTGAGGTATTTTTATTTGGTTTTAAAACGAACAAAATACATTTTTGCAACGAAGCGTAACTGTCATAAATTCTTAATGGAAATTTTTAACATTTTGAATTTTTTACAGAAAAAAAAAAAACACAAATTGTTTTGGTATGGAAACGGAAAAGGGTTACAAATTTGAAATGAAAGTAATTATGTTGTGATTGGTAAATTTAAATACATAGAAAATTAGATTTTCTGTGTTTAATTTGTAACACGTGTTTAAAAGTTTTTCGTAGTTTTGGGAAAATTTTTGTTATTTTTTGTTTTTAGGCTAATTTGTTGTTTTGTTTATAACTTTGGTAATATTGTCTATAAAATATTTCTAAATATTTCCTCAGATTCTTAATATATTACAGAATGATATAATGAAAGTTTTGTTTTATTTTATCAATTCATTAAGTCAAGAAAAATTATCAAAATCAAATTATGAAGTAAAAAAAAATTTTTAACAACTTAGAAATTTTTATCAAAACTTAAATCAACCCCCAATAAATTTAGTCACATAATGAGTTGCCAACCTTTCACTAAAGGCTTTGTCATTTAGTCACATTTTGTTAGTTAAAGATTGTTTTAGAAGATATTTTCGAAAAATTTTGTGATATTTTTTCATTGCCTTATTTTGCTTTTTTGCTTATAACTTTGGTAATATTCTCAACAAAATATTTTTTTAAATATCTTTAGATTCCCTATATGTTAAAGAATGATATAATGAAAGTTTTGTTTAATTATCTCAATTCATTTAGTCGTGAAAAATTATCAAAATCAAATTATTGAAATAAAAAAATGAAAAATTTTTTTCCCAAGCTAAAAATTTTTCTCAAAACCTTTTGCATGCCAAAATAACTTCAAGATATCACCATATCTTTACAATTTGTTGGTTTTGGATTATGTCTAATGTTATTTTGGAAAAATTTTGTGATTTTTCATATATGCCGTAATTTGGATTTTTGCTTATAACTTTGGTAAAATTCTCAACAAAATATTTCTAAAAATGTCTTCCGATTCGTAATATATTGCAGAATGATAAAATGAAAGTTTAGTTTAATTATCCTAGTTAAGTTAGTCGTGAAATTGATAATTTTTCACGACTAACTTAATTCAATCAAATTATTGATATATGGGCAAATCCTGCGTGACGAACGCTACGATCGTACGCATTTTTGGATTAAAATATACAAATTTTTGGTCTTTCCAGAGAGATACCTTTAACTTATACATGGTGTTTAGTAGGACTTGAGTGTACTTTAGAATACCATATATATATATTTTTTTAACTTGTATAAGTTGCCAAAGAATTGATCACAAATTATTGTGACGCACGCTACAAAAAATGGAAGTAGCTTCGAACGTTGTGGTATGTTTTCGTAATTTTTAGCAAATTTTGCATATAAAGCACACAAAATTAAATGCCTAAAAGAAAGATGGATATAAGCGAATTCTAAAATAAGTTATTTTCAGGCAAAAAAATGTTTAGTTTTTTCTCAAAAGCCGTGAACCCTATGTGACGCACGCTACGTGACGCACGATACATTTTTTCTAGCAATAAATTGTAAATAAAATCCATTGTATTTGTTTAAACGAAACTATTTATATTCTTTGTTAATAACATTATTTAATTCATAACATATTTAATTCATGTTTATAAATTAATTTATTAATATATGTATGATTATAAATAACAATATGGCTTTCGAGTTGACCACCTATGTTAACATTAAAGTAATGATATGAACATGTAAAAAATGTTAAATTTTTGTATAACCCTAAGAGACCTAAGGTAGGGTGAGTTTTGGTAAAAATTTTTGTATAAATGATCATCGAAATATATTTTTTTACATATTTACAAAACAAGATATACCGAGTCTAATGTTCGATTAAAAAAAAAAATAATTTCGATTAATTTAAAAAATTTTTGGCTAGTAGACTGTTTTGGGGACTTGCCCATATACAAATTTAAAAATTGTTTTTCCAAATTTATAAATTTTTCTTAAGAACTCATTCATGCCATAATAAATTCAATCATTAAAGAAATTACCATGTCTTCACAATTTGTTGGTTAAAGATGATGTTAGAAGTTATTTTGGAAACAAAATTGTGATTTTTTGTATTAGCCATAATTTGCTTTTTTGCTTATAACTTTAGTAATTTTTTCAACAAAATATTTCTTTAAATATCTTTAGATTCCCTATATGTTAAAGAATGATATAATGAAAGTTTTGTTTTATTATCCCAATTCGTTTAGTCGTAAAAAATTATCAAAATCAAATTATTGAAATGTAAAAAATTGCTATTTTTTTTTTCTTTAAACTTATATATTTTTCCAAAAGCTTCATTCATCGTACATTAAATTTAATCAATAAATTCATTGCCATATCTTCACAATTTACCGGTTAAAGATTATGTTAAAAGTTATTTTGAAAAAATTTTGTGATTTTCAGTATTTGCCTTAATTTGGATTTTTGCTTATAACTTTGGTAATATTGTCAAAAAAATATTTCTATAAATATTTACAGATTCCTTATATATTATAGAATTGTGTAATGAAAGATTTGTTTTTGTATTGCTATTCGTTAAGTCGTGAAAAATGATCAAAATCAAATTATTGAAATATAAAAAAAATTTAAATTTTTTTCCCAACTTATAAATTTTTTTAAAAATATCATTCATCCCACAAAAACTTCAGTCACTTAAATCCTCACCATACTTTCTCAATTTGTTGATTTTAGGTTATGTCAAAAGTTATTTTAGATAAATTTTATGATTATTCATAGTTGCCTTAATTTGAATTTTTGCTTATAACTTTGTTAATATTGTCAACAAAATATTTCCTTTAATATTTTTAGATTCCTTATATGTTATAGAATGATATTATGAAAGTTTTGTTTAATTGCCTCAATTCATTTAGTCGTAAAAAATTATCAAAATCACAATATATTCAAGTAAAAAAAATATATTTTTTTCCCAACTTAAAAATTTGTTTCCCATCCCACAATAAATTTAATCACGTAACAAGTTGCCAACATCCCATTAAAGGCTTCACCATATGTCACATTATACAACACCGGCAGTGTCTATGTCTGTCTGTCTGGAAAACAAATACCAACATTTAGAGTTACATATATTATGCATTACCTACATGCTTTTCTTTCCCAACGCATATTATATATAGTTCATGGTAGTTTTTGCATAAATTGGAAAAATCTTAAGCAAATAAATAAACCACAGAAAATAATACCAACTCCTAATGCCTGGCTGACAATTTAAAAGTCATCATTGAGACCTCCACTTTTCCTAGTTAACTTTTAGTAATGCTCTACTAACATTTTAAAATTTTGATTTCCTTAAAGCAAGTGATTTGTAACACACACATACGCCATATTTCCAATTGGAGACGTTATGTGGTGAATAGGTGTCTCAGGCGTCTGGAGGAGAAGAAAACTTATAAGGCTCAAATGTTGGAAAATGTGTTTTATTTTGTATTTGAAATATGGAGGCTTTAAAGAGCTACCACATACTCTGAAAAACTTGGCAGACTTTTGTGGATTTTTAGAGAAAATTTGTGTATGGCCTTTACAGTGGTGGGCAAATGTTTAGAATTTTTTAAACTGTTTGTAGTTTTTGATAAACAAAAACTTCAAAGACAATTCATTTTAAACTCATTCTCTATACCAAATCGACATTGACTATGAAGTAGCGGATGCCTAGCCGCGGTCAACATTATTATGAAAAGTAAATGAGTTTTCAGTGTTAACTTAATTCTCGTTTTCAATTTTGCTTAAGTGTTCAGTTAAATAGATGATCTTAACTATCGACAGTCAACAGTGGGTGACACTATGTGCTGGCAAAGTCCGTAGCGGGACTGAAAATGCAATATTCCACACTGCTATGTGTCACATAGTTTTTTAAGTATTCCTAATAAGTATCCATCTAATTTAAAAATTATAAATCATAATGGGTCAATTTACTCTTTTGCTTATAACTTTGGTAATATTTCTTCTAAAATTCTTCCTAAAATACCTAAAGATTCTAATTAATTTACAAAATACAATAACGAAAGTTTTATTTCATTATCTCAATTCGTTTGAGAGATAAAATTTATCAAAGTCAAAATTTTGAAATGGATATTTAAAAGTTAATTTGGTGAAAATGAAGAGCTAAGATTTATAAGCTGTAATTTAAAGTCATTGGAATGTAATTTGTTTTTTGTTTTACAAACAAATTCTATTCTCTCCCCTATTACAAACATTTCAACACATCTGTCCTTCACAGTACAAAGCACATCATGATATTTCAACTGATAGAAATTTATAATATCTGACGTTGTGGTAATTTTCTAAAAAGATTTTCGATTTTTTTTTGCATTTAATTTTAAATTACAGTTTTTTGTTTGTCTTTATATTATACAAAATTATTTATACATAATTTTAAATTCGACATATATTAGGAAGACATTTGCTTTTGTTCATACTTATGTCAGTCCGTCCCTAAGAGCCCATTCACATTTAGCTCGAAAACTAGTTGAAGTAGTTTTCGCCTCAAAACAATATTGAAAACTTAAGTTTTCACATACAAAACGAAAACTCCTTCCGTGTGAGTTTTCAATTTAATAATTCTAAAGTATTTGGTGTTCGATTTTTAAAACTAAACGCAATTAATAAATGAATTTCTAACGAAAACTTATGAAGTGCCAAATTTTCATAATGTGAATGGTAAAGTTTTCGATGGTGTTTTCATTTCCGAAAACACCTGAAAACTTATAGTGTGAATGGGCTATAAGGCTTTTGGTGCAACTAAATTGCATTTTCTGTGTTCTTTTACTCAAGACCTATATAACGTTTTTTAACCCCTTGCCTTACCTTATAGTTTCTGAGTAAAATATAGGGTGATTTATTAAGACCTTTACAATTTAGAAAAATAATTTTTGAAATCTTCTTTTGAGTCGGTTGAACGATCTATATAATTCCATGTTTAAAGTTGATTTCATATAAATGTTAATCGCGGCAGCGCTTACTTACTTTTATGGCCTTCATTTACAACCTATTAAGGTCAAAGGCTGAGCATATCTTAGGATTCTCCAAATTTGTCGGACTAGCTTTATAACATTTTTCTCTACTTTGTCTTTCTATTGAAATTTTGTAGGTCCTCCTCTACGAGTTCCTTTTGGATCATTTTTGAACACTTTTCTTTCAGAAATATTTTTATCCGCGGCTACGGGTCAAATGTTTTATACGCTGGGTCTAATTTTGCCATATTTCCTCCAATATATCAGCCGATATCTGACTAATAAATTCTTTACTATTTGTAGTTCGTCAACCGTTGCACGATCTAGGCGTTCAATTGAACGATCCTTAAACATGAAATAAATGTTGATCGAGGCTGTCTTAATTTTGGCATGCTTTCGACATATCGGCCGGTATTGGGTTTCACTGCGTCAGCTTCAACATAGCTTCACATAAAATAGCTTAAAGCGGTTCATTGCCATGATCTAAGCGGTCAATTGAACGATCCTTAAGTGTAAAAAGACAAAGACCGCGGCTATTCCAACATATCGGCTGGTATCTCACTAATAAATGCCTCACTATTTGCATTCAGTACGTCGATCATTGCGGACTTATTCCTTAAAATATCAACTTTAACATAGCCCCACAAAAGATAATGTAAAGCCGTTAAATCGCACCATGCGGGCGGTCAATTGTATGCCTTGTCATTGCCCCTCAAAAAATAGTCTAAAGCCGTTAATTATAACGATCAAATAAATAGTTCATATTGGTTTTCAGTGCGCCAACCACTTAAGGCTTGTCCCTAAAATGATAAGCTTTAACAAAGCCCCCAAAAAAATTATATAAAGCCTTCAAATCGCACAATGCAGGCCGCCTATTGTATGCCTTGTCATAGCTCCTCAAAAAAATAGTCTAAAGCCGTTAATTATTACGATCAAATAAATGTTGACCGCGGCTTCTTCTTAATTGGTTCATATTGGTTTCAGTGCGCCAACCACTGAGGGCTTGTCCCTTAAGACATTTGCTTTAACATAGCCCCACAAAAAATAATGTAAAGGCAATAATGTAGAGGCACTACCTATGCGGCCAATAGAGCGGTCCAAACTTTAAATAAACTGTTTTCCGAACTCTTCTCTTTATTGGGCCTTTGTTTGGAAAATGGCGCCGTTTTATTGAAACCACATATGAGCCAAGAAAAGCTCTTCCATTAAAAACAAATGTAATCATCACACGGTAGCTCTCGCTATTAACTGTAACATTCCTGCCTTCTGAAAATTACGATCAAAAAATGGAATACAAGTCTCTTTTGCAAGCCAGTGCTTTAAAACCCATTTTGGGGCTTTTTTACACAAACACTACCCCATCTACCCACCTTCCCATAACCTTCATTCTGAGTTTCAGCAAATGCAGAGGGGTCAACCTCTGAATGCTGGTCGTATTTAAAATACCAACGAAAAATTTGTATATATTTTTTCTTTTCGCTGAAAAATTCATGGCCCCATAGCCCAACTTACCCTCAAGTGTAAAAACTACACGATACATTTTTTTTAACTTATCATAAGTAATTAATAACAAAATTCAACAGTATTCCGTCCTGGGTGCCTACTAGGCACTGTCTAGTGTTTTAGTAGACAGTGTCCTAGACTGGTTGTACATAGGTTGTGGGTTCGATCCACACCAGACTCTGGGTCCATATACTACTAGGAGCATATACTCTTCGTCACTCCGTTCGGATGAATTATCATTTACATAAATTTTCCTATTTGTATTATCTGCGAGTTTTGTTCGTTTGTAACTTGACTTGTCTTAAAGCCATAGCCCAAACTGAACATGTTTATTAGTAACATGTTACACATATGCTAAGCTAAGCTGCCCAAAATAATGCAAATATTATATCACACGACATTTTCCAAGCTTCAAAACTTTAAAATATTGCATTGTAGAAATTCTCCACAAGTCTCCACTTTTAATATAATAAAATTTGTTCAATTATTGATAAATATATTAATGTATTACAACAGTAATGGCTTTTACTAAAGCATAACGGAATTTTCTGAGCTTTATGAATGCTTAATTTTGAATTTTAGAAACTCTCCACAAGTCTCCACTTTTAATAGATTAACATTTCTAAAGAAATTTTGAAGCCAAAATGCTTGAGACATTTAAGTTTATTTGTTTTAATAAAAATAACAAGGTCTCCACTTAGAAAATATGAAAAAATTTTAAAATTAAAAAAAAATCTATAATTTTTTAAGGAAATTTTCAAAATTTGTTTAAATTTTGTTAAATATATCAAGGTTTAAGAATAGTAATGACTTATAATATAGCCTAAAAAAATTTCTGAGCTTGAAGAATACTTAATTTTAAATTTTAGAAATGTTTGAGATATTTAAGTATATTTATTTTAATAAAAATAAGTAGGTCTCCACTAAGGAAATACGAAAAAAATTTGAAATTAAAAAAAAATTTATAATTTTGTATTTTTTTTTAAGAAAATTTTAAAAATTTGTTTAAATTTTGATAAAAATACCAAGGTTTAACAATAGTAATGATTTATACTATAGCCTAAAAGAATTTTCTGAGCTTAAAGAATGTTTTTTTTTTAATTTTAGAAACTCTCCACAAGTCTCCACTTTTAATATATAAACATTTCTTTAAAACATTTGAAGCCAAAATGTTTGAGATATTTAAGTATATTTATTTTAATAAAAATAATTAGGTCTCCACTAAGAAAATATGAAAAAAATTTTGAAATTAAAAAAAAATTTATAATTTTGTAATTTTTTTTAAGAAAATTTCAAAAATTTGTTTAAATTTTGATAAAAATAACAAGGTTTAACAACAGTAATGACTTATACTATAGCCTAAAAGAATTTTGTGAGCTTAAAGAATTCTGTTTTTTAGAATTTTAGAAACTCTCCACAAGTCTCCACTTTTAATATATTCATATTTCTTTAAACATTTTGACGCCAAAATGCTTGAGGCATTTAAGTATATTTATTTTAATAAAAATAATTAGATCTCCACTAAAAAAAAATCAAAAAAATTTATAATTTTGTACTTTTTTTAAGAAAATTTCCAAAATTTGTTTGATTTTTGATAAATATATGCACTTAAGGAGTTAATAAGATTTTCTTTAGCTGGCGAAAAATCACATACATTTCATTATTTATTTCTGGATCTTTTGCATAATCATTTGGAAAATGTTATTTGATATTTCAAGATATTTTCATATTTATTTTCTTCCATATTTATTTTAAAGCCCACATCATTATCTGCTCTCATCATTTCCATTCACATGATGGAAAGATGAAATTTTTTTTCCATATTGATTTTTTTAAGTTCCGTATATGCGTGTGGTTTCTATTCAAATCTACTACAATGCGGATTATCGTTGTTATTGAATGCAGAAATACAATTTTAAAATTGTATTTTCATTGTAATCAACATGAGTTGAGAGAAAATAACTATACATTTTTTTTTTCCAAATTTTTTGTATATTATTTATAGTTTATTTTATGCATTTCACGTCATAAGTTGTCATGTTTGATTTTATGTAATAAATCAATCAATATGAATTTTTATTGAATTTGCTGTCAATCGTTATTTCAACAAAAAGTTTAGAGGGTTTTTTGTTTTTTCGTCTGCTCTTATTGATATAAGCTTTTTAGTTTGAGAAAAACTAAATTTCCATATTTATTTTCACAGCAAAACCGCTTAAGGAAATAGGTCTAGCTCAATAAACTACTTTTACCAATAAAAAACAATAAAAAAAAAGTTTAACTAATTTTCATAAGTCACCTGTAGAGAGAACTGAGATTATATTCAAATTTATATCCTGGTTGATAATTTTGAATATTTGATGAGATTTTCTGTTGAAATGAAAAGAAATCATAAATCTTTTTTAAAGATTTTGTTAATTTTGATCAAGTCTTGTTTTACATTTTTCCATATAACTTTCGTAAATGATGTATCAAAATTTTTCTAATAATTCCTAGTGATTTTAGACGTTCTAGAATATTATATAATGAAAGTTTCACTCGGTTTTTTTAATTTGTCTATTCACGAAAATTAGCTAAAGTCAACATTTTTAAAGAAATTTTCTAGTGACTTATTTAACATTTGTCCATATAACTTTCGCAAAAGTTAACTTAAAATTTTTCTAATAATTCCTAGTGATTTTTAACAATCTAGAAATTTATATAATGAAAGTTTCATTTGTTTTTTTTTTTATTTGTCTATTCACAAAAATTAGGCGAAATCAAAGTTTTGAATCAAATATTCTTTTGAATTTGTAGATTTTTATTATGAATTGTACTGGAGACATATTTGTTCGGAAAGTTTAGAATTTAGTGGCGAATTTTGATCAAAATTATTTTTTAAAATAATTACATTATTTATTACAAATATATATGTTAACCCTCAACAGACATGGGGACTAAAATGACCCAAATTAAAATGAATAACAAGAAAAATTTACAAAAACATCTTCTCAAATTATGAACAAAAATTTAATTTTTGACAAAAAGGGTCTGTTATTTTAGTCCTTATGTCTGTTGAGGGTTAAAATATATATTTTTAGTAAACCATAAATTTATTCTAAAAAATTATTACGTCAAATTTTGATCAAAATTCGCCTCTAAATTCATAACTTTCCGTTATTTTGCCCAAAAAAAAAATTAAATTTGATTACAAGAAAAATTTAAAAAGCATTTTCTCAAATTTTAAGCAAAAATTTAAATTTTGACTTAAAAAATTTTAGGCTATTTAAGTCCCCATGACTATTGAGGGTCTAAATATATATTTTTAATAAACAATATAATTATTCTTAAAAATAATTACGTAAAATTTTGATCAAAAATCGCCACTAAATTCATAACTTTCCGTTATTTTGCCATAAAAAAATCGAAATTTTGACCTTTGACCCCGTTGAAAGAAGGGTTAAGCTTACTTGATTTTAAACAAAGTTTAAGTATATATTTCTCATAGACTAGGCAATAATATTCAGTATTAGTTTCATTAAAAAAAGTTTCCAAAAATTAACTTTTTCGCGAAATTCCACGACTTCAAATCGAGGGTACGGCGAAACCGTATAAGATATCAACCTAAACTTTTCTGAATTTTATTACTTAATTTGTCTACTTTAATGTGCCGATGAAAAAATTTAAAATTTTTAATATTTGTTTAAGAAAATTTTCAAAAACTTAAAAAGTGAGTTTTGAAACCGACCTTAAAAAGAAGTACCATTTTCCAGTATAAAAAAAACTATATAAATTCGATTATATTTTATATAAAAATGTATATATTTCTCATAGACTAAGCAATAATATACGTCATTAGCTTCATAAAAGTTAAACTCCAGTAAAATTTACCATGCATCGACCTCAATAATATCCAAAAATTTGCTATTTCGCGAAATTCGACGACTTCAAATCGAGGTTACGGCGTAACTATATAAGAGATCAACCTAAACTTTTCTGAATTTTATTATTCCATTTGTCTACTTTAATATGCCGATGAAACAATTTAATATTTTTAATATTTGTTTAACAAAATTTTCAAAAACTTAAAAATTCAGTTATGAAATCGATCTTAAAAAGAAGTATAATTTTTTGCAAAATTCCACGATTTCAAATCGAAGGTACGGTGAAACCGTATAAGATATCAACTTAAGCTTTTCTGAATTTTATTACTCGATTTGTCGACTTTTATTTACCGATGAAAAATTTTTAATTTTTAAGATTTCTTTCAGAAAATTTTCAAAAATTTAAAAAGTGAGTTTTGAAACCGACCTTAAAAAGAAGTATGTACTATTTTCCAGTATAAAAAAAATTGTGTACATTTGATTTTATTTTGTATAAAAAATTATATATTTCTCATAGACTAAGCAATAATATTCAGAATTAGTTTCATTAAAATTAAACTCAAGTACAATTTACCAGACATTTTCCTTAATATTGGCCAAAAATTTTAATTTTCGCGAAATTCCACTACTTCAAATCGAACTTACGGCGAAACCGTATAAGATATCAACCTAAATTTTTCTGAATTTTACTTTTTCATTTGTCTACTTAATTATGCCAATGAAAATTTTTAATTTTTAATATTTGTTTCAGAAAATTTTCAAAAATGTAAAAAGTGAGCTATGAAACCAACCTTAAAAAGGAGTACCATTTTCTAGTATAAAAAAAACTATGTAACTTTGATTATATTTTAAAAAAAGTAAACTATTTAGTACTTTGAGGTCTTTAAATGGTAAATCAAGTCTTACTTTTTAATGTCTTTACTCTTAAGTAAATTTTTGTTGCATATTTTTAGGCTTGTTAAAAAGAACACGAATTTTCTTGGGAAAAGTGCAATAACTTCAAAACTATTATATGGATTTTTGATTTTTATGACTTTGAGGAAAGCTGATAAGGTTATCTCTAACATCCTTTTATTTTTTCTTGCAAAAACTATTTATTGATTAAAATTTCTCTAAAACTAAAAAAAAATTAACATTATTCCCAAAAAAATGGGTCCTGGAAATAAAAGTCCTGTGCGCCACCTCAGGACATTGACCAAAGAGGACAAATTTTTAACTTGAAAACTTGAAATGTGTAAAAGCAGACTAAGTACTTATTAGCTATTCAAATGACATTTTAATAAAAATTGTCCGGGTTCAAATCCTACCAATACCAGGTTAAATTTTTTCTTAATGTATATGTTTTTTATATACAAATCTTGAAGAAAATTGATTTTCAATTCAATTTTTTTCGAAATCTATTACAAAATGGAAGATTTATTTTGGTTAAATTCAAAAATTATTAAAAATAACTTGTCACACAAAGCTCCACTTGGAAGCTCCTTAATTCAAAAGATATGTTCGATAATGTATTTATTGGATATCAAGATTTTGAAGTTTTGCACAACTTGATGTTTTCTGCACTTGCTCTGGCCTTTTATACGGTATGGGAACTACTTTGGGTTCGTATTTTTTTGAAGGCCTGTATATATTGTCTTTTGAAACCGTTGATACCATAACTACAACAGAACTTCAACTAAGCTCTTGGAAATTTTCTTATTTTACCCCAAAATTTGAAAATTACTCATTTAAGTAAAGTTTGTCTATAATTTCTGTACTCCTGACCTTTTACATTTTTAACAGGAAGTGGCTATGACTAACAACATTCGTTTACAGACGAGGGGTTTTCTTTGTTTTCATGACGATTTGATTAAGTCAAGCCAAAATTTGATGCCATTTTCATACACTTTTTGGTTGTTACAGAAAAATACAAAAAAAAAATTGAAAAGAGCGATAGAGTGGAGTCATTTGGTTGGTGGTGGAATTCAAAATTAAACATAAGCCATGAGATAGTGGTGGTGGCCGCTTTTAATATTTGTAAAACGGGAGTGCCTTTAGTCATTATAGAAAAAACATTTATTTGCGATTTAGGGTTCTTTATGTCGCTGACGCTGTTTCGTTGCTGTTGCAAAGTTTTAGATTTTTCCCTAAAGTCTAAAGTATTATTTTGTATTGTTTTTGTTATGGCTTGTAATGCACGAATGATTAAGTCGTGTCTCCTCAGTCAAACAGAACAAAAACTCGAAACAGAATTCAAAATAATGAAAAGGTCAAAAAACTCAAAATAATACTGGAAAATCAACAGAAATTCTTGCTATAAAACAAAATCCAAATTATCTTGTCTAAATTAAATTCACATAAAAGAAAATCCCAGGAAAATGCTGTTTCAATTTTGTAAATATTGAAATGATTCTTAATGACTATAAAGATTTTGAAAAAGGGCGTATTTGAAAACTCATTATAATGACCTTTAAATTTTGTTGTTCACACTTGATTTATTTGATTTAAGTGTTTCCTGCTTAACTTAAATCTTAAATCTCCTCTTAAAAATTTATTTATTTGATTGTAGCAAATATTTAATTATTGGATTTAATGAACTATTGATTTTCATTTAACTTTAGGAATATTGAAATATTTACTATTCTTCATTTAATTTAAATACTTTTATTGCCTTAAATGTGACTCATTTTGAATATATTTTTAAAAATAACTTTAAATTTGTTTATTTCAGTGCGAAAATAACAATAAACAAAAAACCATTTGGAAAATAAATATTTTTGTAGATCTTTTTTCGAAATTGTTGATCTTTTAGTTGACAAATAAATACATATTCGAAAGGGGAAGGTTAGACACGTTGTAAGCCAGAAAGTCTAGAAGATTGTATGCATTTGAGATCAGGGTAAAGGTTAGAATCTAAAGATGTATAGTCATGTATAACAAAGATGAAGCAAAGCATGTATTTAGATCAGTTCTAGGTTCAGTTCTAGTTCAGTTCTAGTTCAGTTCTAGTTCAGTTCTAGTTCAGTTCTAGTTCAGTTCTAGTTCAGTTCTAGTTCAGTTCTAGTTCAGTTCTAGTTCAGTTCTAGTTCAGTTCTAGTTCAGTTCTAGTTCAGTTCTAGTTCAGT
Source organism: Stomorhina lunata (assembly GCA_933228675.1). Lineage (NCBI taxonomy): Eukaryota > Metazoa > Arthropoda > Insecta > Diptera > Rhiniidae > Stomorhina > Stomorhina lunata. The sequence continues at coordinate 79,604,646 of OW121741.1, read as the reverse complement.
TCTAGTTCAGTTCTAGTTCAGTTCTAGTTCAGTTCTAGTTCAGTTCTAGTTCAGTTCTAGTTCAGTTCTAGTTCAGTTCTAGTTCAGTTCTAGTTCAGTTCTAGTTCAGTTCTAGTTCAGTTCTAGTTCAGTTCTAGTTCAGTTCTAGTTCAGTTCTAGTTCAGTTCTAGTTCAGTTCTAGTTCAGTTCTAGTTCAGTTCTAGTTCAGTTCTAGTTCAGTTCTAGTTCAGTACTAGTTCAGTTCTAGTTCTAGTTCTGTTCTAGTTCAGTTCTAGTTCAGTTCTAGTTCAGTTCTAGTTCAGTTCTAGTTCAGTTCTAGTTCAGTTCTAGTTCAGTTCTAGTTCAGTTCTAGTTCAGTTCTAGTTCAGTTCTAGTTCAGTTCTAGTTCAGTTCTAGTTCAGTTCTAGTTCAGTTCTAGTTCAGTTCTAGTTCAGTTCTAGTTCAGTTCTAGTTCAGTTCTAGTTCAGTTCTAGTTCAGTTCTAGTTCAGTTCTAGTTCAGTTCTAGTTCAGTTCTAGTTCAGTTCTAGTTCAGTTCTAGTTCAGTTCTAGTTCAGTTCTAGTTCAGTTCTAGTTCAGTTCTAGTTCAGTTCTAGTTCAGTTCTAGTTCAGTTCTAGTTCAGTTCTAGTTCAGTTCTAGTTCAGTTCTAGTTCAGTTCTAGTTCAGTTCTAGTTCAGTTCTAGTTCAGTTCTAGTTTAGTTCTACTTCAGTTCTAGTTCAGTTCTAGTTCAGTTCTAGTTCAGTTCTAGTTCAGTTCTAGTTCAGTTCTAGTTCAGTTCTAGTTCAGTTCTAGTTCAGTTCTAGTTCAGTTCTAGTTCAGTTCTAGTTCAGTTCTAGTTCAGTTCTAGTTCAGTTCTAGTTCAGTTCTAGTTCAGTTCTAGTTCAGTTCTAGTTCAGTTCTAGTTCAGTTCTAGTTCAGTTCTAGTTCAGTTCTAGTTCAGTTCTAGTTCAGTTCTAGTTCAGTTCTAGTTCAGTTCTAGTTCAGTTCTAGTTCAGTTCTAGTTCAGTTCTAGTTCAGTTCTAGTTCAGTTCTAGTTCAGTTCTAGTTTAGTTCTACTTCAGTTCTAGTTCAGTTCTAGTTCAGTTCTAGTTCAGTTCTAGTTCAGTTCTAGTTCAGTTCTAGTTCTAGTTCAGTTCTAGTTCAGTTCTAGTTCAGTTCTAGTTTAGTTCTAGTTCAATTCTAGTTCAGTTCTAGTTCAGTTCTAGCTCAGTTCTAGTTCAGTTCTAGTTCAGTTCTATTTCAGTTCTAGTTCAGTTCTAGTTCAGTTCTAGTTCAGTTCTAGTTCAGTTCTAGTTCAGTTCTAGTTCAGTTCTAGTTCAGTTCTAGTTCAGTTCTAGTTCAGTTCTAGTTCAGTTCTAGTTTAGTTCTACTTCAGTTCTAGTTCAGTTCTAGTTCAGTTCTAGTTCAGTTCTAGTTCAGTTCTAGTTCAGTTCTAGTTCAGTTCTAGTTCAGTTCTAGTTCTAGTTCAGTTCTAGTTCAGTTCTAGTTCAGTTCTAGTTCAGTTCTAGTTCAGTTCTAGTTCAGTTCTAGTTCAGTTCTAGTTCAGTTCTAGTTCAGTTCTAGTTCAGTTCTAGTTCAGTTCTAGTTCAGTTCTAGTTCAGTTCTAGTTCAGTTCTAGTTCAGTTCTAGTTCTAGTTCAGTTCTAGTTCAGTTCTAGTTCAGTTCTAGTTCAGTTCCAGTTCAGTTCTAGTTCAGTTCCAGTTCAGTCTCTCAGTTCTAGTTCAGTTCTAGTTCAGTTCTAGTTCAGTTCTAGTTCAGTTCTAGTTCAGTTCTAGTTCAGTTCTAGTTCAGTTCTAGTTCAGTTCTAGTTCAGTTCTAGTTCAGTTCTAGTTCAGTTCTAGTTCAGTTCTAGTTCAGTTCTAGTTCAGTTCTAGTTCAGTTCTAGTTCAGTTCTAGTTCAGTTCTAGTTCAGTTCTAGTTCAGTTCTAGTTCAGTTCTAGTTCAGTTCTAGTTCAGTTCTAGTTCAGTTCTAGTTCAGTTCTAGTTCAGTTCTAGTTCAGTTCTAGTTCAGTTCTAGTTCAGTTCTAGTTCAGTTCTAGTTCAGTTCTAGTTCAGTTCTAGTTCAGTTCTAGTTCAGTTCTAGTTCAGTTCTAGTTCAGTTCTAGTTCAGTTCTAGTTCAGTTCTAGTTCAGTTCTAGTTCAGTTCTAGTTCAGTTCTAGTTCAGTTCTAGTTCAGTTCTAGTTCAGTTCTAGTTCAGTTCTAGTTCAGTTCTAGTTCAGTTCTAGTTCAGTTCTAGTTCAGTTCTAGTTCAGTTCTAGTTCAGTTCTAGTTCAGTTCTAGTTCAGTTCTAGTTCAGTTCTAGTTCAGTTCTAGTTCAGTTCTAGTTCAGTTCTAGTTCAGTTCTAGTTCAGTTCTAGTTCAGTTCTAGTTCAGTTCTAGTTCAGTTCTAGTTCAGTTCTAGTTCAGTTCTAGTTCAGTTCTAGTTCAGTTCTAGTTCAGTTCTAGTTCAGTTCTAGTTCAGTTCTAGTTCAGTTCTAGTTCAGTTCTAGTTCAGTTCTAGTTCAGTTCTAGTTCAGTTCTAGTTCAGTTCTAGTTCAGTTCTAGTTCAGTTCTAGTTCAGTTCTAGTTCAGTTCTAGTTCAGTTCTAGTTCAGTTCTAGTTCAGTTCTAGTTCAGTTCTAGTTCAGTTCTAGTTCAGTTCTAGTTCAGTTCTAGTTCAGTTCTAGTTCAGTTCTAGGTTCAGTTCTAGGTTCAGTTCTAGGTTCAGTTCTAGGTTCAGTTCTAGGTTTAGTTCAAGGTTCACTTCTAGGTTCAGTTCTAGGTTCGGTTCTAGTTCAGTTCTAGTTCAGTTCTAGTTCAGTTCTAGTTCAGTTCTAGTTCAGTTTTAGTTCAGTTCTAGTTCAGTTCTAGTTCAGTTCTAGTTCAGTTCTACTTCAGTTCTAGTTCAGTTCTAGTTCAGTTCTAGTTCAGTTCTAGTTCAGTTCTAGTTCAGTTCTAGTTCAGTTCTAGTTTAGTTCTAGTTCAGTTCTAGTTCAGTTCTAGGTTCAATTCTAGGTTCAGTTCTAGATTCAGTTCAGTTCTAGGTTCAGTTCTAGATTCAGTTCTAGATTCAGTTCTAGGTTCTGTTCTAGGTTCAGTTCTAGGTTCAGTTCTAAGTTCAGTTCTAGATTCAGTTATAGGTTCAGTTCTAGGTTCAGTTTTAGATTCAGTTCTAGGTTCAGTTCTACGTTCAGTTCTAGGTTCATTTCTAGGTTCAGACTGGGTACAGTTCTAGATTCAGTTATAGGTTCAGTTCTAGGTTCAGTTCTAGGTTCAGTTCTAGGTTCAGTTCTACGTTCAGTTCTAGGGTCAGTTCTAGGTTCAATTCTAGGTTCAGTTCTAGGTTCAGTTCTACGTTCACTTCTAGGTTCAGTTCTAGGTTTAGTTCAAGGTTCAGTTCTAGGTTCAGTTCTAGGTTCAGTTCTAGGTACAGTTGTAGGTTTAGTTCTACGTTTAGTTCTAGGTTCAGTTTTAGGTTCAATTCTATTTTCAGTTCTAGGTTCAGTTCTAGGTTCAGTTCTAGGTTCAGTTCTAAGTTCAGTTCTAGTTCAGTTCTAGGTTCAGTTCTAGGTTCAGTTCTAGGTTCAGTTCTATGTTCAGTTCTAGGTTCAGTTCTAGGTTCAGTTCTAGGTTCAGTTCTAGATTCAGTTCTAGGTTCAGTTCTTGGTTCAGTTCTATATTCAGTTCTAGGTTCAGTTCTAGGTTCAGTTCTAGGTTCAGTTCTAGGTTCATTTCTACGTTCAGTTCTAGGTTCAGTTCTAGGTTCGGTTCTATGTTCAGTTCTAGGTCCAGTTCTAGGTTTAGTTCTAGATTCAGTTCTAGGTTCAGTTCTTGGTTCAGTTCTAGGTTCAGTTCTAGGTTCAGTTCTAGGTTCAGTTCTAGGTTTAGTTCTAGATTCAGTTATAGGTTCAGTTCTAGGCTTAGTTCTAGATTTAGTTCTAGGTCCAGTTCTAAATTCAGTTCAGTTCTGTTGTAGTACTAAAGTTGTTGTTCCTACTTACATATTTATATACTTTATACACATTTACTATGTAATATATACATTATATTGATCGTAAATATTTGTTGCTATTATTATAAACTATTAGTACAGTTTATAGAGATACTTAAATTGTAAATTTGTTCAAGAAGAAGTAAATGTTTCTTTTATGTGGTCCCAAATGCAACTTGAATTGGTTTAACTGGTTTTAATCGATTTCGAGTTGTTTTTTCATAAAGTGAGAAGTTGCTTCGTTCGTTTGTTTGATGATGAGGCACAGTGGGAGATTTTAATAAAACTAATGGGAAAATAAATTTTTAGTTTTCCAAAGGTTTTTTTTTCCTAAAGTTAAAACTTAAAAAAAATCCATTATGAACTTTAAAAAATACCAAAAAATGTAAAGGTTCATCCTTCCACTGTCTTAAATGCCTTTAAATGGTGTAGTCACGAAAGAAACCCTGAATCAAAAGAAAGAAGGTTCAGCAGATATTGGAAAAACAAAAGAATCGACTTCTCCTTAGCTATTTTTAGAAACTTAATTTTTGTTCCCTTTTTTTTGAATTCCCCCCACTGTGTGATAGTTGCTGGCTGGTGATGGTGCAACTTTTACAACAAAATAGTAAACAGTGATCTGGGAGTACAAATGGAGGAGATGTGAGACATAGTAAAATCCAATTCCATTCTAGTTTTAATTCTTCTTTTGTTTTGCTATCAATTTTTCTACTTTTTGTTTTATTTGCAAAAAATTGCATTACAATTTCGCATTAAAAAATGTTTCATTTCAAGTTTAACAGAAATAACTGAAATTGCAAATGTTTACAGACGGCGTTTAGGTAAACTTAAAAATTTTTCTAGGAGAAGGGAATTTAAGTGGTTTGTAAAAGAAATGATCTGAAAAAAATCTTAAAATCATCTTTTTTAATAAAAGTTTTAAGAGGCAAATTCTAACGAAATATAAATTTCCAGACTTATTTTTGTTATATTTTTATATGCAAAATTTTCCCAATCCATGATCAATATTACCAACATCATCTTGTAATTTACCATTAGATTTTATTCGTTCCATAATAATCGATAATTTTTTTTTAAGAATGTAATTTTTCCTCCTCCTATATAAAATCATCCATTGAATTCCAATTGTTTTCAATTATTTTCTTATTCATTCCGAAGATAATCAATTGGCTTTTCTTATGAAATTCCAATCAAATTTCATATTTCCAAAGAATCTTTTAAAACAATTTTATTTAAGATTTTCCTTGAAAAAAAATTTTCTTATATAAGGGTAGATCAATAAGTGCATGACTTTGGGAATTTCCAGCCTCTGATTTGAGAAATTCAAATTGCTTCAAAATTTTTCAAAAATTTCTTATTTTTATAGGAAATTTTTTAAAAAATTTTCAAATTTTTATAGGAAATTTTTCAAAAATTATTATACAGGAAGTTTTTTAAAAAATTGTTTTATTTATAGGACATTTTTAAAAAATTTCTTATATTTTTAGGAAATTTTCCAAAAATTTCTTATTTTTATAGGAAATTTAAAAAAAAAATTTATTTTTATAGAAAATTTTTCAAAAATTTATTATTTTTATAGGAAATTTTTCAAAAATTTCTCTTTTATTGGAAATTTTTCAAAAATTTCTTATTTTTATTGGAAATTTTTCAAAAATTTCTTATTTTTATAGGAAATTTTTTAAAAATTTATTTTTTCATAGGAAATTTTAGAAAAATTTCTTATTTCCATAAGAAAATTTTTCAAAAATTTGTAATTTTATCGAAAATTTTTCAAAAATTTCTTGTTTTTATAGGAAATTTTTTAAAAATTTCTTATTTTTATAGGAAATTTTTCAAAAATTTCTTATTTTTATAGGAAATTTTTCAAAATTTCTTATTTTTATAGGAAATTTTTCAAAAATTTCTTATTTTTATAGGAATATTTTCAAAAATTTCTTATTTTTAAAGGAAATTTTTCAAAAATTTCTTATTTTTATAGGAAATTTTTCAAAATTTTCTTATTTTTATAAGAAATTTTTCAAAAAATTCTTATTTTTATGGGAAATTTTTCAAAAATTTCTTATTTTTATTGGAAATTTTTCAAAAATTTCTTATTTTTATAGGAAATTTTTCAAAAATTTCTTATTTTTATAGGAAATTTTTGAAAAATTTCCTATAAAAATAAAAAATTTTTGAAGAATTTCCTATAAAAATATGAATTTTTTTCTTATTTTTATAGGAAATTTTTTTTAAAATTTCTTATTTTTATAGGAAATTTTTCAAAAATTTCTTATTTTTATAGGACATTCTTCAAAAATTTCTTATTTTTATAGGAAATTTTTCAAAAATTTCTTATTTTTATAGGAAGTTTTTCAAAAATTTCTTATTTTTATAGGAAATTTTTCAAAAATTTCTTATTTTTATAGGAAATTTTTCAACAATTTCTTATTTTTATAGGAAATTTTTCAAAAATTTCTTATTTTTATAGGAAATTTTTCAAAAATTTCTTATTTTTATAGGAAATTTTTCAAAAATTTCTTATTTTTATAGGAAATTTTTCAAAAATTTCCTATTTTTATAAAAAATTTTTCGAAAATTTCTTATTTTTATAGGAAATTTTTGAAAAATTTCTTATTTCCATAAGAAAACTTTTCAAAAATTTCTAATTTTAACGAAAATTTTTCAAAAATTTCTTGTTTTTATAGGAAATTTTTCAAAAATTTCTTATTTTTATAGGAAATTTTTCAAAAATTTCTTATTTTTATAGGAAATTTTTCAAAATTTCTTATTTTTATAGGAAATTTTTCGAAAATTTCTTATTTTTATAGGAAATTTTTCAAAAATTCCTTATTTTTATGGGAAATTTTTCAAAAATTTCTTATTTTTATAGGAAATTTTTCAAAATTTTCTTATTTTTATAAGAAATTTTTCAAAAAATTCTTATTTTTATGGGAAAATTTTCAAAAATTTCTTATTTTTATTGGAAATTTTTTAAAAATTTCTTATTTTTATAGGAAATTTTTCAACAATTTCTTATTTTTATTGGAAATTTTAAAAAAATGTCTTATTTTTATAGGAAATTTTTCAAAAATTTCTTATTTTTATAGGAAATTTTTCAAAAATTTCTTATTTTTATAGGAAATTTTTCAAAAATTTCCAATTTTTATAGGAAATTTTTCGAAAATTTCTTATTTTTATAGAAAATTTTTGAAAAATTTCTTATTTCCATAAGAAAATTTTTCAAAAATTTCTAATTTTATCGAAAATTTTTCAAAAATTTCTTGTTTTTATAGGAAATTTTTCAAAAATTTCTTATTTTTATAGGAAATTTTTCAAAAATTTCTTATTTTTTATAGGAAATTTTTCAAAAATTTCTTATTTTTATAGGAAATTTTTCAAAAATTTCTTATTTTTATAGGAAATTTTTCAAAAATGTCTTATTTTTATAGGAAATTTTTCAAAAATTTCTTATTTTTATAGGAAATTTTTCAACAATTTCTTATTTTTATTGGAAATTTTTCAAAAATTTCCTATTTTTATAGGAAATTTTTCGAAAATTTCTTATTTTTATAGGAAATTTTTCAAAAATTTCTTATTTTTATAGAAAATTTTTCAAAAATTTCATATTTTTCATATTTTTATAGGAAACTTTTCAAAAATTTCATATTTTTCATATTTTTATATAAATTTTTCAAAAATTTCTTATTTTTATGGAAATTTTTTAATTTTTATTTTGATAGAAAATTTTTGAAATTTTTTTATTTTTATAAGAGATTTTTTAAAAGTTTTTCTTCATAATAAATTTTTATAAAATTTCAAATTTTTGTGGACCCTTATTTAGACCCTGTTTTTCATTTTTCATTGGCCTGCCCTCGTTTAAACAATATTATCTCATATTAGATCTCATGAGCACGTTTTAATATATGGAAAGAATTTATATAAAAATGCAAACTTAAATAAAAATCTTAAATCTGGAAATAAACCCAAAACACCAACTTCTAAGAAGAAAGTTTAGGTTGAGAAGAAAAACTGAATTTTGATCATTTCATTGTTAAAATCTAAGACTCTCTCAAAGAAAAATAAAATAAAAAATGCTGGTTCAATTCCCAAAACACTTGATCAAATATGAAGAAAACAATACTTAGATATAAGCAAAAAGAAGGCATTAAGTTCACTTGTTATGAAGCCACCACCATCAACAACATCTCATGATCACAATGACTTAAAGAAGCCAAAATTTCTTTAATATTTTTCAATAGAAAATCATAGAATTTTAAGCAAATCATGCCAAAAAACACATTTGTCTGTACAAAAATGATTTGGCACTTAAGGTAGCGAAAATATGGGGAAATCTTAAGAAAAGAATTTTGAAGACATCAACCCAAATAATCAAAGCGTTAAATAATAACTGACTGTCAAACGGACCTCAAGTCTGGCTGTCCGTCTGTCTGCCTGCCTGTGACTTTTGACTTGACTAATCAAAACAAAAAATAAATTTCTTTTTTTTTTTCTCCAAAATTATAAAGATTTGTTGGTGTACAACAAGAGTATAACTAATGATATTGCAAAAATCTATAAAAATACAATATATTTTTTATAGTAAAACAACAACAAAAAATGGGTAATTGGCCCAAGTACCGTAAATGTAAAAATAGAGATGATAAACTATAGATATCAAGGCGCAAACAGAAATTTAAAAGAATTGTTTTCATAACTTTAAAAAAAAATATTTTTTACCAAAAAATTTGTTTACAAAAATATTTTCTTTAAAAAGAAGAAATTTTTTTATTCTTGTAAAAGTACTTTTTCTTAAAAAGTACATTTTCTTAAAAAAAAGTTATTTTTCTTAAAAAAAAGTACTTGTTTTAAAAAAAGTACTTTTTCTTTAAAAAAAAGTACTTTTTAAAAAAAAGTACTTTTTCTTAAAAAAAAAAAGTATTTTTTTTAAAAAAAGTACTTTTTCTTAAAACAAACTGTCTGAAATAATATAGTTGTTTCGTATTCTTTAAAAATAAACTTTGTTCTTTACAAATAGTACTTTCTTAAAAAGTACTTTTTCTAAAAAGAAGTAATGTTTACCAAAAAATTTGTTTACAAAAGTATTTTCTTTAAAAAGAAGTATTTTTTTATTCTTGAAAAAGTACTTTTTCTTAAAAAGTACGTTTGTAAAAAAAAAGTACGTTTTCTTTGAAAAAAAGTACTTTTCCTTAAAAAAAAAACTATCTGAAATAATATAGTTTTTTTCGTATTCTTTAAAAATAAACTATTTTTAAGCAATAAGGTGTTATAATTTACAAATAGTACTTTTTTAAAAAGTACTTTTTCCAAAAAGAGTAATTTTTACCAAAAAATTTGTTTACAAAAATATTTTCTTTAAAAAGAAGTAGTTTTTTTCTTGAAAAAGTACTTTTTCTTTAAAAAAAAGTTATTTTGCTTAAAAACAAACTGTCTGAAATAGTTGTTTCGTTTTCATTAAAAATGAACTTTTTAAGCAATAACATGTTATTCTTTATAAATAGTACTTTTTTTAAAGTACTTTTTCTAAAAAGAGTAATTTTTACTAAACAATTTGTTTACATAAATATTTTCTTTCAAAAGAAGTAATTTTTATTCTCGAAAAAGCTTTTTTTCTTAAAGAGTATATATTTTTTAAGTACTTTTTCTTAAAAAAAGTACTTTTTCTTCTTAAAATAAACTTTTTTTGAAGCAATATGGTACTTTCTTAAAAAGTACTTTTTCTAAAAAAAGTAATTTTTACCAAAAAATTTGTTAACAAAAATATTTTCTTTAAAAAGAAGTAATTTTTTATTCTTGAAAAAGTACTTTTTCTTAAAAATTACGTTTGTAAAAAAAAGTACGTTTTCTTTAAAAAAAGTACTTTTCCTTAAAAAAAACTATCTGAAATAATATAGTTTTTTTCGTATTCTTTAAAAATAAACTATTTTTAAGCAATAAGGTGTTATAATTTACAAATAGTACTTTTTTAAAAAGTACTTTTTCCAAAAAGAGTGATTTTTACCAAAAAAAATTGTTTACAAAAATATTTTCTTTAAAAAGAAGTATTTTTTTTTTCTTGAAAAAGTACTTTTTCTTTAAAAAAAAAAGTACGTTTTTTAAAAAAGTACTTTTTCTTTAAAAAAAAGTTATTTTGCTTAAAAACAAACTGTCTGAAATAGTTGTTTCGTTTTCATTAAAAATGAACTTTTTTAAGCAATAACATGTTATTCTTTACAAATAGTACTTTTTTTAAAGTACTTTTTCTAAAAAGAGTAATTTTTACTAAAAAATTTGTTTACATAAATATTTTCTTTCAAAAGAAGTAATTTTTATTCTCGAAAAAGCTTTTTTTCTTAAAAAGTATATTTTTTGTAAGTACTTTTTCTTAAAAAAAGTACTTTTTCTTCTTAAAAAAAACTTTTTTTGAAGCAATGTGGTACTTTCTTAAAAAGTACTTTTTCTAAAAAAAGTAATTTTTACCAAAAAATTTGTTAACAAAAATATTTTCTTTAAAAAGAAGTAATTTTTTATTCTTGAAAAAGTACTTTTTCTTAAAAATAAAGTTTTTTTTAAAGTACTTTTCCCTAAATATGTACTTGTTCTTAAAAAAAAATAAATTTTCTTAAAACAGTACTTTTTCCTTAAAAAGAACTTTTTCCTTAAAAAGAACTTTTTTCTTTAAAAAATTACGTTTTTTAAAGTACTTTTTCTTAACACAGTACTTTTTCTTTAAAGAAAAACTGTCTGAAATAATTTATATGTTTCATTTTTTTTTAAATAAACTTTTTTTAAGAAATAAGTTGTTAGTCTTTTCAAAAAGTGCTTTCTTAAAAACGTACTTGTTTTTAAATGATTTTTGCCAAAAAATTTGTATACAAAAATATTTTTTTTAAAACGAAGTAATTAATTTATTCTTGAAGAAGTACTTTTTATTAAAAAAGTACGTTTTTTTTATACTTTAAACAAAAGTACTTTTTTCTAAAATTGTTGAAATAATAAAGTTGTTTCGTATTCTTTAAAAAATAAACTTTTTTCTAAGCAATAAGTACTTTTTTAAAAAGTTCTTTTTCTTAAAAAGTGCTTTTTTTAAAAGTTCTGTTTTAAAAAAAAGTAATTTTCCTTTGAAATAAAGTACTTTTTCTTAAAAAAAATTGTCTGAAATAATATAGTTGCTTCGTATTCTTTAAAAAGCCAAAAGGTGTTATTCTTTACAAATTGTACTTTTTTAAAAAGTACTTTTTCTAAAAAGAGTAATTTTTACCAAAAAATTTGTTTACAAAAAGATTTTCTTTAAAAAGAAGTAATTTTTTTCATTCTTAAAAAGTACTTTTTCTAAAAAAGTACATTTTCTAAAAAAGTACTTTTTCTTAAAAAAAGTAGTTTTCCTTAAAAAGAACTGTCTGAAATAATATAGTTGTTTCGTATTCTTTAAAAATAAACTGTTATTCTTTAAAAATAAGGTGTTATTCTCTACAAAAAGTACTTTTTTTTTAAAGTACTTTTTCCAAAAAATGTAATTTTTACTAAAAAATTTGTTTACGAAAATATTTTCTTGAAAAAGAAGTAATTTTTATTCTTGAAAAATTAGTTTTTCTTAAACGGTACGTTTTTTAAAAAAGTACTTTTTCTTCAAAAAAGTGCTTGTCCTTAAAAAAAACTTTTTGTTACAAAAAAAAAACTTTTTTTCAAAAAAACTTTTTCTTGAAAAAGTACTATTTCTTAAAAAAAGTACTTTTTCTTAAAAAAAAAGTTACCCCTTCATCCAAAAATCATTACATTCCTTAACATCTCCTTTGACTTTGTAACACTTTAGAAAGACTTACCTGCACCTGGAAGATCCACCTAGAAATTATGAAATGAATTTTCCAGTTTTCAAATGAATAAAATAAATAGAAAAATAAAAAAAAAAGAAACTGGCTTTGGCATAAGATTCAATATGAACATGTAATAACCATCTCCATACTCCATTCTCAACTCCAATGCGGTTTCTTTATTATACTTTTTTTTCTTCCTATTTGTTTAAGTTGTTGTCTATTTCAGACAGTCTTCCACCAGGAAGATTCTATTCTAACTTCATTCATTCAATAATTTCAAGCCAACACGTATGAACAACAAAATAGGAATAAACTTGGAAAAACGATACAAAGATTTCAAGTGGAAAAGCACGATTTTGACCATGTGTTTTGTATAAAATATCTATGAACGTCTGTCTGTTTGTCTGTCTCCATGAGTGGTTAAATAAGAGGCAATTCTTGAAAGGAGCACAACAAAAAAATAGATAAATATTATGGAACACACACAACTGGTATTAGAAGAGGTAAAAAAATCTAAGAAAAATTGGAACTAATCTTGGATAATAGTTGGTTAGAAAATAATGGGGGAAAAAAAGTCGAAGTTCTATTTCTAAACGAGGGAGGTATTCCATGTCACAAGATATGGTGGAATATGGTGGATAGGAATTATTCGAAAAACGTTTTAAAGACATGTGATATTTATGTAATCCTCCTGGATTGTTAGAATATCTTTGGATTTGAGTTATAAATTGAATTTTAATTGAAAATCTAAGAGATTGTCTTCAAGGTTAACTAGCGCAAGAATAACTTTAATTTATTTCAAAATAAATAAATCAAATACCTGCATCTTTTAGTAGTAGTAACAAAATAATTAAAACTAAGATTCTTATTATTGGATAAGCGGACTTATTCGAACAACCAATCTTTTTCTTCACAATGACATTTTTTTCTTAAAAAAAAACCTAAACTAGAACTGAACTAAACCTTAAACTGAAGCTAGATTTAAAACCTCCACTGAAACTAGAACTAAGACAAGAATTAAACCTGGAAGTAAACCTACAACTAAACCTTGAAATTAATCTAAAACTGAACCTAGAGCTAAACCTAAAACTGAACCTAGAACTGAACTAGAACTGAACTAGAACTGAACTAGAACTGAACTAGAACTGAACTAGAACTGAACTAGAACTGAACTAGAACTGAACTAGAACTGAACTAGAACTGAACTAGAACTGAACTAGAACTGAACTAGAACTGAACTAGAACTGAACTAGAACTGAACTAGAACTGAACTAGAACTGAACTAGAACTGAACTAGAACTGAACTAGAACTGAACTAGAACTGAACTAGAACTGAACTAGAACTGAACTAGAACTGAACTAGAACTGAACTAGAACTGAACTAGAACTGAACTAGAACTGAACTAGAACTGAACTAGAACTGAACTAGAACTGAACTAGAACTGAACTAGAACTGAACTAGAACTGAACTAGAACTGAACTAGAACTGAACTAGAACTGAACTAGAACTGAACTAGAACTGAACTAGAACTGAACTAGAACTGAACTAGAACTGAACTAGAACTGAACTAGAACTGAACTAGAACTGAACTAGAACTGAACTAGAACTGAACTAGAACTGAACTAGAACTGAACTAGAACTGAACTAGAACTGAACTAGAACTGAACTAGAACTGAACTAGAACTGAACTAGAACTGAACTAGAACTGAACTAGAACTGAACTAGAACTGAACTAGAACTGAACTAGAACTGAACTAGAACTGAACTAGAACTGAACTAGAACTGAACTAGAACTGAACTAGAACTGAACTAGAACTGAACTAGAACTGAACTAGAACTGAACTAGAACTGAACTAGAACTGAACTAGAACTGAACTAGAACTGAACTAGAACTGAACTAGAACTGAACTAGAACTGAACTAGAACTGAACTAGAACTGAACTAGAACTGAACTAGAACTGAACTAGAACTGAACTAGAACTGAACTAGAACTGAACTAGAACTGAACTAGAACTGAACTAGAACTGAACTAGAACTGAACTAGAACTGAACTAGAACTGAACTAGAACTGAACTAGAACTGAACTAGAACTGAACTAGAACTGAACTAGAACTGAACTAGAACTGAACTAGAACTGAACTAGAACTGAACTAGAACTGAACTAGAACTGAACTAGAACTGAACTAGAACTGAACTAGAACTGAACTAGAACTGAACTAGAACTGAACTAGAACTGAACTAGAACTGAACTAGAACTGAACTAGAACTGAACTAGAACTGAACTAGAACTGAACTAGAACTGAACTAGAACTGAACTAGAACTGAACTAGAACTGAACTAGAACTGAACTAGAACTGAACTAGAACTGAACTAGAACTGAACTAGAACTGAACTAGAACTGAACTAGAACTGAACTAGAACTGAACTAGAACTGAACTAGAACTGAACTAGAACTGAACTAGAACTGAACTAGAACTGAACTAGAACTGAACTAGAACTGAACTAGAACTGAACTAGAACTGAACTAGAACTGAACTAGAACTGAACTAGAACTGAACTAGAACTGAACTAGAACTGAACTAGAACTGAACTAGAACTGAACTAGAACTGAACTAGAACTGAACTAGAACTGAACTAGAACTGAACTAGAACTGAACTAGAACTGAACTAGAACTGAACTAGAACTGAACTAGAACTGAACTAGAACTGAACTAGAACTGAACTAGAACTGAACTAGAACTGAACTAGAACTGAACTAGAACTGAACTAGAACTGAACTAGAACTGAACTAGAACTGAACTAGAACTGAACTAGAACTGAACTAGAACTGAACTAGAACTGAACTAGAACTGAACTAGAACTGAACTAGAACTGAACTAGAACTGAACTAGAACTGAACTAGAACTGAACTAGAACTGAACTAGAACTGAACTAGAACTGAACTAGAACTGAACTAGAACTGAACTAGAACTGAACTAGAACTGAACTAGAACTGAACTAGAACTGAACTAGAACTGAACTAGAACTGAACTAGAACTGAACTAGAACTGAACTAGAACTGAACTAGAACTGAACTAGAACTGAACTAGAACTGAACTAGAACTGAACTAGAACTGAACTAGAACTGAACTAGAACTGAACTAGAACTGAACTAGAACTGAACTAGAACTGAACTAGAACTGAACTAGAACTGAACTAGAACTGAACTAGAACTGAACTAGAACTGAACTAGAACTGAACTAGAACTGAACTAGAACTGAACTAGAACTGAACTAGAACTGAACTAGAACTGAACTAGAACTGAACTAGAACTGAACTAGAACTGAACTAGAACTGAACTAGAACTGAACTAGAACTGAACTAGAACTGAACTAGAACTGAACTAGAACTGAACTAGAACTGAACTAGAACTGAACTAGAACTGAACTAGAACTGAACTAGAACTGAACTAGAACTGAACTAGAACTGAACTAGAACTGAACTAGAACTGAACTAGAACTGAACTAGAACTGAACTAGAACTGAACTAGAACTGAACTAGAACTGAACTAGAACTGAACTAGAACTGAACTAGAACTGAACTAGAACTGAACTAGAACTGAACTAGAACTGAACTAGAACTGAACTAGAACTGAACTAGAACTGAACTAGAACTGAACTAGAACTGAACTAGAACTGAACTAGAACTGAACTAGAACTGAACTAGAACTGAACTAGAACTGAACTAGAACTGAACTAGAACTGAACTAGAACTGAACTAGAACTGAACTAGAACTGAACTAGAACTGAACTAGAACTGAACTAGAACTGAACTAGAACTGAACTAGAACTGAACTAGAACTGAACTAGAACTGAACTAGAACTGAACTAGAACTGAACTAGAACTGAACTAGAACTGAACTAGAACTGAACTAGAACTGAACTAGAACTGAACTAGAACTGAACTAGAACTGAACTAGAACTGAACTAGAACTGAACTAGAACTGAACTAGAACTGAACTAGAACTGAACTAGAACTGAACTAGAACTGAACTAGAACTGAACTAGAACTGAACTAGAACTGAACTAGAACTGAACTAGAACTGAACTAGAACTGAACTAGAACTGAACTAGAACTGAACTAGAACTGAACTAGAACTGAACTAGAACTGAACTAGAACTGAACTAGAACTGAACTAGAACTGAACTAGAACTGAACTAGAACTGAACTAGAACTGAACTAGAACTGAACTAGAACTGAACTAGAACTGAACTAGAACTGAACTAGAACTGAACTAGAACTGAACTAGAACTGAACTAGAACTGAACTAGAACTGAACTAGAACTGAACTAGAACTGAACTAGAACTGAACTAGAACTGAACTAGAACTGAACTAGAACTGAACTAGAACTGAACTAGAACTGAACTAGAACTGAACTAGAACTGAACTAGAACTGAACTAGAACTGAACTAGAACTGAACTAGAACTGAACTAGAACTGAACTAGAACTGAACTAGAACTGAACTAGAACTGAACTAGAACTGAACTAGAACTGAACTAGAACTGAACTAGAACTGAACTAGAACTGAACTAGAACTGAACTAGAACTGAACTAGAACTGAACTAGAACTGAACTAGAACTGAACTAGAACTGAACTAGAACTGAACTAGAACTGAACTAGAACTGAACTAGAACTGAACTAGAACTGAACTAGAACTGAACTAGAACTGAACTAGAACTGAACTAGAACTGAACTAGAACTGAACTAGAACTGAACTAGAACTGAACTAGAACTGAACTAGAACTGAACTAGAACTGAACTAGAACTGAACTAGAACTGAACTAGAACTGAACTAGAACTGAACTAGAACTGAACTAGAACTGAACTAGAACTGAACTAGAACTGAACTAGAACTGAACTAGAACTGAACTAGAACTGAACTAGAACTGAACTAGAACTGAACTAGAACTGAACTAGAACTGAACTAGAACTGAACTAGAACTGAACTAGAACTGAACTAGAACTGAACTAGAACTGAACTAGAACTGAACTAGAACTGAACTAGAACTGAACTAGAACTGAACTAGAACTGAACTAGAACTGAACTAGAACTGAACTAGAACTGAACTAGAACTGAACTAGAACTGAACTAGAACTGAACTAGAACTGAACTAGAACTGAACTAGAACTGAACTAGAACTGAACTAGAACTGAACTAGAACTGAACTAGAACTGAACTAGAACTGAACTAGAACTGAACTAGAACTGAACTAGAACTGAACTAGAACTGAACTAGAACTGAACTAGAACTGAACTAGAACTGAACTAGAACTGAACTAGAACTGAACTAGAACTGAACTAGAACTGAACTAGAACTGAACTAGAACTGAACTAGAACTGAACTAGAACTGAACTAGAACTGAACTAGAACTGAACTAGAACTGAACTAGAACTGAACTAGAACTGAACTAGAACTGAACTAGAACTGAACTAGAACTGAACTAGAACTGAACTAGAACTGAACTAGAACTGAACGAACTGAACTAGAACTGAACTAGAACTGAACTAGAACTGAACTAGAACTGAACTAGAACTGAACTAGAACTGAACTAGAACTGAACTAGAACTGAACTAGAACTGAACTAGAACTGAACTAGAACTGAACTAGAACTGAACTAGAACTGAACTAGAACTGAACTAGAACTGAACTAGAACTGAACTAGAACTGAACTAGAACTGAACTAGAACTGAACTAGAACTGAACTAGAACTGAACTAGAACTGAACTAGAACTGAACTAGAACTGAACTAGAACTGAACTAGAACTGAACTAGAACTGAACTAGAACTGAACTAGAACTGAACTAGAACTGAACTAGAACTGAACTAGAACTGAACTAGAACTGAACTAGAACTGAACTAGAACTGAACTAGAACTGAACTAGAACTGAACTAGAACTGAACTAGAACTGAACTAGAACTGAACTAGAACTGAACTAGAACTGAACTAGAACTGAACTAGAACTGAACTAGAACTGAACTAGAACTGAACTAGAACTGAACTAGAACTGAACTAGAACTGAACTAGAACTGAACTAGAACTGAACTAGAACTGAACTAGAACTGAACTAGAACTGAACTAGAACTGAACTAGAACTGAACTAGAACTGAACTAGAACTGAACTAGAACTGAACTAGAACTGAACTAGAACTGAACTAGAACTGAACTAGAACTGAACTAGAACTGAACTAGAACTGAACTAGAACTGAACTAGAACTGAACTAGAACTGAACTAGAACTGAACTAGAACTGAACTAGAACTGAACTAGAACTGAACTAGAACTGAACTAGAACTGAACTAGAACTGAACTAGAACTGAACTAGAACTGAACTAGAACTGAACTAGAACTGAACTAGAACTGAACTAGAACTGAACTAGAACTGAACTAGAACTGAACTAGAACTGAACTAGAACTGAACTAGAACTGAACTAGAACTGAACTAGAACTGAACTAGAACTGAACTAGAACTGAACTAGAACTGAACTAGAACTGAACTAGAACTGAACTAGAACTGAACTAGAACTGAACTAGAACTGAACTAGAACTGAACTAGAACTGAACTAGAACTGAACTAGAACTGAACTAGAACTGAACTAGAACTGAACTAGAACTGAACTAGAACTGAACTAGAACTGAACTAGAACTGAACTAGAACTGAACTAGAACTGAACTAGAACTGAACTAGAAAACTAGAACTGAACTAGAACTGAACTAGAACTGAACTAGAACTGAACTAGAACTGAACTAGAACTGAACTAGAACTGAACTAGAACTGAACTAGAACTGAACTAGAACTGAACTAGAACTGAACTAGAACTGAACTAGAACTGAACTAGAACTGAACTAGAACTGAACTAGAACTGAACTAGAACTGAACTAGAACTGAACTAGAACTGAACTAGAACTGAACTAGAACTGAACTAGAACTGAACTAGAACTGAACTAGAACTGAACTAGAACTGAACTAGAACTGAACTAGAACTGAACTAGAACTGAACTAGAACTGAACTAGAACTGAACTAGAACTGAACTAGAACTGAACTAGAACTGAACTAGAACTGAACTAGAACTGAACTAGAACTGAACTAGAACTGAACTAGAACTGAACTAGAACTGAACTAGAACTGAACTAGAACTGAACTAGAACTGAACTAGAACTGAACTAGAACTGAACTAGAACTGAACTAGAACTGAACTAGAACTGAACTAGAACTGAACTAGAACTGAACTAGAACTGAACTAGAACTGAACTAGAACTGAACTAGAACTGAACTAGAACTGAACTAGAACTGAACTAGAACTGAACTAGAACTGAACTAGAACTGAACTAGAACTGAACTAGAACTGAACTAGAACTGAACTAGAACTGAACTAGAACTGAACTAGAACTGAACTAGAACTGAACTAGAACTGAACTAGAACTGAACTAGAACTGAACTAGAACTGAACTAGAACTGAACTAGAACTGAACTAGAACTGAACTAGAACTGAACTAGAACTGAACTAGAACTGAACTAGAACTGAACTAGAACTGAACTAGAACTGAGCTAGAACTGAACTAGAACTGAACTAGAACTGAACTAGAACTGAACTAGAACTGAACTAGAATTGAACCTAGAACTGAAACTAGAACTGAACTAGAATTGAACCTAGAACTGAAACTAGAACTGGATTAGAACTGGATTAGAACTAGAATTGAACCTACAATAAACTAAAACTGTATTAAAACTTATTTTTTCCCATGATTCAATTTTCTTTAGAAAATCGATTGAATTGTTTAAATGTCAAAAATGTATAAATATCGCAAACAAACACAAGTTGTCTGTCTGTCTGCCTGCCAGCATGTCGCCTTAAAATATTTAATTCCCATTCAAACACACTCCGTTCATAAATATTATGGACTTAAATACTAAATACTAATATTTGAATAAATAAAAAAAAAATAACTACAAAATCAACAATTTTTATTTCATGAGTTTTGTTTCTTTTTTCTTAACTCAAACAAAAATTGTTTAGTTTAAGTTGTTTTACAAATGATGTTAGATTTTATGTTACTTTTCGCCTCCGACTGAAAAAAAAAGATCTCAAATTAACCCAATTCCCAAGGTATTGTTAAGAAAAATTGTTATAAAAAAAATTATAAATTGTAAAAATAGTAGCAGAGTTAGATACAAACTTTGAATAGTAAAATATAAAAAATATAATAATAATAAACATAAACTAAAAATTTAAGAGTGAGTACTCGCATTTGTCTTAAAAAACTAACAAACAAAAAAAATCACCATAAAATATTTTAAAGTTGAGAAAAACATAAGCAAAATGTCATAGAAATATTATAAAACCAAAGACTAAAAGGCTTGATTTTAAGCAGACATTCAGTCAGTGGATTCGAAACATTTGGTAGTTAGAGTAGACATACCCCCTCGGATTTAGATGACCAGACCTGAACACAATCTGTATACAAACTGAACGACTCACTTTAGTCTTTAAACGATAACCAACTGCACTACATTTTTTTTTAATAAACATTGAACGAATTTTTATACCCTTCACCACCATAGGTGGAAAGGGTATTATAAGTTTGTACTGATGTATGTAACGCATAGAAATATTTGTCTTAGACCCATTTTTTAGTATACCAATAGGCTAGGAATCACTTTCTGAGTCGATTTAGCGATGTCCGTCCGTCCGTCTGGCTGGCTCGACCCCCATATAAACCTTGTAATCAAACTACTGGTCGCAATTCAAAAAATAATTTAATGAAATTTGGCACCTTTTTTTTTATAGTGGGCTATTGGCTATTGAAATTCGTCAAAATCGGTCTATTTTGTATGGTACCTCCCATCACTGTACCAAATTTCATTGAAATCGGTCCTCATTTGACGATAGCTCCCATACAAACTCTTTTCTCAAAACGCACTATATGAGACAAAATTCACTAAAACGCTCCTAAATCCGAAGATAATGAGAATTTTAAGTTTATTTTTTGCAAACATAATTTTTGTAATAACTGTAATCAATTTACCGAATTTCGAGATAATCGGTCCACATTTGACCCTACACTCAGAAAAAAAATGAACTAAAATTTAGGAAAATTTACCAAATTTGAGGAAAAAATGGTTGTCGTATGGCGCCAAAGCCGTTTTTTACAGCAATTGAGTAAAAAAATTCCTTAATTCCTAGAAAAAAATTTCCTTAAGTTTTTGACAAAATTTCTTATATCAAGCAAATTTTAACTAAAATCAAATAAAATTTAACTTAAAAAATTAAAAAAAAATTACTATTATTTAGTTCATATTTTATCTGAAACTTCTTAAAAACAAGTAAATATTTCCTTTAATTTAGTTCAGATAAATATTTATCAATGCTATAAATAAGGAAAATTTTCCTTCATTTTAGTTAAAAGATAATTTATTTTTACTTAAAACAAGTAAAAACTGCAGTAAACTTGGTCAAATTTTCTACGATAGTAGAAAGAGATTACTAAAATTTAGTAAATTATTTATTTTGATCTTATAAAAAATTTATAATTTTTAGGAAATATTTTCCTTAAAAGTGAGAAAAACAGTCAGAAAACTAATAAGTTTAATACTTATTTATAGTAAAATATTCATTCCCAGTATGAAATATTTCCTACATTAATAAAACTTATTTCTAGTTTTCAGTAAATTATATACTTATCTGAATTATATATTTCCTAAATAATACAAGAAAAAGTACTAAAATCACCTTTATAAAATAAAAGTATAAAAAAATGGTATAAAGTATTTTTATTAATATCTTTTCATAACTTTACAAAAATATTTTAAATAACATAAATACAAATACATATTTAAATAAGAAATAATATTTATATTTATAACAATTTTTACATTTACTTATATATATGTACATAAAAATTGGAGTGTACTTTATTTTTTAAAAATGTAACCTTAATTTTCCCTAAGAAATGTTTTCGTTACAAAAAAATATGTTATACAAAATTTTGTTTACATTGCATTAGGGGTAGGCGTGCCGCATCCGCCCCAAACTGTAAAATTTGTTCTTATAGGGAAAAATTGGAGTATTTTTGGTTTTACCGAAATTTCAGTCAATAACAACTTATACAAAAAAAATACAATAAATTAAAAGTCATAGAAATAAAAAATGGATGAAGTAGTTTTGAAATTTCTCCACATTCGTATTTGTGAAAGTTTCTTCCAATTTAAAATAACTGCAGGCAATGACTCAATGTATTTCATTACCCATTCTTTGCCATTAAATATCTGATCCTCTTACAAGTTTAAGAATTTATTTATTTGGGAATGCAATATAAACTTCAATATAAAAGAATTTTGGTTCATAATGTAAGTTATTGCAAAATAGATAAATATTTATATTAATGTATTTATTAATAAAGACAAATTTTATAAGGTAAATAAATAAAAAAATCGTACTTCAGAATTTACTGCAGTATAACACATTGAAAAATATTAAAGCCTTTTCATAGTCAAATTGTTATTCAAATAACATGGAAGGGACGCTCTTTGTGACGCACGGCATCTTTGGCTACGGAACACTAGAGGTCCTTAGACTTCCCAATTTAACTAATCAAAGGTCATTTTGCGAAAAATATAAAATATGGTATAGGTGTTAAATATATATTTTTTTATATTTTTTATTTAGAGCATACAGTTAGTTAGAGTAAATAAAATACATTATTTATTTTTATTATTACTAAATCGAAAAAATTAAAGAAAATAAAGTTTAAAATTTAATTATATTAAATGTCAAAAATAGTTGGTTGGTATAAATTCGTTCACACTTTTATCAAATAATGTTCATTGCCGACAATCTGACCCTATTCGGTTTATATTCGTCCATCCGAATGTCAATAAACATGAGTTAATTAAAGTGTTTGGCAAAAGGAAAAAAATTATACCAAACAATGACTTTTGAATTTTAACTACAGTTTTTTCGATTTTGTATTAATAAATAATGTGTTAAGTTTTGCCCCTTACTGTTAGCCCTACTATAGTTAACTGTTAGTTTAAAACACCTATACGATTTTTTTTAATTTTGGATACTTATCAATGTATTACGCAAAAGCTCAATCTAAAAATGTATTTACCTTGAATATTTGTCCATTAATTTATTATAATAAAAAAAAACTGTACCTAAATCCAATAACTGCATTTAGAAGATTGCTTTTGGAGTTATTTAAAGGTTTTCTTTAAATTTGACATTAAATTATGATATTTAATATATAACAACCTAATGTCGAACATTGAAAAAGACCCACCCTAATATAAAAACTGAGAAAACAGTGTTCTAAAGTCATAGATAATGCATCACTTACATGGTTTGAGCCTTGATATGAGGAGAAGTCCTATAACCTTTTTTTGATTTCAAGAAAACGGCTGCTGAAGTTCATAATTGTGTCGAAGTATTCTAGATTTCAGGATGATATAGTTGGTGTTTTAAGCCAAGCAACGCTTTTAATCGGTTTTAATTTGAAAGCCCAGATTTTTCTTGGTCAACCTCTCATCTCAACTGTGGTCATTGACCTCCTAGTAGTATCACCTGGTTAGCTACCTTAACATCCTTAAAGTAGTGAGCTAACAAGGACCTCAGGCTAGTAACCCGCTCCTGGAAAAAACTCCTAATATGAAATAGAAACAATTAGAATAAAAACGACCCCCTAATGTTGACGACCACAGCAAACGAATAAATTATCATGATCTAAGGATAAGTACCTGGAATATCAGAAATCTTAACAGAGGAGGTGCCCCGATTCAGTTGATGGATGTACCCGATAAGTACAAATGTGATATGATTGCTCTAATCTTCTAATCTCCTGGATGATTTGATGGAGTGGATGATTTGAAATCAGGTGACATACCGAGAGTGTTCTGATAAAGGTGATAAATCCATCTGCGCTTATAAGATAACGAGCATCCTGTGTGCAAGGCTAAAACTCAATATTAACGAAATAATTGGTGCCTCCCAATGCGACTTTAGACCAGGTAAATCCACCAAGAAAAACAAATGGACACTTACCTTACTTTACATGTTACTCACATTTGCGTGAAGTGACTGCCGCCTTTTCCGGTATTGAAAATTATTCCATGAAAATAGGCCTAGTAATCAAAAACAATACTGATGGTCTCTACTAACAAGCAGTTCATTAGAATTGGAGCACACGTGAACGTCGTCAACTATAGCTTCAGAGTTTACCTAGGTACAGCAGCGAATGTAAATAATGAAATTAAATGAAGAATCATACTTACTTAGCTTTGGAATGAAATCCACTCAACAGGAACTAAAATTACAAGTGTTATTATATGGTGCTGAATCGTGGGCACTTGCATAAGCAGACGAAGACAATATTAGAAAACATGATTTATTAACATTTATTTTTAATACATTTTTAGGAAAAATTTAACTAATTTTTCGGAAAATTTTTACTAATTTTTAGAAAAATTTAAACTAATTTTTAGGAAAATTTAAACTAATTTTTAGGAAATTTTTAACTAATATTTAGGAAATTTTCATCTCCTTGTTGATTTTTTGGTCTTTTATTTTGAGGCATTATTTAATCGCTAATATTTCCTTTACTTATGTTATACAAATATAGAAACAACAAACACAATTTTTGGCACAAATTTTTCATAACACAATTTTTTTTATACTACTAATATCGAAAAAAAGCGGAATTTGTAAGAAAACTATCACGAACTAAAATTGAAAATAAATTATAAATGAAAATAATTTATTGACATTTACTTTTTTCAATATATGAACTAAATTTTAGGAAAATTTGAACTAATTTTTAGGAAATTTTTCTTAAATATAAGTATATAAATTTCAAGAAATTATAACAATTTTACTCATTATAAAAAAATTATCCTAATTACTTCATAAATTTAAACATGATTTATTCTGATTTATCTGAACTAATTTTTAGGAAATTATCCTAAATATAAGTATATAACTTTCAACAAATTATTACAATTTTACTTATTATAAGAAGATTGTATACTATTGGACGTTGTAATTTATCTTAACTAGTTTTAAATATATTTTTCTTAAAATGCAGAAAGTCTTAAACTTGAAATTCATGATTAGGAAAATGTTCCTAGTAATTAGGAAAATAATGAACTTAAATTTACGACAACAACTTCCAGATTTTAAGTAAGTTCAATTTTATGAACTATTTTTCAGTAAATCATTTACTCAATCAAATTTTTTGAACTAAAGTCAATATTACCCAGTTTTATGATGTGATGAACTAAAATTTAGGACATATTTACTAGTTTTTAACAAAAATTTCCTTAAAATAAATCATATTTTACAAAATTCATGCAATTTTTCTATGGAAAAATGTTAACTATTTTTTAGTATATGAACTATACATTTTTTATTTAAATGTTGTATTTTTTACTAGCACGTAACAATTTTTCCTAGTTTTGAGTAAAAATTTACTCTGAATAAGGATTTTTTTTTTACTATTTTTAAGAATTTTTTTTTCCTCAAATTTAGTACATGTCTTTTTTCTGAGTGTAGCTCTCATATAAGTCCAAATGACGGAAACAGCTTAAATATATAAGTTTTGAGAATATGTTTGTATGATGGCAAAATTTAGCAAATATTTGTCTTTATACAGGAAAAGAAACACCTTTGACCTTAGTAGTGAAGGGTATCGTATAGTCGGCCTTGACCGACTATAGCACTTTCTTACTTGTTTAAAATGAATTTTGAAACTGACCTAATTTTCTGAATTTTCGCTAAAACCTATTTTTGGTTTTACTCTCCCTATTCCCCATACAAAAGGGTCCACAGCTCACTGTGATGATGGCGGAACGGGAAGCCGTGGTCTTAGGTTCATCATTTGAAAAAAATATTAGGGCTAAAAATTTTGGTACTTTTTTAAAGGGTAATCTCTGTGAAAACTTTAAATTATTGAACTAATGCCATGTAAACCCTGTAGCATGTTTAAAACTACATGACAACTCTAGGTCTGTTATAATCATGTTAAACATACCCTTTCATATGTTGGACTAGATAACTGCAGCAGCAGCAACATATTCAAATTTGTGACGACCTGATAATTAGGAAAAGAAGAAAACAACAATGATGAGCTTAAAAAACACGAATAGTTTGAATTTGATTATAAATAAATACAACTAATTAAATAGACAAAATGTTGGAAAAAAATATCTAATGAAATTACTACACTTTCGCCATCACACGAAACGATAAGGCGATGGTGGATGATGTCTGTCGTCTTTATTCAAATTTTGTGGGGGCGATAGCAACAAGTTGACAAATATTTAAAAAAAACACAGCAGCTGCAATCACTGCATTAGCACTAATTTTGAATAAAATGCAATAAATATACAGTGGAATGAAAAAAGAAGTTTTTCTATAAGAAAAGTAAGTTTTTCTATAGAAAACTTATGTTTTTCTATAGAAAAATTATGTTTTTCTATAGAAAAATTATGTTTTTCTATAGAAAAATTATGTTTTTCTATAGAAAAATTATGTTTTTCTATAGAAAAATTATGTTTTTCTATAGAAAAATTATGTTTTTCTATAGAAAAATTATGTTTTTCTATAGAAAAATTATGTTTTTCTATAGAAAAATTATGTTTTTCTATAGAAAAATTATATTTTTCTATAGAAAAATTAAGTTTTTCTATAGAAAAAGTAAGTTTTTCTATAGAAAAAGTAAGTTTTTCTATAGAAAAAGTAAGTTTTTCTATAGAAAAAGTAAGTTTTTCTATAGAAAAAGTAAGTTTTTCTATAGAAAAAGTAAGTTTTTCTATAGAAAAAGTAAGTTTTTCTATAGAAAAAGTAAGTTTTTCTATAGAAAAAGTAAGTTTTTCTATAGAAAAAGTAAGTTTTTCTATAGAAAAAGTAAGTTTTTCTATAGAAAAAGTAAGTTTTTCTATAGAAAAAGTAAGTTTTTCTATAGAAAAAGTAAGTTTTTCTATAGAAAAAGTAAGTTTTTCTATAGAAAAAGTAAGTTTTTCTATAGAAAAAGTAAGTTTTTCTATAGAAAAAGTAAGTTTTTCTATAGAAAAAGTAAGTTTTTCTATAGAAAAAGTAAGTTTTTCTATAGAAAAAGTAAGTTTTTCTATAGAAAAAGTAAGTTTTTCTATAGAAAAAGTAAGTTTTTCTATAGAAAAAGTAAGTTTTTCTATAGAAAAAGTAAGTTTTTCTATAGAAAAAGTAAGTTTTTCTATAGAAAAAGTAAGTTTTTCTATAGAAAAAGTAAGTTTTTCTATAGAAAAAGTAAGTTTTTCTATAGAAAAAGTAAGTTTTTCTATAGAAAAAGTAAGTTTTTCTATAGAAAAAGTAAGTTTTTCTATAGAAAAAGTAAGTTTTTCTATAGAAAAAGTAAGTTTTTCTATAGAAAAAGTAAGTTTTTCTATAGAAAAAGTAAGTTTTTCTATAGAAAAAGTAAGTTTTTCTATAGAAAAAGTAAGTTTTTCTATAGAAAAAGTAAGTTTTTCTATAGAAAAAGTAAGTTTTTCTATAGAAAAAGTAAGTTTTTCTATAGAAAAAGTAAGTTTTTCTATAGAAAAAGTAAGTTTTTCTATAGAAAAAGTAAGTTTTTCTATAGAAAAAGTAAGTTTTTCTATAGAAAAAGTAAGTTTTTCTATAGAAAAAGTAAGTTTTTCAATTGAAAAAGTAAGTTTTTCAATTGAAAAAGTAAGTTTCTTTATAGAAAAAGTAAGTTTTTCTATAGAAGAAGTAAGTTTTTCTATAGAAAAAGTAAGTTTTTCTATAGAAAAAGTAAGTTTTTCTATAGAAAAAGTAAGTTTTTCTATAGAAAAAGTAAGTTTTTCTATAGAAAAAGTAAGTTTTTCTATAGAAAAAGTAAGTTTTTCTATAGAAAAAGTAAGTTTTTCTATAGAAAAAGTAAGTTTTTCTATAGAAAAAGTAAGTTTTTCTATAGAAAAAGTAAGTTTTTCTATAGAAAAAGTAAGTTTTTCTATAGAAAAAGTAAGTTTTTCTATAGAAAAAATAAGTTTTTCTATAGGAAAAAATAAGTTTTTCTATAGGAAAAAATAAGTTTTTCTATAGGAAAAAATAAGTTTTTCTATAGGAAAAAATAAGTTTTTCTATAGGAAAAAATAAGTTTTTCTATAGGAAAAAATAAGTTTTTCTATAGGAAAAAATAAGTTTTTCTATAGGAAAAAATAAGTTTTTCTATAGGAAAAAATAAGTTTTTCTATAGGAAAAAATAAGTTTTTCTATAGGAAAAAATAAGTTTTTCTATAGGAAAAAATAAGTTTTTCTATAGGAAAAAATAAGTTTTTCTATAGGAAAAAATAAGTTTTTCTATAGGAAAAAATAAGTTTTTCTATAGGAAAAAATAAGTTTTTCTATAGGAAAAAATAAGTTTTTCTATAGGAAAAAATAAGTTTTTCTATAGGAAAAAATAAGTTTTTCTATAGGAAAAAATAAGTTTTTCTATAGGAAAAAATAAGTTTTTCTATAGGAAAAAATAAGTTTTTCTATAGGAAAAAATAAGTTTTTCTATAGGAAAAAATAAGTTTATCTATAGGAAAAAATAAGTTTTTCTATAGGAAAAAATAAGTTTTTCTATAGGAAAAAATAAGTTTTTCTATAGGAAAAAATAAGTTTTTCTATAGGAAAAAATAAGTTTTTCTATAGGAAAAAATAAGTTTTTCTATAGGAAAAAATAAGTTTTTCTATAGGAAAAATAAGTTTTTCTATAGAAAAAATTAAGTTTTTCTATAGGAAAAATAAGTTTTTCTATAGGAAAAAATAAGTTTTTCTATAGGAAAAAATAAGTTTTTCTATAGGAAAAAATAAGTTTTTCTATAGGAAAAAATAAGTTTTTCTATAGGAAAAAATAAGTTTTTCTATAGGAAAAAATAAGTTTTTCTATAGGAAAAAATAAGTTATTCTATAGAAAAATTAAGTTTTTCTATAGAAAAATTATGTTTTTCTATAGGAAAAAATAAGTTTTTCTGTAGAAAAATTATGTTTTTCTATAGAAAAATTATGTTTTTCTATAGAAAAATTATGTTTTTCTATAGAAAAATTATGTTTTTCTATAGAAAAATTATGTTTTTCTATAGAAAAATTATGTTTTTCTATAGAAAAATTATGTTTTGTAAGTTTTTCTATAGAAAAAGTAAGTTTTTCTATAGAAAAAGTAAGTTTTTCTATAGAAAAAGTAAGTTTTTCTATAGAAAAAGTAAGTTTTTCTATAGAAAAAGTAAGTTTTTCTATAGAAAAAGTAAGTTTTTCTATAGAAAAAGTAAGTTTTTCTATAGAAAAAGTAAGTTTTTCTATAGAAAAAGTAAGTTTTTCTATAGAAAAAGTAAGTTTTTCTATAGAAAAAGTAAGTTTTTCTATAGAAAAAGTAAGTTTTTCTATAGAAAAAGTAAGTTTTTCTATAGAAAAAGTAAGTTTTTCTATAGAAAAAGTAAGTTTTTCTATAGAAAAAGTAAGTTTTTCTATAGAAAAAGTAAGTTTTTCTATAGAAAAAGTAAGTTTTTCTATAGAAAAAGTAAGTTTTTCTATAGAAAAAGTAAGTTTTTCTATAGAAAAAGTAAGTTTTTCTATAGAAAAAGTAAGTTTTTCAATTGAAAAAGTAAGTTTTTCAATTGAAAAAGTAAGTTTCTTTATAGAAAAAGTAAGTTTTTCTATAGAAGAAGTAAGTTTTTCTATAGAAAAAGTAAGTTTTTCTATAGAAAAAGTAAGTTTTTCTATAGAAAAAGTAAGTTTTTCTATAGAAAAAGTAAGTTTTTCTATAGAAAAAGTAAGTTTTTCTATAGAAAAAGTAAGTTTTTCTATAGAAAAAGTAAGTTTTTCTATAGAAAAAGTAAGTTTTTCTATAGAAAAAGTAAGTTTTTCTATAGAAAAAGTAAGTTTTTCTATAGAAAAAGTAAGTTTTTCTATAGAAAAAGTAAGTTTTTCTATAGAAAAAGTAAGTTTTTCTATAGAAAAAGTAAGTTTTTCTATAGAAAAAGTAAGTTTTTCTATAGAAAAAGTAAGTTTTTCTATAGAAAAAATAAGTTTTTCTATAGGAAAAAATAAGTTTTTCTATAGGAAAAAATAAGTTTTTCTATAGGAAAAAATAAGTTTTTCTATAGGAAAAAATAAGTTTTTCTATAGGAAAAAATAAGTTTTTCTATAGGAAAAAATAAGTTTTTCTATAGGAAAAAATAAGTTTTTCTATAGGAAAAAATAAGTTTTTCTATAGGAAAAAATAAGTTTTTCTATAGGAAAAAATAAGTTTTTCTATAGGAAAAAATAAGTTTTTCTATAGGAAAAAATAAGTTTTTCTATAGGAAAAAATAAGTTTTTCTATAGGAAAAAATAAGTTTTTCTATAGGAAAAAATAAGTTTTTCTATAGGAAAAAATAAGTTTTTCTATAGGAAAAAATAAGTTTTTCTATAGGAAAAAATAAGTTTTTCTATAGGAAAAAATAAGTTTTTCTATAGGAAAAAATAAGTTTTTCTATAGGAAAAAATAAGTTTTTCTATAGGAAAAAATAAGTTTTTCTATAGGAAAAAATAAGTTTTTCTATAGGAAAAATAAGTTTTTCTATAGAAAAAATTAAGTTTTTCTATAGGAAAAATAAGTTTTTCTATAGGAAAAAATAAGTTTTTCTATAGGAAAAAATAAGTTTTTCTATAGGAAAAAATAAGTTTTTCTATAGGAAAAAATAAGTTTTTCTATAGGAAAAAATAAGTTTTTCTATAGGAAAAAATAAGTTTTTCTATAGGAAAAAATAAGTTTTTCTATAGGAAAAAATAAGTTATTCTATAGAAAAATTAAGTTTTTCTATAGAAAAATTATGTTTTTCTATAGGAAAAAATAAGTTTTTCTGTAGAAAAATTATGTTTTTCTATAGAAAAATTATGTTTTTCTATAGAAAAATTATGTTTTTCTATAGAAAAATTATGTTTTTCTATAGAAAAATTATGTTTTTCTATAGAAAAATTATGTTTTTCTATAGAAAAATTATGTTTTTCTATAGAAAAATTATGTTTTTCTATAGAAAAATTATGTTTTTCTATAGAAAAATTATGTTTTTCTATAGAAAAATTATGTTTTTCTATAGAAAAATTATGTTTTTCTATAGAAAAATTATGTTTTTCTATAGAAAAATTATGTTTTTCTATAGAAAAAATTAAGTTTTTCTATAGAAAAAATTAAGTTTTTCTATAGAAAAAATTAAGTTTTTCTATAGAAAAAATTAAGTTTTTCTATAGAAAAAATTAAATTTTTCTATAGAAAAAATTAAGTTTTTCTATAGAAAAAATTAAGTTTTTCTATAGAAAAAATTAAGTTTTTCTATAGAAAAAATTAAGTTTTTCTATAGAAAAAATTAAGTTTTTCTATAGAAAAAATTAAGTTTTTCTATAGAAAAAATTAAGTTTTTCTATAGAAAAAATTAAGTTTTTCTATAGAAAAAATTAAGTTTTTCTATAGAAAAAATTAAGTTTTTCTATAGAAAAAATTAAGTTTTTCTATAGAAAAAATTAAGTTTTTCTATAGAAAAAATTAAGTTTTTCTATAGAAAAAATAAGTTTTTCTATAGAAAAAATTAAGTTTTTCTATAGAAAAAATAAAGTTTTTCTATAGAAAAAATTGAGTTTTTCTATAGAAAAAATTAAGTTTTTCTATAGAAAAAATTAAGTTTTTCTATAGAAAAAATTAAGTTTTTCTATAGAAAAAATTAAGTTTTTCTATAGAAAAAATTAAGTTTTTCTATAGAAAAAATTAAGTTTTTCTATAGAAAAAATTAAGTTTTTTTATAGAAAAAATTAAGTTTTTCTATAGAAAAAATTAAGTTTTTCTATAGGAAAAAATAATATTTCTATAGGAAAAAATAAGTTTTTCTATAGAAAAAATTAAGTTTTTCTATAGAAAAATTATGTTTTTCTATAGAAAAATTATGTTTTTCTATAGAAAAATTATGTTTTTCTATAGAAAAATTATGTTTTTCTATAGAAAAATTATATTTTTCTATAGAAAAAATTAAGTTTTTCTATAGAAAAAATTAAGTTTTTCTATAGAAAAAATTAAGTTTTTCTATAGAAAAAATTAAGTTTTTCTATAGGAAAAATTAAGTTTTTCTATAGAAAAAATTAAGTTTTTCTATAGAAAAAATTAAGTTTTTCTATAGAAAAAATTAAGTTTTTCTATAGAAAAAATTAAGTTTTTCTATAGAAAAAATTAAGTTTTTCTATAGAAAAAATTAAGTTTTTCTATAGAAAAAATTAAGTTTTTCTATAGAAAAAATTAAGTTTTTCTATAGAAAAAATTAAGTTTTTCTATAGAAAAAATTAAGTTTTTCTATAGAAAAAATTAGGTTTTTCTATAGAAAAAATTATGTTTTTTTTTTGTGCTACTGTTTCTTATGTTACAGGTAATAAAAATCTATAATGGCACCAAAAACTAAGCTTGACTATGTCTGTGTCATGCATGCCCGTTCCATGATGAACTATTATAGTCAAGATGATGATGATTGTCATCATCAAAGCTGCCACAATTCGAGTATAATGTGATGTGTTCATTCAGTGTGAAAAATAAATGTTAAAATTGGATTATTATGTTTCTGTATTTATTCGGTTGCGATTTTTTCTTTTGCACTTAAAAGCAGTTCTTTTTGCATTTATAATGTAAAAAAGTAACATTTATATGCATGAATGTTGTTTGTCTACTCGTTGCTGCAACACGAACAAAAATATATATTGTCTAAAACCAGACTCTGCAACATGACTGACTATTTCTTTTTATATTTATTTTTTTTCTGAGCTGTTGTCAACAGACATTAAATAGATAAGAAAGAAGCAGTAAAACATCATCTTATAGGTGATTTTCTAACAGGCATAAAGCCCCTGTATTTCTGGTATTTCTATGCTTTTCTTTAGACTTTAAATGATGTTGGTAATATAATATTTGGGTCATACATGTATTTGGCAAAACGAAGAGGTTTCAGTATTAGACACGCACATTTTTTTGCTGTTAAGTGATATAAAGAAAAAAAATGCTTAATAGGTATTTGTTAGAGGGAACTTAGAGAAGAGGTATTACATATTTAAGAATATGTTATAAAATGGAATTATAATGAAATAGGTAATTCTAGATTTTTTTTAGCTAAAATACAGAGGCAGCTTACATCAACGGAAGTCTAATTCAATTACTCTAAGACCAATTTAAACAAGTAAGAAAGTATTATTATCGGCAAGCCACGATCAAATGATACCCATATAACTAGATCAAGTGTGGACTGATTATTTAAAAAGTTTTCTTAAAGTAAGGATCAATGTTGGGCAAAGTCTCTCTGATTCTTTCTTATTTTGCATTTTCCTAATCCTAGGGTTCGCAAAATACGAAATCAGAAAAACTTTGCCCAACATTGGTTTAGAATCTTAAAGTGTGGACCGATTATTTTAAAAGTTTTCTTAAACTTTAGATCAATGTTGGCCAAAGCCTCCCTGATATCTGGGGAGAGTTTGTAAAAAGACTAAACGATTTTGAATGCTCTTCACAATTGTTGTATGTGGTAAACGTAAGTTTGCTATCACAAGTGCTAGCACAATCAATGTTTGGGCTTCTCTGCTTTAAACTCACCTTCAAATCCATCTCTATCCTTGTCGCATTGCCCGTCACTTAACTACTATGACATTTTTTATTTCTTTTAAGTTATTTTATTTAAAATAATATGTCAACGCTTTTGTTTTTCTAAGGGTAAAACGATTTATTATCGCATAAAATATTTGGAGGTCATCGTAAAAAAAAAGGTCATAGTATGATTGCCAACAAACTCCCACCGGTTACAATAGAGTTTGTCATAAAGCCAATATAAGCTAATTTTAGTGCATGAATAAAATATTATAAAACAAAACTTAAAAAATTAAATTGAAAAGAAACAAAAAACTAGTTATATAAATAGAACGACTCATAAAATGATGCCATAATTTTTTTAAAAAAAGGGGATAACCGTTAACATACGTTAGCAAAAAAAATCTACATAAATTCTGGCATTGATGTGTAATTTTTTTTTTTTATTTTCAAAACAAAATTACATGCAAAAAATCACATAGAAAACAAGATTAAAGTATTTAACAAGTGGCCTGTAAAAATGTTTTCTTAATACACGTAATTTTTTTACACACAAATCATTTATCACAAATACACCGAAAGAAATTATGTGAGAAAATCTTCAAATATCCATTTTTATTACAAAAGGCTAACTTTTGCATAGAACCAAAAAAATATTTTTTTGATATCTTTTTCAAAACTCCTGTTTTGTTTTTTTCAATAATTTGTTAAACGAATTTTATAGAAGTAAAAAAAGTTCCAGAGTGTTAGTTTAGAACACCCTTCAAATGATTGCGAAGAAAGACTTAGACTTAGACTTAAAATCAAAAGATTTGGACAAAATTCCAATTTGTCAACAAAGTTATAAACAAATGCACGTGAATTGTTATATATTAGGAGTTTTTATAAGCAGAACTAAAATTATTATTGACTCAAGGTATAGAAATATATTTTAACAATTTGATTGAAATCGTATTTCATTAACCCTTTTAATGCCAGGGTGAAAAGTAAAATTTTAAATATATTCAATTTCGTTCAAAAGCGCCTTTAATTACATTTTTATACAAATTAACCCTTGCGTACCCATGGGCTCAAAAATGGTGCCAGTTTTAAACTGACCAAAAACTTCTTAGGTTAGGTTGAAAAGGTGATGCCAGGAGAGTGGCATCTTTACTCGGGGACCTTCGGGTCCATTGTGATCCTTTCTGAAAGTAAATAAATGATAGCGGAAAGAGAAAGAGAGAAAAGAGTGAAGGGAGTTGTTCTAGAAAGTGTTAAAGATAGAGAAAGAAAATCGTAGAGAAGAGAAGTGTTGACCAAAAACGCTACCCTGGGGGGAAGAGACCCGTCTAACTAAGCCATCTGAGTCCCAAAATAAAACCAACAACATCAGTCAGTTTACACTGCTGTATGTCTCCCAGTTCCTCATGAAATCTATTGCCTAGAAATTTAAGTCTCTGGTTTTGGAGCATACAACAGTGACAGAGGATATGCTCGACCGTTTCGGATTAGTCCGCGTCTAAGCATAGTCTGCAGATGTCCTGAATTGCTCCATCCCATCTACTACGTCTGGAATTCAGGGCGCAGTGTCCAGTTAGAACACCTATGCATTTCCTAAGACTGGTTCTGCTAAGACCTAGCAGGAGCTTAGTCTTGCGTATATCTAAGTTGGGCCATAAGGTCCTAGATATCTTGCAAGTGTCCAAGCTATGCCAGTTCTTATCTGTTTCCTCACCAATC
This sequence comes from Stomorhina lunata, assembly GCA_933228675.1. Classification (NCBI taxonomy): domain Eukaryota; kingdom Metazoa; phylum Arthropoda; class Insecta; order Diptera; family Rhiniidae; genus Stomorhina; species Stomorhina lunata. Next base: position 79,569,522 of record OW121741.1, on the reverse strand, counting down.
CAAGACTTGATGCCCATAAAAAGGTGACATATAAGTGGAGCTATCTCTGTCACCGCGAGTATCAGGTCCTCGAGCCAAGTCTTGCGATTTCGTCAGCAATTTCATTGCCTTCGATGTCGCAATGACTAGGAACCCAGCAAAGTCTTACCCTATAAGTATCAGCCAGGCTGATTACAGCTGATCTACATATCTTGACTAGTAATGCTGATCTACATATCTTGATGGTAATGCTACATCCTTCTAGGGCTTTAAGAGCAGCCTGACTATCAGCTTAGATTGTCACCTCGCTGTCCACAGGAATCTTGTGTGAGATGAGTTCGGTGGCTTTCAGAATGGCGAAGATTTCTGCTTGAAAAACACTACACTCATCTCTAAGCCTGTAGCATTCCCTGATATTCTGATTTCTTAAGAAAACACCGATTTCCATTTTAGAACCATCTGTGAAGATCGAGTTCCCCTCAAAGAAAGATTGACGATTCTTCCAGCTAGTTCTATCAGGAATAACGACCTCTGGTACAGAACTGAACAGCAGTTCCTTGACTAAATAGTCAGATGCAGTAAAACCTGACTGGAAGCAAGGGACCTTCGTTCGGTTCATTATGCTGGTATGTCCTGTCTGTCTGTGACATCTAGTTGCTGTTCCCTTTATGAATATTTCTGAAGGGAATAGGCCGCCTGAGGAGTGCTCCTTAGGGCCCCAGACTTCCAAGACTCGAATGCGTCGATTTCTCGTCGTTCTCAGGAATTAGGACTGTGAATATGTGGTTTCAACAAGACGGTGCCACATGCCATACAACTCAAGCGAATATGGCTTTATTGCAAGAGACATTTCTTCGCCGCATAATTTCACGTTGTGCCGATATCAACTTGCCACCAAGATCATGCGATTTGACACCATTTGTCTTTTGTTAGGGGGCTATGCGAAAGACCGTTTTTATGCAGATAAACCTATAACTCTTGAACACTTAAAAACTAACATTCGTCAAGTTATGACTGAAATACGGCCCAATATGTGTCAAAAAGAGGTCAAAAATTACCTCAAAAGAATGCTTGCAACATTTCGCTTGGTGGTCATTTAAATGATGTAGTATTTCACACATAATGTCAACTTGCATACTTTATAATAAAGAAGAAGTATCATGAAAAAAATATTGTATTTTATTTACCTGATATTTAAAATATGAGTTCATAGTGAGCTTTTTCTGATCTTAACAGGTTGTAAAAATAGGCCATAAAAAACAAAAAATATCTTTCCCCCTGACAAAGAAAAGTCATTTTCTATATTCTTTGTCACCATCTGTAGAAGAAGTATAAGGGGCTTGCGCTGATGTTTGTAACGCATAAAAATATAAGTTTGCAAAAAATCGTAAAAATGAGAAAACATCCAAAACCGGCCGGTTTCGGTTTTTTAAATAAAATTATTTTGATTTAAATTTGTTGTAAAATTTAGATAATTTTATTAATGGCCTGTTACACGATCTCGAACGAATGCTTTCACGATTTCGAAAGAAAATCTACTCGGAAGAAAGTGAGTAACTCTAATTCGAATTAATTTTGGTTTCACTATTTCGAAGCCTTTCGTTCGTTTCTATTCGAAAGCAAAATAGCAAAATATTTTTTCTTTGTTCTGCTTCATTTCATAGACAAATTAAAGAGAGGTCCAAATAAAATTTGTAGTTGGATTTTCTTAAATAAAAATCAAACCTTTTAATATAAAAACTCTACAAAATACGCAAATATAATGACATATTATACAAAATCATTTAGCATTAAAATGTTTACTTAGTACTCGGGTTTTGCAAAATTATCGACTTTTTTCGGAAACCCTCCCATTAAAGATTTTACAGTTGCTTCTGATACCTTTTTGGAGCATGTGTTCCACCTGCGCTTAAAATCGGACATGCTCTTGGAAATCTTTCCTGTGTTCTTCAATTCCTTTTTTACCAGAGCCCAATACCTTTCCACAGGCCGAAGTTCTGGACAGTTAGGTGGATTTGCCTCTCGTGGTACAAAAATGACATTATTCTTTGAGTACCACTCAAGTGCCTTTTTTCCATAATGGCATGATGCCAAATCGGGCCAAAAAAATGTAGTCACTCTGTGCTCTCTTAAAAAGGGTAACAACCGTTTTTGTAGGCACTCCTTTATATAAATTTCTGTGTTTATTGTGCCAGATGCCACAAATACTTTACTTCTTTTGCCACAACTGCAAATAGCTTGCCACACGAGAAACTTCTTAGGGAATTTTGTTTGTTTTTTTTTTGTGCGAAACTCTTGCCGAACATTGCCCCGTTTATCAGCAACATAAAAATCTTGACCAGGAAGTTGAGAAAAGTCTGCCAGTACGTATGTTTCATCATCCATCACACAACAGGTGTATTTTTTTATAAAATCAGACTTCAATTTTTTCGCTTGTTTTTTTGCTTTTAAGTTCTTTATAGCATTGCGATCTGGAACCTTTTGGACTTTGTATGTCTTCAGTCCAGCATAAGCTTTGACTCTATGTGCAAAATTCGTAGAACATTTCACCGTACGAGCTGCTTTTCTTAAAGAAGTGTTAGGCGCTCTTCGAAAGAGTCGCTCGACTTCTTTTGCCTTACCAATATCTGTAGGACTTTTTTTCCTCCCTGATCCAGGTTTTCTTTCAATGCTCAGGTTTTCCTTATACCGTCTGATGGCATTAGAAACCGTTCGAGGGTCAACTTTCAAATTTTTAGCTATTTTTTTAAAAGTCCATGACGGATTTTTTTGAAAAGTTTTAAATATATTTTCACGAACTTTTTTTTCGCAGTCCATTTTGATTGAAATAACTATTGAAAATTAATAATTTCTAAAATAATAGTATCTGACATATCTATAGAAACTAACTTGATCAAAAAATAAATTATTTCCTGCACTATGGATAAATTTTGTCTAAAATAGTAAATGCATATTTTTTTTAGAACACTCTTTACGTGCAAATTTATGATAAGCTTATGTTATTTCTGAATAATACCAACAAAATTAGGAAAAATAAATAGCTAAAACCGCGTTTTTTTCTACGGTTTTCGGTTTCGGTTTTGAGGCATAAAAAACCAAAGTTTCGGTTAAAACCGAACTGCAAACCCTAAGTTAGACCCATTTTCATCATTCTTGAACCAAAGAAAATATCTGTGCCATCATTAAATTTTCTCGATTCGATTTAGTGTCAGATTCTGAGTCGATCGGTAGTCTCAGAATCTGACACTAAATTGAATGATGACACAAACATTTTCTTTGCTTCAGGAATGATTCCTATAGATTTGGCATTTGAACTATCTGGCAAGGATTAACTATAGCAGTTTCTTACTTGTTTCACATCAAAGTAGAGAGGACCAATAACACTGCTCTGCAGTCAAATTCACCTTTTAATAAAACTATGTGGACTACATGGATTTTGATGCGCTAAACTCAGATCCGTTGTCGGTTTTTTCCATCAGATCTGGATTTTTTATGGGCGTGGCAAATTTTTCCCCTTAAATTAGTCTGGTACCGAGACCTATTTCGTCCTAACTCGAGAACGACTCATCCGATTTTCAAAATACCTAATGAAATCTTATGGTCATATGTAAGGTTGGTTGCATTGCAATATTGGGTACCTGCGGTAATTTGGTAATAAAATTCACATTTTTAAACCGATTTTTATGGTTTATATCGGGTGTTTTTTATTGAGGTATAGAACTTTAAGTTGGCATCACTTTTTTAACTGGCGGCCATTTTGTCAGCTGTCAAGTGATTAATATTTAGTTTGGTTTGCCATTTCATCATGAACAGGTTGACAAAAGAACAACGCTTGCAAATCGTGCAAATTTATTTCGAAAATAATGGTTCAGTTCGCGAAGTTTACCGCAAGCTCCGTCCATTTTATGGTCGACATAATCGTCCATCAGAGCAATTAATTCGGTTAACCATGGATCGTTTTCGCACTACGTTTACTCTATGTGATAATACGCATCCGCAGCGACGTCGAACAGTGCGCACGATGAAACAATTGCCGCTGTAGAGCAAAGTGTTGAAGAGGACCCGAATGAATCGATTCGCCACCGTGCACAGCAATTGGAGCTTTGTCCATCAACTTTATGGAAGATTTTGCCCAAAGATCTTGGCTTGCGACCTTACAAGATCCAGCTTGTGCAAGAATTAAAGCCGTGATTTTGGTGTATGGGCCGAAAATGAGATTGATCTCGATGCTGATTTTCATCGCAAAATTTTGTTCAGTGATGAGGCTCATTTTTGGTTGAATGGCTACGTCAACAAGCAAAATTGCCGCATTTGGAGTGAAGAGAATCCACATGAGACCCATGAGACGCCATTACATCCACAAAAACTGACTGTTTGGTGTGCTCTATGGGCTGGTGGAGTCATTGGGCCATACTTCTTCCGAAATAATGCTGGAGAGTCAGTTACCATAAATGGAGACCGGTATAGAGCCATGATAACCGACTATTTTGTTCCCCAATTGGATGGCATGAATGTGGATGAGTTGTGGTTCCAACAAGACGGCGCTACATGCCACACAGCGCACGTCACAATTGATTTATTGAAGGAAACATTCGATGAGCGCATAATTTCGCGGAATGGACCTGTCAATTGGCCACCAAGATCGTGCGATTTGACACCACTGGATTATTTTCTTTGGGGATATGTGAAGTCGCTCGTCTACGCCAACAAACCAGAAACGTTAGGGGACTTGGAAGCCAACATTCGTGGCGTTATTGCCAACATACGGCCCCATATGCTCGAAAAAGTAGTTGAAAATTGGACCTGTAGAATTGGCTTTATTCGAGCCAGCCGCGGCGGCCACATGCCCGAAATCATATTTAAACATTAATGGCATAAAATTATCCTTCCAATAAAGCCAAATTGATGGACATTAAAACGATTTTCTTGTGTTTTATTTCAATTCGAAGTTCTATACCTCTAAAAAAAAACACCCATTAGCTTATTTTATTCTTAAGATATGTAGCTCTTAGAAAAATGTTTAAAATGTTAAAATTTTACTTTACTTTTTAAATTACATTTTTAACCTGAAAAAAATTACGAATTTCGCACGAAAAAAAATTTTTTCTCCATTAATTTCTAAATAACTCCAAAACGACAAGAGATACAGAAAAATTATATTAGACTAAAATAAATTTTGTTATGCATCTTCAAGTGTTTTAATTTTGAAAATCGGATGAGTCGTTCTCGAGTTAGGACGAAATAGGTCTCCGTACCTGACTAATTTATTTAAAAAATCCAGATCTGATGGAAAAAAACCGAAAACGGATTTGAGTTTAGCGCATCAAGATCCATATAGTCCGCATAGTTTTATTAAAAGGAAAGACAAAAAATGAATTTTTGCAGAGCAGTGTAATTTTTTCCAGTGTATATTTTTTTTATCGAAAACTAATTCTCTTACTGGTATTCTTTTCATATGTTTTAACGGAGAGAGAGAGAGAGGAGGCCGGTAACAGGCTGCTAAATGGGAAATCACTCTAGTGTGGAAATATGAATGATGTAATCAAAATGCATTTATTACTAAACCAAAGTCTAGTTGTAGTTTTTTATATTAATCTCAACTTTATTTATATATTTTTTTTTTTCATCATAACATTTTTTGTTATATTTTCCTGCAATTCGTTTAAATCTTTATTCAGAAGTTTTTTTGTTATATTTTATTATGAATTTTTTATTTCAAAATTTTTATGATGATGATGACCATCATCACTTCATGCAACAATCGACCATTGAAAAGAACACACACTCTGATCGTGCTTTAATCGTTCAAGCTTTGCTGCAAGCACTTGAGAGCAACGTTGGCCAAATGGTGAGCGTTTGTAAATGAAAGTGCTCAATCTTAATGCCATGCAAATAATGAACAACGTTGCTTTAGAGTGGCCAATAGGAGTGAGCTTCTTCAAGCTTTAAGAATGAATAATAGTCGGGAATGTAATTTTATTTTATTACTTTTGTGAATTTTTTTTTAGATTTTTTTGTTCATTTGTGAAATAATCATATTTTTGTATTATAATTTTACGTTTTTTTTTTTGTTTCTTGTGGGGCCTTTGTTTTTACATTTATTCTTTATTTAAATAATTTTGTATTATTTTGTTGATATGGAAGAAAAATAAAGTATGAGATTTTTTTTGTTTTCTTATTTAACATGTAAATGAAATTTTTTAAAGGTCAGACGAATAACATCATAAAATTATGTTTCAATTTGTTTTAGTTTTTATCAAGTACATTTTAAAAGATAACCCAAACTTTTTGAAAGTTGATTTGGAAACATAGAAATTAGAGTATGTAATTAATTCTGTTTAAATAACGAAGAAAATGTTAAGTTCTACAATTTTGGGATCTTTGTTACAATTTTGTAAAAAAAAAAGCTTGGGAATTGTGATCTTAACCAAGACCGTTAAATGATAAGTATCTTCAGATTAACTTTATTCAGAATTTTGTAAGTGACTTTCATAGTAGATCGTATATGGGAGCTAAATATGGACTGATCACAACGAAATTTTTTAAAATGTTTGGCTTTCGTACAAGCAATATTTCCGTTTAATGTTATTTTCAGGGTCCGAAAATAACTGTTATTTTTGAATTTTTTATTAAAATCAGCAACCGCGAGGAAATGCCGGAGAATTAAACGAAGTATACCATTTTGATTAGGGTTTGCAGTTCGGTTTTAACCGAAACCGAAACCTCGGTTTTTTATGCCTCAAAACCGAAACCGAAAACCGTAGAAAAAAACGCGGTTTTAGCTATTTATTTTTCAAAATTTTTTGTTCGTATTATTCAGAAATAACATTAGCTTATCATAAATTTGCACGTAATTTTTCTATTTAATGAAGCAGAAGAATGAAACAAGCAAAAGATGTTTACGTAAACATTCACGATTCTCATGGTAAATTTTATAACCTGGGCCGTATTTTAGGAACGTGTAATTTCAAGCAAACGCAGGGAACCATTAGACAAAGGCTAATAGAGGTTGATATTTCACTTAATACAAATATCGTAGTATGTACTATAGATGGATCAGCAGCCAATATCAAATTTGTATCTGAAAATCAATTTTGAAGACGGCGAGGATAACATTTTGACTTATTTAAAACCGATTGTCCATATACAATTGAACCTAGAGGCTTTAAGAAAAACTGATCAGTATTTAAAAAATTCGTCAGTTCGTTATAATATTTTACAAACAAGCGTTAAAAAGCATCATAATCGTGAATTAAGTTTACTCTTAGATTTCTGCTTCTAAAACAAAGTATTCATGAAAGTTTAGAAATGCTGTTGACCTTAGATTTGCTTCATTCTATCGACTCTGAAATTGTAAATTCTTTAAAATCTTTACTATTTGTAAAAATTACTATTGAAGCAATTTGTCGCTCGGATGCCAAAATTATTCACGCTCAAGGGGCTCTGCAGTTTCTCTAAAAGAAACAACACTTATTTAAGAAATCCCTTATATAAAAAACCTGCATTATTTTCCTGAATTTTAGTATTAAATTATAATATGTTTTAATGAAGTTATCTAAATTTTCCTACAAATTTAAACTGAAATAGTTTTATTTAAAAAACCGAAAACCGAACCGAAACCCTAATTTTGATAGTCTTAACCAAATTTTCATAAAATGTCGATGCTTTTTTAAAAATCAAATTTTTATTTTTTAAGAAAAAAATAGCAGTTATTTTTTGATTTTTATTTTTTTGAGCAAAAATAACAGTTTTTGAGCAAAAATACCAGTTATTTTTAACTTTTATTTTTTCGAGCAAAAATAACTGTTATTTTTGACTTTTATTATACGAGCAAAAAGAAAAATTTGTTTTTGACTTTTATTTTTTTTTTTTTTGAGCAGAAATAAAAGTCACTTTTGTGTTTCCAACAACAATTATGATTGCAAAACTCAACTCCATTAATTTTTGAGCATATATTAATTATTTTCCCTGAAAAATTATCTTTGTTTGAAAAAATTTTTCAATAAAATTATCATAATTTCAAACAAAAATAACTTTTATTTCTGCTCGAATAAATAAAAGTCAAAAAATAACTTTTATTTTTGCTCGAAAAAATAAAAGTCAAAAAATAACTTTTATGCTTGCTTGAAAAAATAAAATTCAAAAATAACTGTTTGTTTTGCTCAAAAATATAAAAGTCTAAAAATAACTTTTATTTCTGCTCGAAAAAATAAAAGTTAAAAAATAACTTTTATTTTTGCTCGAAAAAAATAAAAATCAAAAAATAACTTTTATTCTTGCTTGAAAAAATAAAAGTCAAAACTAACTGTTTTTTTTTTTGCTCGAAAAAATAAAAGTTAAAAAATAACTTTTATTTTTGCTTGAAAAAATAAAAGTCAAAAAATAACTTTTATTCTTGCTTGAAAAAATCAAAAATAACTGCTTTTTTTTGCTCGGAAAAATAAATGTTAAAAAATAACTTTTATTTTTGCTTGAAAAAATAAAACGATAAAATTTCTATCGAACGAGTTTTAGTCTCAAATGTTTTAATTCTTAAACGATTCCCTGAGTATAGAACTAGTGACTAGTTGTCTATAGTATTAAGTTTTGGTTTCTTGATATGACGAATAATTTCATTTTAGAGCAAAGGTCTTATAGTTGAAGTTCCATATCGTTACTTTAATATAGAAAAGCCCTAAGTAATATTTTTCTTACATCACAGAAGAGTGGAAAAAAACAAAATAAAATCTTAAGTTTTGAAGACACAGAAATTTCTTAAACGCAGTTTTTCACTAAATTCTCTAAAGAATTATTTACTACAATAATGTTTTTTAAAATTGAAAGATTTTTATAAATTTTTATTAGATAAAACTGTAAAAAGCGATTTGAATGAAAAACGACTTAGGGCCTTTCTATATTAAAGTAACGATATTATCAATCTGTTAAAACGTTCGGAAATTGCATTGATTTTCGTGCCGAAGAAATCAAATTCTATCAGCAAAGTTGGAAAGTTACTCTAAACGATTTTCACTGACTGACTGACGAAATGGCCTTCATTTGCGAAGGGAGTCACAGCATCCAAAATTGTTTTTAAATATCTTCAGATACTTTACCTTAAGCTAAGGATCGCATATAAATTATGAAACTGGACGGCTTTATATCAGACACCTCGACTTCTGTCATAAGTTTTCTGATTCGTTTTTCTTCGGAATCAGGAAATGATGCGATAAGCTTTGCCTTCAATGCCTCGTACATGTTAGTTTTTCGAGAATTTGATGATTATGTTCTGAACTTATTCGATCGATCCATACAAAAGAAATTTTGTTGCGTCTTGTGTAAAACCAGCCATTTTAAGTTGTGATTACATTTGTTAAAATTAGCCAAGGGCAATTAGCAATTAGCCAAGGGCTTTAACTATAGTTATAGGCAAGCGTAGGCAGCACATACCACCAGAAGCCGAAGACTTTTTGTAATTTTCGTAAATATCACGGATCATTAATGAAACTGGTGTGAATAATAAAAATATAAGATATAATGTATGGTTTTCGCTATGTCTAGAGTTAGGGATAATCCTCCTGATGAGATGGTCTAACCAACCATCGAAACGCGTCAAGAAAAGATTTCTTCACCAACGTTTTAAACTATTTATTACAATAATAAATATTTTTAATAAAATGGGATCTTAGTGCAATACACTACAGTAAAACTTTTTAACTAAATGTTTGATGTCCCAAAATTTTTGATAAACCTTTTTAAAAAATATTTTTCATTGAAGAATTTTCCGATACAAATATTTTAAGCGAAAATTTTCAAAAAAAATATTTTTCTTTCGAAAAATTTTCTCAAACAAAATTTTTCCATGCCAAAACTTTCTATAAAAATTCATAAAGAGAAACAAAATTTGTGGGAGTAAAAAAGTATTAAAGACCGTGGGCGGGGTTTTGATAAAGACTATTCTACCCCATTAAGGTTTGATTGCTTTAAAATATGTAAATGGATTAATAAAGTCACAAACGAGGAGAGAACATTTTTGTATAAATCGGAACTTTATTCGCTTTGTGATAAATATTATCTGCCAGAATCTATAAAAATTTTTAAAACTTTGTCGAAAATTTTTTTACAATAAAGTTTTTTTTTAAAGAAGTTAACTAACTTTCTCTTGGAGTCAATTGTTCTAGAAGAAATATGAAAAACGGAAAAAATTTACTAAAAATTCATAGATTTAATATTCCACTTAAAATCATTAAAATTCTGTGAAAATCATTAATTTTCTTTATATTTCTCATACTCTTTCACGTCTACGCAATAAGTTTTTTTCTTTATTTAATATTTTCGCAAAAAATAAAAAAAATTGCATGTTTTTAATCCATTATTATAATTTTCATAACCAATCCCTTTTGCTCATCAGACAGACATCGGACTTACATTATAACTTACATACGACATAACATGTAACATATTTTACATTATACGTGAAGTATTGGAACTATGTAGAAATTTTTCAGTTGCCAACGAGACAATTTTCTCACTAATTCTTTAATTTACAACTTCTTTGGGAATGAGAATTTCAAAAAAAAACAAAAACAGTGGCAACAAAGACTTCAGGTAATAAAAATTAGGGGAGACAAATGAATAATTTATAGTTCAAGTAATAGTGGGAAAAATTAAAGTCATTAAATATTAAATGTTTTAACTAAATCCATAAATTATATGTATATTAATTTGAGTTTTTAAATTTTTAGTTCGAATTTCTATCTAGAATTCTATTAATCTATTTTTTTTATCCCCTCGTTCTATTTCCAGATCCTCCGTAATGTTGCTGCTATTGTCTATAATGCCTTGGATTACAATCTACATGAAGATGAACAGTGTCCAATGTCTCAAGAATTGGAAGAACTTATTACCCACATGACAGAAGATGGTGAGTTTAAAAATATATTATACTTAAATTATCACACATAACCAGGGGGGGGGGGGGTTACTCCGTATCTCGATTCGAAAGAAAATTTTTTCGAAACCCAATGCTTTAAGCATACAAATTCAATTTTATTTTCGAATCGAAATATGGAGTAACCCCCCAGGTATATCTTTTTAGTAATTTTAAATCACGGTTCGGCACAAAGAGAACACAACAAAAAATAGTCGGCAGAGTTGCCGTTTTTTATACTTTTTACTAAAATAGATATTTTTTATCAAAAATTTTTCTCTATTTTTTTATCAAAAATTCTTTTAAAAAAATTTTTTCTATTGAAAATTTTTTATCAAAAATTTTTCTATAGAAAATTTTTTTATCAAAACTTTTTCTATAGAAAATTTGTCTATCAAAAATTTTTCTATGAAAAAATTTGTCTATTGAAAATTTATCAAAAATTTTTGTATTTAAAATGTTTTTATCAAAAATTTTTGTACTTAAAATGTTTTTATCAAAAATTTTTGTATTTAAAATGTTTTTATCAAAAATTTTTCTATAGAAAAATTTTTTATCATAAATTTTTCTATGGAAAATTTTTTATAAAAAATTTTTTTACAGAAATTTTTTTTTATCAAAAATTTTTTGGATCGAAAATATCTAAAAAATATAAAAATCTAAAATTGTTAAATATTAGAATTTATTTCTGTTTTAAAAAATATTCCCAATATTTACAAAAATATTCCCAATGTTTACTCCGTGGTTACTCCGTATCTCGATTCGAAAGAAAAATTTTTCAAAACCCAATGCTTTAAACATACAAATTCGAAAAATTTTATTTTCGAATCGAAATACGGAGTAACCCCCCAGGTATATCTTTTTAGTAATTTTAAGTCTCGGTTCAACGCAAAGAGAACACAACAAAAAATAGTCGGCAGAGTTGCCGTTTTTTTATACTTTTTACTAAAATAGATATTTTTTATCAAAAATTTTTCTATATTTTTTTATCAAAAATTCTTTTATAAAAAATTTTTTATAAAAATTTTTTCTATTGAAAATTTTTTATCAACAATTTTTCTATAGAAAATTTAGTTTTCTATAGAAAATTTTGTTTCTATAGAAAATTTGTTTATCAAAAATTTTTCTATGAAAAAATTTGTCTATTGAAAATTTATCAAAAATTTTTGTATTTAAAATGTTTTTATCAAAAAATTTTGTATTTAAAATGTTTTTATCAAAAATTTTTCTATAGAAAATTTTTTTATCAAAAATTTTTCTATAGAAATTTTTTATCAAAAATTTTTCTATAGAAATTTTTTATCATAAATTTTTCTATAGAAAAATTTTTTATCATAAATTTTTCTATGGAAAATTTTTTATAAAAAATTTTTTTACAGAAAATTTTTTTTATCAAAAATTTTTTGGATCGAAAATATCTAAAAAATATAAAAATCTAAAATTGTTTAATATTACAATTTATTTCTGTTTTGAAAAATATGCCCAATATTTACAAAAATATTCCCAATGTTTACTCCGTGGTTACTCCGTATCTCGATTGGAAAGAAAATTTTTTCGAAACCCAATGCTTTAAACATACAAATTCGAAAAATTTTATTTTCGAATCAAAATACGGAGTAACCCCCCAGGTATATCTTTTTAGTAATTTTAAGTCACGTTTCGGCGCAAAGAGAACACAACAAAAAATAGTCGGCAGAGTTGCCGTTTTTTATACTTTTTACTAAAATAGATATTTTTTTTTTTAAATTTTTCTATATTTTTTTATCAAAAATTCTTTTATAAAAAATTTGTTATCAAAATTTTTTCTATTGAAAATTTTTTATCAAAAATATTTCTATAGAAAATTTTGTTTTCTATTGAAAATTTTGTTTCTATAGAAAATTTGTTTATCAAAAATTTTTCTATGAAAAAATTTGTCTATTGAAAATTTATCAAAAATTTTTGTACTTAAAATGTTTTTATCAAAAATTTTTGTATTTAAAATGTTTTTATCAAAAATTTTTCTATAGAAAATTTTTTTATCAAAAATTTTTCTATAGAAATTTTTTATCAAAAATTTTTCTATAGAAATTTTTTATCAAAAATTTTTCTATAGAAAAATTTTTTATCATAAATTTTTCTATGGAAAATTTTTTATAAAAAATTTTTTTACAGAAAACTTTTTTTATCAAAAATTTTTTGGATCGAAAATATCTAAAAAATATAAAAATCTAAAATTGTTTAATATTACAATTTATTTCTGTTTTGAAAAATATTCCCAATATTTACAAAAATATTCCCAATGTTTACTCCGTGGTTACTCCGTATCTCGATTCGAAAGAAAATTTTTTTCGAAACCCAATGCTTTAAACATACAAATTCGAAAAATTTTATTTTCGAATCAAAATACGGAGTAACCCCCCAGGTATATCTTTTTAGTAATTTTAAGTCACGTTTCGGCGCAAAGAGAACACAACAAAAAATAGTCGGCAGAGTTGCCGTTTTTTATACTTTTTACTAAAATAGATATTTTTTATCAAAAATTTTTCTATATTTTTTTATTAAAAATTTTTTTATAAAAAATTTGTTATCAAAATTTTTTCTATTGAAAATTTTTTATCAAAAATTTTTCTATAGAAAATTGGTTTATCAAAAATTTTTCTTTGAAAAAATTTGTCTATTGAAAATTTATCAAAAATTTTTGTATTTAAAATGTTTTTATCAAAAATTTTTGTATTTAAAATGTTTTTATCAAAAATTTTTCTATAGAAAATTTTTTTATCAAAAATTTTTCTATAGAAATTTTTTATCAAAAATGTTTCTATAGAAATTTTTTATCATAAATTTTTCTATAGAAAAATTTTTTATCATAAATTTTTCTATGGAAAATTTTTTATAAAAAATTTTTTTACAGAAAACTTTTTTTATCAAAAATTTTTTGGATCGAAAATATCTAAAAAATATAAAACTCTAAAATTGTTTAATATTACAATTTATTTCTGTTTTAAAAAATATTCCCAATATTTACAAAAATATTCCCAATGTTTACTCCGTGGTTACTCCGTATCTCGATTCGAAAGAAATTTTTTTTCGAAACCCAATGCTTTAAACATACAAATTCGAAAAATTTTATTTTCGAATCGAAATACGGAGTAACCCCCCAGGTATATCTTTTTAGTAATTTTAAGTCACGTTTCGGCGCAAAGAGAACACAACAAAAAATAGTCGGCAGAGTTGCCGTTTTTTATACTTTTTACTAAAATAGATATATTTTATCAAAAATTTTTCTATATTTTTTTATCAAAAATTCTTTTATAAAAAATTTGTTATGAAAATTTTTTCTATTGAAAATTTTTTATCAAAAATTTTTCTATAGAAAATTGGTTTATCAAAAATTTTTCTATGAAAAAATTTGTCTATTGAAAATTTATCAAAAATTTTTGTATATAAAATGTTTTTATCAAAAATTTTTCTATAGAAAATTTTTTTATCAAAAATTTTTCTATAGAAATTTTTTATCAAAAATTTTTCTATAGAAAAATTTTTTATCATAAATTTTTCTATAGAAAAATTTTTTATAAAAAATTTTTTTGCAGAAAATTTTTTTTATCAAAAATTTTTTGGATCGAAAATATCTAAAAAATATAAAAATCTAAAATTGTTTAATATTACAATTTATTTCTGTTTTGAAAAATATTCCCAATATTTACAAAAATATTCCCAATGTTTACTCCGTGGTTACTCCGTATCTCGATTCGAAAGAAAATTTTTTTCGAAACCCAATGCTTTAAACATACAAATTCGAAAAATTTTATTTTCGAATCAAAATACGGAGTAACCCCCCAGGTATATCTTTTTAGTAATTTTAAGTCACGTTTCGGCGCAAAGAGAACACAACAAAAAATAGTCGGCAGAGTTGCCGTTTTTTATACTTTTTACTAAAATAGATATTTTTTTTTTAAATTTTTCTATATTTTTTTATCAAAAATTCTTTTATAAAAAATTTGTTATCAAAATTTTTTCTATTGAAAATTTTTTATCAAAAATATTTCTATAGAAAATTTTGTTTTCTATTGAAAATTTTGTTTCTATAGAAAATTTGTTTATCAAAAATTTTTCTATGAAAAAATTTGTCTATTGAAAATTTATCAAAAATTTTTGCATTTAAAATGTTTTTATCAAAAATTTTTCTATAGAAAATTTGTTTATCAAAAATTTTTCTATGAAAAAATTTGTCTATTGAAAATTTATCAAAAATTTTTGTATTTAAAATGTTTTTATCAAAAATTTTTGTATTTAAAATGTTTTTATCAAACATTTTTCTATAGAAAAATTTTTTATCAAAAATTTTTCCATGGAAAATTTTTTATCAAAAATTTTTCTATAGAAAAATTTTTTATCAAAAATTTTTCCATGGAAAATTTTTTATCATAAATTTTTCTATAGAAAAATTTTTTATCATAAATTTTTCTATAGAAAAATTTTTTATCATAAATTTTTCTAGGAAAATTTTTTATAAAAAATTTTTTTACAGAAAATTTTTTTTATCAAAAATTTTTTGGATCGAAAATATCTAAAAAATATAAAAATCTAAAATTGTTTAATATTAGAATTTATTTCTGTTTTGAAAAATATGCCCAATATTTACAAAAATATTCCCAATGTTTACTCCGTGGTTACTCCGTATCTCGATTCGAAAGAAAATTTTTTCGAAACCCAATGCTTTAAACATACAAATTCGAAAAATTTTATTTTCGAATCGAAATACGGAGTAACCCCCCAGGTATATCTTTTTAGTAATTTTAAGTCTCGGTTCAACGCAAAGAGAACACAACAAAAAATAGTCGGCAGAGTTGCCGTTTTTTATACTTTTTACTAAAATAGATATTTTTTATCAAAAATTTTTCTATATTTTTTTATCAAAAATTCTTTTATAAAAAATTTGTTATCAACATTTTTTCTATTGAAAATTTTTTATCAAAAATTTTTCTATAGAAAATTTTGTTTTCTATAGAAAATTTTGTTTCTATAGAAAATTTGTTTATCAAAAATTTTTCTATGAAAAAATTTGTCTATTGAAAATTTATCAAAAATTTTTGCATTTAAAATGTTTTTATCAAAAATTTTTCTATAGAAAATTTGTTTATCAAAAATTTTTCTATGAAAAAATTTGTCTATTGAAAATTTATCAAAAATTTTTGTATTTAAAATGTTTTTATCAAAAATTTTTGTATTTAAAATGTTTTTATCAAACATTTTTCTATAGAAAAATTTTTTATCAAAAATTTTTCCATGGAAAATTTTTTATCAAAAATTTTTCTATAGAAAAATTTTTTATCAAAAATTTTTCCATGGAAAATTTTTTATCATAAATTTTTCTATAGAAAAATTTTTTATCATAAATTTTTCTATAGAAAAATTTTTTATCATAAATTTTTCTAGGAAAATTTTTTATAAAAAATTTTTTTACAGAAAATTTTTTTTATCAAAAATTTTTTGGATCGAAAATATCTAAAAAATATAAAAATCTAAAATTGTTAAATATTAGAATTTATTTCTGTTTTGAAAAATATTCCCAATATTTACAAAAATATTCCCAATGTTTACTCCGTGGTTACTCCGTATCTCGATTCGAAAGAAAATTTTTTCGAAACCCAATTCTTTAAACATACAAATTCGAAAAATTTTATTTTCGAATCGAAATACGGAGTAACCCCCCAGGTATATCTTTTTAGTAATTTTAAGTCACGTTTCGGCGCAAAGAGAACACAACAAAAAATAGTCGGCAGAGTTGCCGTTTTTTATACTTTTTACTAAAATAGATATTTTTTATCAAAAATTTTTCTATAGAAGATTTTGTTTTCTATAGAAAATTTTGTTTCTATAGAAAATTTGTTTATCAAAAATTTTTCTATAAAAAAATGTTTCTATAGAAAATTTTTTTATCAAAAATTTTTGCATTTAAAATGTTTTTATCAAAAACTTTTCTGTAGAAATTTTTTATCAAAAATTTTTTTATAGAAAAATTTTTTATCAAAAATTTTTCTATGGAAAATTTTTTATCAAAAATTTTTCTATAGAAATTTTTTATCAAAAATTTTTCTATAAAAATTTTTTATCAAAAATTTGTCTATAGAAATTTTTTATCAAAAATTTTTCTATAGAAAATTTTTATCAAAAATTTTTTTATAGAAAAATTTTTTATCAAAAATTTTTTTACAGAAAATTTTTTTTATCAAAAATTTTTTGGATCGAAAATATCTAAAAAAAATATAAAAATCTAAAATTGTTTAATATTAGAATTTATTTCTGTTTTGAAAAATATTCCCAATATTTACAAAAATACTCCCAATGTTTACAGAAATAATAGTGTCCTGGCAACAATGTTCGAGATTATATTTCTTTGTTCTCTAGAACCATGTATTTTGTTGCTATAAATTGGATTTTGATTTGTTTCTTGCCTATTTTGTTTTTGTCTTTTCTTTAACAATTTGGCACCAACCAACTCTGTTAACATTAAAATTCCAACTAAATGATTTCAATACTCTTTTTCACGAGTTTTATTAATGATCGGCTGCTGGAGGCATGTGCTGCCTACTCCTGGGGGCTTACTGCGTATTTCGATTCGAAAGAAATTCTTTTCGAAACGCAATGCTTTAAGCATAGAAATTCGAACAGTTTTATTTTCGAATCGAGATACGCAGTAACCCCCCTGATTATCGCACTCAAATAGAGATTTATTTTAAGTAATTTCAAAAAAGAGAACTTTTTATTAATTTCTCTTATACAGAGATAAATATTTTACATTCAGAAAAGATCTCTTAATAACAGAGCAGCTTTCTCTATCCAAGTATGAAACCGATTTCAAACAGATATAATTTTTAAATATACGGAAAAAATCTAGCTTAAATAGAGATAAGATTTCTCTTAAACAGAGGGAAATTTTTGGTTTATTTGAATTAAATTGTATACTCCTTTTTACCCTTGCCTTATAGGTCGTAATGTATAGAAATATAACTCCGACATCCATCTTTAACCCCTTGACTTATCAGCAACGAAGTTCGCTTCAAACTGTTCGCACACAACTTGCACTAAACAAACCAGTTTTGATGCTTAAGAACAGTCGCAAAACGAGTCAGACTCGTTATAATCATGTTTGGCTCAGAAATTGTACCACGAGTCAGACTCTTAGAAATACGTCAAGGGGTTAATATACAGATCGACTTAGAATAACTTTCTTGAGTCGATATTTAAATGAAATTAGCAGAATAATACCTATAGATCCCAAATCAAATCAATATTTCGCATTACTCCCAAAGGACTACATTCCCGGAATTGAGATTTTAGCCTTTTTGAAAAAAGTTCCGAAAATTATTTTTTGAAATTGACCCATATTAGACCATACTTCCTATACAAGACCAGTCACTTAAATATCCCTAAAATCACAAAAACATTTGGTAATAATTGAAAAACCTTCAATACAAATTAATTTTAAACTAGAGAAATAAGTGTTGGAATAAAAAAGAATTAAGCTCGCACGATTCAAGAAGTCCAGACGCTGAAACCAATTTTTGACGTTTTTCAAGCGGCCGGTACTGCCGCAATTTCACGTTCGATATTCGTACGAAGTCTCTGGCTTGTTGACAAAGACCATAGACTTGACGTAGCCTCACAGAAAATAGTCTAACGACGTCAAATCGCACGACCGACTGCACCATTTCGTGAGACAGCACGTTCCCCAAACTTGGTTTTCAATAAATTGATTGTGACATTCGCTGTATGGCTTGTAGCGCTGTCCTGTTGGAACCACATGTCCTTCAAGTTCATATCATCCAATTGCTGCCAGAAATATTCGGTTATCATTGAGCGGTAGCGATTCCCATTCACAATAACGTGCCGGTCTTGACCATCACGGCTTAATGACGCCGGACCATAAACCGCACCAAATCGGATGCGGTTTATGGTCCGGGATGCAATGATGACTCATGTAGTACTTGTGGATTGCTGCCTGACCAATAACACATATTATGTTTATGGACATTCAACCAGAAATTAGCCTCATCATAAATTGTACGTAGCGCTCTTAACGTTAAGGCCACTGACTCCGAAAAAGCAAGAAATATGGCATCGTCTGCTGTCCCTGTTGCTGTACTTTTGTAGCGTCCCTGTTCAAAAAATGTTGAAGTTAAGTTTTTTTTCGAGATAAGTTCAAAAAACTGCAATTTTGAGGCAAAAATCAGTATTTTTGAGGTCAAAAATCGCCTGATTACCATACAAAAAAAACTCTCTTTATTTACAAAAATATTCTCTCTTAAACAAAAAATCTCTTTATTTACAAAAATATTCTCTCTTAAACAAATATTTAATAGTTTTCTTTATTATCTTTTAAACAAAGAATATCTGTTAAAAGTAGTAAAAGACTTTTGGACTTTTTCTACACGAAAAATAACCTCTCTCAAGCTGAAGATAAAAACTTTATTTTTACAAAACAAATCACTCTTAAACAAAAAAAAGTATTTTCTAGTTTTCTTTATTATCTCTTCAACAAACCCAAAGACTGTTTCTATTCAAAGAAATATCTCTTTTATAGTTATCTCTCTTCCTATAAAATAGCAAAATTTGCCCTCTTCGAATGTGAGATCGTTTTTCTACAGAAAAGTTTTCTCACTTTGCATGAAAGATCACTTTTTGTGATCTGAAAGTTATCTCTATAGCCACTAGAGATCACTTTTCTATAGAAAATATTAATATATTTCTTCCTAATAGAGAAACATCATGTTTCTATAGGAAATACAAATTCTCACTTAGTCCATAAGAGATCAATGCCTCTCTTCTAAAAAGACATTTTACTAAAAAAGAAGAAATTACTTTTCTATAGAAAGATGACGTTTGTATAGAAATGCTCTCACTCTCTAGCCAAGATAAATACATATCACGCTTGATCAACAAAAGGGTACTAACTCAAAATTTTTAACTTTTCAGTAGAGTCAAAAAACTATTTTATTTTACTACTACTTTCATATAAGGAAGAGGGGTAAAACTGTAGTTTTTTTGATGAAATTATAGTGAGAATGATGTCAGATTTTTACAGTGGGTAGATAAGACTACTACACATCAATTTCTTTAAAAAAGTGAAAATTTAAAAATTTCGAGTTAATAACCTCTTGTTGAACAAGTGCGATATGTATATTAACAAAATATTGTCCCGCTGCTTAAAGTGATCAATCGAGATCATTTTTTCGATGTATGTAAAAGAAAGGAGATTTGTTTTTCCGCGAAGAGTTGAAGAGATATTACTTGATTATTGAAAGAGATGACTAGGTTACTCATAAGAAGTTCCCCTTTTTTCCAAAAGAGATAACTTTTTCTCTTCTCTTAAGCGTAAGATAAAAAACCAATGAAATATTATCTTCTAAGCTAAACTTTTCGTTTTAATTTCAGAA
Organism: Stomorhina lunata; assembly: GCA_933228675.1. NCBI lineage: Eukaryota > Metazoa > Arthropoda > Insecta > Diptera > Rhiniidae > Stomorhina > Stomorhina lunata. The sequence continues at coordinate 79,549,215 of OW121741.1, read as the reverse complement.
ACTGATGATGACTGTATTGATGAAGGCATTGACGAGGGCTACAAGCGTTGGGACGATGAACACGATGAAACCAAAGAATTTGATTATGTATTAGAGGTAAGTTTTGACATGATCAATTGAAACATATATTAAGTTAAAAAAGGGGCGAGAAGAAAGCTTTCAACGATATAAATGATTGGGAATAGCAAGAATATTATTTGAGAATATTCACATATAAATAAATCTCTGTACTTATAACTATTTTCCTCATTATTACCTTAACAAGCAGATAAGCTGGAAATCATAACCGAAAACATTTGTTTACATTCATTTAGTTTGAAACTCAAATAAAAAATAAAAATAAATTCAAATTTAAAATGAATTTTGCAGAATTATTGTGACTGACCCGAACGATAACGACCCTTTTATTGTGCAAAACTAATTTATTTATCATTTCAGCAAAACGTAATTTCGTGCTGTTTTTTTTTTCATTTAAATTTTATTTTTCTGGTTTAAATTTTGAACTTGACATTGAACAATGATTTTTGAATTAAGTGGTTCAAAAAAAATTAAAATTCTGATCATTTCGGGATCTTGTTTTTGTTTTCTTGTTTTGTAACAAAATAATTGAAACTTCAAGCATCAAGTGTCCGTCAGTCATCAAAGTAAACTGATCATTTAAGGTGTTAATTTTAACGACACGTTTCGCTACACTTCAAATATTTGCTATAGATCTTATTTGCTTTTGTTTGAAGTTGTATTAATTTACTTTTTTTTGAAAATGTCATTATTTAGAAAATCAAACAAATGTTAGCAAACAAATGCGCTACAATTGGTCAAAGTTAGTAAGGACAACCGTTGGTATTAAGATCATTTACTTAAAGTATTCCAGCTTTAGGGAACTGATGATCTTGTCGGGAGATTTGGAAAAAATTACTTAATTTTTCTATAGAAAAACTCAATTTTTCGATAGAAAAACTTAATTTTTCGATAGAAAAACTTAATTTTTCGATAGAAAATCTTAATTTTTCGATAGAAAAACTTAATTTTTCGATAGAAAATCTTAATTTTTCTATAGAAAAACTTAATTTTTCTATAGAAAAACTTAATTTTTCTATAGAAAATCTTAATTTTTCTATAGGAAAACTTAATTTTTCTATAGAAAAACTTAATTTTTCTATAGAAAAACTTAATTTTTCTATAGAAAAACTTAATTTTTCTATAGAAAAACTTAATTTTTCTATAGAAAAACTTAATTTTTCTATAGAAAAACTTAATTTTTCTATAGAAAAACTTAATTTTTCTATAGAAAAACTTAATTTTTCTATAGAAAAACTTAATTTTTCTATAGAAAAACTTAATTTTTCTATAGAAAAACTTAATTTTTCTATAGAAAAACTTAATTTTTCTATAGAAAAACTTAATTTTTCTATAGAAAAACTTAATTTTTCTATAGAAAAACTTAATTTTTCCATAGAAAAACTTAATTTTTCTATAGAAAAACTTAATTTTTCTATAGAAAAACTTAATTTTTCTATAGAAAAACTTAATTTTTCTATAGAAAAACTTAATTTTTCTATAGAAAAACTTAATTTTTCTATAGAAAAACTTAATTTTTCTATAGAAAAACTTAATTTTTCTATAGAAAAACTTAATTTTTCTATAGAAAAACTTAATTTTTCTATAGAAAAACTTAATTTTTCTATAGAAAAACTTAATTTTTCTATAGAAAAACTTAATTTTTCTATAGAAAAACTTAATTTTTCTATAGAAAAACTTAATTTTTCTATAGAAAAACTTAATTTTTCTATAGAAAAACTTAATTTTTCTATAGAAAAACTTAATTTTTCTATAGAAAAACTTAATTTTTCTATAGAAAAACTTAATTTTTCTATAGAAAAACTTAATTTTTCTATAGAAAAACTTAATTTTTCTATAGAAAAACTTAATTTTTCTATAGAAAAACTTAATTTTTCTATAGAAAAACTTAATTTTTCTATAGAAAAACTTAATTTTTCTATAGAAAAACTTAATTTTTCTATAGAAAAACTTAATTTTTCTATAGAAAAACTTAATTTTTCTATAGAAAAACTTAATTTTTCTATAGAAAAACTTAATTTTTCTATAGAAAAACTTAATTTTTCTATAGAAAAACTTAATTTTTCTATAGAAAAACTTAATTTTTCTATAGAAAAACTTAATTTTTCTATAGAAAAACTTAATTTTTCTATAGAAAAACTTAATTTTTCTATAGAAAAACTTAATTTTTCTATAGAAAAACTTAATTTTTCTATAGAAAAACTTAATTTTTCTATAGAAAAACTTAATTTTTCTATAGAAAAACTTAATTTTTCTATAGAAAAACTTAATTTTTCTATAGAAAAACTTAATTTTTCTATAGAAAAACTTAATTTTTCTATAGAAAAACTTAATTTTTCTATAGAAAAACTTAATTTTTCTATAGAAAAACTTAATTTTTCTATAGAAAAACTTAATTTTTCTATAGAAAAACTTAATTTTTCTATAGAAAAACTTAATTTTTCTATAGAAAAACTTAATTTTTCCATAAAAAAACTTAATTTTTCCATAAAAAAACTTAATTTTTCCATAAAAAAACTTAATTTTTCTATAGAAAAACTTAATTTTTCTATAGAAGAACTTAATTTTTCTAAAAACTTAATTAGTAATTAAGTTTTTCTATAGAAAAATTAAGTTTTTCTATAGAAAAATTAAGTTTTTCTGTAGAAAAAATAAGTTTTTCTGTAGAAAAATTAAGTTTTTCTATAAAAAAATTAAGTTTTTTTATGGAAAAATTAAGTTTTTTTATGGAAAAATTAAGTTTTTCTATAGAAAAATTAAGTTTTTCTATAGAAAAATTAAGTTTTTCTATAGAAAAATTAAGTTTTTCTATAGAAAAATTAAGTTTTTCTATAGAAAAATTAAGTTTTTCTATAGAAAAATTAAGTTTTTCTATAGAAAAATTAAGTTTTTCTATAGAAAAATTAAGTTTTTAATAGGTATGAAAAAGTACATCATTGCAGGATCACTGCTTCTATTTTTTGCACTTCGATATATGAAGAAATACCACTGCGGTTCGCTTTCCATGTTAGATAGATCTTATTATTCAAAGACATTTGTTTCAAAGGCAAGGTTGTGTTATCCAGTCCTAATTCTGTAGCTCAGTTAGGGTAACACATTTTCCCTGCCGATCATTTGTAAATGATCATTTGTACTTTGTATTAAACGTTCTGGGTTAAACACAAATATTTACAGAATTCTTACGAAGAAAAATTTATAAAGAAATTGAATCTTTCCTTCTAAAACCCAAATGCAATTTAAAACAATTGACTATCAGTCTGAGCCGCTAAAAACCGTAAATGGAATTAAATTTACAGTAAAACTCTCGTAGTAGTCATTCTTGCATGAAAATTACGTCTTTTATAAGCAAATAAAATAATAGTATCAGGTGGATCAAAAGCAAATAGACTGACGAGATAAAATGCCATAAAAAATATATAAATGGTAATTTTACACTTATTAAGTAATGGAATGGCATTATATCTTTCTTTGAAAAAATGTAAAGCACAAGTAAAAGATGTTTGTAGTAAACTATAAAATGGCATTAATAACATTGTAAACCAGTAAACGAATTTCTACAAATTTTACAACAGCTTTAAATTAGTATCATCATCATTATCGCCAGCTCTAGTCGCAAGTAGTCAGTCATTCAGTCAGTCAAGCATGAATCAGAGCCAACAGCAGCAGCAGCAGCATCATTTATTTATATTGTACAATAAATTTTATAGTCATAATCATGCTCCTCATCCTCAAAGTGATCATAATTCAAATGATATTGTATTTCTTTTCGTTTTTCTAAAGTGTTTACAAAATCTATATCAATTTCTTTGGGATAACATAAGTGATGAGTTGTCATCATTATTCACAGGAGGCGGATTTGTATGGGGTGGGGTTTCCATCTCGACGATTTTTCACTAGACTACTTTCTCACTTATAGTATAAGTTATAACATAAAGAAAAACCACAAAAACTATAGAAAAATGCCAGTAATATAATAAAAATATCACTTGAGTGTGAAAAAATAAATGTTACGTCTTCTATTTAGTTTAAACTAAATAATTATAGACATTGTTTTAAACTGGTCTCGTTTATCCAGTTGATGTTTATTACTACAAAATATATATTAATAATAAAAGTGGTACGAAATTTTGTGTTGTCTGCACATTTTCCACTTAAACAGATCCATTCAAATCAGGGACCGAAAATAACTGTTATTTTTGAATTTTTGTTAAAAAAAAGCAACCTCCAGGAAATGTCGGAGAATAAAACCAAGTATACCATTTTCATAGTCTTGGACCAAATTTCATCATAAAATGCGATGCTTTTTAAAAATCTGATTTTAATTTTTTAGGAAAAAAGTAACAAATATTTTTGATTTTTATTTTTTTGAGCAAAAATAACAGTTATTTTTAACTTTTATTTTTTCGAGCAAAAATAAAAGTTATTATACCCTTCACCACCATAGGTCGAAAGGGTATTATAAGTTTGTGCTGATGTATGTAACGCATAGAAATATTTGTCTTAGACCCACCTTTTAGTATACCAATAGGCTTAGAACCACTTTCGGAGTCGATTTAGCGATGTCCGTCCGTCCGTAATCAAACTACAGGTCGCAATTCTAAAGATAATTTGATGAAATTTGGCACATATCAATTTTTGATAATGGGACCATGGCTATTGAAATTCGTCAAAATCGGTCCATTATTTATGGTACCTACCTTCGCGGAATTGATATATTGGCCACAGATATCATTATTTTTTCATGAAATTTAAAACAAATACTGCTTATGTGAACCCAAATCACTGTACCAAATTTTGTTGAAATCGGTCCACATTTGACCACAGCTCCCATACAAACTTTTCTGTCAAAACGCACTAAATGAGTCAAAAATCACTAAAACTCTCGTAAATCTGAAGATAAAGTATGAAACACAATTGGGACGAACAACCAATTTTTCGGAACGAATATTCGTCGTTAGAAATAGAAGATATGGGTTTATATGAAAGTGCTCACAATAGATGCGTACGACGAAATTCGTCGTGCGTATCGAATAGTGCGATAGGTTTATTTCTATTTCATACGCAGACGAACGACGACTAAACTGGTTTAGAGTGGCTGCTTTTCAATTTCTGTTGTAAGGTATAAGAAATTATATGTGTTTTTGTGAAATATGGTCACCTTATAAATTGTAAACAAAAAATAATTATTTCAAATAAAATTAATTAAATATTTTCTTTTTGTGAAAAAATGAAAGAATATAATAAAAAAAATATTGCAAATGTTGTGAGTGCACGATATGTACGAAAGTGTGTGTAATTTGTGCTAATGAAAAATAAACAAAAATGACGTCAGCAACGTTTATTCGTCATAAATGTGTTCAATGGACGAATATACAAGACGAATTTTTAAAGCCGAATTCGTCGTGCTGGACGAAATTAGTCATTCGTCCCAATTGTGTTTCTACCTTAATGCGAAATTTAGGTTTATTTTTTGCAAACGTAATTTTTGTAACAACTGCAATCAATTTGCCAAATTTCGAGATAATCGGTCCACATTTGACTCTAGCTCTCATATAAGTCCAAATGACGGAAACAGCTTAAATATATAAGTTTTAAGAAATTATTTGTATTATGGCAAAATTTTGCAAAAATTTGTCTTTATACAGGAAAAATAAACCCTTTGACCTTAGTGGTGAAGGGTATCGTATGGTCGGTCTTGATCGACTATAGCACTTTCTTACTTGTTTTTCATGAAATTTAAAACAAATACTGCTTATGTGAACCCAAATCACTGTATCAAATTTTGTTGAAATCGGTTCACATTTGACCAAAGCTCCCATACAAATTCTTCTGTCAAAACGCACTAAATGAGTCAAAAATCACTAAAACTCTCGTAAATCTGAAGATAATGCGAAATTTAAGTTTATTTCTTGCAAACGTAATTTTTGTGACAACTGCAATCAATTTGCCAAATTTCGAGATAATCGGTCCACATTTGACTCTAGCTCTCATATAAGTCCAAATGACGGAAACAGCTTAAATATATAAGTTTTAAGAAATTATTTGTATTATGGCAAAATTTTGCAAAAATTTGTCTTTATACAGGAAAAATAAACCCTTTGACCTTAGTGGTGAAGGGTATCGTATGGTCGGTCTTGATCGACTATAGCACTTTCTTACTTGTTTTTCATGAAATTTAAAACAAATACTGCTTATGTGAACCCAAATCACTGTATCAAATTTTGTTGAAATCGGTTCACATTTGACCAAAGCTCCCATACAAATTCTTCTGTCAAAACGCACTAAATGAGTCAAAAATCACTAAAACTCTCGTAAATCTGAAGATAATGCGAAATTTAAGTTTATTTCTTGCAAACGTAATTTTTGTGACAACTGCAATCAATTTGCCAAATTTCGAGATAATCGGTCCACATTTGACTCTAGCTCTCATATAAGTCCAAATGACGGAAACAGCTTAAATATATAAGTTTTAAGAAATTATTTGTATTATGGCAAAATTTTGCAAAAATTTGTCTTTATTCAGGAAAAAGAACACCTTTGACCTTAGTGGTCAAAGGGTATCGTATGGTCGGTATAGCACTTTCTTACTTGTTTTTTAATAACAGTTATTTTTGACTTTTTTATTTCGAGCATGAATAAAAGTTATTTTTTGATTTTTATTTTTTCGAGCACAAATAACAGTTATTTTTGACTTTTATTTTTTCGAGCAAAAAATCATATTTTCTGACTTTAACGATAAATGATATAACAATTACGGTCCCTGATTCAAAAGTCATCATCATGAATCTATCCATTCAACTAACCAGGCCTGCATGTAAAATTCAAATTTGAATAATTTGTTTATCATGTCTTTTAGTCACAATTTTCTTCATTTTTGTTTCTCCTTGTCATACTACGTTTGCGTTTTAGTTTCAATTATTAAATTACAAGTGTAATTTTGCAATTTTGATTTATTAGGTAGACTGATGATGATCACCCAAGATGTAGGGAAAGGCATAAGGACCATGATCACCTAAGATTCGATGATTACCTAAGAAGTAGAAGCAAAATTTCTTTCTTTTACATCGATGACATGTTAATAATTACAAAAATTGATGTTTGCCAAACTGCTGCGAAAATTATTGGTTGAGAAGGTACACCTTTTCTGCAAGTATCTATAAACAAAGTGTATAAAAAGTGTATGTAGATCAAATAATTGATCGATCTTGAAGAACAACTAAATAAGTCTTGAAAAAGACTATTTCAGGGAACGGTATTAATACGTTTCTTTGCCTACTTTCAGGCAAATACTGCCTATCAGTTGTATATACGAATTGATTTTTATATTATGCTTAAAAGTCTACCTGCTAACCGACTAAGCCCTAGCTCTCTTTGATAGGCAAGATTAGCCATGCGCAATTAAGAAACAATTTCAGAATGGGGTCGTTTGAATAGAGTCAAGAAACTGCTCTTACAGTTAAAAGGGTTTTAGCGGATCTTAACATAAATAAATCTTCCGGACCGGTGCTCTGCGACGTTAGCTCATCCATTAGCCAATATTTTTAGCACATTATGCTATGCCGCTGAATTTCCTATGTGTTGGAAGGTTACATTAGCAACCTTCCAATTCCCAAAAAATAATGGAAAGTATGGTCAACTTCTATCTTGTCAAATGTTTGGAGTCTAATAACCTTCTTAACGGATTTCGTAGGGGCCACTCTACGGGTGTTGTATAAGCCTTTTTTTTGCGTTTTGGCGAAAGTAAAGTTATAGTTCTCGATATTTCTAAGGCATTCGATAGAGTGTGGCATGGAGCACTTTAATCAAAATGTATTGCTTTTGGTGTGGGTAACAATTTCTCTCGGTTTATGGCGGGCTTTCTCAGAGATCGCTCTTAAAGAGTTGTTATAGATGGGATATCGTCTAAAGAATTCAAGATTAATTCGGGTTTACCACAAAGCTCCATTCTTTCTCCTACTACTCTATTTCTTATCTTTCAAAATGACCTTCTATGTCAAGCTTTCGATCCTATCAACTCTTACAGATGATAACAACATTTGACATTCGTACTGATTCAAGTATAGGCCAAGCATTTTTAGAATCAATGCCAAGAGGCAAATCATGAATGATACGCAAAATCCTATCTACAATATCCAATTGGGGTCGTTTAAATTCGGTCGATTTCAACGCTCGAAAGACCCAATATTGTGTGGACCATGACGCTTCATCTATAATCATAGATAGTATAAATATTGAGGAATCTGAAACTCTTGTTTTTCAAGTATCGAAAGAAGCATTCAACTGTCTCGGCTTTCTTATGCGGTGTAAGACAGACTTCACTCCATCTGATCTCGTTAATATCTATGCCACTTATATCCGACCGAAAATGGAAAACAACTCACATGTATGGGCCGATGCTTAAAAGTCTATTTTGGAGCTTCTCGACTTTCTTTCCACAACCTTTTTTCGTAGTTCCAACACAATGCATATGTAGGGGTCATCCCCTGAGTTTTGGTCCAATACAATTTAGTTAGATCTAAGATCGAAAGTATTTATTCCTAAACTCCCTAGGTTTTAATGAAAAAGAGATCTCACATGGAAAGACATTTCGGTTTTCTTTAAAGACTGAAAAAGATAAGTGACATTTTTTTCTTTTTATACCCTTCACCACCATAAGTGGAAAGGTTATTATAAGTTTGTGCTGATGTATGTAACGCATAGAAATATTTGTATACCAATAGGCTTAGAATCACTTTCTGAGTCGATTTAGCGATGTCAGTCCGTCCGTCCGTCTGGACGCCTGGCTGGACCCCATGTAATCAAAGTACAGGTAGCAATTCTAAAGATAATTCGATGAAATTTGGCACAGATCATTTTTTTGACAGTGGAACCATGTCTATTGAAATTCGTCCAAATCGGTCCATTATTTATGGTACTTCTCATAGGATCCACTTCCCGAAATTGATATTTTGGCCACAAATATCAATATTTTTTCATGAAATTTAAAACAAATACTGCTTATGTAAACCAAAATCACTGCATTAAATTTTATTACAATCGGTCCACATTTGACCATAGCTCCCATACAAATGTATGTGTCAAAACGCACTAAATGAGACAAAAATCACTAAAACGCTCGTAAATCTAAAGATAATGAGAATTTTGAGTTAATTTTTTGTGAGGCCCTATGCTCCACTGGGAGTCAAGGATAACAGAAGAAGAAGAAGAATAATATTTGTATGCTGTAATCAATTTCGAGATAATCGGTCCACATTTGACCCTAGCTCTCATATAAGTCTAAATGACGGAAACAGCTTAAATATATAAGTTTAGAGAAAATTATTGTATAATGGCAAAACTTACCAAATATTTGTCTTTATACAGGAAAAAGAAGACCTTTGACCTTAGTGGGAGAGGGTATCGTATGGTCGGGCTTGACCGACTATAGCACTTTCTTACTGTTTTTTTTTTTATTATATTAGGTCATTGTATGAACCCTAAAAATGAAGCGATATAAATTTCAGGTCTTTATCACTTTTGGTTTTATCGTTTTGAAATGTTGCTTATAAGCAACATTGATCATCAGTAGTACATTTAAAAACAAAAACGAATTTTTTTATTGATTTCATGTGTGATATGAAACAAAACTATTTCTTTGTGTGTAACATTTGAACTTTCCTAGTCCCAATCAAAGATTAGACTAAAGAGATGATGTCAAATGGATTGTTTCCAAATTATAGTAAAATCGGTATACTCATTTATGTATGGGACTTTTCAAAACGACCATACGGCAAATCAATATATGAAAGTGCAACATCTTTATATTATAGAGTCTTTGACACACACATGCTCTTGAAATGTATGTGTGTTTGTGCTATTATGTAAAATTGTTTTTTTTGTCCATTTAGGACTTTAGAATTTTACTTAATTTATTTTTTTTAATTTTCATTTTTAGGCCTGCAAAAATCACATAAAACCCACTGTACCTGAAGAGCACTATAAAGCGGTTTGTCGAGCCCTTGTTACCGAAACATTAGAATTGCGAATATTTCTACAGCATGTTTTAAATCAAGGTAAATATCTAGTTTAAAATTAAGTCAAAATTTTAATTAATCTTTAAACATTTATAACAAAACAAAATCAATTACAACAAAATCTTTTTTTTTTCCTTAATTAACACTCAGGTGCCGAAAATTTACATTTAAAGGCCGATACTCAAACGTCACAGCAGGAATTGGCAAAATTAGGCTTTAACGATTGGGTAAGTAGAGCAAATAGTTATTAATATTTCAATTCATTTTTCTTATTTTTCTTAAATTTGAACTAATGAGGGTTTTTATGGGCTTTGGAAGTGTTTGGGTTTTCTATGGAAGTGTTTGGCTTTAGCCACTCCTTTGGGTTTACAGGTTATATTTTGGGAAGTCTTAAATTATTTGTGCAGATTTTTTGTTATTTTAATAGTTTTTTACTTTTGGTTTTTTATGTCTTTAATTTATTATTTTAGTTTAATATTTAATTTTTGTTTTGCGTGTTTATTAGTGCTTTTTTTTGTAGGTTTTTTATTTCAATTTTAGATTTTTTTTTCGAAAAAATTACCTCATATGAAGACAATTTATAGCACCTTCATTTCAATTGATTTATGACTTGAAATTTTAATATTTACATATTTTTTTTGGCTTTTAGGGCCAAAGATGACAAGTCCATCAACTGAAATTATTAATATCTGACTGACTTTACTATCAAAATTATAAAATAATTACTTTTCGGAAAGTTTCCCATTTGAATTTTAAACGTAGTTAAATTTTACATTAACGAAAAATTATTAACAAAATCAGGAACAAATACAAGTAATCAATTATGAAGAGCTTTTTGTAATTTTAAGTAAATATTTATTTACTATAAGTAATTATTAGTATTTGAAAGCAATTAATTTATCATAGCGAATTTTATATTATAGTCAAAGACTTTATAATGTAAAGATTAGGGTGCACCTTATATTACGAAAGTAACATGATGTGCATTTTTTTTTTTTTTTTTTAATTTCATAACACGTGTCGCATCCGCCCACAAAGTGTTAAACTTGTTTGTGCGGGAAAAATTTGAAGTAATTTTGGTTTTGTCAAAATTTTAACCATTTAGAATTAAATTATTTAAAAAATTTACTGGAATATAAAAGAGAACTAAAGTAGCTTTATTGTAAGTCATCAACATTGAAAATCCATGAAATAGTTTTGGAGTTATTGCAAGTTTCCCCCGAAAATTTGTGTCCTTGATGACACGCCTAAGGATATGCAGCCAAAAACTTTACTTAAAGATGAGTAAATTTCAAAGTAAGACATGATTTACAATTCTATGACCTGTAAGTACTAAATAGTTGAGTTTCATTAAAATATAACTGAATTTACTCCATTTTTTGCATATTAGAAAATTAAACTTTTTTCTCAGGCCGGTTTCAAAAATCATTTTTGAATTTTTTGAAAATTTTGTTCAACAAATATTACAAATAATATATTTGCTTTCCAGTATCATAAAGCAAACAAATGGGAAAATAAAATACAAAAAAAAACGAGGTCGATATCTTAAACCGTTTCGCCGTACATGCGATTTGAAATCGTAAAATTTGGCGAAAATGTGAATTGTTTGTAATAATTTAAGTATATGCTTTTTAAATTTTACCAATGTTCAGCATTAATAAAAATCCTTCCTTAGACTGTACAGAATGTTTTGTGTTTTTAAATTGGAAAAGTTTAACCCTTTCTTTACCGGGGTCAAAAGTCAGAATTTGGAGGTTTTTTTCATTTTCTATATTAAAGTGACAGATTATTAAGAATTTATTACCAAATTTTGTTTAAAATGCAAAAATATATTAATTAAAAGTCTTAAGTTAATAAAAGTTAATATATTTTTGCATTTTGAACAAAGTTTTCTTTTCTGTCAAAAGTGAAATTCAAGTGGATAAAAAACAATGAAAAACACATAAAATCACAAACAAACATACATTTCATGAGCAGTATACTCTCTTTTAATGGAACTTTTCAAAACGACCATACGGCAAATCAATGTATCGTCTCCATTAGTTGTTCCCGAATTAGAGTAAAAGCGGTATATTCTATTTTTAATGGGACTTTTCAAAACGACCATACCGCAAATCAATGTATAGGAGTGCAACATCTTTATTTTATAGAGTATTTGATTTAGTTTTAGTTCAGGTTCAATTCCCACTAAGTTCTACTCAAGTTTGTGGTTTTGTATTTTTCAAATTGTGCTCTTAATTCGAGCAACACTGTTAATTCATTTTTAGTAAATATTGCCAATTTCTTGCACATCTTCTTATCATATATTAGCTCTATTTGTTTGCTTCAATTGCTTTCATCTATAAAATTGTTTAAAATTTATTCTACTCCTCACTTTTAACGACATTGTCAAGGTTGTTTTGGAATTGACGTAAAGTGTTCGAAAATTTGTTAAGATAATGGTTTTACGATACGTATATCTATTAACTATCTCATAAACAATATTGGAAAAGATAAAAAATTAATAATAAAACAGATCGAGTGTTACCGGTTTTAACCCTTTTTACCCCCAAAATTAAAAAGTACCAAACACGTGGGTTATACTTTTTCAATATAATTCGACCCCTCTGTAATTTATACTTTTGGCTTTATTAGCTTAAATGAAATTCATAGTTTAGAAACACAAAACCTACCCTTGAATATTTTCCCGTTTTTATCTTTTTGTAGCTCATTTATCGTAAAAGTATCGAACACGCGCCTAATAATTATTTATTACTTATCGATTGTGTCGTTAACTAATAATAACTTTATGTTTATTATTTCAAATGATACGTATGAGTTTAAAAAAGTACCAAAATATAGTTTTAACCCTTATTAGTACCATATTCAAAAAAGTACCAAATACGTTTCTCCTTTTTTTCCTGCCGATCCTAAGCAAATTTCTAGTTTCGGAGATATAACGTTACTTATTTTTCGCTTTTCAAAAGATACGCATGGGTTTAAAAAAAAGACCAAAATATAGTGTTTACCCTTATTAGTACCATATTCAAAAAAGTACCAAATACGTTTCTCCTTTTTTCCTGCCGATCCTAAGCAAATTTCTAGTTTCGGAGATATAACGTTACATATTTTTCCCTTTTTGCCCTGTTTTAACCCCAAAACGGCCGAATTTGCAAAAAGTACCAAATACGTGTCCCTTAATTTAAAGTGCCGGTCTCAGACCAATTTAGTTTCTGTTTCTATCACTTTTGGTTTAGAAGATATATTTTTACCGATTTTTACCCCTAAATTTAAAAAAAGTACCAAACACCAAGTCAAAAAATTATACTTCTGGCTTCATTAGCCTAAAAAATATCATTAGCTAAAAGGCAAAAGAACTACCCTTGAATATTTTCCCTTTTTCTACCCTTTTGTACCCCATTAATCGCAAAAGTACCAAATATGTGTTAAGTAGCTTTTTAATACCTATTAGTTGCAATATAAATTATGTGTCTATATTTATTAGTTCAAAAGATACATAAGGGTTAAAAAAAAAAAGTACCAAAATATAGTTTTTCACCTTTTTATCCTTATTAGTGACATTTAAAAAAAAGACCACTTATTTTTTAGCCGATCCACATCCAATTTTAACTTTTTTTATATCAATGTTAGTTTCGGAGATATGATGTTACTAATTCCTCCCTTTTCTTCCCTTTTTTTACCTGCTGAGAGGCAGAATTTCAAAAAAGTACCGAACACGTTCCCCTTAATTTTTAGTGTGAATCTCAAACTAATTTAATTTTTGCTTCTATCGCCTTTGGTTTAGGAGATATATTGTAATATTACCAATTTTTCCCTCTTTTATCCTCTAAATTGAAAAAAGTACCAAATACGTGTTTGATATTTTGTACTTGGCAATCGACTTCCCTATAAATTTTTTTTCTAGCTTTATCGGTTCAAGTTATATACAAAGATTATGAAGAATGAACCTACCATAAATATTTTTTCTCCATTTTACCCCCTTATCAGAAAAGTACCAAACACCTATTTTTATACAATCAGATGAGTCAGTCTATATAGATGATATCTGAACTAGAACTGAACTAGAACTGAACTAGAACTGAACTAGAACTGAACTAGAACTGAACTAGAACTGAACTAGAACTGAACTAGAACTGAACTAGAACTGAACTAGAACTGAACTAGAACTGAACTAGAACTGAACTAGAACTGAACTAGAACTGAACTAGAACTGAACTAGAACTGAACTAGAACTGAACTAGAACTGAACTAGAACTGAACTAGAACTGAACTAGAACTGAACTAGAACTGAACTAGAACTGAACTAGAACTGAACTAGAACTGAACTAGAACTGAACTAGAACTGAACTAGAACTGAACTAGAACTGAACTAGAACTGAACTAGAACTGAACTAGAACTGAACTAGAACTGAACTAGAACTGAACTAGAACTGAACTAGAACTGAACTAGAACTGAACTAGAACTGAACTAGAACTGAACTAGAACTGAACTAGAACTGAACTAGAACTGAACTAGAACTGAACTAGAACTGAACTAGAACTGAACTAGAACTGAACTAGAACTGAACTAGAACTGAACTAGAACTGAACTAGAACTGAACTAGAACTGAACTAGAACTGAACTAGAACTGAACTAGAACTGAACTAGAACTGAACTAGAACTGAACTAGAACTGAACTAGAACTGAACTAGAACTGAACTAGAACTGAACTAGAACTGAACTAGAACTGAACTAGAACTGAACTAGAACTGAACTAGAACTGAACTAGAACTGAACTAGAACTGAACTAGAACTGAACTAGAACTGAACTAGAACTGAACTAGAACTGAACTAGAACTGAACTAGAACTGAACTAGAACTGAACTAGAACTGAACTAGAACTGAACTAGAACTGAACTAGAACTGAACTAGAACTGAACTAGAACTGAACTAGAACTGAACTAGAACTGAACTAGAACTGAACTAGAACTGAACTAGAACTGAACTAGAACTGAACTAGAACTGAACTAGAACTGAACTAGAACTGAACTAGAACTGAACTAGAACTGAACTAGAACTGAACTAGAACTGAACTAGAACTGAACTAGAACTGAACTAGAACTGAACTAGAACTGAACTAGAACTGAACTAGAACTGAACTAGAACTGAACTAGAACTGAACTAGAACTGAACTAGAACTGAACTAGAACTGAACTAGAACTGAACTAGAACTGAACTAGAACTGAACTAGAACTGAACTAGAACTGAACTAGAACTGAACTAGAACTGAACTAGAACTGAACTAGAACTGAACTAGAACTGAACTAGAACTGAACTAGAACTGAACTAGAACTGAACTAGAACTGAACTAGAACTGAACTAGAACTGAACTAGAACTAAACTAGAACTGAACTAGAACTGAACTAAAACTGAGCTAGAACTGAACTAGAACTAAACTAGAACTGAACTAGAACTGAACTAGAACTGAACTAGAACTGAACTGGAACTGAACTAGAACTGAACTAGAACATTACCCGCACTTCCTCTAAAACTGAACCTTTAACTAAATTTGAAACTGAAGTTAGAATTGAACTGGAATTAAATTAGAAATGAACTAGTATTGTAGTGGAACAGAACAGGAATTAATCTATAATGATCTAAGTTGTCTTATTTCAAGATTTTTCTTAAGATATAGCTAGTAGACATTGTAAGTACCAGTATATAATTTTTTTCTCAAATGTTTTCTCAACAATGTCTTGAAGCTTATTTCAAATTTAAAATTGTTATGACTCTAATAAAACTTAATATCGGGTGTTTTTTATTGAGGTATAGAACTTTAAGTTGGCATCATTTTTTTAACTGGCGGCCATTTTGTCAGCTGTCAAGTGATTAATATTTAGTTTGGTTTGCCATTTCATCATGAACAGGTTGACAAAAGAACAACGCTTGCAAATCGTGCAAATTTTTTTCGAAAATAATGGTTCAGTTCGCGAAGTTTACCGCAAGCTCCGTCCATTTTATGGTCGACATAATCGTCCATCAGAGCAATTAATTCGGTTAACCATGGATCGTTTTCGCACTACGTTTACTCTATGTGATAATACGCATCCGCAGCGACGTCGAACAGTGCGCACCGAAGAAACAATTGCCGCTGTAGAGCAAAGTGTTGAAGAGGACCCGAATGAATCGATTCGCCACCGTGCACAGCAATTGGAGCTTTGTCCATCAACTTTATGGAAGATTTTGCGCAAAGATCCTGGCTTGCGACCTTACAAGATCCAGCTTGTGCAAGAATTAAAGCCGCGAGACCATGCAATGCGTCGTGATTTTGGTGTATGGGCCGAAAATGAGATTGATCTCGATGCTGATTTTCATTGCAAAATTTTGTTCAGTGATGAGGCTCATTTTTGGTTGAATGGCTACGTCAACAAGCAAAATTGCCGCATTTGGAGTGAAGAGAATCCACATGAGACCCTTGAGACGCCATTACATCCACAAAAACTGACTGATTGGTGTGCTCTATGGGCTGGTGGAGTCATTGGGCCATACTTCTTCCGAAATAATGCTGGAGAGTTAGTTACCATAAATGGAGACCGGTGTAGAGCCATGATAACCGACTATTTTGTTCCCCAATTGGATGGCATGAATGTGGATGAGTTGTGGTTCCAACAAGACGGCGCTACATGCCACACAGCGCACGTCACAATTGATTTATTGAAGGAAACATTCGATGAGCGCATAATTTCGCGGAATGGACCTGTCAATTGGCCACCAAAATCGTGCGATTTGACACCACTGGATTATTTTCTTTGGGGATATGTGAAGTCGCTCGTCTACGCCAACAAACTAGAAACGTTAGGAGACTTGGAAGCCAACATTCGTGGCGTTATTGCCAACATACGGCCCCATATGCTCGAAAAAGTAGTTGAAAATTGGACCTGTAGAATTGGCTTTATTCGAGCCAGCCGCGGCGGCCACATGCCCGAAATCATATTTAAACAAAATGGCCTTCCAATAAAGCCAAATTGATGGACATTAAAACGATTTTCTTGTGTTTTATTTCAATTCGAAGTTCTATACCTCTAAAAAAAACACCCATTACTTCCATTTAATTTGTTTGCTTAAATAATTGTCATTCATTATAAATTTCACTCAATAAATTTTCCGCTGCAAAAGATTTATGAAATGTCATTAATGATGAAATAAATTTTTGAAAATTATACAAAATTTAATGGGCTACAATCTCTTGTAATAAAGAGTTGACAATTGTATTTTAATTTTTAAATTTTCCAAAAATATAATTCAAAAAAATTTTCAATTTTACAAACACGCGATTAGAGCAGTTTTGATTATATAATCTTGGAATAATTTTTGAAATCTTAATAAAAATTCTCATTATTTTTTTAACGTTTATTGTAAAATTTGTTACAAAAACATCTCAACCAGTTTAAACAAAAGTTGTGTAACAAAACAATTTGTTTAAATCCAAAATAAACAATTTTTCAAAATTTGTTTAGATTTATTTTGTTTGAAAAAAACAGACAAAAATTATAAAAATAAACAATTTTTCAAAATTTGTTTAGATTTATTTTGTTTGAAAAAAACAGACAAAAATTATAAAATCTCCAAAAAACTAACAAGTAATTTATGCAAATTATATAAAAATGCAGTGCAGTTACCAAAACACTCATATGTTGTTTTATTCCTATTTAAACTTAAACATAAGCACAAAAGACATGAGACATGAGATATCAACCATTAAATTTTAAATTTTATTTGATGCCAAACCATGTCATTCATGCCAACCAACCAATTCTCAACTACCAAAAACTTCAAAAAATTTAATTTGAAACAAAAATCAAAACAAAAAAAAAAAGACGCCAACATGTGCAACCAAAGACAAGATCCAAATCCAAAACACAAGAAAGATCATTCGAAATTATCAAATGGAAACGAAACATTTTCAAACCTGTCACAAACCTTTGTCAGACTGTTTCTCAAATGCAAACAGACAAATCTCTTTTTTGTTAAAACAGAAAACTTTTGATAATTTCTATAGTTATGCATATCGGAACGATAGATGCTTAGACAGACACATGGACGGACTGAAAAGATTGAACAAAACATCTGACTCTTTCTTATGATTTCAATTTTATTTGACAAAAATTAATGACAAATATTATAATTCAAAATTGTGTAAAAATGTTTACGCAATTTTCAATCAAAAAGTAGGCTAGAGCCTAAGTTTCCTATAGACAACTAGGGGAAAGCCCTAGTTATCAATAGAAAAGTAGGCGAAAGCCCTAGTTTTCTAAAGAAAAGTAGGAGAAACCCTTGTTTTTTTATAGAAGAGTAGGGGAAAGCCCTAGTTATCTATAGAAAAGTAGGGGAAAGCCCTAGTTTTCTATAGAAAAGTAGGGAAAAGCCCTAGTTTTCTATAGAAAAGTAGGGGAAAGCCCTAGTTTTCTATAGAAAAGTAGGGGAAAGCCCTAGTTTTCTATAGAAAAGTAGGGGAAAGCCCTAGTTTTCTATAGAAAAGTAGGGGAAAGCCCTAGTTTTCTATAGAAAAGTAGGGGAAAGCCCTAGTTTTCTATAGAAAAGTAGGGGAAAGCCCTAGTTTTCTATAGAAAAGTAGGGGAAAGCCCTAGTTTTCTATAGAAAAGTAGGGAAAGCCCTAGTTTTCTATAGAAAAGTAGGGGAAAGCCCTAGTTTTCTATAAAAAAGTAGGGGGAAGCCATAGTTTTCTATAGAAAATTAGGGGGAAAGCCCTAGTTTTCTATAGAAAATTAGGGGAAAAGCCCTAGTTTTCTATAGAAAATTAGGGGAAAAGCCCTAGTTTTCTATAGAAAATTAGGGGGAAAGCCCTAGTTTTCTATAGAAAATTAGGGGGAAAGCCCTAGTTTTCTATAGAAAATTAGGGGGAAAAAGTATAAAAAAAAGTAGCAGAGAGCTTTAGTTTTCGTTAGTAATTCTTGTTTTCTATAGAAAACTTTTGTTTTCTATAGAACAGTTTTAGTTTTCTATAGAAAAGCTTTAGTTCATTGTAGCAAGGTTTTTTTTTTCTATAGAAAAGCTTTAGTTTTCTATAAAAAACTTCAGTTTTCAATAGAAAAGCTTTAGTTTTTTATAGAAAAGCTTTAGTTTTCTATAGAAAAGCTTTAGTTTTCTATAGAAAAGCTTTAGTTTTCTATAGAAAAGCTTTAGTTTTCTATAGAAAAGCTTTAGTTTTCTATAGAAAAGCTTTAGTTTTCTATAGAAAAGCTTTAGTTTTCTATAGAAAAGCTTTAGTTTTCTATAGAAAAGCTTTAGTTTTCTATAGAAAAGCTTTAGTTTTCTATAGAAAAGCTTTAATTTTTTACAGAAAAGTTTTAGTTTTCTAAAGAAAAGCTTTAGTTTTCTATAGAAAAGCTTTAGTTTTCTATAGAAAAACTTTAGTTTTCTATAGAAAAGCTTAACTTTTTTATAGATAACTTAACATTAGCTTAAGTTTTCTAAAGAAAACTTCGTTTCAGCTTAAGTCTTCTAAAGAAAACTTGGCGTTAGCTTAAGTTTTCTAAAGAAAATTTGTCGTTAGCTTAAGATCAAAACATATTATTCTAATTTTAAATACAAAATTTTCTTACTAAGAATGTTAATACAATTTATCGTTTTGGCTGATTTTTAATTGTTTTCAAGATGATATCACTGGCAACATATTAATATAATTTTCTTTGTTTTTTGTTACTAAATTTTGTAATTTTTAAAAATGTTATATTATGGATCCTGTGTATTTCGCAATCATCATTTATTTCAGTGGCAAATTTAAGCAGCCAAGTGTGACTTGACTTGCAACTCCAAAATCTAGCGAAACAAAAAATAAGCGTTTGCTGATGAAACTTAACGTGATTCAGAAATAAAAATAATTTATACACAAAGTAACAAAAGCCAAGTGGGTTTATCGTTTTGGCCAATTGTAAATTTTAGGTATTTTTTTCCTAACTCTTTTTTTTTAATGACTCGTGCACGCAAAAAAGGGCTTAAAGTGAAGCCGCTGAAAAAACCACTCACATCAACCCATTGAGAGGAGGCAGTGAAGCAATAATAAGGAAGCTGGTGTTAACAGATAAAAAATGCCAAGATTCCTAAAACAATTGTTAGATGCAATAAATGTAAATTTAAATTTTACACATTTGCTAGTAGCATTTAAAAGTTTTAGGTAATAAAAAAAGCCAAAATGTTTTTCTTAAGATTTTTTAATGAAACATTTAACTTTGAGAATATGATGTAATAGTGTTGCCATTGTCTGATATATCTTTATAGCTATTCCCTTCTTTGAACCTTAAAAGCCTCAAACATTTGCCTTAATAAAAAGAGAAACCATTAGAAAATGACCATAAAATTAAATGTAGCATAACGTCTGACAAATGCTTTTGCAAATGCAAATATTCATAATTTATTTAATTTATGTTTATTTAACATTTTGAATTTATTATTTATAGTTTCTTTTACTTTCCAATAATGTCCATTTTTATTGGCGATAAAAAGAGTGGCAGCCACTTTTGCAATTGCAATTGCTCCTATGCAGCTTCCGCATTATTGGTAAAAGCTGCAACAAAATATAAAATACAATCTCCGTTTGAAATCGCAAGTCTTAGGAGTTATCAAGTGTAAAAGCGAGTAAAATACAAACCGTATAATTCCTTTTTTTTCAAGCTTCAAATCAAGCTTTTAATACATACTTTCAAGTACAAGACAAACAAACATAAATACATTCGCATATGACATACATTAATAACAAATTAAATACATAAACAAATAAAAAACTACTACTTTCGGTTAATGGAGTTTCTATGATACCCTATATATCTGAGAGCCTAAGCATAACGATTTAAGAGAAGCTCTATGGCCAAATAATGACCAACTCCTTCAGATTTGTATAAACTAATTATACCCTACACCACCATAAGTGGAGGGGTATCATAAGTTTGTGCTGATGTATGCTACGCATATAAATATTTGTCTTAGACCCAAAAAGTATACCAATAGGCTTAGAACCACTTTCTGCGTCGATTTAGCGATGTCAGTCCTTCCGTCCGTCTGGCTGGACCCCCATGTAAACCATGTAATCAAAGTACATGTAGCAATTCTAAAGATCATTTGATGAAATTTGGCACAGATCATTTTTTTGATAGTGAGACCATGGCTGTTGAAATTCGTCAAAATGGGTCCATTATTTATCCCATTTGGGTCCATTATTTACATTTGATATCAAACGTTTTTTTCAAACTTTTTTCAAACCTAAACAGATGTTTGAGATTTACACTAATTTTCAAATGAGGGTTCATTTGAGAATAAACCTTTGAAAAATGATAGTTTCTCAAATTGAGAATAAAGGTTATTCTCAAATCATTATCAAACCCTAAGATGATTTGAGAATAATTTGAAAAATGGTGTTATATCGGGTGGTTAAATTTCAACGGCCGATGTTAATTTTGAATAAAACACAAACTATTTTGGGAAATTATTGTAATTTTATTTTATTATGATATATTGGTATTACTCAATTATGTATGGAACAAAATATCGGCCAAAGGGGCGCCGCGACCACGGCGGCACACCTCCATCCCATGGTCCAAATTTTCGATGACCCTAAGGCAAAATGGAGGTTCTATGCCGTTAATGTGTCGAAATATCTCATACTTTAGCGCTTGAATTGTTGCTGGCTTATCGACGTACACCTTTTCTTTCAAATAACCCCAAAGAAAAAAGTCCAACGGTGTCAAATCACATGATCTTGGCGGCCAATTGACATCGCCATTACGTGAGATAACACGGCCATTGAATTTGTTGCGCAAAATAGCCATTGTTTCGTTAGCTGTGTGGCAAGTGACACCGTCCACCACATATCATCCACATCCATATCTTCCAATTCGGTCCATAAAAAGTTCGTTATCATCTCACGATAGCTAACACCATTCACAGTAACTGCCTGACCGGCCTCGTTTTGGAAAAAATACGGCCCGATGATGCCGCCAGCCCATAAAACGCACTAAACAGTCACTCTTGGTTTTTCGACAATCACTCTTGGATTCTCATTCGCCCAAATGCGGCAATTCTGTTTATTGACGAATCCACTGAGATGAAAATGTGCCTCATCACTGAAGATGATTTTCTTCGAAAATTGATCATCCACTGTTGCCATTTCTTGCCACCATTCTGCCCATTCACGACGTTTGGAATGGTCAGGAGGCTTTAGTTCTTGAGCCAATTCCACCTTGTAAGCGTGTAAATGCAAGTCTTTATGCATAATGTTCATCAACGACGAGCGTGAGAGGTGGACGGCTCTTCAGCCACACTATCGCGAACAGCAGCAATATTTTCTGCAGTACGAGCTGTACGAGCATGCACTGGTGTTCTCACATCTTCTACAGACTCGGTTTGCTCGAATTTTTATCACGATTTTTGCGATTGTGCGCACATTTGGACGATCAAATTGACCAAAAAAATCACGAAGTGCATGATATGCATTTTTATTTGAACGCCCATTTTCATAATAAGTCTGGATAACTTTAACACGTTGTTGGATTGTGTATCTCTACATGGTTCAAATTGAGTAAGTCCGAAATAGAGAAATGTCAAATAAGATTCGGAAAAAAAGCTTGGCGTTTAAAAAAATTATATTTTAAGCAAAAGAATTCAAATATGATGCACCGTTTTCAAAAACAAAATAAACAGACTCAAAAATATCAAAAACACAATGTAGATGATATCCACGTTTGAAAAACCTTTGAGAATGAGGTTTTATAATGATTTGAGAATAAAGGCATTTCTCAATTTGAGAATAAAGTCCCCTTTTTGTTGAGAACGCTATTATTCTCAAATCAGTATCAAACGTTTGACCTTTGAAAAAAGATTCATTTTCAAATCATCCTCAATTTGAGAATAAACCTTTTTTCTTACTGGGATGGTACCTCCCATAGGTTTAAAACAAACCTGCTTATGTCAACTTCAATCACTGTACCAAATTTCGTTGAAATCGGTCCACATTTGACCATAGGTCCCATACAAACTCTACTGTCAAAACACACTAAATGAGACAAAAATCTCTAAAACGCTCATAAATCTGAAGATAATGAGAATTTTGAGTTGAGAATGACGTTTTATAATGATTTGAGAATAAAGGCATTTCTCAATTTGAGAATAAAGTCCCCTTTTTGTTGAGAACGCTATTATTCTCAAATCAGTATCAAACGTTTGACCTTTGAAAAAAGATTCATTTTCAAATCATCCTCAATTTGAGAATAAACCTTTTTTCTTACTGGGATGGTACCTCCCATAGGTTTAAAACAAACCTGCTTATGTCAACTTCAATCAATGTTGAAATCGGTCCACATTTGACCATAGCTCCCATACAAACTCTTTTGTCAAAACACACTAAATGAGACAAAAATCTCTAAAACGCTCATAAATCTGAAGATAATGAGAATTTTGAGTTTATTTTTTGCATACATAATTTTTGTAAAAACTGTAATCAATTTCCCAAATTTCGAGATTATCAATTCACATTTGATCCTAGCTCTCATATAAGTCTACACCTTTGACCTTAGTGGTGAAGGGTATCGTATGTTCGGGCTTGACTGACTATAGCCTTTTCTTATTTGCCTTTAATGAAATTTATGTAAATATATTTAAAATTTGTGGCTGTGAGGGGTCAAAACCTCAAAGATCGGTGCTTAGAATGTACCCAAATTTTGAATTATTTTGTCCTATTTTAATAGGCACGGTTCCGCCACCAAATGTCATTTTCAAATTTTTTTAAATAAATCATTTAGCAAAAGAGCAACTTGTACTTCGATTACAAGCATTAAATCGAATATTGTAGGGCTAAAATATAATAAAAAAAATGTTTAAAAGAATGAAATCATGTTTTTAATTTTAAAACAAATAGTAAGTTGGAGTCTGTTGACGAAAAACCCATAGGTTAGGGTTTTTTGAAAAACTAAAAACGACCCGGAAGACCCATTTTTGGTCCGATAAACTGCTAGCTGCAAAAAAAACATCACTACACGTATAGTTTATCTCCTAAAGTTTATGAGATATTCGACTTCGAAAAAAATTTGACGACTTAGGCCTAGAGTTTTGCTAATATCGGATCCAAATTTTTACCGTTTTTTTCCGAGATTTGTTTTGTTTTATTTCTAAGAAACGTATAAATCACACAAACACAAAAATTTGGGAACTGATTGCAAATGATGGCAGGTATCCGGGAATTCCTAATTTTTTTTTTAAATCCCAAAGACAAATTTTTTTTTCATTAAGATTAAGATTTAAGATTTTCATAATTTCTCAACGTATTTAAATAAAAGTTTGTACCTAAATGGACTTTTTGATGAGAAAAAATACAAAAATTAAAAAAAAAACAAGTAAGAAAGTGCTATAGTCGGTCAAGCCCGACCATACGATACCCTTCACCACTAAGGTCAAAGGTGTTCTGTTTTATGTATAAAGACAAATATTTGCTAAATTTTGATATCATACAAACATTTTTTCAAAACTTATATTTTAAGCTTATATGAGAGGTAGGGTCAAATGTGGACCGATTATCTCAAAATTCGGCAAATTGATTACAGTTGTTACAAATTATGCATTGAAAAAATTAGCTCAAAATTCTCATTATCTTTAGATTTACGAGCGTTTTAGTGATTTTTGTATCATTTAATGCATTTTGACAGGAGAGTTTGTATGGGAGCTATGGTCAAATGTGGACCGATTGGTACAGTTATTTTAGTTTACATAAGCAGTATTTGTTTTAAATTTCATGAAAAAATATTGATATTTGTGGAAAATATATCAGTTCCACGAAGTGGGACCTTTGGGAGGTACCATAAATAATGGACCGATTTTAACGAATTTTAAATCGACTCAGAAAGTTATTCTAAGCCTATTGGTATACTAAATGGTGGGTCTAAGACAAATATTTCTATTCGTTATAATACCCTTTCCACCTATGGTGGTGAAGGGTATAAATATTGTTCAAAAGAATGAAATCATGTTTCCAATTTGAAAGCAAATACTAAATCGACCAAGTCCGACTCTATGGTAATTGAAGAACTTTTAAACGGTGAGCTCGATTATCATTAAATCACATGGCTATTGAAGAGGAGTATTCGTACTTAAGTATAGAATTTGGAGTCTCTATAGTTATCAAGAGGGGTGCTATATGCCCTCAAAGTAGGGCGCCTACTTAAAACCAATCCAAAAGTCACTGTTTTGATCCAATATAAAAGTATTTTATATGTACAAAATCTGCTAGCTGAGATCTACATTGCTACACATATGGTTTATCTCCTATAGCTTATGAGATATTCGACTTTGACTTCTGTTTAAATTTGAACAAATGTGAATTTCTTGTGCTAATTAAGAATTAGTAGATGCCAAACTTTCTGACGCTCAGTTGAGGTCTCTACATACGAATCTCAGCCGAACTGAGATTTAAAGTAGGAGGGATTTAGGACACAAAAGGCATTCCACATGCCTCAGTGATTTCAATTTTATTTAATCTTTTGGGTATTAGAAAGCTTTTCGCAAGATGGCTGCTTTCAATATGGGAAGTGCAGTTTCATTGCAAAAATTCATGAATTAGGCCCCGTCATCTATGTTATATTCTTCAGACAATTTCTTGTTCCCAAACCCATAATTGAAAATTAAACTAGACAAATTGAGGTTAGACACAAATCCGCACGATTGAATATTGGACTATAAAGAGAAAAGAGGAGACCCATGTTTAATAATAGAACTAAATAAAACACGCAACTGAAATTGGACTACACAAAGACCCACGATTACAAATTGGACTGTATCATTTATCTTAGACATGGTTTAAAAATTTTGGCTCGACTTAAGTAAGAAATTTGACTATAAAGAAAATAGGGTTCTATTTAGACCCGATTTGTATCTGCATCATGAAGTTGTTCTCGACTAAACATGTCAGCTTACGAGCCAAATTCTTGTCATTTGCGAAAGGTTTTAAGTTTCTGCATTAATATGAGAAAACAGCAGCGTTTGCGTTGGCTGGGACATGTGGTGCGAATGGATGAAAGTACTCCAGCAAGAAAAGTGTTTGAACATGATCCCGAGGGAACTCGAAGACGAGGACGACCGAAACTTCGATGGAAAGACCAAGTAGAAGAAAATTTAACCGAGCTTGGCTTACGAAATTGGAGAATATGCGCACAAGATCGAAGCGCATGGAATTCTAAAATATGCTCGGCCTTTGACCTTAACAGGTTGTAATATAGGCCATTTAAGTAAGTAAGTAAGAGGCTCATTGAATGCTCCCAAATGCCTATGGTGAGACCTCTAGTGTTTTATGAGTTGAAACACATCACAGGCGATCGTTATCGAACGCAATTAATGCACTTAAGCCGAGCAATGAAAGACAAACGACCGAAATAAAACAAAAGACCAATGATCTACCTCATGTTGCGAAAGTGGTCAAGACATTCTTTTAAACATTAAAATGGGAAGACCAACCCCACTCGCCGTATTCTCGAGACGTTGCTCCCTCGGACTATCACTTGTTTTGATTTATGCCACACGGTCTGGCTAACCGGTACTTTTGGTCTTTTTAAAAAAGTACAAAATTGGATCGATTCGTGGATCGCCTCAAAAGATTATTATTTTTTTTCAATGCGGGATTCATGGGAAAAAGTAGTGGCCAGATATGAGCAATACTTTAAATCGGTGGAAGCAAAAAATACCCTTTGCCACTAAGGTCAAAGGTGTTATTTTTCCTGTATTAAGACAAATATTTGCTAAATTTTGCCATCATACAAACATTTTCTCAAAACTTATATATTTAAGCTGTTTCCGTCATTTGGACTTATATGAGAGCTAGGGTCAAATGTGGACCGATTATCTCGAAATTTTGCAAATTGATTACAGTTGTTACAAAAATTATGTATGCAAGAAATAAATAAAATTCCCATTATCTTCAGATTTACGAGAGTTTTAGTGATTTTTGTTTCATTTAGTGCATTTTTAAAGAAAAGTTTGTATGGGAGCTATGGTCAAATGTGGACCGATTTTAACGAAACTTGGTACAGTGATTCAGGTTTACATAAGCAGTATTTGATTTAAATTTCATGAAAAAAATATTGATATTTGCGGCCAATATATCAATTCCGGGAAGTGGGACCTATGGGAGGTACCATAAATAATGGACCGATTTTGACGAGTTTCAACAGCCATGGTCCCATTATCAAAAAAATGATCTGTGCCAAATTTTATCAAATTATCTTCAGAAATGCGACCTGTAGTTTGATTACAAGGCTTACATGGGGGTCCAGCCAGACAGACGGGCGGACGGACGGACATCGCTAAATCGACTCAGAAAGTGATTCTAAGCCTATTGGTATACTAAAAGGTGGGTCTAAGACAAATATTTCCATGCGTTACATACATCAGCACAAACTTATAATACCCTTTCCACCTATGGTGGTGAAGGGTATAATAAATTCCAGATCCAGGTGGTTTCGGAAAAAGAGTTCACTGAGCTTGCAGTCATATATGAACAACCTTCAATAATAGCTTTCAGATTTGATTATATTCTCGTGAATTCATTCTTTTAAGCTTCTGCCATAGATTATAATTTGTGCAATGCAATAGCAACCGTTTATGGACAACAAACGATTTGCCGTTAAATCTTTTGCAACAAAAGCGTTAAACGCATCAACACACACGTTCGATGGTTTTTTCTTTCTAATGTTGAACCTCTATCTCTGAGTCTGTCCATTCTTCCGTCCGTCAGTCCGTCCTTCCAACTGCCTAGATGTCTGTAGTATAACTTGCTACATGTTGTTGGTAGATAAAAGTTTTTGTTGTTTCTGTTTTGTAATGTTGTTGTTATTATTATTATTATTGTTATTTGATGGTTGTAGATGTTGGCAACGCCTTAAGTTCAACATTTCAGCAGCAATTTAATTCAAAATGCGAATTGTAACAACAATTGTAACATCGCAACAGTGGCAGCAACAAAAAACTACTATACGTTCAACAAACCAGAACTGATGTGCAACAAAACATTTTATAACAATCACTATTCTTTTTTTTCAAAATGTTGATACCTCATGTTGGTGATCTACATCATTAACATGATAATGATGTTGATAGATTTGATGATAATGACGATGATTATTGTGTATATCCGCCTGAAAAATGAAACAAATCTAATGAAAAACGCCAAACGATGACTTGAAAACTGACGGAATATCTACAAACAATGGCAACAGGTTTTTATTGGCTGGTTTATTTTTATCTTTTGCTGCTGCTGCTGCCGCCGTTTAAGCCAAAACGTTTGATCTAAACCCATCAGCCGACCTATACAATGACAAATAAGGATTTTTTCAAATCAGACATAATTTTAAACATAGTTCGAAAAAAAACAGTACCTTATTAGATTGTACTGAACTTACGCACACACAAAAGTTATTTATTTTTTAGGTACCTAACTAAGTCGGAAACAAAGTTAGGTACACAAAGACACAATAAAAAAAGAACGGTACGTTAAAATAAGGTACCGCTCTTTAAGATTTTAGAGTATTTTTTAGTTAACTTTAGAGTACTTTAAAGTACTAAGTTACGAATCTTTAGATAACTCACTTGTAGCTGCTTTCGTAATATTTTGACGAAGTTTTGTTCTTGTGCATTCATAAATAACTCGTATATTTTAGTAAAAAATACCCAACAGTTCCATGATGACAAAATGAGCAGCGATTTAAAAATGTACTTTTTGGTTAATAAATTACTTCGTAATATGGAAGTGCTGGCTCATTGCTGAGGTAAAAGCGATTATTAACCTACTCTAATCAGAAGTTTATCTTGAAATCTTCAGACATTTTACCAACTGGGAAACAGTCCATCAATTTGGAACTGTTGGGAAATTCTTAAACATGCATATACACGCATAGCATGTCAATTGTGTTTGTATTGGTGACACAATTTTTTATGATATACACACAAATATAAGAAAGTGTTGCCAGGTTAGGGTTTTACATCCTAAACGATAGAATAATTTTTATTTGTTCGATAGCGTTATAAATTTATAGTTTACACTAACATATATGGAGTAAAATGTAGTTGCAATTAATAAATATATTTTATGTTTTTACTACTATTAAAAACAATTTTTAAACACATAAAAGTAGTATCGTCAAATATGGGATGTTTTTGAAATTGCGTAACACAACTAAACTCAATGAAATCTAGAAATCAACTTTGTTGCCGATTTCTCCAATTTTGTAGCAAAAGTTAGAAATTAATATATTCATAAAATATTTAAATATCCCGTAAACCGCCTTTAAAAATAATTAAAAAAGCAGTTAGACAAAATTTAATATTCACTTTTGGCAATACTGTTATTCTAATTGTTGACAGCCTCATAAGAGTTCGTTAAAGTTAAGGTACGGAGTACGTTAAGGTACTCAACAAAGTACATTATTTTTAGAGTACTTCGTGAAAGTTCGTTATGATAAAGGTTGTGTATTTTAACAGGTTCTCTAAAATTTTAAGGTACCTATACTTAAATTGAACACTTTGTTACGTATGTGACTTTGTACCGAACTTGCCTAGGTACAGTACGGTACCTTAAAATACAGTATTTTAGAGTATTTTTTCGAACTATGATTTTAAATAGCTTATTTTAAATATTTATCTCTAAGCGGGGATTTTCTTTATGAAAAGTTGACGATCGTCAGAGTTTTCTATAGAAAAGTTTACGATCGTCAGAGTTTTCTATAGAAAAGTTGACGATCGTCAGAGTTTTCTATAGAAAAGTTGACGATCGTCAGAGTTTTCTATAGAAAAGTTGACGATCTTCAGAGTTTTCTATAGAAAAGTTGACGATCGTCAGAGTTTTCTATAGAAAAGTTGACGATCGTCAGAGTTTTCTATAGAAAAGTTGACGATCGTCAGAGTTTTCTATAGAAAAGTTGACGATCGTCAGAGTTTTCTCTAGAAAAGTCAGAGTTTTCTATAGAAAAGTCAGAGTTTTCTATAGAAAAGTTGACGATCGTCAGAGTCTTCTATAGAAAAGTTGACGATCGTCAGAGTTTTCTATGGAAAAGTTGACGATCGTCAGAGTTTTCTATGGAAATGTTGACGATCGTCAGAGTTTTCTATGGAAAAGATGACGATCGTCAGAGTTTTCTATGGAAAAGTTGACGATCGTCAGAGTTTTCTATGGAAAAGTTGACGATCGTCAGAGTTTTCTATGGAAGAGTTGACGATCGTCAGAGTTTTCTATGGAAAAGTTGATGACCGTCAGAGTTTTCTATGGAAAAGTTGACGACCGTCTGAGTTTTCTATGGAAAAGTTGACGATCGTCAGAGTTTTCTATGGAAAATTTGACGATCGTCAGAGTTTTCTATGGAAAAGTTGACGATCGTCTGAGTTTTCTATGGAAAAGTTGACGACCTTCAGAGTTTTCTATGGAAAAGTTGACGATCGTCAGAGTTTTCTATGGAAAAGTTGACGATCGTCCGAGTTTTCTATGGAAAAGTTGACGACCGTCAGAGTTTTCTATGGAAAAGTTGACGATCGTCTGAGTTTTCTATGGAAAAGTTGACGACCGTCAGAGTTTTCTATGGAAAAGTTGACGATCGTCAGAGTTTTCTATGGAAAAGTTGACGATCGTCCGAGTTTTCTGTGGAAAAGTTGACGATCGTCAGAGTTTTCTATGGAAAAGTTGACGATCGTCAGAGTTTTCTATGGAAAATTTGACGATCGTCAGAGTTTTCTATGGAAAAGTTGACGATCGTCTGAGTTTTCTATGGAAAAGTTGACGACCGTCAGAGTTTTCTGTGGAAAAGTTGACGATCGTCAGAGTTTTCTATGGAAAAGTTGACGATCGTCAGAGTTTTCTATGGAAATGTTGACGATCGTCAGAGTTTTCTATGGAAAAGTTGACGATTGTCAGAGTTTTATATAGAAAACTTAACGATCGTCAGAGTTTTATATAGAAAACTTGACGATCGTCAGAGTTTTATATAGAAAACTTCACGAACGTCAGAGTTTTATATAGAAAACTTCACGATCGTCAGAGTTTTATATAGAAAACTTAACAATCGTCAGAGTTTTATATAGAAAACTTGACGATCGTCAGAGTTTTATATAGAAAACTTAACGATCGTCAGAGTTTTATATAGAAAACTTGACGATCGTCAAAGTTTTATATAGAAAACTTCACGATCGTCAGAGTTTTATATAGAAAACTTGACGATCGTCAGAGTTTTATATAGAAAACTTGACAATCATCAGAGCTTTCTATAGAAAAGTTGACTATCGTCAGAGTTTTCTATGGAAAAGTTGACGACCGTCAGAGTTTTCTATGGAAAAGTTGACGATCGTCAGAGTTTTCTATGGAAAAGTTGACGATCGTCAGAGTTTTCTATGGAAAAGTTGACGATCGTCAGAGTTTTCTATGGAAAAGTTGACGACCGTCAGAGTTTTCTATGGAAAAGTTGACGATCGTCAGAGTTTTCTATGGAAAAGTTGACGATCGTCAGAGTTTTCTATGGAAAAGTTGACGATCGTCAGTGTTTTCTATGGAAAAGTTGACGATCGTCAGAGTTTTCTATGGAAAAGTTGACGATCGTCAGAGTTTTCTCTAGAAAAGTCAGAGTTTTCTATAGAAAAGTTGACGATCGTCAGAGTCTTCTATAGAAAAGTTGACGATCGTCAGAGTTTTCTATGGAAAAGTTGACGATCGTCAGAGTTTTCTATGGAAATGTTGACGATCGTCAGAGTTTTCTATGGAAAAGATGACGATCGTCAGAGTTTTCTATGGAAAAGTTGACGATCGTCAGAGTTTTCTATGGAAAAGTTGACGATCGTCAGAGTTTTCTATGGAAGAGTTGACGATCGTCAGAGTTTTCTATGGAAAAGTTGATGACCGTCAGAGTTTTCTATGGAAAAGTTGACGACCGTCTGAGTTTTCTATGGAAAAGTTGACGATCGTCAGAGTTTTCTATGGAAAATTTGACGATCGTCAGAGTTTTCTATGGAAAAGTTGACGATCGTCTGAGTTTTCTATGGAAAAGTTGACGATCGTCAGAGTTTTCTATGGAAAAGTTGACGATCGTCCGAGTTTTCTATGGAAAAGTTGACGACCGTCAGAGTTTTCTATGGAAAAGTTGACGATCGTCTGAGTTTTCTATGGAAAAGTTGACGACCGTCAGAGTTTTCTATGGAAAAGTTGACGATCGTCAGAGTTTTCTATGGAAAAGTTGACGATCGTCCGAGTTTTCTGTGGAAAAGTTGACGATCGTCAGAGTTTTCTATGGAAAAGTTGACGATCGTCAGAGTTTTCTATGGAAAATTTGACGATCGTCAGAGTTTTCTATGGAAAAGTTGACGATCGTCTGAGTTTTCTATGGAAAAGTTGACGACCGTCAGAGTTTTCTGTGGAAAAGTTGACGATCGTCAGAGTTTTCTATGGAAAAGTTGACGATCGTCAGAGTTTTCTATGGAAATGTTGACGATCGTCAGAGTTTTCTATGGAAAAGTTGACGATTGTCAGAGTTTTATATAGAAAACTTAACGATCGTCAGAGTTTTATATAGAAAACTTGACGATCGTCAGAGTTTTATATAGAAAACTTCACGAACGTCAGAGTTTTATATAGAAAACTTCACGATCGTCAGAGTTTTATATAGAAAACTTAACAATCGTCAGAGTTTTATATAGAAAACTTGACGATCGTCAGAGTTTTATATAGAAAACTTAACGATCGTCAGAGTTTTATATAGAAAACTTGACGATCGTCAAAGTTTTATATAGAAAACTTCACGATCGTCAGAGTTTTATATAGAAAACTTGACGATCGTCAGAGTTTTATATAGAAAACTTGACAATCATCAGAGCTTTCTATAGAAAAGTTGACTATCGTCAGAGTTTTCTATGGAAAAGTTGACGACCGTCAGAGTTTTCTATGGAAAAGTTGACGATCGTCAGAGTTTTCTATGGAAAAGTTGACGATCGTCAGAGTTTTCTATGGAAAAGTTGACGATCGTCAGAGTTTTCTATGGAAAAGTTGACGACCGTCAGAGTTTTCTATGGAAAAGTTGACGATCGTCAGAGTTTTCTATGGAAAAGTTGACGATCGTCAGAGTTTTCTATGGAAAAGTTGACGATCGTCAGTGTTTTCTATGGAAAAGTTGACGATCGTCAGAGTTTTCTATGGAAAAGTTGACGATCGTCAGAGTTTTCTATGGAAAAGTTGACGATTGTCAGAGTTTTATATAGAAAACTTAACGATCGTCAGAGTTTTATATAGAAAACTTGACGATCGTCAAAGTTTTATATAGAAAACTTCACGATCGTCAGAGTTTTATATAGAAAACTTCACGATCGTCAGATCGTCAGAGTTTTATATAGAAAACTTAACGATCGTCAGAGTTTTATATAGAAAACTTGACGATCGTCAGAGTTTTATATAGAAAACTTGATGATCGTCAGAGTTTTATATAGAAAACTTGGCGATCGTCAGAGTTTTGTATAGAAAACTTAACGATCGTCAGAGTTTTATATAGAAAACTTGACGATCGTCAGAGTTTTATATAGAAAACTTGACGATCGTCAGAGTTTTATGTAGAAAACTTGACGATCGTCAGAGTTTTATATAGAAAACGATCGTCAGAGTTTTCTGTAGAAAACGATCGTCAGAGTTTTCTATAGAAAACGATCGTCAGAGTTTTCTATAGAAAACGATCTCCAGAGTTTTCTATAGAAAACTTGATGATCGTCAGAGTCAGAAAGTTGACGATTGTATTCGCCCTAGTTTTTTACAGGAAATCAGGTAACAGCCCTAGTTTTTTACAGGAAAGTAGGCGACAGCTGGCGCTAGTCTTAGATTTTTATAGAGAGATGGCGCTAGCCTTAGTTTCTTAATTAAATCAAATTTAAAAAGATTTTAAATATAATTTAATGAGCCAGATTTTTCTCTACTAAAACTTTATTTATTTTGTATTTAATCTTATTTTTTTTGTAACTACATAAATCAAATAAAAAATACCTTCCCTCCTAGGATGAGCTGGAAATATGGAGAACTGTGCAAGTAGGTTAATATTTTAACTATTAAACCTATTCTGCTGCATGCTTTTCTTTATATTTTTACACACATTTTTCTTACGATAATCCTTATAGAAATATGAAGCCTGAATTTGAATTTTATTAATAATATTTTTGCATTATTTCATTAATAACCAACAACTTTGTATTCCAGGCACGTTTCTGGGTCCAAGTAATCGATGAGTTAAGACGAGGTGTGCGCTTAAAGAAGGCGAATTATGAAAGGGCGCCAACAGAATATGAATTAACACCTTATGAAATACTCATGGAGGATATACGTTCAAGGTAACTAATTTACATTTTTTTTTATCATTTTTATATTTATTACATTAGTTTCTTTTTCATTTTAGAAAATATCAATTACGAAAAGTTATGGTTAATGGCGATATACCTCCACGTGTGAAAAAAGATGCTCATGCTATGATATTAGAGTTTATAAGGTCAAGGCCGCCTTTGAAAAAGGTTAGTCTGTCTTTAGAATTGATAATCTATTTTTAATATTTGTTAATAAATATTTTACATTTGTAATTTTATAGGCATCTGAACGTAAACTTCCCCCGCCAATTAAGCGAACACCATCGCCAAGAGAACAACTAATGGATTCAATACGAAAAGGTCGGACGCTTAAACACATACCATCACCAACGCTTCCCCGCCTAAAAGATCGACGTAAGTTTATTTTCTTTACATAAAATTAACTTAGAAAAACTAGACATTTAAAAGAAAATCACAATCAATCAATAGAAAACTTTTATATAATAAAACTAAGCTGTCGCTTAGTTTTCTATAGAAAACCGGGACGATCGTCAAGTTTTCTATAGAAAACCCAGACGATCGTCAAGTTTTCTATAGAAAACCCGGACGATCGTCAAGTTTTCTATAGAAAACCCGGACGATCGTCAAGTTTTCTATAGAAAACCCGGACGATCGTCAAGTTTTCTATAGAAAACCCGGACGATCGTCAAGTTTTCTATAGAAAACCCGGACGATCGTCAAGTTTTCTATAGAAAACCCGGACGATCGTCAAGTTTTCTATAGAAACCCCTGACGATTGTCAAGTTTTCTATAGAAAACCTGGACGATCGTCAAGTTTTCTATAGAAAATCTGGACGATCGTCAAGTTTTCTATAGAAAACCTGGACGATCGTCAAGTTTTCTATAGAAAACCTGGACGTTCGTCAAGTTTTCTATAGAAAACCTGGACGATCGTCAAGTTTTCTATAGAAAACCTGGACGATCATCAAGTTTTCTATAGAAAAGCCGGACGATCATCAAGTTTTCTATAGAAAACCCGGACGATCGTCAATTTTTCTATAGAAAACTCTGACGATCGTCATGTTTTCTATAGAAAACTCTGACGATCGTCATGTTTTCTATAGAAAACTCTGACGATCGTCATGTTTTCTATAGAAAACTCTGACGATCGTCATTTTTTCTATAGAAAACTCTGACGATCGTAATTTTTCCTATAGAAAACTCTGACGAACGTCATTTTTTCTATAGAAAACTCTGACGATCGTCAATTTTTCTATAGAAAACTCTGACGATCGTCATGTTTTCTATAGAAAACTCTGACGATCGTCATTTTTTCTATAGAAAACTCTGACGATCGTAATTTTTCCTATAGAAAACTCTGACGAACGTCATTTTTTCTATAGAAAACTCTGACGATCGTCATTTTTTCTATAGAAAACTCTGAAGATCGTCATTTTTCTATAGAAAACTCTGACGATCGTCATTTTCTCTATAGAAAACTCTGACGATCGTCATTTTTTCTATAGAAAACTCTGACGATCGTCATTTTTTCTATAGAAAACTCTGACGATCGTCAATTTTTCTATAGCCATATATTTCACATGCACGTTACAATGTTTCTAATACGTTTTATATTGCCAAATGTGACATTGAAGACTATAGCTGACACATTACTGACTGTATCTCCAAGATAACATCTAAGACTTTTCATATAATTAACAGTATTTTTAGTTTTATTTTTTTAATTTCTATTTCAAATGTAACTGACATTTTTAGCGTGAATGTTATTTGTAGTTACAACAATTATTTTGCACATGACTTCATTTTAACGTACAAAAAAAACATTATTTTGTTACTGTTTTAAAGTTGTTTGCAAAGCGATTCGTTCGTTCGCTCACTCAGTTTCGCGGAAGCCATTTAATAAAGTTGAACTTTGTTTTCGTAATTTTTCAAGGTGCATCGTTAAGTTAAAATTGCAGCCAAATGATACGAAAAAATGTATGTGTTTGTAAAATTTAGCAGCGTCTAACTCTATTTTTTACTTTTGTATTTTTTTTTTTTTTTGTCTATGTTAAGGCTCAACTGATGTCAATTGGCGATAAGCGAATTATTGTTTCTTTTTCTCTCGTGCTTCTTTTAAAAGATGCAAGAAGTAATTTTCACACCTTGAATTTGTTTGAACATTAAACTGATTCGTTTGTTTTGGTGGGAGTGAAATTTTCACAGTTAAGAAAACCAAAAGAAAAATTGAAGTAATTTTCCCTCTTCCATATCATTGTATTACAAATGGAAGGTCGATTTGGGAATTATATTTTCAATTTTGCCCAAGATATTTTGCACAAAATTGCAAATTATTTAACATTAATTTTCTTAAGTTTAAAAGTTCGTGTTTGAGTTATTTGTAGCAAAATGGGAAGCTTTTGAACTCTTAAAATTTGAAAAAGCGTAATTACTATTTGCTTTAAGGAAAAAACAATTGAAATTATTATAACGCTCATGAGCTCAGCAGAAATTTCATATAGACAATTTTTAGTTTAACTTTCTTCAATGACTTTCATTATCATTTCCTTTTTTTTTTGAGAAAATTACTTTAGAAAACGTTTCACATTTCTTGACACACTTTGCACTAGTGATCAACAGCTAATGACAGGTGCGAGTTCATGTTCAGGTTTATTTGGCCTAAGAAACAAACAAACAAACACAAAGTTCTAATATACACAAAAGCAAAAATATAGAAATGAAAACAACAACATAAGTATTTTGCATACACTTGGAGACCAAACTCAGACGATCGTCAACTTTTCTTAATAAAACTATGACGATCATCAAATTTTCTAAAGAAAACTATGACGATCGTCAAATTTTCTAAAAAAAACTATGACTATCGTCAAATTGTCTAAAGAAAACTATAACGATCGTCAAATTTTCTAAAGAAAACTATGACATAATTTTCTTTAGAAAATTTGACGATCGTCATAATTATCTTTAGAAAATTTGACGATCGTCATAATTTTCTTTAGAAAATTTGACGATCGTCAGAATTTTCTTTAGAAAATTTGACGATCGTCAAATTTTCTAAAGAAAATTCTGACGATCGTCAAATTTTCTAAAGAAAATTATGACGATCGTCAAATTTTCTAAAGATAATTATGACGATCGTCAAATTTTCTAAAGAAAATTATGACGATCGTCAAATTTTCTAAAGAAAACTATGACGATCGTCAAATTTTCTAAAAAAAACTATGACGATCGTCAAATTTTCTAAAGAAAACTATGACGATCGTCAAATTTTCTAAAAAAAACTATGACTATCGTCAAATTGTCTAAAGAAAACTATAACGATCGTCAAATTTTCTAAAGAAAACTATGACATCGTGAAATTTTCTAAAGAAGCCCATGACGATCGTGAAATTTTCTAAAGAAAACTATGACGATCGTTAGGTTTTCTAAAGAAAACTATGACATTGTCAAATTTTCTAAAGAAAACTATGACATTGTCAAATTTTCTAAAGAAAACTATGACGATCGTCAAATTTTCTAAAGAAAACTATGACGATCGTCAAATTTTTTAAAGAAAACTATGACGATCGTCAAATTTTCTAAAGAAAACTATGACGATCGCCAACTTTTCTATAGAAAACTCTGAAGATCGCCAACTTTTCTATAGAAAACTCTGACGATCACCAACTTTTCTATAGAAAACTCTGACGGTCGTCAGCATTTCTATAGAAAAACTCTGACGATCGCCAGCATTTCTATAGAAAACTCTGACGATCGCCAACTTTTCTATAGAAAACTCTGACGATCGCTAAATTTTCTATAGAAAACTCTGACGATCGCCAACTTTTCTATAGAAAACTCTGACGATCGCCAACTTTTCTATAGAAAACTCTGACAATCGCCAACTTTTCTATAGAAAACTCTGACAATCGCCAACTTTTCTATAGAAAACTTTGACGATCGCCAACTTTTCTATAGAAAACTCCGACGATCGCCAACTTTTCTATAGAAAACTCTGACGATCGCCAACTTTTCTATAGAAAACTCTGATGATCGTCAAGTTTTCTATAGAAAACTCTGATGATCGCCAACTTTTCTATAGAAAACTCTGACGATCGAGAACTTTTTTATAGAAAACTCTTAGGATCGCCAACTTTTCTATAGAAAACTCTGAAGAATGCCAACTTAATCAAATGGTAAACGACAGGCTATAATTTCTATGGAAATCTTACAACATATGGAAATCTGGCAACTTTAAATTTCTTAGTGGTGTATAGACAATTTTATCATAGCCATAAACCCTTTTATTTTCTCAGTATTTATCGCAGACAACAATCTTTTAGCTTAGACACATGTGGGCATTTCGCTTTTGAGTTGAATTTTAGCAAAGAAAAGCTTTATCCATGAGGTGAACATACATTTTAAAGCGAATTCATTTTACAGTTCGTGTACAAAATTTTAATTGGTTTCAAAATTGTATCTAATCCTTTTGAATAGTTAAAGTGAACTTCATTATTATATGTATCTTTACCTCTTCCGCTATCTCGAGCTTATATTGAAACTTTTTTTCTTGGTCATTATGCCATCGACTGTTGACAAGACATTACCCATATTTTTCTGAGTTCGACTTAGAATAATCCCAATAAAGTCAGTGTAACAAAATTTTTTAATTTTGCCATTCAAATTTTCCTTAGCTTATATTCGACCTTTCCCTCTCACCCCCTGCAAGTGAAATTTAAATGTCAAACTTAATTATTCAGTTTCAGACTTTTATTTGCATAAATTCTTTATGTTTCACTTTCAAACTAAAATTGCATAATTGTTAATTTTGTTTGGCCAGGGTTGAAATTTTATTGTTATTAAAGGATAGAACATTATAAAAAAATAGATATGTATGTATGTTTGTCATAATAAATGCATTTAGACATTCAACTTAATCATGTTAATGACTGTTAACATTTGAACGGAAAAGGTTCTTGTCTTGTTCTTCTTGTTTTGTCTGTGAGTGGGAATGGTATAAAAGCTTACAGCGGGAAAAAAATTAGGGCCTCACCTTTTGAAACCATCTTAATGGTGTCGTTATATCTTTGAGAACGATTGAACATACATATAAATTTATCTTGTTAAAACGTATTTTTACGAGGGCGACTCAATAAATCCAGGAGTTTTTAATGAAGCTCTAATTTTTTGTGAGATTTGTATTTTGTCGTTACAGTCAACAAGAAATAGTCACTCGAGGCTAAATCTGGAGAATATGGTGGATGAGGGAACAATCCTTGGCCCAATTCAGGATTTTTTCCATGGAAACTGCATTTTCCAAGTGCTAAAGAAGTTTTTTTTTCTCAATACCTCATTGAATCGATACAATAAATTTGTATAATATTCGCACATAAACTGTTCTTTCTTTTAATGGTAGTCAATGTGGATTTATGACATTATTGGCCGAAAAGCCTACCCACTGTTTACTTTCTCATATCCAAATATCCATTCAGAATTGAAACCACTGATGTATATGTCATCCACAATTTTCTCACTATAGCGTGATTATTTTACAGCCACATCGAAATCTAGAAGCAATCTAATTTTCATAAAAATTCAAGCTCAGCCTGGTTTGGAGTTAGAATTCACATTTTTAATTTTCTTCTTAAAACTTAATGTAAAATCTAGTTATCACGGACTTATTTTCCCGCCCTACTAACAAAGAGGTGTGGTTCGGGGAAAAGCTTGATGGAAATTCTCTTGAGGTCTAAGAATAGGGAAATATTACCAGGGACCAGAATTGGAGAATACGGTAGATGCGGATATAAGGAGTATTCCGAATAAAATGTAAAGGAAAATAAAACTTTAACCATGCAGTATCAAAATTCTTAAAAAAGGAATTTATTTGACATTAAAATATTGACATATATTGACTATTTACAAATTTTTCAACTTTTTTCAAAAGTCCTTTCATTAAAGATTTTATAGTGGCTTCTGTTACCTTTTTGAATGAGATTGTCCGTTTACGCTTAAAATCTGATATGTTCTGGAACACAATCTGTTTTTAATAAGTTTCCACAGGCCGTGCTACTAATCTGTTGCATTGATTTGCCTCTCGTGCTACAAAAATTA
The DNA here is from genome assembly GCA_933228675.1 of Stomorhina lunata. Taxonomy (NCBI): domain Eukaryota; kingdom Metazoa; phylum Arthropoda; class Insecta; order Diptera; family Rhiniidae; genus Stomorhina; species Stomorhina lunata. Next base: position 79,508,673 of record OW121741.1, on the reverse strand, counting down.
TATTTTTGTAAAATGATGCCAAATCGGGCCAGAAATATTTAGGCACTCCGTGCTGCTTCAGAAGCGGTAAAAGCCGTGGACAATCGATTATATAAATCTCTCCGTCTTTTTTCCCTGAACTACAAATTGCTGGATACACAAGAAATTTCTTGGAATTTTTGTGTTAAATAAATTTGACATCAATTTGTTAAGTACTTTATCGGATTCTTGCTTGTCTACTAGGGCGAGAATAACGACCTAAAATTGGAGTTAATGCTTTTTAAATTGCGGCCACCTAATCCAAATTACGGTAATACATTTTTATAATTTACATACGTCGCACGGTGGCTCAGAATTAATTTTCATTGCCCAAACCTATATATTTTCATGGCATATGAGTAGATTCTTAAAATGTTTATGCCTTCAGAAAAGAAACATATCTTAACTAAGATAGCCTAAAAATTTTGTCAAAATATTCGCAGAAGTAGGCGTGGCGTTCTGCTAAATGCAAAGATTTTTAGTTAATTTAGAAACAAAGAAAATGGCAATATTTGATCTCAAATGAATTACAATTTCTTGAAAGCTACTATTGCACGGACATACACGGACATTATATCAGATTTAGGAAATTCCTCTACCAAGCACGTTATTAAATTTTATTAAAAGCGGTCCATAAACAACTGAGATATTTTAAGCTCGAAAACCTTAAAATACCACAATTCGATAATATATCTTATATAGCATTTAAATTTTGCAATAATTGGTCCACATTTGATCAAAACTCTCACATAATACGAATTAAACGATTAAGCACAACGAAAAGTATTTAAAAGCTTATAAATGTAAATTTTGTGCAAAGTAGTTTTATATATAAGATTTTTGTAAATCTTCCAGCAAAGCATGCTATTTTTTTAAAACTGGTCTATTAACACCTGAGATATCTCCAAGACACCAAAATTTAGAAGTGATTTGGCCCTAAAATCGATTAAAAATCGTTATATTTTACTAGGAGCCTGTGCACATCGTAAGAACATGTTGCCCTTGTATTAATTAATTAATTAATTTAAGAGTCATCATCGGAAGAACAATACATCCCAAATATTATTGATGAACTATTCATCTAAATTAGCCAATTGACTTCAGATTTATTAGTAAATATTTAATTACTTTTCCGAAAAATGAATGATAGGTTAGCAACTAATGTAAACCTGGTATTTATCCATTCAAAAGCTATATATCTCAAGTAGGTATCTAAAACTAAGTGTGTATAACCTATATTCCTAAGGTTTGTATAGATTGACAAAACAATCATTGCCAAAGCTTTTATTCAAATCGGCCCGCCAACTTCAGAGTTTTACGTAACTAATCAAATCTAAATCTACTATATGGACGATACGTTCGAATTAAAGTACACATCGACAGCTGATATTCAATATCCTCTTCGAACCAAATTTAAAATTTGTGTTTGAATAGTTTTTATTTCATAGCGAGTTTTGTGGCATACCTTTAATAATTTGAATAATTTAAATTTGAAATATTATGACTCCAATGTTTCAGGTAAAGTTACTTTTGGACCACCATTAGTGAGGGGTATCCAAGATTCGGCAAAGTCGAATATACCACTCTTACTTGTTTAAACTTCAATGATTGTTTTTGTATGGATTAAAATTTGAAAATATTGTTTTAAAAGTATTAACATTCGGTCTCTGTTTGAAATTAACCTGTTTTTGAAGCCCATATTAAATGAAAATGTGTTTGGATAACGTGAGAAACTGCTATAAGCTAAAACAAGTAAGAAAGCGCTATAGTCGGTCAAGCCGACCATACGATACCCTTCACCACTAAGGTCAAAGATGTTATTTTTCCTGTATAAAGACAAATATTTGCTAAATTTTGTCATCATACAAACATTTTCTCAAAACATATATATTCAACCTGTTTCCGTCATTTGGACTTATATGAGAGCTAGGGTCAAATGTAGACCGATTATCTCGAAATTTGGCAAATTGATTACAGTTGTTACAAATTATGTATGCAAAAAATAAACTCAAAATTTTCATTATCTTTAGATTTACGAGCGTTTTAGTGATTTTTTGTCTCATTTAGTGCGTTTTTGAAGAAGAGTTTGTATGGGAGCTATGGTCAAATCTGTACCGATTTCAACGAAATTTGGTACAGTGATTTAGGTTTACATAAGCAGTATCTGTTTTAAATTTCATGAAAAAATATTGATATTTGTGGCCAATATAACAATTCCGGGAAGTGGGACCTATGGGAGGTACCATAAATAATGGACCGATTTTGACCAATTTCAATAGCCATGGTCCCATTATCAAAAAAATTATCTGTGCCAAATTTCATCAAATTATCTTTAGAATTGCGACCTGTAGTTTGATTACAAGGTTTACATGGGAGTCCAGCCAGCCAGACGGACGGACGGACGGACGGACATCGCTAAATCGACTCAGAAAGTGATTCTAAGTCTATTGGTATACTAAAAGGTCTAAGACAAATATTTCTATGCGTTACAAACATCAGCACAAACTTATAATACCCTTTCCACCTATGGTGGTGAAGGGTATAAAAAAACATCTTTATTGTAAACTTTACCCGCTGGTCCTATTCAATCATACTCATACTGTGCTAGTTTTACCAAAAGCTTCTATATAAAAGCTCTCTCTCTTAACATCTCTTTTGTCAACGACACAAGCGCAGTGATGGGGTAACATTCAATAAACCCCCTGGAACATAATGGAAATGCAACATTTTTTGGTGTCACTTTAAGACAACAAACGAAAAGTTGTCACTCTCAGTTGTAAATTGAATGTAGTAAAGGGTTGACTTATTATAAGAGAATAAAGTTAATAGGAAATTAAATAAAATAAAATACAAAATTAAATAAATTATAGTTTAAATAATAGTTAAAAGTTTAAATAAAAGAAAGAAAATATAGTGAAATTTTAGGTTAAAAAGAAATTTTCCTTAAAACGGAAACTGCAATTTTTGTTCTATTTCCGTTTTTTTTTTCTATAACAAATGTCCTTCCTTGAATGCACACAAGTTTTTTTCCTTCCTCTTTCAAAACCTTTGGATCGATAGTGAGTAAAAAAAACGAGAGCATGAAAAAAAAGAATCATATGAAAATTTGATGCAAAGAAAAGAAATACTAAATGTCATGTGTGTCAGAAAGAAAAACAAACAAATGCGAATGAAAGAAGAAGAAAAAGGAACGGCGTGAAAGTGAATTAATATAAAACTTTCCTCAAAGTGAATTAGAGTGAGTGTGTTTGTTTTTTTTTTTTTTAAAGGTGTTCAAAGATGGCAATGATGATAAATTAAGGATTCAATTTAAAAACCAAACAAAAGAAAATTGCATGTGTTCTACTTAAGAAAAACAAAAAAAAACTCATTAGATTAATGAGTGACTAATGCCTGGGCCAAAACATTAAAAAAAACTATCAAATATATATTTTTTTTGCTTTTTCAAATCATAACAAAATTCCTCTGAAATTTAAAGTCTTAGCTTCCTTCTTTGTGTTGTTTTGAAATCCTCAAGTTTTCCATATGAATCCCCAAGTGTCAAATGCACAGAGAAAATATAAAAATAATTTTAAAATGACTACGACCACCGGTTATAAAGTGTCTTCAAATAAAATTTCTTCGTCTAAAACAACCCCAACAACACGTGCTTCCGATTGTGTTGACGAGGCAAGTGATGCCTCTTTGTTTTGTAATCAAGACCCATTGCCCACACCAAGAGCAGCTCCCCGGCCACGCACAAATAATCCAACGCCATCTTCATCATCTAATTCAACAGCAGCGACTGCACCTACGCCAAAACCTCGTTCAGGTAAAGTGGTGTTTATCTTTAATGAATATTCAAGGGAGGAAAATTTTAATTAAACATATTGTTTCATATACATAATACGTAACGTACGAGGGTTACTATTTATGTTACGGGAACTGGCAAAATAAATTTCAATAGCTAAAATCTGACAACACAATAATAAAGTTCAACGTCTCAACTTGTCGTTAGAAGCTTTAAATCGTTATATTAGTCTTAGCAATTGACATTTATTTTGTCGTTCCCGACACTTAAATAGTCCCCTCGTATACTTAAATAAAACAGGGCTTTTGAATATACATAGGTAGTACTCATTTTTTAAGGACCTTGTAATGTCTTGTGTGGTCAAAAATGAAAATATTGAGAGCCATCAAATTTATGATTATTTTAGTAGGCAAGCAAGAACACGCCGTTCAAAACGGAGCCTTGTGTTCTGCACCAGACGCTTTACTAATCTTTGTTCAATTGAGCTGACCTTTAGGCTAATATTATTCTTGAAAGCCACAGGAGATTGGGGATTGTCATTATAAACCCTCTCCTTGAACTAGCCCCATAAAAGAAAATCAATGGGAGTTATATCGGTCTTCTTCGATGGCCATGGGATGTCCCCAAAGCGACTGGTTCGAAAAAAAGTTGAGTCAGTCACCCCCTTGGATTAAAGATAATGTAAAAATAATTCCAAAATTTTTTTTTTATTTTTTTACCACGCCTACAAATACCGCCCTTTTTGTATTTTGTTAACTGTATCGGCATTTTTAGTCCGATCATAACACTTTATATATCGGTGTTCACGGCTGTATGAGGGCTACATTTCTCACTTTGATAGTTTCTTACTACCACGTCAATTTCTAGTCAAACAAATTTTCTATAGAAAAATTTTTGATAAAAAAATTTTCTATAGAAAAATTTTTGATAAAAAAATGTTCTATAGAAAAATTTTTGATAAAAAAATTTTTTTGTTAGAAAAATTTGATATATTTTTGAAGAAAAAATTTTCTATAGAAAAATTTTTGATAAAAAAATTTTCTATAGAAAATGTTTTGATAAAAAAATTTTCTATAGAAAATGTTTTGATAAAAAAATATTCTATAGAAATATTTTTGATAAGAAAAAAATTTCTATAGAAAAATTTTTGATAAAAAAAATTTTCTATAGAAAAATTTTTGATAAAAAAATTTTCTATAGAAAAATTTTTGATAAAAAAATTTTCTATAGAAAAATTTTTGATAAAAAAATTTTCTATAGAAAAATTTTTCATAAAAAAGTTTTCTACAGAAAAATTTTTGATAAAAAAATTTGATATTTTTTGATAAAAAAATTTGATATATTTTTGAAGAAAAAATTTTCTTTAGAAAATGTTTTGATAAAAAAATTTTCTATAGAAAAAATTTTTATAAAAAAAATTTTCTATAGAAAAATTTTTGATAAAAAAATTTTCTATAGAAAAATTTTTGAGAAAAAAATTTTCTAAAGAAAAATTTTTGAAAAAAAAATTTTCTTTAGAAAAATGTTTGATAAAAAAATTTTGTATAGAAAAATTTTTGATAAAAAAATTTTCTATAGAAAAATTTTTGAGAAAAAAATTTTCTATAGAAAAATTTTTGAGAAAAAAATTTTCTTTAGAAAAATTTTTGATAAAAAAAATTTTCTATAGAAAAATTTTTGAGAAAAAAATTTTCTAAAGAAAAATTTTGAGAAAAAAATTTTGTATAGAAAAAAATTTGATCAAAAAATTTTCTATAGAAAAATTTTTGATAAAAAAAAATTTTCTATATAGAAAAATTTTCTATTGAAAAATTTTTGAGAAAAAATTTTCTATAGCAAAATTTTAGAGAAAAAAATTTTCTATAGAAAAATTTTTCATAAAAAAGTTTTCTATAGAAAAAATTTTTATTAAAAAATTTTCTAAAGAAAAATTTTTGAGAAAAAAATTTTCTATAGAAAAATTTTTGAGAAAAAAATTTTCTATAGAAAAATTTTTGATAAAAAAAATTTTCTATAGAAAAATTTTTGAGAAAAAAATTTTCTAAAGATAAAAAAATTTTCTTGATAAAAAAATTTTCTATAGAAAAATTTTTGATAAAAAAATTTGATATATTTTTGATATAGAATTTTTTTTTTTAAATTTCTCTATAGAAAATTTTTTTATCAAAAATTTTTCTATAGAAAATTTTTTTTTATCGAAAATTTTTCTATAGAAAATTTTTTTTATCAAAAATTTTTCTATAGGAAACTTTTTTATCAAAAATTTTTCTATAGAAAAATTTTTGATAAAAAAATGCGGCGATTTGGCGTCAGGAATTAATCTTCTTATTAAAAATTTATGGTTAGAAAATTTACAAATGATATAATGTCAAGAAAAAAAAAACGAAAAATTAGATATTCAATAAAACAGTAGAGAGTTTAAATCACGATAAATTAGAGAAAATCAAGGTCGAGAAAGTTTCGTGTGAAGGTTTTTACTTCAATAACGCATCTAGATTTCTTAGCTCTTGAAGACATATAACGCATCTAGACATATAACGCATTATTCTCTAAGACTTAAGAGCAATTATCTAGCAGAGAGATCGACAAATACGAAATCAATCAAACCGTTTTTCTTAGAACGATCATTTTAGGATGTTTTAACACAATTAAAAGTCAAGATCAATATCAAAATTCTGATATTGTTTCCATGAAAATAAAGCAATACGATGTGATCATTTTAATTGTGATCATTTAAAGATCATTTATGCTTGAATGATTTCGTAATAAGGTTTTCTTCATACTATCTTGGCCACTTGTTAATCAGTGAAACATTTTGTAATTGTATTCAAAACTTATTTTTACAAACCTTCAGCATTTAGTTGCCATAGAATCATAATGATACGTATCATATCATTTAATCAAAACGAGCATATTAATTCGATTTCAAGATTCATTTCAACATACTTTCGATTTGTTTTGCACTTAAAACCGTTTTTCACTTTTCCCTTGATGGAAAATGATGAAACCTTAATAGAGAAAAATCATAGAAAATAAAATCTACTAAGTAGATATTTTCATATAATTTCATGGTGTATTTCACACGCACTATTTATTTCCTATAAAATATTATAACATACATTTCCATCTATATTATGTATATTAAGGTCTTTTCTATGTATATATGAAGGAAAAAAACATGAATAATAAATAGGGAAAAATTATATAGATATTGTTGTTTATATAAGTTATATACAGAGTTTTTCCTCTTCTCGAATTTCATTCAATTCAAAATGTTGATTTTCTTTTCTTCATTCATGCATATGATGTTTTTTCTAAACTCAAGTTTATAGTTTTTATACCCTTCACCACCATAGGTGGAAAGGGTATTATAAGTTTGTGCTGATGTTTGTAACGCATAGAAATATTTGTCTTAGACCCACCTTTTAGTATACCAATAGGCTTAGAATCACTTTCTGAGTCGATTTAGCGATGTCCGTCCGTCCGTCCGTCTGGCTGGCTGGCTGGAACCCCACGTAAACCTTGTAATCAAACTACAGGTCGCAATTCTAAAGATAATTTGATGAAATTTGGCACAGATAATTTTTTTGATAATGGGACCATGGCTATTGAAATTCGACAAAGTCGGTCCATTATTTATGGTACCTCCCATAGGTCCCACTTCCCGGAATTGCTATGTTGGCCACAAATATCAATATTTTTTCATGAAATTTAAAACAGATACTGCTTATACAAGTAAGAAAGCGCTATAGTCGGTCAAGCCGACCATACGATACCCTTCACCAATAAGGTCAAAGGTGTTATTTTTCGTGTGTAAAGACAAATATTTGCTAAATTTTGCCATCATACAAACATTTTCTCAAAACTTATAAATATATTCAACCTGTTTCCGTCATTTGGACTTATATGAGAGCTAGGGTCAAATGTGGACCGATTATCTCGAAATTTGGCAGATTAATTACAGTTGTTACAAAAATTATGTATGCAAAAAATAGACTCAAAATTTCCATTATCTTTAGATTTACGAGCGTTTTAGTGATTTTTTGTCTCATTTAGTGCGTTTTTAAAGAAGAGTTTGTATGGGAGCTATGGTCAAATGTGGACCGATTTCAACAAAATTTGGTACAGTGATTTTAGTTGACATAAGCAGTATTTGTTTTAAATTTCATGAAAAAATATTGATATTCGTGGCCAATATTGCAATTCCGGGAAGTGGGACCTATGGGAGGTACCATAAATAATGGACCAATTTTGACCAATTTCAATAGCCATGGTCCCATTATCAAAAAAATGATCTGTGCCAAATTTCATCAAATTATCTTTAGAATTGCGACCTGTAGTTTGATTACAAGGTTTACATGGGGGTCCAGCCAGCCGTCCAGCCAGCCAGACGGACGGACGGACGGACATCGCTAAATCGACTCAGAAAGTGATTCTAAGCCTATTGGTATACTAAAAGGTGGGTCTAAGACAAATATTTCTATGCGTTACAAACATCAGCACAAACTTATAATACCCTTTCCACCTGGTGGTGAAGGGTATAATAAACTTACATCACTGTACCAAATTTCGTTGAAATCGGTCCACATTTGACCATAGCTCCCATACAAACTCTTCTTCAAAAACGCACTAAATGAGACAAAAAATCACTAAAACGCTCGTAAATCTAAAGATAATGAAAATTTTGAGTTTATTTTTTGCATACATAATTTTTGTAACAACTGTAATCAATTTGCCAAATTTCGAGATAATCGGTCCACATTTGACCCTAGCTCTCATATAAGTCCAAATGACGGAAACAGGTTGAATATATACGTTTTGAGAAAATGTTTGTATGATGGCAAAATTTAGCAAATATTTGTCTTTATACAGGAAAAATAACACCTTTGACCTTAGTGGTGAAGGGTATCGTATGGTCGGCTTGACCGACTATAGCGCTTTCTTACTTGTTTTTTGTTAATTAAGTAGTTTCATTCAGTTCTTCTTTCTATTTAAGTTGCACAGTGTTTTAACGCAACATTTGCTAACCATTTTTTTTTTTTAAGTTGACCACATAAAAATACTTGTTTATCTTCTAGATTTCATCAGAATTTTAGGGTGATTTTGACATTTTACATACATTTTTTTTAGTATGATATTTTTTATGTCATTTTAAAGGTGTTAAAGTGTGTAAATTGGTGTATACGAGGGTTGTTTGCTAATTAAATTGAATTAGTAACCCAGTAAGAAAAAAGGTTTATTCTCAAATTGAGGATGATTTGAAAATAAATCTTTTTTTAAAAATGTCAAACGTTTGATACTGATTTGATACTGATTTGTGAATAATAGCGTTCTCAACAAAAAGGGGACTTTATTCTCAAATTGAAAAATGCCTTTATTCTCAAATCATTATCAAACCTCATTCTCAAAGGTTTTTCAAATGTGGATATCATCTACATGTGGAACATAAATAAAATGGCGTTGTATTTTTGATATTTTTGAGTTTGTTTATTTTGTTTTTGAAAACGGTGCATCATATTTGAATTCTTTTGCTTAAAATATTATATTTTTATAAAAAAAATAATAAGAAACAAAGAAAATTTACTTATGCATATGAATATTATTGAATTTTCAATCTTGACATTTTTGGGGCAAGGTTTTATGGTCAAATATGGATCAATTTTAAAAAATCCGAAAGAAATAACGAATTTCTTTGAAATTCAATGCCATTCCATTAAAATATCTTAAGCATATTTTTTTTAACATAAATTATTTTTTTAATGTTTGAAAAAAATTTGAAAAAAGGTTTGTTATCAAATTTATATAACACCATTTTTCAAATTATTCTCAAATCATCTTAGGGTTTGATAATGATTTGAGAATAACGTTTATTCTCAATTTGAGAAACTATCATTTTTCAAACGTTTATTCTCAAATGATCCCTCATTTGAAAATGAATGTGAATCTCAAACATCTGTTCAGGTTTGAAAAAAGTTTGAAAAAAACGTTTGATATCAAATGTAAAAGTCATCATATTTCAAACGTTTGGCACAGTTCTTACTTGAATAAGTGTTTAACACCAGAGGGCGTCACACGTAAAACTATAACCAAGTTCTCAATCTTAATAAAACATTTAAAACCTATTCTGAATTAATTTCTTTGAGTGTCTTTTGGTTGTGATTGAAGAAGATTACAAAAATAGTGCCTCGAACACGTCGAATTCTATCTGTGATAAAGTGGCTTTTTCGAAATTTCTTCTTCATAAACGTGAGAAAAAGAAAAGTTCCGTCCAAAAGTTATCGAATCTCAGTAGAACGTCTACACCTTTTTCAATTGAAATTGAGAAATATGCAATTGAAATTGAGAAATATTCAATTGAAATTGAGAATATTCAATTGAAATTGAGAATATTCAATTGAAATTGAGAAATTTTCAATTGAAATTGAGAATTTTCAATGGAAGTTGAGAATTTTCATTTGAAATTAAGAAATTTTCAATTGAAATTAAGAATTTTCAATTGAAATTGAGAATTTTCATTTGAAATTAAGAATTTTCAATTGAAATTAAGAATTTTCAATTGAAATTGAGAATTTTCATTTGAAATTGAGAAATTTTCAATTGAAATTGAGAATTTTTAATTAAAAATGAGAAATTTTCAATTAAAATTAAAAAAACCCTAATTGGAAATGAGAAACATTCAATTGAAATTGAGAAATTTTCAATTAAAAATGAAAATGTTCAATTTAAATTGAGAAAACCCTGATTGGAAATGAGAAACATTCAATTGAAATTGAGAAATTTTAGATTGAAATTGAGAATTTTTGAATTGAAATTTAGAAAAGACCAATTGAAAATGAGAAATTTTCAATTGAAATTGAAAATATATAAATTGAGAATTTTTCAATTGAAATTAAGAAAAACCCAATTGAAAATAAGGTTGAATTTTTTAATTGAAATTGAGAAATTTTCAATTGAAAATGAAAAATTTCCAATTGAAATTGAGAATTTTATAATTGAAATTGAGAAAACACCCAAATGAAACTTCAACCTCATTTTCAATTGATGTTTTCTCAATTTCAATTCTAAAATTCTCAATTTCAATTGAAAATTTCTCAATTAAAATTTAAAAATTCTCAATTTCAATTGAAAATTCCTCATTTTAATTGGGATTTTCTCAATTTCAATTTACAAATTCTAATTTTCAATTAAAAATTTATAATTTTCAATTAAAAATTTCTCATTTTCATTTGAAAATTTCTCAATTTCAATTAAAAAAATTCAACCTCATTTTCAAAAATTCCACCTCATTTCAATTGAAAATTCTCAATTTAAATTCAAAAATTATCAATTTGAATTGAACATTTTTTTTCATTTTCAATTGGGGTTTTCTCAATTTCAATTCAAAAATTCTCATTTTCAATTGAAAAACTCTCAATTTTAATTGAAAATTTCTCAATTTCAATAAATAATTTCTCATTTTCAACTGAAAATTCTCAATTTCAATTGAATATTTCTCAATTTCAATTGAAAATTTCTCAATTTCAATTGAAAATTCTCAATTCCAATTGAATATTTCTGAATTTCAATTGAAAATTTCTCAATTTCAAATGAAAATTTCTCAATTTCAATTAAAATTTCTCAATTCAATTTGAAAATTTCTCAATTACAATTAAAAATAGTGTAGTTACACTTAACAACGTTAAAAGCAAAGAGTTTAAATAATTACTCTATGTGGAATAGGATGGATCAAATTGTATAGGACTAAAATAAATCGCGATTCTTGTTCTATGGGTCATTCTAAGGAACTTTGTAAAAAAAACCATAGATCTAAAACGAATTTTGACCCTCCGGAATCTGCGCCGAAGTTTTGTTTGAGATTTGAAGCTTTTGAACCAAAAATATTCAAAGCCTTGAAATTGATTCAGAGAAATACTATATTAATTAAGTATATCGGAAGCTCTTTTTTATAAAACTTCGTCTAGGGGATCATCGAATCCTAACGGAAGTTTCAAGTTGTTCAATACCTTTAAAAATGATGAATTTTATCTTCTCGATTGCGAAATGAATCTCGAAAACGGCTCTAACGATTTTTGATAAAATTTTTGCCAATTTGTACCTTTTTTGATGTATAGGTCGAGTAAGAAGTTACATTTGGAAACTTTGCCTCCAAGAGGGTAAAAAAGGGGAAAAATCAAATATGCTACATCTCCTGAAGTAATAGGTATAGAAACTAAATTTAAATTATGTTTTGAATAGCTGTTAAAATAAGCCGACAGGTGTTTGATACCTTTCAATCTATGCCCGATAGGCGGTAACACATGGTGAAAATAGTTTTTTTGGTACCATTTTTAAGCCACTCTTATTTTTGGACCAAACAATATAGAAAAGAAGTTTGTAATGCAATCAATAAATGTGAAAAAAATATTAAACACGTATTTGGTACTTTTTTGATTTCGGGGGCCAAAATGGGTAAAAAAGGGATAAAATGATAACTTAACACCACATGAAGTAACATGAATAGGAAAAATATGTTAACTGCGTTTTTATAAAAAGTACCAAATTCAATTGGTACCAAGTACCAAAAATGCATATGTAACTTTTTAGAAATTTGGGGATAAAAGGGGAAAAAATTGGTATTGTTATAACTTTTAAACAAATGAATGTTTTTCTGTCTGTATGTTTAACCATGTTATGCACATGCAATGATCTTTAGCTAAAGTTGTTTCGCATAAGACGACGAAAGTTTTTAAGTTGGTATCACTATTTTCCGACAGGTGGCGCCACTGGAAATTACTCAAAATGAATGAAGTCATAAACTGTGCATTTGATCATGCTATGATCTTTAGCAAAGTTGTTACGCATGAGCCAACGAAGGTTTCTTAATTGGTATGAACAATTTCCGATAGGTGGTGCCACTGAAAATAACTTAAAGTGAATTAGAACGTAAGCTGTGCTTTTGATCTTGTAATGATCTTTAGTAAAGTTGTAAGGCATGAGCCGACGAAGGTTTCTTAGTTGCTATTAACAATTTTCGACAGGTGGCGCCATGAAAATTACTCAAAATGAATTAAATCATAAACTGTGCATTTGATCATGCTATGATCTTAAGCAAAGTTGTTGCACATGAGCCAACGAAGGTTTCTTAGTTGGTATAAACAATTTTCAACAGGTGGCGCTGACGAAAAATTACTAATGAATTGAATCGTAAGCTGTGAGTTTGATCATGCTATGATCTTTAGTAAAGTTTTTACACATGAGCTGACGAAGGTTTCTTAGTATGTATAACAAATTTCCGACAGGTGGCGCTACAGAAAATTACTCAAAATGAATTAAATCGTAAACTGTACACTTGATCAGGCTTTGATCTTTAGCAAAGTTGTTACTCATAAGCCGACGAAGGTTTCTTAATTGGTATGAACAATTTCCGATAGGTGGTGCCACTAAAAATTACTCAAAGTGAATTAAATCGTAAGTTGTGCATTTGATCATGCAATGATCTTTAGCGAAGTTGTTGCAAATGAGCCGGCGAAGGTTTTTTAATTGGCATAAACAATTTCCGACAGGTGGCGCCATGAAAATTACTCAAAATGAATTAAATCGTAAACTGTGCATTTGATCATGCTATGATCTTAAGCAAAGTTGTTGCACATGAGCCGACGAAGGTTTCTTAGTTGGTATAAACAATTTTCAACAGGTGGCGCTACTGAAAATTACTAATGAATTGAATCGTAAGCTGTGAGTTTGATCATGCTATGATCTTTAATAAAGTTGTTACGCATGAGCCGACAAAGATTTCTTTGTTGGTATGACAAATTTCCGACAGGTGGCGCCACTGGAAATTACTCAAAATGAATTTATTCATAAACTGTGCATTTGATCAGGCTATGATCTTTGGCAAAGTTCTTGCGCGTGAGTCGACTGATTTTTCTAAGTCGGTATGACCAATTTCCAAAATTATTCTAATTGAATTGAACTGTAAACTATGCATTCGATCATATGTTGATACCGTTTAGAAGCATTTGAAACAGTTTGGGGGTCAAATTTCTAATTTTTTGTTTGTTTTGATCGTACAAATAACACTGTCCTCGATTTGGACAATTTTTTACCCGCAAAAGAGAGACCTAGTGGGTAAAGATAAATTTTTTTTAAGTAAGCTCTAGTTTTCAAGATGTAGCCGCCAAATTAATTTTCAATCGAAGAATGATATTTGAATACTATTTCTAGATTTGAAGTGATTTTCAATGGCTAGAAGTGTCCCAAGCATTTTCTGTCATATAGAATCTGGTTCGAAGGACCAAGAACAGATTATTTTATTGTCTTCCGTTTGAAGACAAACAGACAAAGTCATTCTCCGGCCTAGCACTTCTTTTAGTCTAATCTTTAGCTACTAAGTAAATGTTTATGAATAGAAAAAACCATATAATATTTAAAAGAAAAATTCGAAAAACAAGTCATTAAAATTAGCAACAACAAGTTAATGCCGTTAAGCTTCTTAGCAGAGACAGTTAAGACATTTGTGCATGACTTAGGTTATAGTGACGAGAGTCTTGTAACTTGTCTCATTAAACAACAATTAAGAACTTCTTCAGGTGGTCCGAGTCGCTTGTTTAAGTTACACATATGTACGAAAAATTAAAAGAAACCTATCAAGAAGTTACGTCTGTCCCATTAGTTGGTAGGTATTAGGCAATGACATAAGTAGTGTGAGAAAAATTGGAGCCAAATGGATTTGGAAATAAAATAAAAGTTTTCCTTCATTTTTCTTGTTATAACAAATGTTGATGATATAATGGACTTTTTAATGCATAACATATTTCTTCAAAAACACATACTCTAGATCAAACTAATTGGAATAGGTTTATTCTTGACTAAATTCTTATCAACTTGATATCTTCTCAGCTAAACTATTGTCTCGACTAAACTATAGCATGTGACTGAACTAAGGCACTTCTCGTCTTCACTTTTGTTTTGACAAAACTGTTAAATCGTTCAGATTTTTGTCTCAACTTATTGTCAACTTTTGTCCAAATTATTATCCTTATGCATCACCCAAATTATTACCTTTACTACAATATTTTCTACATTAGGTTATTGTCTCGACTAAATTGACTCGACTATAGTTTTACTGTTATGTTGCCTTAAATAGCCTATAGTCTCGACAGACTATTTAGTCTCAGCTACACTATTGTCCTCAATATCCACTAGATTCGACTTGTTTGAAATAGCCTACATTTTCTCTATTAAATTTTTTTCGACTTTATCCTTTCTCTGTAAAGCTATTGTCTCGACTAAATTAAGGCGCCGAAAGAACTAGAGTTGTTTACAGTCAGAGACCTGCGCCGAACATTTTGATCGTCGGCGGCGCCTTACATCAAAATTAGCGGCGGTGACTGTAAACCGGCTAAAGCTGATTTAATTTTTTTTAAAGATGTAAATTTTTGAAAATTTTCCTATAGAAGTAAATTTTTTAAGAATTTCCTGTAGAAGTTGATTTCCTAAGTAAATTTTTGAAAGTTTTTTTTTTACAAAATTCAATTTTTGAAAATTTTCCTATAGAAGTAATTTTTGAAAAATTTCCTAAAAAGTAAATTTTGGAAAAATTTCCTAAGAAGTAGATTTTTGAAAATTTTCCTATAGAAATAATTTTTTTAAAAATTCCGAAAATAAATTTTTGAAAGTTTTTCTAAAAAACTTTCAAAAATTTATTATTTATTTTTGAAAAATTTCCTATAGAAGTAATTTTTTGAAAAATTTCCTATAGAAGTAAATTTTTGAAAAATTTCCTAAAAAGTAAATTTTGAAAAAATTTCCTAAGAAGTAGATTTTTGAAAATTTTCCTATAGAAATAATTTTTTTAAAAATTCCGAAAATAAATTTTTGAAAGTTTTTCTAAAGAACTTACAAATTGACGTCTTTTTTTCAGACGATTTAAGCGGCGACTGAAGAAAATTGTCGGCGGCTCGGCTTAGCCGGCTAAACGCCTGCGGCGACTGCTTACATCAAAATTAGCGTTGGCGAATGTAAGCCAGCTTAAGCCGATTTAATTTTTTGAAAAATTTTCTATAGATGTAAATTTTTGAAAATTTTCCTATAGAAGTAAATTTTTAAAGAATTTCCTGTAGAAGTTGATTTTTTAAAAATTTCCTAAGTAAATTTTTGAAAGTTTTTTTTTACAGATTTTAATTTTTGAAAATTTCCTATAGAAGTAATTTTTTGAAAAATTTCCTAAGAAGTAAAGTTTTGAAAAATTTCCTAAAAAGTAAATTTTTGAAAAATTTCCTAAGAAGATTTTTGAAAATGGTCCTATACTCGTAGAAGTATTTTTTTTAAAAATTCCTAAAATTAATTTTTGAAAGTTTTTCTAAAAAACTTTCAAAAATTTATTATTTATTTTTGAAAAATTTCCTATAGAAGTAATTTTTTGAAAAATTTCCTATAGAAGTAAATTTTTGAAAAATTTCCTAAAAAGTAAATTTTGGAAAAATTTCCTAAGAAGTAGATTTTTGAAAATTTTCCTATAGAAGTAATTTTTTTTTAAAATTCCCAAAATAAATTTTTGAAAGTTTTTCTAAAGAACTTACAAATCGGCGTCTTTTTTCAGACGATTTAAGCGGCGACTGAAGAAAATTGTCGGCGGCTCGGCTTAGCCTTGTTATCCTTGACTCCCAATGGAGCATAGGGCCTCAACAAAGGGCGGCGACTGCTTACATCAAAATTAGCGGTGGCGAATGTAAGCCGGCTAAAACCGATTTAATTTTTTTAAAATTTTTTTAAAGATATAAATTTTTGAAAATTTTCCTATAGAAGTAAATTTTTAAAGAATTTCCTGTAGAAGTTGATTTTTTAAAAATTTCCTAAGTAAATTTTTGAAAGGTTTTTTTACAGATTTTAATTTTTGAAAATTTTCCTATAGAAGTAATTTTTGAAAAATTTCCTAAGAAGTAAAGTTTTAAAAAATTTAATAAAAAGTAAATTTTTGAAAAATTTCCTAAGAAGATTTTTGAAAATGTTCCTATACTCGTAGAAGTAATTTTTTTAAAAATTCCTAAAATTAATTTTTGAAAGTTTTTCTAAAAAACTTTCAAAAATGTATTATTTATTTTTGAAAAATTTCCTATAGAAGTAATTTTTTGAAAAATTTCCTATAGAAGTAAATTTTTGAAAAATTTCCTAAAAAGTAAATTTTGGAAAAATTTCCTAAGAAGTAGATTTTTGAAAATTTTCCTATAGAAATAATTTTTTTAAAAATTCCGAAAATAAATTTTTGAAAGTTTTTCTAAAGAACTTACAAATTGGCGTCTTTTTTTCAGACGATTTAAGCGGCGACTGAAGATAATTGTCGACGGCTCGGCTCTGCCGGCTAAAAGCCGTCGGCGACTGCTTACATCAAAATTAGCGTTGGCTAAGACATCTAAAGCCGATTTAATTTTTTGAAATTTTTTTTTTTAAGATGTAAATTTTTGAAAATTTTCCTATAGAAGTAAATTTTTTAAGAATTTCCTGTAGAAGTTGATTTTTTTAAAATTTCCTAAGTAAATTTTTGAAAGTTTTTTTACAGATTTTAATTTTTGAAAATTTCTTATAGAAGTAATTTTTTGAAAAATTTCCTATAGAAGTAAATTTTTGAAAAATTTCCTAAAAAGTAAATTTTTGAAAAATTTCCTAAGAAGATTTTTGAAAATGTTCCTATACTCGTAGAAGTAATTTTTTTTTTTAAATTCCTAAAATAAATTTTTGAAAGTTTTTCTAAAAAACTTTCAAAGTTTTTTCTAAAAAACTTTCAAAAATTTATTATTTATTTTTGAAAAATTTCCTATAGAAGTAATTTTTTTGAAAATTTCATATAGAAGTAAATTTTTGAAAAATTTCCTAAAAAGTAAATTTTGGAAAAATTTCCTAAGTAGATTTTTGAAAATTTTCCTAAGAAGTAGATTTTTGAAAATTTTCCTATAGAAGTAATTTTTTTAGAAATTCCCAAAATAAATTTTTGAAAGTTTTTCTAAAGAACTTACAAATTGACGTCTTTTTTTCAGACGATTTAAGCGGCGACTGAAGATAATTGTCGACGGCTCGGCTCAGCCGGCTAAAAGCCGTCGGCGACTGCTTACATCAAAATTAGCGTTGGCGGCTAAAGCCGATTCAATTTTTTTTTAATTTTCTATAGATATAAATTTTTGAAAATTTTCCTATAGAAAAAAATTTTTTAAGTTGATTTTTTTTAAATTTCCTAAGTAAATTTTTTAAAGTTTTCCTACAGAAATTAATTTTTGGAAAATTTCCTATAAAAGTAATTTTTTGAAAAATTTCCTTAAAAGTAAATTTTTAAAAAATTTCCTAAAAAGTAAATTTTTGAAAGTTTTCCTAAAGAATTAAATTTTTGAAAATTTTCCTATATTAGTAATTTTTTTAAAATTTCCTCAAGTAAATTTCTGAAATTTTTCCTAAAAAACTTACTTAAAACTCAGCCGATTTAAGCGGCGACTGAATAAAATTGTTGGCGGCTCGGCTTAACCGGCTATAAGCCGCACAGCCCTGGTCTTTGTATATTGTCTCAAATAAATTTTTATTTTAATGTAATTAAATGTTGAATTAATGACTTTATTTGCTCAGCTATTGCTACTCCCTTGTTAATTAAATTAAAGTAAAAATATAATAAAAAATTACCTCAAAATGTAGTACCTACAAATCTATAGAATTGCTTATGAAATTTTACATGAAAGTAATATTTTCCCACAAGTAATTTCGTTGTAAATAAACTAGTTTTTCAGTTTTTCTTCATATTTTAATTTTCTTTTATTTGGACTTTTTTTTCTATGAGCTCAAGTTTGGTTTGTGATAAAATATAAGTTAACCCTTTGGTATATAAACTAAGTTTTTGGTATATAAACTAAGTTTTTGCTATATAAACTAAGTTTTTGGTATGTATATATATATAACTATACTAATGCCCCTATTGCCGTTCTCAACTCAACTCAGTTTGGTCGTCTGCCAGTCGACTCAACTTTCACTCAAACAAATTATTTTTTGATATTGCGGAACTAAAAAAGGTTTAGTTCCGCAATATCAAAAAAAAAAATTTGTTTAAGTGAAAGTTGAGTCGACTGGCAGACAACCAAACTGAGTTGAGTTGAGAACGACAATAGCGGCAAAAATATGGGATTAAATCTATAATATCTATTTTATTAGAAACTTTTATATTTACTTAAAAAAGATTAGCAGGTTTTTGTCTAAGCTAAAAATTTAGTTGCCGGCCATGCGTGGGTTAATGTCTTTTGAAACTCAAAATGTAAATGACATAAAAACGAGAGGTATATTATGCCATAATACAAATATTGTATGTTAAATTCGACATATTTATGCAGTTCCTACGATACTGTAAAATATAGGAGAAGGGCTATAACTAAATTTAATTTTAAGCATTTTTTATTTTTTTGTTAGTATCTTGAGAAAATTTTCCGTAATCTCACAAATTGCACAAATCTTAAGGTATTGACTGTAGTCATATATACATATATTTGAAATTGATTGCAAAAACCTAGTAGTTACATATAAAAATATGTACTATTTATTTTACTTCTTCATTTTTTACATATTTTACTGTTTAATATACATATTTTGAATATTTCTCTAAAAATAGTAATTTAGAAATAAAATAAGTTTCTCAATGCAAAAAAAATTGTCTTAAATTTACATATTGCATGTTAATTTTATTGGTTTTAATAGGGAAGTAAATTAGTGTTATCTTGATTAGACTATTTTCTGGAATACTAAATTCTTGAATGCCCTACAGTCTCAACGAAACGACTTAAATGTTGTCTAGACTTAAATATTATCTCGACTAGACTAATATCTGTAATAGGTTATTGTCTCTACTATAGTGTCAACTACACCAAAGACTGTAATATAAAGATGTTGCACTTTCATATATTGATTTGCCGAATGGTCGTTTTGAAAAATCCCATAAAAAATAGAGAATACCGCTTTTAGTCTAATTCGGAAACAACTAAGGCACACACACGTGCTCATGAAATGTATGTTTGTAAGTTTATGCGTTTTTCATTGTCTCAAATTTCACTTTTGATAGAAAAAAAATGTATGGAGTGCAATAAATTTATATTATAGAGTTTTTGACTACACTTTAGTCTTGGTTATATTCACGGGTCGTTGCAAAGAGAACAGAACAAATAATAGTCGGCAGAGTTGCCGTTTTTTATACTTTTAACTTAAATGGGTATTTCTTTTTCAATGCGTAGTTCTAACGTTTTGAAAAGAAAAAGTTTTCTACTCCATTTTTGTTTTTCTATAGAATATTTTTTTATCAAAAATTTTTCTATAGAAATTTTTTTATCAAAAATTTTTCTATAGAGAATTTTTTTATCAAAAATTTTTCTATAGAAAATTTTTTTATCAAAAATTTTTCTTTAGAAAATTTTTTTATCAAAATTTTTTTTATCAAAAATTTTTCTATAGAAAATTTTTTTATCAAAAATTTTTCTATAGAAAATTTTTTTATCCAAAAATTTTTTATCAAAAATTTTTCTTTAGAAAATGTTTTTATCAAAAATTTTTTTATAGAAAATTTTTTATCAAAAATTTTTCTATAGAAATTTTTTTATCAAAAATTTTTCTTTAGAAATTTTTTTATCAAAAATTTTTCTATAGAAAATTTTTTTATCAAAAATTTTTCTATAGAAAATGTTTTTATCAAAAATTTTTTTATAGAAAATTTTTCTATAGAAAATTTTTTATCAAAAATTTTTCTATAAAAAATTTTTTATCAAAAATTTTTCTATAGAAATTTTTTTTATCAAAAACTTTTCTATAGAAAATTTTTTTTATCAAAAATTTTTCTATAGAAAATTTTTTTATCAAAAATTTTTCTATAGAAAATGTTTTTTCAAAAATTTTTCTATAGAAAATTTTTTTATCAAAAGTTTTTTCTATAGAAATTTTTTATCAAAAATTTTTCTATCAAAAATTTTTTTATCAAAAATTTTTTTATCAAAAATTTTTTTATCAAAAATTTTTTTATCAAAAATTTTTTTATCAAAAATTTTTCTATAGAAAATTTTTCATCAAAAATTTTTCTATAGAAAATGCTTTTATTAAAAATTTTTCTATAGAAAATTTTTTTTATCAAAAATTTTTTCTATGGAAATTTTTTTATCAAAAATTTTTCTATAGAAAATTTTTTTATCAAAAATTTTTCTAGAGAAAATTTTTTTATCAAAAATTTTTCTATAGAAATTTTTTTTATCAAAAACTTTTCTATAGAAAATTTTTTTTATCAAAAATTTTTCTATAGAAAATTTTTTTATCAACAATTTTTCTATAGAAAATTGTTTTATCAAAAATTTTTCTATAGAAAATGTTTTTTTCAAAAATTTTTCTATAGAAAATTTTTTTATCAAAAATTTTTCTATAGAAAATGTTTTTATCAAAAATATTTCTATAGAAAATTTTTTTTAGCAAAAATTTTTCTATAGAAAATTTTTTTATCAAAAATTTTTCTATAGAAAATGCTTTTATTAAAAATTTTTCTATAGAAAATTTTTTTTATCAAAAATTTTTTCTATGGAAATTTTTTTATCAAAAATTTTTCTATAGAAAATTTTTTTATCAAAAATTTTTCTAGAGAAAATTTTTTTATCAAAAATTTTTCTATAGAAAATTTTTTTATCCAAAAATTTTTTATCAAAAATTTTTCTTTAAAAAATGTTTTTATCAAAAATTTTTTTATAGAAAATTTTTTATCAAAAATTTTTCTATAGAAATTTTTTTATCAAAAATTTTTCTTTAGAAATTTTTTTATCAAAAATTTTTCTATAGAAAATTTTTTTATCAAAAATTTTTCTATAGAAAATGTTTTTATCAAAAATTTTTTTATAGAAAATTTTTCTATAGAAAATTTTTTATCAAAAATTTTTCTATAAAAAATTTTTTATCAAAAATTTTTCTATAGAAATTTTTTTTATCAAAAACTTTTCTATAGAAAATTTTTTTTATCAAAAATTTTTCTATATAAAATTTTTTTATCAAAAATTTTTCTATAGAACATTTTTTTATCAAACATTTTTCTATAGAAAATTTTTTTATCAAAAATTTTTCTATAGAAAATTTTTTTATCAAAAATTTTTTCTATAGAAAATTTTTTTATCAAAAATTTTTCTATAGAAAATTTTTTATTAAAAATTTTTCTATAGAAAATTTTTTTATCCAAAAATTTTTCTTTAGAAAATGTTTTTATAGAAAATTTTTCTATAGAAAATTTTTTATCAAAAATTTTTCTATAAAAAATTTTTTATCAAAAATTTTTCTATAGAAAATTTTTTATCAAAAATTTTTCTATAGAAAATTTTTTTATCAAAAATTTTTCTATAGAAAATGTTTTTATCAAAAATTTTTCTATAGAAAATTTTTTTTAGCAAAAATTTTTCTATAGAAAATTTTTTTTAGCAAAAATTTTTCTATAGAAAATTTTTTTATCAAAAATTTTTCTATAGAAAATTTTTCTATCAAAAATTTTTCTATAGAAAATTTTTTTTAGCAAATATTTTTCTATAGAAAATTTTTTTATCAAAAATTTTTCTATAGAAAATTTTTCATCAAAAATTTTTCTATAGAAAATGCTTTTATTAAAAATTTTTCTATAGAAAATTTTTTTTATCAAAAATTTTTTCTATGGAAATTTTTTTATCAAAAATTTTTCTATAGAAAATTTTTTTATCAAAAATTTTTCTAGAGAAAATTTTTTTATCAAAAATTTTTCTATAGAAATTTTTTTTATCAAAAACTTTTCTATAGAAAATTTTTTTTATCAAAAATTTTTCTATAGAAAATTTTTTTATCAACAATTTTTCTATAGAAAATTGTTTTATCAAAAATTTTTCTATAGAAAATGTTTTTTCAAAAATTTTTCTATAGAAAATTTTTTTATCAAAAATTTTTCTATAGAAAATGTTTTTATCAAAAATATTTCTATAGAAAATTTTTTTTAGCAAAAATTTTTCTATAGAAAATTTTTTTATCAAAAATTTTTCTATAGAAAATTTTTTTATCAACAATTTTTCTATAGAAAATTTTTTTTAGCAAAAATTTTTTTTAGCAAATATTTTTCTATAGAAAATTTTTTTATCAAAAATTTTTCTATAGAAAATTTTTTTATCAAAAATTTTTCTATAGAACAATTTTTTATCAAAAATTTTTCTATAGAAAATTTTTTTATCAAAAAGTTTTCTATAGAAAATTTTTTTATCAAAAATTTTTCTATAGAAAATTTTTTTATCAAAATTTTTTTTATAGAAAATTTTTTTATCAAAAATTTTTCTGTAGAAAATTTTTTTATCAACAATTTTTCTATAGAAAATTTTTTCTTCAAAAATATAGCAATATTTTTTTTTAGCAAAAATTTTTGTATAGAAGATTTGAACAATTTTTGATGTAAAAATATTTTGATCGAAAATTTTACAGAAAAATATTTTTATCGAAAAATTTTCTATAAAATCTTATTTTTACAGTTTGCGGGTTATCCTTCAAATTGTTTGCTATTTTTTTAAAGGCCATAACGGATATTTTAAGGAAACTTATAGTCTCATCTAATCAAATGTCTTAACTAAATTATTGTCTCGACTGGACTTGTGTCTCAAAAAGACTATTGTCTTTCAAAATTACAATAGTTCCAACTTATCTATTCTCTGTACTAGACTAAAGTCTCCACTAAATCATTGTCTCAAATGAACCTATTGTGTACACTACACTTTTCTCTAGACTTAGCTATTGTCTTGACTACACTTTGTGCTTTGAAATACTAAAACGTGTTATCTCAATAAGATTGTTGTCTCGACTAAATTGAATCGATTATACTTTAACTATCAAGTGAACTATATTTCCGACTAGACTATAGTGTCTACTTGACTATTGTCCCCACTAGATTATTATGCCGACTATTCCACTGTAGCCACTGACTATTGAACTGTATATGCTATATTCTCAAGGCCATTCCGACAATAATATTGTGTGGGTTAGAATATCGTTTAGACTAGAATTTTGTTACGACTAAACTATTGTCTGTACTAGACTAAACTATTGCCTGTAGTAGACTAAACTATTGTCTTGACTACATTTTTTTTTTGTTCTTTAAAATACTAAAATGTTATCTCAAATAGATTATTGTCTCGACTAAATTGCATCAACTATACTTTTAATTTGACTATTCTGTCCGAGACTATAGTATCGACAAGATTATAGTCTCGGCTACTCCATTGTCCCCACCATCCTCTTGATGTGACCTTACAATTGCCAAGACTATACTAAAGTCTTGACTAGTCCATAGTCGTGACGAAAGTGTAATCTCGACTTAGTTATCGTCTTGACACAGTTATTGTCTCGACTTAGTTGTTGTCTCGGCTAAACTAAAGTCTTAACTAGAGTATTGTCGCTACAAAATTTTGCTAAGATTGAATGGAATTTGTGATCTCGACTAGGCTAGTGTCTCGTCACTTTCTAATACAAATCATGATATCTTTTTATACCGATTATATAATATAATACTTTCAAAACTTAACTTAATTCATTCACTCTTATTCATTATGTTCATTATAATTGCGCAAATAACTGCATTTCTGATTTAAATTTGAAAATTTAATTGTAACTAACATAAAATTAAATTTGTTTGTCTCCCTTTTGTCTTATTTCAGTGCTTCCTCCTTCAACAGCCACATCAACAGCAGCGGCATCATCGCAGCATCATCATCATCACCACCATCAGCATCATCAATCTCATAATACACTGCGTGATTCCTATAAAATGCAAGAAAATATGGAGCCCCAATCAACAGCCGCCACCACAACAACAACAAAAACGTCACGTTCCAAACAGCGTCTAATCAAAGTTGACTTGTCATTGTTGCAGGTAAATAATTATTATCTTACACTAGATTCAATTGTAGATTTAATTAAATTATATTGTTGCTGTCTCTCTTATTTATTAGATGAAATTTTAGATATTGATGATTATGTATTTAATGCAATAATTTACAGTTAACTTCAGAATATTTCAAATTTGTTAGTACTCCCTATTATTTGTTGGGCATTTGGAAGTAAATATTTAAAAACATTTCAAGATTCAAAAAAGAAAAAAAATCCAGAAGCAAACACATTTTCCCTTATTACTATTACAAGTTGTTTTCAAAATTATATTAGATATTCATGACATATTAAAGCTAGAAGATCAAATGATGGATGAAAGGTAAGAGTGATTAGTCTTCTTGGACTATAGTCTTGATTGGACTATAGTAACGATAAGTTTAAAGTATCGAGTAATCTTAAGTCCCGGCTAAACTATTGTCTCAACTTGACTACAGTTCCAAATACATAACCCATACTTTCAAATTTACTTTACTTCCGACTAGACTATAATATCTACTTGACCATTCTACAGTCCCACTACCATAGACTATAATCTTTAGGCTATTGTCCCAACTAGAATATTGTTCCAAATAAATTGCCATTACTTGGTTTTGAATCATTTTTAGTGACGCCATCTATCGAAAATTAATCTCAACTACTTAGAAAACTCCGTCGACTCATGCACAACAACTTTGTTCAAGATCATAGCATGAACAAATGCACTGTTTACGATTTAATTCATTTTGTGCAATTTTCGGTGGCGCCACCTATCCGAAATTGATGAATTGAAAAAGATCATTGCATGATCAAATACACAGTTTACGTTTTAATTCATTTTAAGAAATTTTCATTTATAGAGTTTATACAATACATGGAAATTATATTATATAACTAGCTAATTTTACCCGGCTTTGCCCGGGTTAGTAGTTAAAGTTATTAACTTATTACTATGTTAACACTTTCTTTAAAAATGAACAATTATGAAAAATTTTTATTAATTTTTTAATTGAATCCTTTATTAATGTATTTGCATATGTATTTAATTGACTTATCAAACACCAATCATATTACCAATATTCGTGCATCCGTTTTTCTATTTTAGATATATTAAAAAAAGAGGTCGTGAAAGTGGGCATGGTAAATTTTTCTTAATGTGTAATCCTAACTTGGACTAAAAAAAAACATTTACAAAGAAATGTCTTTATTGGTCTAGCCGTTCTCAAGATATACAATTTAAAAAAAGGGGGAATTTTATCCACATTTTCCAATTCCCAGGTCCCCGTTGGAACATTTTCAAAAATTTGAAACAGCGAAAATCTATCCTTTAGTATACAAATATCCACATATAAAACTTTAATTAATTACATTACATCGTTTTCATCTTATCATTCATATTTGTCATTTTTAATAAATGACTTATATGGGAGGAGTCACGCCCATTTGAGATTTCCAAAAAAAAGCGTAGCCTATTTTACCCACCGGTAACTTCTTTTATACTGTAAAAATTAAAGAAAAATCGGTCGACTCGGTCATCCATATTTGTAATTTTTAATATATGAGTTATATGGGAGGGGTCACGCCCACTTGAGATTTCAGAAAAAAAATTTGCTTATTTTAACCACCGGTCACACCTTACAATACTGTCAAAATTTCAGAAAAATCGGTCCGCTCTTTCATCTATATTTGTCATTTTTAATATATGAGTTATATGGGAGGGGTCACACCCACTTGAGATTTCTGAAAAAAACTCTTGTCTATTTTAACCACCAGTCACACCTTACCATACTGTCAAAATTATAGAAAAATCGGGCCTCTCGGTCATCCATATTTATCATTTTCAATATTTTAATGTCACGCCCACTTGAGATTTCAGAAAAAAACCTAGACTATTTTAACTACCGGTCACACCCGACTTATATGGGAGGGGTCACTTGAGATTTGAAAAAAAAAATCTGGCCTATTTTAACCACCGATCATACCTTACCATACTGTAAAAATTTCAGAAAAATCGGGCCGCTCTGTCACCCATATTTGTCATTTTTAATATATGAGTTATATGAGAGGGGTCACGCCCACTTGAGATTACGAAAAAAAATTTGTCCTATAGTCACCACCGGCCAGAAAAATCAGTCCGTTAGTTTCGGAGATCCTTCCCAACATACAAACAGACAAACAGACGCGGACATTTTTTTATAGATATAGATAGATATGTAAATATAAAAAATTTCCATCGATTTTATAAACACTTAAAAACTACTAAATAATTTGTTACAAAAAATGTGACAAATGAAGAACCGCTCAACCAATTTTAGGCAAAATTCGCATAAACCATCTACTAAATAGCCAAAACAAAGCCTTAAAATTTGTCCCGTTCTTGAGTTTTATAATTACAACGAAAAGTAGCATTAATTTTTATATATTAAGTTAAGTCCAGTGTCTCGGCTAAGCTAATATTCCGGCTAACTATTGCTTAATTAATTATAACTTAATTATTGTTCTCTCTAAAATATTGTATCTTTGTGACTATTATCTCGACTAGACTCTTTCCTAACTATTCTAATCCTAGAATATTGTATATAATTGACTTACCGAACTATATCTCGACAAACCTATGTCTCTACTAGAATATTGTATCGTCTTAATTGCTGTTCTGACTAGATTATTGTTTCTATTTATTTATTTCCAATTAGTCTTTACTTGACTGCAGTCCCGACAAGTCGACATTTTATTGTATATACTATAAGCCAATGTCTGGACTAGGCTAATTTTCCGACCAACTAGAGCCTTGGCTAATTTAATGTGTTGACTAAATTATTTGTCTGTACTAAAATATTGTTCTTAGACTATTGTCTTGACTATCAGGTATGTGATGGAAAACGATCGTTTTCAAATCGATCGATCTGCTATACCGCCGTGGTATAGCAGATTAGTCATCCGCCTAGCATACTAGAGGTCCCAAGTTCAATCCCCGGCCAGACCCACTTGAGAAGATACATTTTCAAAAAAGCGGCGGTTCACCTCAAAACTCAGCTAGCCACTGGTTATTGAGTATTAGACTATGTAAAACTTCTCTAACTAATGCATTTACCATTCAGAGCCGGAGTTAAAACGTGGATCCTTTTCAATGAGTCTAAAAAAATAAAATCGGATGCAGCTCATTATCTGAGAGAAGTACCTCCTTGTCTCAGCTACACCATAGCGCAACCTATGGTCTGACTAGTCTACAGCATCAACTGGACTATACTGTCGTTTGGATTATAATCTCCTATAGACTTTTATTTTATCTGGATTATTATCCCTATAACCTAGCCAAGACTATAGCTATTCTACAGAATAGATTAAACAAGAGAAATGAAGGTTGGAAATGAAGGTTGAGCGCTACAAACCCAAGTGCAAACAAGTAAGAAAGCTCTATAGTCGGTCAAGCCCGACCATACGATACCCTTCACCAATAAGGTCAAAGGTGTTATTTTTCCTGTATAAAGACAAATATTTGCTTAATTTTGCCATCATACAAACATTTTCTCAAAACTTATATATTTAACCTGTTTCCGTCATTTGGACTTATATGAAAGCTAAGGTCAAATGTGGACCGATGGCAAATTGATTACAGTTGTTACAAAAATTATGTATGCAAAAAATATACTCAAAATGTTCATTATCTTTAGATTTACGAGCGTTTTAGTGATTTTTTGTCTCATTTAGTGCGTTTTTGAGTTTGTATGGGAGCTATGGTCAAATGTGGACCAATTTCAACGAAATTTGGTACAGTGATTTAAGTTTATATAAGCAGTATTTGTTTTAAATTTCATGAAAAAATATTGATATTTGTGGCCAATATATCAATTCCGGGAAGTGGGACCTATGGGAGGTACCATAAATAATGGACCGATTTTGACCAATTTCAATAGCCATGGTCCCATTATCAAAAAAATGATCTGTGCCAAATTTCAAATTATCTTTAGAATTGCGACCTGTAGTTTGATTCAAGGTTTACATGGGGCTCCAGCCAGCCAGCCAGACGGACGGACATCGCTAAATCGACTCAGAAAGTGATTCTAAGCCTATTGGTATACTAAAAGGTGGGTCTAAGACAAATATTTCTATGCGTTACATACATCAGCACAAACTTATAATACCCTTTCCACCTATGGTGGTGAAGGGTATAAAAACCAACCTAATGATCGTGAAAGCTGAATGTCTTAGGTATGGATATTCAGCTGTTGAGCTGTTGAAATCGGGTCAGATGATCACAGGGGGTCTGTTCCGAAGACAATTAATTCGCTTGAAAAGAGCAATCAACAAAACCAGATACGAGGACATAATCTTCCAACATGACAACGATCGGTCACTTGTTGCAAGGCCGGTAAAAAAACTACTTAGAAAACAGTAGATGGGAAGTTTTGGCTTATCCGCCTTATAGCCCAGACCTTGTCCCTTCGGACTACCATTTGTTTCGATCGATGTCAGAAATTGGCTTGATTTATTATTTACGTCAAAGCCGGGGCATTTCTTAAGGCGCTATCTAAGCTAGACTATTGCTTTGACTAGACTACTTACTCATAGACAGTACTCCCGACAAAACTATTATTATCTTGACTTTAAAGGGGATCATTATTAGATCATTAGTCCAACTTGTCCATGGTCTTAACAATTTATTATTTCGAATATATTGTCTCGAATTTTTAAGCCCGATTGTGCAAAGTTCACTACTACTACAATAGTTCTTCCCCTAGTTTTCTTGAATGTTTCTGTTGATGTTGTTATTCTGTTTATGTCTATAAGAAGAGCAACATGTTTCTGTTATTTGCTGTAAAAAGTATAGCACCATTTTTCTCTTTTATCTACATTCTCTCTCTCTCTGTCTCTGTTACTGTGAACTTCAGATAACCTATTTGTAGCGTGTTCTTGATCATGTGAGAATGTTTTGGAACATACATGAACTTTCGTAAGCCAAATTGTTCGTTTAATCAACGACATCAGGGGCCAAATTACCGCATTCGATATCGATCGAAAACTCAGACTTTTAAGCGAATATTGTGAAGTATACTTTAGGGATGTTCAAAGTTACTTCGATGCAAAAAGTTTATTGAAATTTGGTATCTATTTTAATACGTTTTTAAAAATATATAGTTCAATTAAAACTCTTTTACTATTGTTCATCTTTTGGCAAATTACTTTAATAAAAATATAGTAAACAGTGCATCATTTAAATAATTTTGATTATCCTTAAAGTATGCTATACAAATGTTTTAAAAATATCTAAGATTTCGATCGATATCGAATGCCGTTGGCCCCAGCTCTTTGTTTACGTCTCCAGAAAATGCTAGAAACTCTCTTCTCTACTATATAAGGCCGATGGACGAGTATTGTAGGAACAGTTTTAATTGAGACGCGTATAAGAGAACAGTATGTGAATATTTGTAAAGCACTTTTGTGAAGTTTGTTTACAGTTTTTGTGAAAGTGTGTTTAAAGTGATTATCTCTAAAAATATAACTTTGTAAAACTACATAAAGTGTTTTAATTTTGTTTTCGGTTATTTGCAAAAAGAATTCCTTCCACGTTTTTAAAGGAAAAACGTAACAATATTATAGACTTAGCTAGACTATTGACTTTAATAGACTTCTTTCGACGAAAATGTACTCTCTAGAGCAGCTAGGGGCACCATTTCTATTTTCATATTACCAATGGTAGGAGTTGTTGTTGTTGTTGTCATACAAGTTAATCAAGGACGTTTCCTTGATATAAAAAAAGTCGCTGTCAGGCCACATAGGTGACCTGACAGCTTGTGTACTCACACAACCGTTTAATAAAACACAAGTTCAGTATTCGGAGTCAGAACTCTGATTGATTTTATTATTCTTAATTTGATTAATTATAACTTCTACAATAACTTAACTTATTGTGGGAAAATGCTTATTATGCTGTTTTACATACTTTAGTTTATCGAGCATTTTCAATACGGATCATATTGCAACACGCGCAGACATTTATTGCGTTGGTTGCATTATGATTTCACAATAAAGTTCAATATACTATTTCTATGTCATACTTAAGTTAGTTAGGGAATAATTGGGGTGTTAACTCCCCCCCGTTTAAATATCAGCGTCCCGCTGATTAAGCGATAGTTTCGGTGGATTGTATGGCTGGAATTTCAATTGTTGTAAAAATTCTTCTCCACAGAATAATAATAATGATTCCAATTATAACCAGTAAGAAATAGCCTGTTAACTGCGACCAGAATGAGAGATGCAAATGATATTTTAGGTAGCCAATATGTTCAATATTCTTTTCGTGGAGTTCGTGCAAGAATTTCACATCAAGCTTACGTTCCTTTTCGTACACATTGGCGAGTAAAGGAGGTAGAGCCTGTGTAGTGGTTATTTTTCGATTTTCGAATATTCTTTCTCCAATTCTAATTGTTTCATTAAAAAATTTTATTAGGTACGTTCCTTCTAGACTTCTTTCATTCTTTTGCGAGTAAATAATACCTTTGAAATTGGTTAAATATATAAGATCGGCTTCTAATTGTTCAACTACAACCTCTTTGTTTGACAGAAAAGTACAATTTGCATTGATACCTCTCAATATTTTTGACAAGCAGTCATCACTATTAAGCTCCTTTAGCTGTTGTGTATTGCAAATTGTCGTATTACTGATCGTCATGCAGCTAGTTTTAATGCCATAAACGTTGTCGTGGTTCAACAGGACTGAATTATATTTTAAGTCAAGTTGCCTGTTTTGAATAATTGCTGCTTTTATCGTAATTCTCTCAAATTTGTTTGGGTTCACTTTCGGTATTGAAAGAACGTATAGTAGAGATGTTCCATTCGAAAAAATACTAGGCTTTCCGTATTCAATAGCCTCAACCTCATTGTTGTATGGCAATGAATCTACTTCAGACAATATTCGGTGGATTTCTTCCATATCTAGAAGATTGGTATTGATTATTCCACTTTTAGCTAGCTGACAAGCTCGCACAACTTCTTCGATATCCTCCTTTACAATAAGGAGCTGATTTAATGACTTCATTGTAAATTCTTCTGCTTCAGACTTTGATATTTTGTTATTAAAGCTTTTAATCAAATCATTCATTTTATTAATGGTTTTATCAGTTGCATCAAATAGCTTATTATTTATAGCATATTGGTGCTCATTATTGTCTATTAATCTTTCCTGGCTTTGTAATATTTGATTCCAGTCTGCTGCGTCTGGATTCCCAGCAATCCATTTCCATGCTGAACCAATCCAATCTATAGATCTCTTAGTTCTTTTTATACTTTTAATTGAATTTAATCGATCGTAGGACTTTTGAAGGTAGTATTTAAAAGCCTCTTTGTTAAGTTCATTGTCTTCTATAGATAAAAAGACCTCAGCAGTGGTATTAAGTATTCCTTCAATTTTTTCAAGATTTATAATATGAACCATATTAAAATAGCCATTTACTATCCACCCTTCTCCATGTTTGACTGTCACAATTGGTGACTGGTATTCAAATACCTGGTAGGCACCAACGATGGGGAGTAATAAGAGTATGCTTAAGTGATAAAAATTAAAATAAGACAAAATTTAACTAATTGTTTAAAGTTTAAAATTATATGATTAATATATAGATTTTCCCACTTTTATGTATAAATTAACATGATCATAATTTGGTAACAAAGACATTATTTTTTTTAAGATTTTTTCCAATTTTTTATGTAATTTGTTAAGTTTTGGCTTATTGCCTTATTGGATTACAAAATAAAAGAAAACAAATTTATTAACTACAGATTTTCAACTTTACTTATTTAAAAAATTTTTTTTTTTTTTTTTTTTTTTTTTTTTTTTTAATAAATTTATTAACTATATATTTTTTACTTCTACTTTAATTATTTTTATTTTTCTCTTAATTAGGTGTCTCCAGTACAGGTTTCTTAAGCTGAGACTTATGGTATTTCCTTCCCTTGTTCGTGAAAAATGTTACCCGATTATCCTTGGAAACTTTATGTCGTTTATAAAGCGGCTTATGTTTAGGTTTAATTTGCTTGTCCCTTATAAGGACATTTTGATTCTCTTCTAAGCTTATTGGAACCGATCTATTCCTATTTAACCGTTCATTCGTGGCTTTTTGATTCTTTTCAATAAGTCCCCGAATGTCTTGGTTTACCTGATCACGGAAGTTAACCAATTCTTGATAATTAAACCTTTCAGATCTATTAAAAAATATGTCGGAAGGTTTCTTTTTAATAACCGAATGTATCGTGTTATTGTATCGATCTACAGCAAGGTAAATCTTGTCTTTTGGATTGAGGTTCTTTATTTCCATAGAAATGCAACGATAAATCTCTATTAGTGTTGAGTGAAATCTCTCCACCTGTCCATTAACCTCACTTTTCTGAGTAGGTGTTAGGTAAAACTCAATGTTAAGAGATCTAATAAAATTCAATATTGTAGGAGTTAGGAAGCCTCTTTCGTTATCCGACACTATTATACGTGGAACTGTAAAGTAATGAAGAACTTTAGCTAATTTACCTCTTAAGTGAATTGCAGAACGGTTCCTTATATGAAAAAGTTTTGCAAACTTTGAAAACTTATCAATGCAACTAATGAACTTAAAACCTTGAATTTCAAATATATCAACATGCAAAATTTCGCAAGGATACGTAGGGATAGGGGTTGGATGCAACTTTGGCTTAGTGGGTTGTCTCTCATACTTATTTAGCTTGCATATTTCGCAATTTTTGGTATAATTGTAAATAAGGCTCCTCATATGAGGAAAGTAATACTTTTCCAAAATTTGTAAACCGTTTTCTTTAGGATTGCGATGAGCCCTCTTATGCTCATTTTCTATTATTTCACAAACTTTTTCTGGATTAGTGATATCCTCTACGACTCGTTGGGTGATTCTCAGTTTATATGACATGAAATGATTTAGGTATACCCTATTTAATAATGGAATGAAACATTCAGGGATTTTTATGCCGTTCACGCATCTTGGATTTAAACACTTTTTAAGCGTTTCTATCAACGATTGGGAAGAGATTTGGTCTAAGTTAGCATGATGTCTAGTAACTCCTGGATGTGGCTTTATACTACTGTGTAACTCTTTGCCCTGTCGTATTATAATTTGGTTCTTAAAAACGTTTATAGGAGCTTCCACGTGAGCAATTAAATCAGTGGAATCTTGTTGGGCACTATGCGCAGTACCGTCATCCCCCTCATTGGCCGTTATAGTTTCGGAATCACCTTCCGAGGCAGTAATTGTATTATCGCTAAGCAAAAAAACTTGATTAAGATTTGATCCTAATCTAGATAAAGCGTCAGCCACGACATTCGATTTTCCGGGTTTGTATATTAGTTCGTAATTGTATTCCTCAATCCTAGCTTTCCATCTCTTCAACTTAGCGTTGTGATTTTGATTTCCTAAAGCATAGGTAAGCGGTTGATGGTCAGTGAAGATTTTTACTTTTTTTGCACCGTAAAGGTAAGACCGTAAATTATCTAGGGCCCAAACAATGGCCAACATTTCTTTCTCATTGGTCGCATAATTTTCTTCAGCCGTTTTTAGCGAACGAGAAATGAATGCTATAGGCTTATCTGCACCTGCAGTATCCTGAGATAAAACTGCTCCAATAGCATAGTTGGAAGCATCAGTAGTCAAATTAAAAGGACGATCAAAATCTGGGAATGCCAAAACTTCGGATGACACTAATAAGATTTTCAATTCGTTGAAAGCCTCGAGTGCCTCCTCCGTTAGTGTAACAGGTATTTTCTTAGACCTATTAGCCTTTACCTGGGCGTTTTCGCCACGTGTTAGATTAGTCAAAGGTTTGGCAACCTTTGCATAGTCTCTGATAAACTTTCTATAATAGGAAGTCATACCGAGAAAACTTTTTAAGTCCTTTAATGTGCTAGGCGGAGCTAGATTTTGTATTGCTTCAACTTTCTGAGGATCTGCTCGTATTCCGTCTTCTGAGACAATATATCCTAAAAAGGATACTTTTGTTTGGAGGAAGTGGGTTTTTTCTAGATTCACCTTAAGTTGAGATTCTAATAATTTTTCAAATATGGTTTCTACATTCTTCAAATGGTCATCAACATCACAACCATAGACAATGATATCGTCTATATACACATAGCATATCTTCCCGATGTGTTCTTTTAATACATCGTCAATCATCCTTTGGAAAATAGACGGTGCATTTTTCAATCCAAAAGGCAGACGCAAAAATTCAAATTTTCCATTTAGGGTGGAAAAGGCCGTTTTGTGGATATCAGATTCTTTCATCGGAATTTGATGAAAACCAGAGGTCAAATCCAAAGTTGTAAAATATTTGGCCTTGCCTAAGCTCGCTAAAGTCGAATTGATATCCGGTATTGGATAAGTGTCAGAAATGGTAACTGAATTTAACCTTTTGAAGTCAATAACCATTCTATATTGTTTTTCCCCATTCGGCTTTGGCTTTTTGGGTACAACCCATATTGGAGAATTATAAGGGCTGCTTGAGGGTCTTATTATATTTTGGGTTAACAATTCCGAAATTTGCTCTTCTACAATTGGGCGCATATTTGCAGGATAGGGATAGCTTTTGGTGTAGATAGCCTCATCGGTAGTAGTTTTAATTTCTGCTCTTATAGTGGTAGTGACCATTTCACCTGCTTCAAGTGGACCAAATAATTCGCTGTATTTATCAATTAATTTTTTTATTTTAGGAACCACCTCTTGTGGGAGATCTTGGGATATAAAATTAATCTCCTGAGAAAATTTCTCATTGAGGGGCAGAACTGTGCCTGAATTAAGAGTCAATGTATTATTTTCTCTGTTGATAATAGCTCCTAAAGCTTTAAGGGTGTCGTCGCCTATAATACCATCAAACGTTCCGAGACCAGGAAGTATATAAAATGTTATATTATCTTTAATACCTATTGATTCAAAAAATTTTCCCTGTACCTTCTTATCAATTTCTAATGTTCCTCCAGCTGTTTTTATGGAAACCGGTTCTTTTAGCTGAGTGCCCGTGTCACATAAATGAGAAGACACGAAGTTTTTGTTAGCACCGGTGTCTATGAGGAATTTTAAGGGCACTCCAGTTTTAGTTACTATTTTTAAGTATGGAACACTGGAAGGGAGGCCCCCGTCATAAAATTTATTTCGGGAACGATTTCATCACTTCCTTGTATTTCTTCATTACCATACCCTGCGTATTCGTCATCTGCAAAACTGTCAAGAGAAGGAGGACGATGTTCCATAAATGTGTTAAAGAGTTTTTGTCGTTTAAACGGATTCCTAAAATTGTCTGATCTGGAATTCCTAAAATTGTCTGATCTTGAACCCATTTTGGAAACCGAAGGTCTATTCATGTAATTCACTGCTCTCGATTGCATGGAATTATCTACCTCCATTTTCTCAGCTGGTTTCGGCCCTAGAGGCCTTGTCGGCAATGGTCCAGGTACCGAAGAATTATTCCACGGTCTAAAGTTCCTTCCTTGAAACTTGTTATATGGCCTTGGTGGTAATTGTGGTCTATACTCAGATCGCGGCATTACATTCATTGGGGCAGTTACTTGATTCCTATTAATTGGATGGAAATTCGTACTTCTTAAAGTCAAGTTCTCCATTTCCAGACACATAGCATACGCTTCTGGTAGGGTCTTGGGTCTTTGTACTATCAGTAACCTCGAAAGCTCTCCATTTAAACCACGAATGAAAACGTCTAATGCTCTATTACGATAAGTCTCGATCAGGGCATCTACGGTTTCCTTAGAGTAACTCTCCGTTCTAATCTTATTTATAATAAGAGAGAATTGGCGGTTGACGGTTGCGTAAAATTCGTCAATTCTAGAGGTTCGCTGCGTCAACTGGTTTAGTTGATGCTCAAGGGTGCTAACATCCCTCTTGTCCGCGTAATGGAGTGACAAGCATTCCTTCATTTTGAGCCAGTCCGGTTCAAAAACATTATAAGACACAAGTGCCGTATCAGCACTTCCTCGTATCTTCTGCCGAATGCTTTGCAATATTGCCCTGTACAAGGGCTTATTTCGGACTAACTCGTAGTCACGCAAAATGGACTCCACACTGTGGATCCACGAAACATAATGAGTGGGATTGCCATCAAAAGGTTGCAATTCCTTCACTCGGTCAGGCAATTGCGATATTTCCTTGAGTTCGAATTCAGTTCGAGGAGCTGGAGGAGGTTGAGGGCTAAACTCCAGTTGAGCGGGACCCTGCTCCATCTCCCTAACCTTAGCTTCCAAAGCTTTCACCTGAGCCAGAGTCGCATTGAGAGCTCCGGTCATTTCGAGGACTTGTTTTTGCAAAGCTTCCATTATTAGATTTTTAGATTCTTACCTTTTTGGACACTTCCGTAAAAAGTTTTTCAGAGCAAATATAAAATAGGAACAGATCAGTATCTAAACAAAATTTCGTAAAGTTTATAATAAAATAGAATTTAAATAATTAAGCTTTAATACGAGCACAAGGAACGAGTAACACTTTTAAACAAAGAAAGGAATGGTTTAAGGTGTCTACCTGAACATCAGTTATGGTGAAAGGTTTTGAAAAGAAATTGGTTTCTAAAATGAGATAAAAAATATTTTTTATAGTTTTAGTAATTATTTTCCTTTTTAATTAAACTTGGCTCGTGATAAAAGGTTGAGATTAACAAGAATTTATTTTTTTACTCAGTTTTTATTTAGTGGGAAGGTTATATATGTTGCCGTTGCATAGAAGAATCCTTCCTGCTTTGTCGTTAAATAATTTCTTAAATCTAAATTTCATTGTTACTTTAATTAATATTTTTGCAATTTTTTAAATATTGTAAATTCGTATTTTCGTATCTTACGATTTTATTATATATTTTTGCGTTGTATTATTTTCGTTTCTTATATAATTTGAAATACTTTAGTATTTCAAGATATTTTCATATATTTCATATCCTGCAATAATTTATAATTTGCAGTATTTTTTACATTTTAAGATCTTCTTTCTTAGAGGTATTTTCATATTTTCATCTCTTTCGTATTTAAATTTTTTTGTATATTTCTGTATTTTCATATTTTTATATATTAAATCCCTTGAGTGGAAGATTTTCCTTCCATTCTCCAAGGGTTTATCTTATAAATTATACGGTGCTGTTCATTATATTACTTTATATTATTTTATTATTTTTTTTATAATCCCTTGAGTGGAGGATCGCGTCATCCTTTTTCGAACGGCGTTCGCCGACGTACTAAGGCACGATTTATCTCACCCTGTGAATTTACCAACTTTGATCCTTAATTACCGGGCAAAAGGCGAGGTCTAATTCCCATTTAGTAGTGCAGGTTCTTATGTTGACTACAACTTACAGGATGTCCACTTAGTAGCGCGGGTTCTTATGTTTACTGCGACTTGTAGATGAGACCTTCCTTGGCCGTCTGTAATCTCACTTTCGTGAAAGGATATTGCGAAGGTAAATTGCACATTTTCCCAAAAGGATTGGCAATTACTATTTATTTTGTGACAGTTATTATTTTTTACGCGCTGGAGTGCTCGGAGTTCGAGATCGCAGCACGCTGAAACCCTTGGTTCCATATTTGTCACTTTTATTTTTATTATAGCACATTTTATAGAAGCGTACCTACTTATTTACGCTTTTTTTAACTTTTTAATTCATCCTTATTGTCTTAAGGACACCGAAAATTAAACGGGACTTAAATACAAAATTGTAAAATAATCAAAAACAAATAAAAATAATTTTGGACATTACCTTTTTCCATTTGACTTACGACGGCAACATTACCTTCCCACTTTTGGTTTTTTTAATAAATTTTTTTTTTTTTTTAATATTACTTTACTTTACTTTACTTTTTCACTTTTCCATTTTTTATTTTTTCTAAATTCGTTAATATATTTTTTTCCTTGTAGGTTTTACTTTTTTTTTTAATTTTTCCTTTTTTTTTCAATTTTAATAATTAATTAAATTTTTTTTTTTTTTTTTTTTAGAAATTTTATTCAAAGAATTCACATTTTCTCATTTTACTCAAATAACACAAAAAATTTAATTTTTCATTCACTTGTTTTTAACTAACTTTTTTTTTTTATTAAAATCCTTATTCCTTGTTTCACTGTTTTTTCACGAAGCCAAGTTTTTTTTTTTGTTAAGGATCCGGCACATCCTTTTCCGCGATTGGCCGGTCCCTGCTCGGGCGCCAGTTAATCAAGGACGTTTCCTTGATATAAAAAAAGTCGCTGTCAGGCCACATAGGTGACCTGACAGCTTGTGTACTCACACAACCGTTTAATAAAACACAAGTTCAGTATTCGGAGTCAGAACTCTGATTGATTTTATTATTCTTAATTTGATTAATTATAACTTCTACAATAACTTAACTTATTGTGGGAAAATGCTTATTATGCTGTTTTACATACTTTAGTTTATCGAGCATTTTCAATACGGATCATATTGCAACACGCGCAGACATTTATTGCGTTGGTTGCATTATGATTTCACAATAAAGTTCAATATACTATTTCTATGTCATACTTAAGTTAGTTAGGGAATAATTGGGGTGTTAACTTACATGTAATTTGTTATTGTGCTGCCCATCACTGCTCTAGAGTAATGTTTCGACTAAATTATTGTATCAACCAAACTATTGTCCCAACTATAATATTAACAAAACTATTGTCCCAACTACCTGAACGCTGATCGCTTTAATCCTTTTTACTGAATCCCACATGCCTATTTGTGTTTATACCTACCATCAAAAAGAATGGGTGGTATATTGAGATATAGAAGATGTTGGATACGAAGCGACAGTTCTAGTTGGTTTTAACTTAGTAAGCCCAGACTTATCTTGTTTATCCATCATCTCAACTGTGGGCATTAACCTCCTCGTGGTATCACTTGGGGAACTACTTTAACACCCGTTAATGTAGTGAGCTAACATGTGCCGCGAGTTCTCCCATAAGAATGATACAAACATTGGTCGGGCTAGTAACCCACTCCTGGAAAAAAACAATTACTATGAAAAAGCTTAAATTATAATAAAAACGGCCTCCCTAATGTTAGAAACTTCGTTGGAAATACCAAGTGGACGAAATTTTTAAAGCTTGGCACTCCGTTTGCAACTTCCTTAATATTGGCTCAAAAGGGATATATATTCTGAATCCTTATTAAATTCTAAGGCGATTGGACGACGGCGTCTGTCTGTCTGTTGAAGGGCACGCTAACGCCTGAACGAAAAGAGCTAGGTCACTGAAACTTGGCAAAGATATTCTTCATTTCTGGGAAAATGGAAAATTTGGTGTAGAAATTGGGCAAAATTGGTTCACATTCGATCATAGCTCCCATACAAAACACTCAAGGAAACAGTCTTAATTTCACCATAAATACACTGGAATGCCAATAAATGTTAAACTGTAATGGCTATGGCCACTAAATTTAGCACAAGAAAGTCTTATATGAATACCAACCAGTGTGCCAAATTTTGTTACAATCGGTCACCATTTGACCATAGCTCCCATATAAAAAACGGAAAAACAAAAATACAAAAATAAATGGGTGTTTATCTTCGTCTTTCCATCAGATAGACGCGATAGCTCCTTAACGAAAAGAGCTAGATGGACAAAATTTTGCAAAAGTATTTTCGATATCTTGAGAAAGTTGTGTATTGAAAATGGACGAAATCGGTTTACATTTAGTAAGAGTTTCCATATATTGAATACAATTGTAATATCTATGACGACTAAATTTAGAATAGAAAAGTTTTATGCAACCATTAGTCAGTACATCAAATTTTATAGGAATCGGTTTGACTATGGCTTTCAAATAAAAACCACTCCCGGAAACACAAAAAAAAAATTTGTTATATATTTTTTGTGTAAAGTAATAAATAAGCTTTATGTAAATACCAGCCAATGTATACAATTTTGTGACAATCGGTCCAGTTATATGTCGTCACCTGACACAAAAATTAGGCATTGATTTTTTGATTGATTATGGACTTACTTCGGTTGGAAGCATCAAAAATAACGAAAAAATTTTATGTTTACGTTAATTACGCCCTTTTGCATTTAAGACGACGATATGTATATATAACATCCCATTTTTAATATCCACAATTAAAAAAGTTTGCTGTTACATTCGGTATATTAAGATTGCATCTACGAAATTAGATAGCTATCAATGTTTAGTCCAGACTTTACATACGGTGGATGCATTACAAACTCTTAACAAATTTGAAAATAAAGTGGATAGAATACAATGAAAAATACACAAACAAACATACATGAGCCCGTGTGTGTGCCTTAGCTTTCTCTTATTGCATAATCGTCTCGTTTAGTTGTTTCCGAATTGGAGAAAAAGCTGTATACTTTTTTATGGGAGTTTTCAAAACGACCATACGGCAATTCAATGTATGAAAGTGCAACATCTTTATCTTATAGAGTCTTTGTTAAAACTATACCCAGTTATGAGACAAAATATTGTACATAGTAAATACCAGGGAAACCATTTAAATACTTTTATAAAGCTACTGCAACCGAATTTAGTCCAAAGATTTTGAATAAGCTGCACCCTTTACATATATGTGAGATATGTTTCTAAATTTAACAATTTAATGGTGGGTATATAAGATTCGGCTCTTACTTGTTTTGAATTTGATTGCGACATAATCCCCTTCATAGAACACATCATGACTTACAATTTAAAATTGCAAAAAAAATAACAATTATCTGCTACTATTTTATCCCGAAAATGTTATTAACAGTCTCCATTGTTCACAAACAAAAGAATATCAAATAATATTAAACTGTAAGATATCCGGAGGGATAAATATTAAATGTAATTTTCGCCACTTTGACAGTTGGATATGGAAATATATTTACTACAATTCTAGCACTAAAGTAAAGACCATAAAATCGTACTGGCTTTAAATCATACTGGCAAAAGTTTTTTAATTCAGGCCAACATTGTTTACCAACAAAAGCATGCGAAGGAAAAAAATTGACGTCAGGCAAAGGCGTTTACACTTGTAGGATTTGAAATAAAGTTTTGTATTGGAAGTTTTATGAGATAAAAGGATTTAAAGGGAAATTTCAAAAATGTGGGGAATGGGGGGAAGTTTAAGGTATTTGTTTTAAAATGTCAATGAATCACTGCTAGTGTAAATGTGCTCTTCTAAACATTGAAATGTTAGCAAAAGGTATATCGAATTAAATGAGACAGACAATCAATACAAAATTTACATATTAAAACAATTTTGAAACATATTGAATTTTGTAAATCCCAACAATAATGAGGATTCTAGTGCATTACAAAACTGAGCCAATTACACTAACCAAAGCTCATGAATATTTTACCTATTTGTATAGTGGCAATCAAGTCCATATTTGAAATCTATATCTATAAAAAAATGTCCGCGTCTGTTTGTATGTTGTTTGTTGGGAAGGATCTCCGAAACCGTATGGTGTGGCCGGTGGTGACTATATGCTAAATTTTTTTTGAAATCTTAAGTGGGCGTGACCCCTCCCATATAACCCATATATTAAAAATGACAAATATAGGCGACTGAGAGGCCCGATTTTTCTGATTTTGACAGTATGTTACGGTGTGACCGATGAATAAAATAGACCAGATTATTTTTTTTCAAATCTCAAGTGGGCGTGACCCCTCCCATATAAGTCAGATTTTAAAACACAAATATGGATGATGAAACCGACCGGTTTTTCTAAAATTTAGACAGTGGAGTGACCGGTATTTAAAATAGTTTAGGTTTTTTTCTAAAATCTCAAGTGGGCGTGACCCCTCCTATATACGTAAAATATTAAAAATTACTAATATGGATGACCTAACGGCCCGATTTTTCTGAAATCTTGACAGTGTGGTAATGT
Organism: Stomorhina lunata; assembly: GCA_933228675.1. Taxonomy (NCBI): domain Eukaryota; kingdom Metazoa; phylum Arthropoda; class Insecta; order Diptera; family Rhiniidae; genus Stomorhina; species Stomorhina lunata. The sequence continues at coordinate 79,466,121 of OW121741.1, read as the reverse complement.
GTGACCGGTGGTTAAAATAAGCAATTTTTTTTCTGAAATCTCAAGTGGACGTGACCCCTCCCATATAAGTCAAATACTTAACATGACAAATATGGATGACCGAACTGACCGATTTTTCTGAAATTAAAACGGTATGGTCAGGTGTGACCAGTGGTTCAAATTGCCTGTTTTTTTTAATCTCAAGTGGGCGTGACCCCTCCCATATAAGTCAAATATTAGAAATGACAAATATGGATGATAAGATGAAAACGATTTAACCCAATTAAAGTTTTAAATGTGGTTATTTTCATACTATAGGATAGTTTTTCGCTTTTTGAATTTTTTGAAAATGGACCAACGGGAACTTGGAAATTGGAAAATGGGGATAAAATTTCCCTTTTCTTTAAAATTGTATATCTTGAAAACGGCTGGACCAATGAAGACATTTTTTCTTTCTAATTGTTTTTTTTAGTCCAAGTTAGGATTATACATTAAGAACAAATTACCAATTTACCAAGTATGCAAATATATTAATAAAGGATTCAATTAAAAAAATAATAAAAATATTTCATAATTGTTAATTTTTAAAGAAAGTGTAAACATAGTAATAAGTTAAAAACTTTTACTACCAACCCGGGCAACGCCGGGTAAAATCAGCTAGTCTTAAATAAAAAAATTAAAATGTTTTAGCCTTTATTCTATATTTATCCTTTTTCTTCTCTATCTCTAGGACGATGATAATTGTTTCGATGAGACCTCGTTGGCCTCCACATCTTCATCGGTCTCGACAACCATTGGATGTGGTGGCGTTGGTCATAGCATCGGTGTATGCTCTCAACCTAAAATGCCTCCTTATCCTATTGGAGGCTATATGATGAGCGACACCATGGCTGCTTCAAGAGGACTCAAGTGTAGCAATAACAACAATAATGCGAATGTAAACAGCACGTACCAACAACAGCCCCCAACGACACGTGTAACGCGTCGTACAAGTAAGTGTAGACAAATGTGATTGATGTCCTTTTTCAAAATATATTTTAGATTTTATTTATTTATTTAATTTTGTTCTTATTTTCTTTAATTTTTATGCTAATATTATTTTTTTTTTAAATTTTGTTGGTTTGTCTTAAATACATGCGCAAATTTTGTTGAACGTATGTATGTAGTTTGTTTTATTATTATAATATTTACTACTACATATTTATTATTTTATGAAATTTAATTTATTTATTTACATATTTAACCTTTATTTATGATATTTAACCTTTTATATTTATTTAACTATTTATTATAATTAAAATAATATTATCTTTCAATGAACGCCCTTTTTCTGTAACATTTTCGTACGCTGAGTTATTGTAAAGGGAAATTGAAATATTATTATAACATTTTGATTACGAGGGCTGGTCATTAAGTCTGTATCTTTTTGAATGAAATAGTTTTTTTTTATTATTACTACCTGTACTTTGTCCGTTTTGCTGCACCACCAACTGAAATAAATTTGAAGGAAAGACATTATACAAAAATCCAATAAATTTTGAATCATTTCATTAATTTTGATTTATTGATTTTGAATAATTTTCAGTGTCGCTATCTATCGGAAATTAATTGCACCAACCTAGAAACCTCCGTCAACTCATGCGCAACAACTTTTATAACGATCATAGCATGATCAAATGCAAAGTTTACGATTTAATTCAATTTGAGTTATTTTTAGTGGCGTCACCTATCGGAAATAAGTCTTACCGATTTATAAACCTTCGTCGGTTTATGCGCAACAACTTTGCTAAAGATTATAGCATGATCAAATGCACATTTTACAATTTAATTCATTTTGAGTAATTTTCAGTGACGCCACCTGTCGGAAATTATTCATGCCAATTTATTAACCTTTGTCGGCTCATGCGCACCTATTTTGCTAGAGATCATGATATGATCAAATGCACAGTTTGTGATATAATTCATTTTTAGTAATTTTCAGTGGCACCCCCTGTCGGAGCTTAGTTATACTGATTTAGAAATCTTCGTACGCTAATGCTTAACAACTTTGCTGGAGATCATAGCATAATCAAATGCACAGTTTACGATTTAATTTACTTTAAGCAATTTTTGCTGGCGACATCTGCCGGTCATACTTATTTATGTTCGTCGGCTCATGAGCAATAACTGTTCTTAATATCATAACATGATCAAAAGCATAGTTTACTATGCATTAAAGGACATACAGACAAACTTTAATAGTGCCCCTATTATATACATACTAGTGTTTCCAGTCTCTCTATTTTGAACTAGTGTCTCGACTAGACTCTATAAAATAAAGATGTCGCACTTCCATACATTGATTTACCGTATGGTCGTTTTGAAAACTTCGTAAAAAGAGTATATACCGCTTTTGCTATTATTTGGAAACAACCAATGGAGACGATTATCCAATGAGAGAAAGCTAAGGCACACACACGAGCTCATGAAATGTATGTTTGTTTATGCGTTTATGTGTTTTAAATTGCTCTTATTCACTTTAATTTCACTTTTGACAGAAAAAATGTAGGGAGTGCAATATCTTTATTCTTCTTCTTCTGTTATCCTTGACTCCCAGTGGAGCATACAGCCTCAACCATCCTTTTATATCGAACTCTATTGGGAGATGTTACGCATACGTCATTCCATGAATAGTTTGCTGCTTGCACCTTACCATCAATTGACCTTCCCCACGTTCCAGCAGGTGCATCAACACGAAGGCCGCTTCCTTGTGGATTCTAACGGAGCGCTTGTGGCCTATCCACCGCCATTTCCGTTGACATACCTCTATAGAAGAAGGGTTTTGGTTTGTCGCGTTAAGTAGATCTTCATTTCTTATGCGGTTCGGCCACCATATATTAAGGAGCTTATCGATAGTATTTATACGTTTCCAAGTTTCGTAGCCGTAATACAATATGGACTTGACATTCTAGTTATATATTTATTCGTAACTTAGTTGTTGTTGATATTTGCCGAGATTTCCAAATAGCTCGGAGAATGCCTTATGTTATTACGTGATTTAATATCCTCGTAGGCGCCACCTTTTGTACATAGATACCAAACTTACGAGGTAATTAAATTTACCTACACATCCAATAACCTCGATATCCACATTGATGTGTATTGACGGATTTGCGCCATAGCCTCCAGGCATAATTTTTGTCTTGAAAATATTGATTTCCAGTCCAGCTGTCCGACATTCAACAGTGATAGCGTTAGTATTTTCTTGTAGGTGTCCAAGTCCTCGAGTTGTTTAAATGGTGTCCATTGGATACCGTGTCTACCATTCAAAGCCGTGCGAATTTTATTATCGATGACAAGGTTAAAGAGTATAGGCGACAGGATACATCCTTGCCATACCCCAGTGGTGACTTCGAACGGATTTGACAATATACCCTTGTGTTGGATTCGACATATAAAATATACATACATTGCCCGAATTAAGTGCAAATTTCGTTGGCATGTTACGATTTTCTAAGATTTTCTATAGATAACTTCTGTTGACACTGTCAAAGGCCTACATAAAGTCGATAAACGCTAGGTAAATGGGGGTGCGGAATTCATAACCTTATCTCCTTGTACTATTCTTACTGTATTGATCTAAGAACGGTTCTCTCTGAACCCAAACTGATTTTCGCTGAGTATAGAGGAAACTGCGTCGGATATTCTATTCAAAATTACTCGACTCGGAATTGGAAGAAGTGTTATACCCTTGTAGTTATTGCAGTTTTTAGATTCACCCATTTTTGATATTTTGACTAGTATACCTTCAATCCATGAGTTTGGAAGAGCTTCATCTTCCCATATTTTACACACAAATGGGTGCCACAGTCTAGCTGGTCCTTCAACATCACATAAAAGCATCTCCGCTGAAATATTGTCATTACCCGGGGCCTTGTTGCGTTTTAGGCTTTAAATGACGTTCTTCACTTTAATGTCGAATTGAGGTGTTCCATCCTGCGTATTAGTTGTTCATCCGGAGTTTAAAGAAGAGTACCACTACTACTCAATATGAGACTGTTGGTTTGCCACACAACGCTCTTGATATACTGTATAAGGTCTTCATGTCGTCTATACTTGCAGCTGATTCAGCTTGGCTTGCTTGCGTCGGTTGGCAAGTATGATTTTACGTTTTATTTCGAAACTTATGTCGTTATTTATGTTGACGGCGGTACCAAGGTAAACAAATTCTTTTACTACCACGAAGCTATAGTTCTCAACGATCACATGTAGTTCAATTCTAGAGGACTGTCTGCTTTTAGAAGCCATCGGTTTTGTTTTTGATTCATTTACAAATAGACCCATTTTCATTGATTCCTTCTCAATACTGAAAAAGAGGGTCACTTCGCGCAATGTGCGTCCCATGATATCAATGCCATCAATAGAAATTGGTCCAGTTGTATTAACTGCAGCATCTCACAAGATTTTCTCTAACACAATATTAAAGAGATCGCATGTTAAACTATCGTCTTGCCTAAATCCCCGTTTTGTTATGAAGGACTCCGATAAGCTCTTACCTCTTACATCCTGCATAACCTTATTAGCTTCGTAGGGATGCCAAACTCAGACATTGCTTTAAACAACTTCGTTCATATCAGACTCTCAAAAGTAGCTTTGTAATCAAGGAAGAGATGATATATGACTGTCTATTTGTTTCCCTTAGGTCTTTTTCATGATTTGACATAGTGTAAAGATCTGGTCAATGGTAGATTAACCTGGTTCTTATATGCAATTGAAAGGAGACTTATACCTCCATAACTGACACATACGGCTTTATCAACTTATCACCTTTGACCTTAAAAGGCTCTGCTAGAAAACCATCGGCACCCACGGCTTTGTTATTTTTCAGTCGAGATTTCAGTTACCAAATTAGGATCTACTACATACCATTATTTCCAGTATAATATTAGACTACTGTTCCGACTAGACTAATGTAATCACTAGACTTGTGTATCTAATGACTAGACTTGTATATATATATCATGTGTCTTCACTAGACTAGGGATACTTCTATATCATTGTTTCCAGTTAGATAAGTGATTCTTAGAATATAAAAGTGATCCGTAAGGAATAGTGCTACTACTAGACTAGTGCATCTACTAGGGTAGTATCGCTACTAGACGAATTTCTTTTATTGGACTAGTGTCTTTACTAAATGTGTGTCTTTACTAGATTAGTAAATACAATAATATCTCTACTAGACTAGGGACTTAAAAAGTGTTTCTAGTGCTTCTATAAGACGAATGGAATAGACATGTGCCTGCACTAACTCAGTGACCTTAAGAGACTGGTGCCCCTACTGAACTTGAGTATTAACAAGGTTAGTGACTCTACTAAGTCAAGTCAGTGCCTCTACTAGACCTGTGTCTCCTCTGGACTCGTGTCCCTTCTATATTAGTGTCTTTATTTATTTATTTATTGATGCCCTATTGCAGTTCTCAACTCAGTTTGGTCGTCCGCCAGTCGACCCAACTTTCACTCAATCAAATTATTTTTTTTATATTGCGGAACGTAAAAACGTAGTTCCGCAATATCAACAAAAATTATTTGGTTGAGTGCAAGTTGGGTCGACTGGCAGACGACCAAACTAAGTTAAGCTGAGAACGGCAATAATGGCATGGATTTAATAAAATATTACATAGACTAGATTAACTAAACTACTCATACAATAACAGAGCGAAATGTTACGGAATAAGGGAAAAACATTTGAATATATTTTTATTATCCTTTTTTATTTTTATTGGAAGGAATTTATGAATTATATAAAAAGTCCTCATAACACCCAACAAAATATATATTCTTTGGTACAGTAAAAAGCACAAAGAAGACATCATATTTTTGGTATAATAAAATATAATCATAGAATAATTTTTTTTATGAAAATTTTTTTATAGAAAATTTTTCTACAGAAAAAATTTCTATAAAAATTATTCTATAGAAAAAATTTTATAATGAAAATTTTTCTATAGAAAAAATTAAATAATAAAAATTTTTCTATAGAAAGAATTTTATAATTAAAATTATTCTATAGAAAAAATTTTATAATGATATTTTTTCTACAGAAAAAATTAAATAATTAAAATTTTTCTATAGAAAAATTAAATAATGAAAATTTTTCTTTAGAAAAAATTCTATAACGAAAATTTGTCTTTAGAAAAAATTTTATAACGAAAATTTTTCTTTAGAAAAAATTTTAGAATGAAAATTTTTCTATAGCAAAAATTTTATAATGAACATTTTTCTATAGAAACAAATTTATAATGAAATTTTTTTTATAGAAAAAAATTTATATTGATAATTTTTCTATAGAAAAAAGTTTTCTCTGGAAAAAATTTTATAACGAAAATTTTTGTATAGAAAAAATTTTATAGCAAAAATTTGTCTATAGAAAAATTTCGTTAACAAATTTTTTTTATAGAAAAATTTTCTTTAAAAAATTTTTTCTATAGAAAAATTTTCCTTAAAAAAATTTTTCTAAAGAAAATTTCAGTATAAATTTTTTTCTATAGAAAAATTTTTGTTAAAAAATTTTTTCTATAGAAAAATTTTCGTTAAAAAATGTTTTCTATAGAAAAATTTTCGTTAATAAATTTTTTCTATAGAAAAATTTTTGTTAAAAAATTTTTTCTATAGAAAAATTTTCATTATTAAATTTTTTCTATAGAAAACTTTTCATTAAAAAATTTTTTCTATAGAAAAATTTTCGTTAAAAAATTTTTTCTATAGAAGAATTTTCGTTAAAAAATTTTTTTCTATAGAAAAATTTTCGTTAAAAATTTGTTTCTATAGAAAAATTTTCGTTAAAAAATTTTTTCTATAGAAAAATTTTCGTTAAAAAATTTTTTCTATAGAAAAATTTTCGTTAAAAAATTTTTTCTATAAAAAAATTTTCGTTAAAAGATTTTTTTTATAGAAAATTTTTCGTTAAAAAATTTTTTCTATAGAAAAATTTTCGTTAAAAAATTTTTTCTATAGAAAAATTTTCGTTAACAAATTTTTTCTATAGAAAAATTTTCGTTAAAAAATTTTTTCTACAGAAAAATTTTCGTTAAAAAATTGTTTCTATAGAAAAATTTTCATTAAAAAATTTTTTCTATAAAAAAATTTTCGTTAAAAAATTTTTTCTATAGAAAAATTTTCGTTAAAAAATTTTTTCTATAGAAAAATTTTTGTTAATAAATTTTTTCTATAGAAAAATTTTTGTTAAAAAATTGTTTCTATAGAAAAATTTTCATTATTAAATTTTTTCTATAGAAAACTTTTCATTAAAAAATTTTTTCTATAGAAAAATTTTTGTTAAAAAATTTTTTCTATAGAAAAATTTTCGTTTAAAAATTTTTTCTATAGAAAAATTTTCGTTAAAAAATTTTTTCTATAGAAAAATTTTCGTTAAAAAATTTTTTCAATAGAAAAATTTTCGTTAAAAAATTTTTTCTATAGAAAAATTTTCGTTAAAAAATTTTTTCTATAGAAAATTTTTCGTTAAAAAATTTTTTCTATAGAAAATTTTTCGTTAAAAAATTTTTTCTATAGAAAATTTTTCGTTAAAAAATTTTTTCTATAGAAAATTTTTCGTTAAAAAATTTTTTCTATAGAAAAATTTTCGTTAAAAATTTTTTTCTATAGAAAAATTTTCGTTAAAAATTTTTTTCTATAGAAAAATTTTCGTTAAAAAATTTTTCTATAGAAAAATTTTCGTTAAAAAATTTTTCTATAGAAAAATTTTCGTTAAAAAATTTTTTCTATAGAAAAATTTTCGTTAAAAAATTTTTTCTATAGAAAAATTTTCGTTAAAAAATTTTTTCTATAGAAAAATTTTCGTTAAAAAATTTTTTCTATAGAAAAATTTTCGTTAAAAAATTTTTTCTATAGAAAAATTTTCGTTAAATAATTTTTTCTATAGAAAAATTTTTGTTAAAAAATTTTTTCTATAGAAAAATTTTCGTTAAAAATTTTTTCTATAGAAAAATTTTCATTGAAAATTTTTTTCTAGAATAATATTCGTTTAAAAATTTTTTCTATAGAAAATGTTTCGTTATAACATATTTTCTATAGAAAAATTTTCGTCAAAAAATTTTTTTCTATAAAATTTTTGATCTTTTTTTCTCTTTAAATAAGTATTCGCCTTCTTTTGTTTACCACTGTACTTTCAATTATTTATTATTTATATTCATTATTATTTTTTGGATTGTGTATTTTATTTTTTTTTTATATTAATATTTTTTATTTTGTTGTTTTTTTTTATTTTTTTCTTTACTTTTTTTTAAAGGCATTTGATTTGTAATATGGTTTTTTTGCTTGGTTGGTAGTTGTAAAAATAAGTAGACCTTTTAAAAATATATTTATTTAAAATAAAGCTTACTGAACAAAAAATAAAAGAAAAATTAAAAAAAAACTAGTCTTTGGTTTAAAAAAGTAACTCAAAATTGGTTTAAGACAAAATTTCAAATTTAAGGGAGAATTATCTCTTATTTGGTACCTTTTGTCGTAATTAAAAAAGAATAAATAGCATGTTTCAGAAAAGAAAATATTGTACATATTTTTTAACAAATAAAATTAGTTCGGTTTGTTTTATAATTAACCAAATATTAATCAATAAAAAACAAATTTAAAAATTTTCAAAATATTTAAATTGTCAAAAAATAAAAATAACGTTTACCTTTGAAAATGGCAACTCCTCCTTTAAATAAAAACCACATTGTCGTCAACTACTTCAAATTACTGTCAATTACTGTTTACCTTCTCTACATTTCAACTGTAACTGTCATAATCAAAAAAAAAATCTACCTACCCCTACGTGCGATGTCTGGCAATTTTAAAGCTAAAACAGAGGATCCCTATAGCCAGGATGAATATCATAGATTCTTTGACAACGCCTTAGAATGTAAATATTCCAAATAAAACAAAAAAAAAAGAAATGTATTTTCAAAAATTTTCATTAAAAATTGTATTCAAAATTTATAAATTACATACCCGTAATCTACATTTGCTTGTACATTTTTACATGTAAAATACATTCAATCAGTCAGCCGAGTCATTTATGGTCTAATGTGAACTATTGCAAAGCATAGAGACAACAAAACAAACATTTTTCTAGATAAGAGGGTCCTAACAAAATAAATTTCGATACAAAATTTTTTTCTAAAAAAAAATATTTTCGATATTTTGATACTAAAATTTTTCAAAATTTAAATTTTTCCTTAAGAAAACTTTTTGATATTAATATTTTTTCTTTAGAAAAATTTTTGATATTAAAATTTTTTCTTTAGAAAAATTTTTGATATTAAAATTTTTCCTCTACACCATTTTCAATTGAAATTGAGAAATATTCAATTGAAATTGAGAATATTCAATTGAAATTGAGAAATTTTCAATTGAAATTGAGAATTTTCAATTGAAAATGAGAAATTTTCAATTGAAATTGAGAATTTTCATTTGAAATTGAAAAAATTTTCAATTGAAATTGATAATTTTCAATTAAAAATGAGAAATTTTCAATTAAAATTGAGAAAATCCTAATTGGAAATGAGAAACATTCAGTTGAAATTGAGAATTTTTGAATTGAAATTGAGAAAAGCCTAATTGAAATTGAGAAATTTTCAATTGAAATTGAGAATTTTTAAATTTAAATTGAGAATTTTTCAATTGAAATTGAGAAAAGCACAATTGAAAATCAGGTTGAAATTTGTAATTGAAATTGAGAAATTTGTAATTGAAAATGAGAAATTTTCAATTGAAATTGAGAAATTTTCAATCAAAATTGAGAAATTTTCAATTGAAATTGAGAAATTTTCAATTGAAATTGAGAAATTTTCAATTTAAATTGAGAATTTTTCAATTGAAATTTTGAAAACCCCAAGTGAAATTTCAACCTCATTTTCAATTTAGGTTTTCTCAATTTCAATTCTAAAATTCTCAATTTCAATTGAAAATTTCTCAATTTCAATTGAAAATTTCTCAATTTCAATTGAAAATTTCTCAATTTCAATTGAAAATTTCTCAATTTCAATTGAAAATTTCTCAATTTCAACCTCATTTTCTCAATTTCAATTGAAAAATTCTCAAATTAAATTTAAAAATTCTCAATTTCAATTGAATATTTCTCATTTCCAATTGGGATTTTCTCAATTTCAATTTACAAATTCTCATTTTCAATTGAAAAATTCTCAATTTCAATTGAAAATTTCTCAATTTTAATTAAAAATTTCTCATTTTCAACTGAAAATTCTCAATTTCAATTGAATATTTCTCAATTTCAATTGAAAAGTCTCAATTTCAATTGAAAATTTCTCAATTTCATTTGAATATTTCTGAATTTCAATTGAAAATTCCCAATTTCAATTGAAAATTTCTCAATTCAATTTGAAAATTTCTCAATTACAATTGAAAATGGAGTAGAAAAATTTTTGATTTCAAAAATTTTTCTTAAGAGAAATGTATAATTTAAAAAAATTGTTTTTTAGAAAAATTTTTGATATTCAAATTTTTTCTTTACAAAAACTTTTGAAATTTTTTCCTGAGAAAAATTTTTGATTTTAAAATTTTGTTTGAAGAAAAATTTGTGATTTTAAGATTTTTTCTTTTAGAGAAATTTTTGATATTAAAATTGTTTCCTTAGAAATATTTTTGATATTTAAATTTTTTCCTTAGAAAAATTGTTGATGTTAAAATTTTTTCTTTAGAAAACTTTTTCTTTAGCAAAAATTTTTAATTTTAATAAATTTTGGATTTTAAAAATTTTACTTTAAAAATTTTTGATATTAAAATTTTTTCTGTAGAAAAATTTTGATATTAAAATTTTTTCTTTAGAAAAATTTTGATATTAAAATTTTTTCTTTAGAAAAATTTTGATATTAAAATTTTTTCTTTAGAAAAATTTTGATATTAAAATTTTTTCTTTAGAAAAATTTTGATATTAAAATTTTTTCTTTAGAAAAATTTTGATATTAAAATTTTTTCTTTAGAAAAATTTTGATATTCAAATTTTTTCTTTAGAAAAATTTTGATATTCAAATTTTTTCTTTAGAAAAATTTTGATATTAAATTTTTTTCTTTAGAAAAATTTTGATGTTAAAATTTTTTCTTTAGAAAAATTTTGATATTAAAATTTTTTCTTTAGAAAAATTTTGACATTAAAATTTTTTCTTTAGCAAAATTTTGATATTAAAATTTTTTCTTTAGAAAAATTTTGATATTAAAATTTTTTCTGTAGAAAAATTTTGATATTAAAATTTTTTCTTTAGAAAAATTTTGATATTAAAATTTTTTCTTTAGAAAAATTTTTAATTTTAAAAACTTTTTCTTTAGGAAATTTTTGATTTTTAAAATTTCTTCTTTAGAAAAATTTTTGATATTAAAATTTTTTCTTTAGAAAAATTTTAATATTAAAATTTTTTCTTTAGAAAAATTTTGATATTAAAATTTTTTCTTTAGAAAAATTTTGATATTAAAATTTTTTCTTTAGAAAAATTTTGATATTTAAATTTTTTCTTTAGAAAAATTTTGATATTAAAATTTTTTCTTTAGAAAAATTTTGATATTAAAATTTTTTCTTTAGAAAAATTTTGATATTAAAATTTTTCTGTAGAAAAATTTTGATATTTAAATTTTTTCTTTAGAAAAATTTTGATATAAAAATTTTTTCTTTAGAAAAATTTTGATATCAAATTTTTTTTTTCTAGAGAATATTTTTTGATTTAAAAAAAAGAATTTTTACAAAAATTTTTTATTTTTATGTTTTTTTTTTTTCTTAGGAAAAATTTTTGATTTTCAAAATTTTTTCTTTAGAAAAATTTTTAATTTTAAAATTTTTTCTTGAGAAAAATTTTTAATTTAAAAATTTTTTGTAGAGAAAAATTTTTTCTTTAGAAAAATTTTTGATTTTCAAAAATTTTTCAGTACGAATATTTTTGATTTAAAAATTTTTTTCTTTAAAAAAATTTTTGATATTACAATTTTTTGTTTACAAAAATTTTTGATTTTAAAATAATTTTCTTTAGAAAAATGTTTGATTTTAAAAATTATTTCATAAGAAAAATTTTTAATTTAATTTTTTTTTTTTTAGAAAAATTTTTGATTTTAAAAATTGTTGGGTTACTCTAAACTACTTAAATATCTCTACCTCCTTTAAATTTGTTTGTTGTCTATATGTCCTGTGTATATGTCAATCTTTTCTTGTCTCTTATTTTAGTCTGACAGTTCAAATCTATTGCTTTCGTATATAAAAAAAAAAACTATCATTTCCAAAACCACACAGCAACAGCAGTAAACATTTTGCTCATACAACATTTATATCAAACAGAAACAGAAAACATACATTCTTTGCTCATTTCTTCTAAAATTCTTTTCCCGCTTCTCTAACTCTGCATTTCCATCAAAATTCCCTTTCCTAAAAGTGCTCGCACATTGGGTGCGTCGTGCATCCTTTTAACTGTCTAATGGCAATTTTCTTTTATTTGTTTTATATTTTCATTATTTTTCCATTCATTTCGTATCATTTTCATTTAATGCTTTTTTTATTTGCTTTTTATAACTATCCAATATTTTATGAGTTCATTACACATAAATATTTTTGTGTTGGCTTTATTTGAAAATAACTTTAAATTAATATTCAATATTATCTGTCATATACTATTTGAATACATTATTTTAATTACATCATTAAAATTTACTATTATAGAATTCTTATTATATAGCGAGAGCCTATATTCAATAACGGCTATGAACCAAATCTAATGTTTTTAGGGAGATTCAAAAAACTGTTCAATATCCAACAATTCTTCTACAATATTTTTAGGCCATGCCTCTGAATCAGATATTTCTTCTCTCAGATTTTTATATAAAAAACAGTTTTCCAATAAAAATTGATTCTATAAAAATTGGTTCATAGGCGTTATTGAATATAGGCTCTCGATATGGAGCTAAGATTGAATGATTCATTGACAAATCACCATGAATTATAATTAATTTATTTTGTCCAAACATTTTTCAAAATTGTCGTTTAATCGAACATTTCTTAAATTTAAGAATTCGATATTTTTTAATTGACTTATGATTTTTAGTTTTACTTAAATAAGAATCATTCTTTTACAGCTCTGATACATAATACATAGTTCAAAATCAATTCTTGTGGCATTTTAGGGGTTTATTTTTTATTAAAACCCACACTTTGAAAAGGTAAATCGAACCTTAATTCACCCATTCGTTTCGAACATCAAAGTTGTTTCGTATTTTGAATAATTTAGACATAATTTATGAAAGTTATATTAACTTTGATGAAAATAGTTAAAAAAATACTATTAAAGGAACTTTAGTCAATTTTCGGTAGAGTAGATTTCGAGATATATTTCATTTCCGATTTTGAGGGAAATAATAAATCAAGCTGATCAATGGCGATCGAAGCAAATGATAGAACTGCGCAACAAGGTATCTGTTGATTAGGAACTAATAATTGGGACGCTGATTTCAAATCTGCTCTTAGTTTTTTGGTTGGCTCTAGTTTTCGAGATATCCATTTTTTAAATTTACGCTACTTCCGCTGTATATATTGCAATAACTTAAAAACAGTTCACCCTAAAGCAAAAAAAATCAAAATTCGTCACCAAAATTATCTTTAAGTTGGTTTTTAATCTGCCCAGTAGTTTCTGAGATATCGTTAATGTTTCAGAAAAAAAACTAAGCAAAAAAATTAAATTTTTGTTTTTTAAAATCTCATAAAATTGAAAGTTAAAACAAAAATCGGACTTTTTCTCAAAAACATTTTGCCCCATATATGAGGTACCTTAGAGCGGTTCGCCTTCCATACTAAAAAAAAGTTGTGTCAGTCACCCTCTAAGATTAAAAATAATGTTAAAACAAGTCTAAATTTGTGTTTTTTTTACCACGCCTACAAATATCGCCTTTTTTTGGTTTTTTTACTGTGTCGCCATTTTAAGTCCGATCATAACATTTTATATATCGGAGTTCGCGGCTCTGTAGCGACTGAGCGACATTTCTCTCTTTGACTTTTAAAAACTAGATTTTGACTTTTAAAAACTAGATTTGTACTCGATTCGATTAGGGTGGGTACGAATCGAATTTTAAAAAATTATGGCTAGAAATTGACGTGATAGTAAAAAACTATCAAAGAGAGAAATGTAGCCCTTACAGAGCCGTGAACACCGATATATAAGTTGATAAGATCGGACAAAAGATGGCGACATAGTTAACAATATACAAAAAGGGCGGTATTTGTAGGCGTTGTAAAGAAATAAAGAAATATTTTTAGATTTATTTTGACATTATCTTTAGTCCTAGGGGGTGACTGACTCATTTTTTTTTTCGAACCACTCTAAGGCACCTTCACTTAATTGTCAATAAAGTCAAAATGCGTTAATCGATTTTTATGATCTATGTCTCATTTAGTTCATAGGTTATATGAGAATACGTGAAAGTAATACAACTTTAACTCAAACAACCATTACTGAGCCTACTATTCTATTTTCAAAGATTTGCTTCGGAAAAAGAAACTTTTAAGGTTTGGTTTCGATAAAAACGGAGGTCAGATTTGAAATCAGCGTCCTCAAGTTAGTAAAGAACGATATCAATTTTCCAATCAACACTCAAAAATTTTTCTGGGCTAAGGCGTCGAAGCAAAAACTTCCCATTTACTGTTTTCCCTAATAATTTTTGACCGGTTTTGCAACATGTAGCCGAGCCTTGTCAAGATGTAAGATCTTCAAACAAATCATTTATCAGAGACAGAGGATAGGTCCCCTATGTCTGATCCGATTTCAACAAATGGTAATCAGAAGGGGAAACATCTGGTCTATAAGGCGTCTGAGGAAAAAGTTCTCATTCAAATTATTCATAATAAAATTAATTTAAATTCGAACCGATTGGACGAATATGGTGCCTTATTTCTAAGGTCACTTCGCAGAAAATAGTATAGTATACTTTTAGATTGTGAAAAATAAATGATATAGTTTTAACAAGTAAAAATTATTATTTATTTTAAAAGGCAAGCTATGAGAGATTGGTTTAGTGAAGTCATATATTTAGTAAAGCAATAAATTGCCGCCTTAATTCAGCGTTTGGCGTTTCTATTGACTACAATAACTATTTTCTCTGGCATCCTAAAAGTAGGCAGCAAAATATTCATCGAAATGTTTATTTACATTATAATTGACTGCGGGAATAATCAAATAAATCGAAAAGACTTCTAAATTTATCGAGAGTTTTAATAGCATAAGAAAACCTTTGAAAACTGAAGTAATCATAAAACCCTAAAATGCCACCACATACAAAATTTTAACATAATTACATTACTCCACTAAGTCCTACATATCAAAAACATCAAATATTTTTCTACGAATAAAAAAAACTATATATTAAAAGAAACCTTACTTTATCCATCTCCAGCTTATGATTTGGCTACGCAATGCGAATCTCGAAGGGTGTCGGCTCGGCGTCATACTATTGTCGGTTGTCAGAGTAATTTTGATGAGACACATTCAATGCCACCATCACGGCCGGATTCAAGACAATCGGATGTGCATGGAAATGTTGGCGGAGATAATGTGAGCACAGCCAAACAGGTAGAAAGAAATCTTTTTAAAACAAAAACTTAAATCATTTAAATCAATTTCGTTTTTATTTCCAGCTACACAATGATTACAACCAACAACAGGAACATCTTCAGCAGCATCAGCGACTCAAACGTTCTCAAAGTCCCATTGAAGAGGATAATGTTAATGACATTAGCAATTCATCATCCTCGCTTGGCCCATGGAACAAATCCTTTATGGATGAGAAGACCTGGAACGAACGTGGCGATGATCGTCTTTCGCTAACGCTGGAAGAGATTGTACACATTCGTTCGGTTATGACAAAAGCCGAACTAGAAGGTCTTCCCGTGGGTATACGTGTCAAGGAGGATGTTGAAAAGCGTAAAATATGTTTTTTATGCCTGCGCACACGTTTTTCAATCTTTGGTCCCTGGGGTATACAGTGTAAGATATGCCAGCGTACCGTATGTTCCAAATGTTATACCAAAGTGAGTGATAAATTAATGATTTTTTAAAGCTAGAATTATTTTTATTAATTTCTTTGTTGTCATATTTTAGATGCGCATACCTTCCGAACACTTTCGAAATGTTCCATTGGTTTTAATATCACCCTCTTTATTAGCAAGTCCCGCTGGTTCGAGTACACCCTCTCCTTCTCATCATGCCCGTTACGCACATTCTTCGTCGACGGGCAATATTCTGGATGAAACTTTCCCGAAGTCTTTGATTGAAAGACTAATGGGTTCAGAGGCAGAGCGTAAGGTAATAAATATTAATTTCACTATTTTTATATACATGTATGTGATGGAAAACGATCGTTTTCAAATCGATCGATTTCAGATATATTTTTGAGATAATTTTCGGTTATTTTCCCAAAAAATTCAAACCAAATGAAAGATAAAATATCAGTCAAATGGATTAAAGCCAAAATTTTCATTTTCTTGGGGGAAATAACCGAAAATTAGCTAAAAATATGTCTGAAATCGATCGATTTGAAAACGAAAAATGTTCAACACATACCTGATAGGAAAACTTTAAGAATTTTATTATTTTTATAAAGGGAAATTTCTATAACTTCCCTATGTTTATACAAGGAAATTTTCAAAATTTCCCCTTTTATAAATTGTGAAATTTTTCCAAAAATTTTTGAAATTTTATTAATTTGTTAAATTTATCTCCTTTACCTATCCCCACTCTAGGCTCGCAATTCGGTGGGCAGTGCACCATCATCCCCAAAACACCAAAGATCAAATATGAGCACACCCGGCATTTTGGCCGTTGGTGGTGTTGATGCTGCTGCTGCAGGTCAAGCAGTTGAGGCTATACACGATACTTCCGCCATGACAACTTCGTATACAGCTGGTTGTGGCGCCACCTCATCATACCAACATCAACATCCCCAGACAATGATGTCGAATGGTGGTGGCTACAGCAATTGTAAAGAAAATCATCATCAAGCCAACAATAGACATTTTAGTATTATGTCACGCAGTATGGAGGGACCACGTAGTCTACCAGTACATAGTCCTGCTTCCAGACCACATTCCAACAGCAGTACATTGGATAGAAAGTAAGTAAATAGATTTGAAGAGGCATTATACGTCCGTTGCATTTTATGTTTAGAGATTGTGCAATGTATTCGGTAATCTTAAAAGTATTTGCTCATTTTTTGTCAATAGACGTTACATCTCTTCCGTTAACTTCAGTTTTGTTATGAATTGCCCAGGTTAAAAGTTGCAAACGTCCAAAAATTATAGACATTTTTAAGGAAATGTGTCATGGAATAATTCTTTTTCACTATAGGAAAGCTTACATTGTTTCAAATACATGCTGTAAGTGATCGTACCGTTTGTAATTGAATTAAACATTTTAGTAGTGGACATTTTGATGCAAAAGATTTGCTGCGCTTCAGCATAATCGTTTGAATTTCCTGGCTTAAACAAGATAGACTGACACAGCTAACACTTTGGCCAATTGTATACTTAAAGCATTGTGTTTCGAAAATAATTTCTTTCGAATCGAAATAAACAGTAACCCCTTGGATAAAACACGAGAACGTAAAAAAGCAAATGATCATCATCGAAGTGTTGTTAAACGTAACAAAAGATGCCCAGATTGGCAACTAATAGTGGATGGAAATCATCTTCTATGCAATTTTTGAAACTGTCCGAAAGATCAATTTAGCTCCTACTGTCAGCAACTGATCAAATTGGATTAGGTATTTAGAAAAAATCGATCAGAGTTGGACATTAGATGAATTGATGTGTTCCACCACGACAACGCAAGAACTCATCTTCGACAAAACGTTAAAAACTGGCAAATCTTGACTTGAAAGTTTTGATGCATCTATTGTTTTTGTTGTAACATCTCTTACATTTGCAATGGAGATCTGTATGGAAATCTAATCCAAAAAATGTTTTACTTTCACTAGATGAGTTCACAAATCTCCAGGAATAAGTGAAATAGGGTTGGTGATAAAGTTAAAAAATCATAAGGAGACGTCACGGTCTATGCGGGACCAATGAATATTAAATCTGTTGTTTCATTCCGATCTCAATTGTTGGAAGACAAGAGTCGCTATCTTCCGCCGCAAATACTTTCCTTCTTCAGCTAATGGCAGCCTCCTATTGCAACATCCTTTCAATAATCTAAAATCTCAGAGTTGGCGTCCCTATAAGTGTTGCACAACTCTGTCAAGTACAACGATCGATCTAAATGATCATTAACATATCTTTGTATACTATCTTTATATGTATGTATATGAGTGACAGAGGGTCATGTGTGAGGATTATTCGAAAGGATCATATATTTGTTAACTATCGTCATACTATACATGTGCAGATCTTTTCTAGCATGCCTTGGAGAAGTTGTAATGTTAAAGTTTGGATAAATTTTCGGATGACATCCCAAAGGGAAGTGGAGAGTTCGCATGATGTTATGCTGGAAGTTCCTATAATATTTCATGAATATGATGTGGTGTAGTAATTGCAG
This sequence comes from Stomorhina lunata, assembly GCA_933228675.1. Classification (NCBI taxonomy): domain Eukaryota; kingdom Metazoa; phylum Arthropoda; class Insecta; order Diptera; family Rhiniidae; genus Stomorhina; species Stomorhina lunata. The sequence continues at coordinate 79,447,588 of OW121741.1, read as the reverse complement.
GCAGCCTGTTATTGTTCTTAAGGCTGCCTTTTGACAGCATTTGATATTTCTCCACTTAGTATCCGTTAACTACGCTGACCACACTGAAGCACCAACTTTTGCCACAGACCATTCAGTTATTTTAAAGAAAACAGCAAAGTTTTATGTTTATTCCCCAAGTACTGCCGGCTAGAGTTTAAAAGACTTTATTTCCATATCCCAATTTTTCTGCGATAGTCATGGCATGAGCTGACGAAAGAAAGAGGATGTCGATCGAATGTGACAGTTAGGGGGTCGGGTTATGCATTGCAAGAGGTTTTTGGTACATAACTTTTTCTATACTAAGCAGGAATCAAGTCTATTACAATATTTTACTCTACTGGGTTTTGACATCTTGTCTCTAAACACCATAAATGTCTTACGGTCACACATATAGTTTACAAGTCATATTTTGATAGAATTTGAAAGTTTTCAGTTGATGTTGTTGTAACTGCGTTGTTATTGGATATATCGCGACTGTTCCTTGTTCGGAATTCTAAGATTTCCGAGTCGTTTCGGTACAAAAAAACGACTGTCGTATGTGGTGTCTTTAATGTGAGTTGAATGGCTGACTGATTTTGAAAGGTCAAGCGCTACCATTACTGTGCGTAACTAATGTTTTTGCGACACTGTCCTTGGTTCACATTTTTCCTAGGTTTTAATACTGGTAGCACTCTACCCAACATTTATACCCCGTATATCACCAGATAGCAAATTGTTATTGGGCGGTAATTTTTGGAGTTGCTAGCCTCACACTTTTAGGGGACTGGAGTTACATTAGCAACCTTCTAACACATAGGAAACTCACCTGCATGGTATAAAGTGGTAAAATGATTGGCTAATGGATGAGCTTCAATAACTGCTTCCAGGCCAGTGCTGGTATGCCATCCGGCCCAGGAGCCTTATTTATATTAAGTTCCTCTAAAACCCTTTTAACTTCCTCCCTAGATCTGACTGCAGTTTTGCAGATTTTTTTTGTTAGTATAAAGGTATACCCAACTTTGTAACATTTTCCACCATTTTCGCCATAGTATTGACATTACTGTCTAGGAAACCTAGTTTCCAATTAAAATGCCGGAAGAAAGAGTTTAGCTCTGCCCAACGTGCTTTCTCGTAGATAAAAAGTTTCTTTTCGTAGCTTTTGTTGAAACGTTACGAAGTTTTTAGAACGGAAAACTGCGGAAATGGTGCAGTGATCGGAATTGCCGAGAGGTGCAAGAACATCTACTTTGTACTTATCGGGATGCGAAGTGAGAAACAGATCAAGAGTGTTGTACTGGTGCCCTGGGACACATCCCTGTAGTAAAACTGGGATCATGTGTCTCCATGTCAACACTTTGTGTAACATCCCAGTAAAACTTTTCATTACCAAATAATGAGTTAAACAGTTAAACTATTGAACACGAACTACTTACTCATTCGCTGTTTAAGTCATTACATTAACATGGGGATGTCATTGGAGGCAAGTACTTACCAATTGCAGAAAAGTAATGACTTGGGTAAGCAATTTGAAAGCAACAACAACAACAGCAAAAACTTTTTTGTTGTTGTTTTATTAAAAACATATATTTTTAAACGAAATACAAAATTTTTTTTATGATCCCATGGGGGCTCGAATCCAGACCCTCCGACTGCTAGGCAGAGACTCTTCCACTGCGCTACTTCATATGTTGAAAACTTAGCGGCTTATAATTAATATAAACAATTTTTATTTTTAGATCCAAAATCATGTGAAAATAACTTTGTTTTTCCCTGCTTTTTTTTGCTTTGTTTTAATTTTTGGAAAAATATTTTTATACGATTTTTTGTAATTATTTTAAAACTTTTTTAAAATTATTTTAAAACTTAAACAATTTAAATCTTCTTTTTTGTATAAGTTTTTACATAAGATTGACTCTTAAATTTTACAACCTGTTAAGGTCAAAGTCCAAGCATATTTTAGAATTCCATGGATTTCGATCTTGTGCGAATATTCTCCAATTTTATAGGCCAAGCTTTGAAAAATGTTCCTCTACTTGGCCATTCTATCGAAGTTTCGGACATCCTCCTCTAATATTAGGTAATGGGACATTTCAATTCTAATTTTATCCTCTTCATTGTATTTTTTTTCAAGAGAGGGTTACTAGCCCGTAATCCTAACCCATTTTTATCGATCTTATGGGACAACTCTCGGAACATGTTAACTCACAATATTAATGGGTGTTAAACTAGCTCCCCGGGTGATACCATGAGGAGGTGTGTGTCCACAGTTGAGATGAAGGATGACCCAGATAAGTTGGGCTTACCAAGTTAAGACCAATTAGAATCGTGTTTGGTATTCAACATCCCCTACATAATCAAAATTGACTCATGATGGTATTTTTTCATTAACGTGAGTTAGTTTTACAATTTTTTTTTAAAGAAGATAATATTTAAGTTCTTAAAATTCAAAAATCATTTAAAAAGACTCTTTTAATAAAAAAAAACTAAAAAAATTGTTGCCCTTGGTGGGATTTGAACCGGGGCCATTCAGTTTAAATTACCATCTTAATTACAAATAAGTACTTCTGTAATAACTTATTATTTATTCGGATGGTATGTTGTAGTCGTTACAAGGTAACCAGTTATCAGAGTACTTGCCATTACCAAAGTTTTGCTGGGATCAATTCAAATGTCCCCAATTTTAGTTCAGTATTGAAATAGTGAATATATAGAGACAACTATTCTAGTATATATTTGGTGACATTGTCAACGAATGTGTCAACATATATGTATATCAATAGGCCCCGATTTGATCCCGATGTCTCCATTTGGACCAAAAGAACTACAATGTCAATACTAAGTAAATAGTGGTAATGTCTACTGGTAGATTTCGTAGGAACTCTAAATGTTAAATGTCAATAGTAGATAACATTGGATGGGGCAAAATAGGCAAGTAGTACTGGAGACATTGTCAATAGCAAAACCGTATTGTTTCTCTGACGGCATTTACTGCAGGGATGCGATATGTGCCGGATTTTTCACTAATTGCACAAGGTGGCTATGAGCGACGAACAACTTAACATATTGTCCCTGTAGTGTTGTATAACTTCAAGCCAAGATTAGTTGTGAACATTAAAATCGCTAGCAACAACGATTTCACTGCTCGAGCAACTCTCGATTATCTTCTTTAGATAAATTCTGTATCCCTTTCATTATTTGGACTCTTGTAAAGAAATCCCAAGTGTAAAAATTACTTCTTGATTGTGAACTCAACCCACAGACAGCTAAATTATACATCATACATACTCAAAAATTGCTGGCACTGGAAGGCAACTTCATCACGAATGTATATGACAAGCCCATGCAAATTTAAAAGCGAGTAGCAAAGCTCGTGGGGTATATTAAAATCACGCTTCACCATGTCTTTTTCTTTATTTAAGTGGGAAATAGGCTCACTGAGGATTTTGTTGGTTGTATCTTTTGGTAACATTTATTGAAAAAATTGTGGAACCATATGCCTATCATTTGTTTCGGTCTCTACAATACTTGCTTGATCGAAAGAAAAGTGATCAACAAAAGTGTATCCGCCAATAAACCACAGAAGTTTTATATAAAATTATAAAAAAAATACTTTGTAGGTTATCTAATATTTATTTTATTTGTTTCTAACATTCCATTTTTTTTTTTTTCTTTTCAGAACAAAATTCTCAAGAACTTATACACTCTCCTCCTCGGGCACTCAACTGAGTCAGGATCAAGAAAAAATGCGCGGCGAACTTGTAGCCGTTTGCAATGACTGTCGCGGTCTTGTTATGGAAATTTCAAGATCAGCCAAACAAAAACGTTCATCGGCCCGAAATCGTACCCTTAAGAATCTCACACTAGATTTATCGCCTGTCTGGAAATGAAGAGGACTTACAACTAAACAAATAACAGGAAGAAAAATGTAAAGATTATATGGTTATATTTACAGACTTTTAAAAAGGGTTGGAGAAAACAGAGAAGAAAAGATGATTAAGAAGAAAAGTAAGCTTATTTAAATTAAGATTTTCTTTAAGAAACCTTCAAAGCAACTCTGATTTTTTAACCCAAGAATGAAATGTTTTTGAATATAAGAAAATGTATCGTGAGATTTGTATAAGTAACAGTTGTTATGTATGTACGTAAATGATTTGTACCTTTAATTGTAATCCTGAAATCCATGTGTAATCATGTCTAAAACAATGTATTCGTCATTTGTCTATAGTAAAATTAAACTTTAGAATTTATGGAAAATTATATGAAATATAATTGACAATTTATATAGATGGAAATTCCAAGAATTTAATTTATTTATCAACCATCCAGATAAAGTCTTCTAAATTTAACAAAAAACTTAAATGTCCTGATTTTGATAAATTTGAATTGATATCATTTAAAGAATCGGGGTGTGAATAAGGGTATTCGTTAACAATCGCTTATAATAAGAGATAATACAGAAATTTGTGTTGCCTACTTTTTGGGAGGTTCTAAATTTCTAATTGCTTATGAAGAGATAATAAAGAAATTCGTGTTGCCTACTTTTGGGAAGTTCTTAGTTTCATTATCAGCCATGTCACAGAACTCAATTCCGTTCGGAAGTGAAATGAAAAGTAAAACGAAAATTTTTTTCGGAATGAAACCACATTCTTTTGTTAAAGTGGAATTGAATTTCTATAATTTTCTTTGTTATTCAATATTTCAATAATTTCTTCAATTATTTAGTGTTATTTGTTGAAACAATGATAGAGTTACTGATTTTAATTAAAAAAATCGTATTTTGTAATGATTTTGGTCATTTAAAATTTTTCGGAATCTATTGAACCTAAAACCATTTCGATCGGAATTCAACTACGGAATGATTTCAATTCCGAACGAAATTTGTGACATGCATTTGTATCGCTTATGGAGAGATTATTAAGAAATTGATGTGGCCTACTTTTGGGAGGTTCTAAATTTCGTTATGTTTCCAATCGCTTATGGAGAGATAATAAAGAAATTAATGTTGCCTACTTTTGGGAGGTTCTAAATTTCTTTATGTTTTAAAAAAATGTATATTTCTTTATTTTTATAAAAAAAATAAAGTTTTTTTTAATAAAAATTTTCTTTAATTCTTTTTAAATATATCAGAAACACATTTTTCGCTTCAATAAAAGAAAAATTTTAAAGAATCTCCTTAAAGTATGCAACACAAAAGTAACATATCTCAAACTTTGTTAAATATCAACGAATGCTTTAAAACGTCTCGGATTTTGTTTTTTGTTAAATTTGTTTAACTATTTGAGTTATTTATTAAAACAAACGCACATTATTTCAGAATTTCGTTTAAAACCTAAAATTCTGTTCGTTTTAAATTTGTTAAAAGAAGAAAAAAAAAACTTTCGTTTAAAATTCTCGTTTAATATTTTGTTTTAAGTTAAAGATTTCTGTTAAAATTAATTCTAAGTTTCTTATATATTTATTAGAAAAACAAAACAAGAATATTTTTAGTTACTCATCTAATAATTAATAATTTTATATTAGAATACTAACATTTTAGTTTAAAAGAAAAAATATTTGATAATTTATTCTAAAATTCTTCCCCAATGACTTAAAACTTTTTCAAAATTTATAATTTTACAAAACTTAAGTTTATAAAATTTCAAAAAAGAAAAACTAATTGAATCATTTAAACACTTTGAACCCAACCCACCCGCTTTTTATTATTATTATCATAAAACATGTAATTTATATTAAAATCAATTAAGTTTTATAAATTTAATTTAAATAAAAATACAAACAAAAAAAATCTAAATTTTAAGCCATCATTCAAATTCATTCCCCTTAAGTTCTAAATTTATTTGATAAGTTCTAAGTCTCGCAAATAATTTCATAAACATGATTTAAATTAATTTTATAATAAATGGCAAAGTTCTTTTACTTTAAACAATTAATTTTAATTGCATTTATCTTTGTTTAAAAAACTAAACAAAAACAGAACAAATATATTCATTTTATAAATATGTAACAATTATCATAAATTAAACTATATATATTTGTAATTTGATGTTAATATTTGTATACATATGTTTTAAAGAAAAAGAAGATAAATTAAATTAATTATTACTACTTAATATTATACCAAAATCATTTAAATATTATATAAACAAAAAACACAAAGCAAACAAAAAATATAATAAATTAAATGTTATTCAAAGAAAAATTAAAAATAAAAACAAAACTTGTTGAAAACAAAACATTTAAATATATATTTAAACCCTAAACATAAATTAAGAAAATTATTAAAGAAAAACTCAGCAATTTAAGCAATAATCTTAAACAACAAAAATAAAAGAATCAATAAAAATAATACCCGTCGTTTTTATTTATTTAAAGTATGCCTCAAGATATGCTACACTTTTCTTACTCTTTAAAAAAAAGTACATCAGCAGTCATTTCATTTTCACATAGCAACACGAACCAAACACAAAAGACAAACTTAATACCAAACAAGTAAGAAAGTGTTATAGTCGGTCAAGCCCGACCATACGATACCCTTCACCACTAAGGTCAAAGGTATTATTTTTCCTGTATAAAGACAAATATTTTCTAAATTTTGCCATCATACAAACATTTTCTCAAAACTTATATATTTAAGCTGTTTTCGTCATTTGGACTTATATGAGAGCTAGTGTCAAATGTGGACCGATTATCTCGAATTGGCAAATTGATTAATAAACTTGAAATTGATTAATAAACTTGAAATTCTCATTATCTTTAGATTTACGAGCGTTTTAGTGATTTTTGTGACATTTAGTGAGTTTTTAAAGAAGAGTTTGTATGGTAGCTATTGTCAAATGTGGACCGATTTCAACGAAATTTAGTACAGCGATTTAAGTTTATATAAGCAGTATTTAATTTAAATTTCATGAAAAAATATTGATGTTTGTGGCCAATATATCAATTGCGGGAAGTGGGACCTATGGGAGGTACCATAAATAATGAACCGATTTTGACGAATTTCAATAGCCATGGTCTCATTATCGAAATATGATCTGTGCTAAATTTCATCAAATTATCTTTAGAATTGTGACCTGTAGTTTGATTACATGGTTTACATGGGGGTCCAGCCAGCCAGCCAGACGGAGGGACGGACATCGCTAAATCGACTCAGAAAGTGATTCTAAGCCTATTGGTGTACTAAAAGGTGGGTCTAAGACGAATATTTTTATGCGTTACATACATCAGCACAAACTTATAATACCCTTTCCACCTATGGTGGTGAAGGGTATAACAAGTAAGAGTGTTATATTCGACTGTGCCGAATCTTATATACCCACCATCAAGTTGTGTTAATTTTAGAAACATTTCTCATATATCTACGAGGGTGCAGCAATTTCAATACGTAGACCAAATTCGAAAAAAGTTGTTACGCTAGATGATATTGTTGGTAAAATATTTGGACTAAATTCGGTTCCAGTAGCTTTATAGTTCAACTTTTAAAAGTATGTAAGTGGTTTCCCTAGTATTTACTTTGAACAAAATTCTCTATAGTAACCGGATATGGTTTTACATTAATAAGTTGTTAAATACTTTTCGTTTATCTTAATATTTAGTTAAGATGAAGATGTTGATAGTAATACGACAGGTCCATATATTTAGTTAGGGGTTCCTAATGCATAAAGTCTGGACATTGGTGCAATCTTAATATCCCAGTAAGAAAAAAAGGTTTATTCTCAAATTGAGGATGATTTGAAAATAAATCTTTTTTCAAAGGTCAAACGTTTGGTACTGATTTGATACTGATTTAATACTGATTTGAGAATAATAGCGTTCTCAACAAAAAGGTTACTTTATTCTCAAATTGAGAAATGCCTTTATTATCAAATCATTATCAAACCTCATTCTCAAAGGTTTTTCAAATGTGGATATCATGTACATGTGGAACATAAATAAAATGGCGTTGTATTTTTGAGTTTATTTTGTTTTTAAAAACGGTGCATCATATTTGAATTCTTTTGCTTAAAATACAATTTTTTTTATTTAAGAAACAAAGAAAATTTACTTATGCATATTATTATTGAATTTTCAATCTTGAAATTTTTTAATCAAGGTTTTATGGTCAAATTTTGATCAATATTAAAAAATCCAAAATAAATAACGAATTTCTTTGAAATGCAATGCCATTCCATTAAAATATCTTAAACATTAATTTTATTTAACATAAATTATTTTTTTTAATGTTTGAAAAAAATTTAAAATAAGGTTTGATATCAAATTTATATAACACCATTTTTCAAATTATTCTCAAATCATCTTAGGGTTTGATAATGATTTGAGAATAACCTTTATTCTCAATTTGAGAAACTATAATTTTTCAAACGTGAAAAGCTATAGTCAAATATGGACCGATTCCTATAAAATTTGATAAACTGACCAATAGTTGCATAAAATTGCTCTACTCTAAATTTAGTTGTCATAGCTATTACAATTGTACTCAATTTATCAGCATTAATGTGTTTCCCGGGGCGGGGTTATATGGGAGCTCTAACTAAATGTGAAACGATTTCGCCCGTTTTCAGTACACAACTTCTACAACATATCAAAAATACTTTTGAAAAATTTTGTCTCTCTAGCTCATGTAGTTAGGGAGCTATCGAGCTTTTATCTGACGGAAAGACGGACATAAACCCCCTTTTTTGTATTTTTGGTTTCCGTAAGTTTTTTATATGGGAGCTATGGTCAAATGGTGACCGATTGTGACAAAATTTTGCACACTGGCTGGCATTGAAAAAAAAACTTCCTTGTGCTAAATTAGGTTGTTATATCTGTTATAATTTTAGATTTATTGGTATTTAAGTGTATTTAGGCTGTTTCCGTAAGTTTTTTGTATGGGAGCTACGGCTAAATGTGAACCGATTTTGATGAAAATTTATATGCTGTCTGGGGCTTGTGTAAAACTTTTATACACCAAATGTTATCATCATAGCTATTATAGTTTGTTATTTATTAGCAAATAAGCGATTTGAATAGGCGAGGTTATACGGGAGCTATAGTCAAATGTTAACCGATTTTGCCCAATTTCAATATTAAAATTTTCTCAGAAATGAAAATGGTTTTACTAAGTTTCAGTTAGCTAGCTGCTTTCCTTTAGGCGTTATCGTGAATTCAACAGACAGACGGACATCGCTCAATCGTCTTAGAATTTCATAAGGATTCTGAATATATATCGCTTTTGGTTTTTGAGCCAATATTAAGGAAATTACAAACGGAATGACAATCTTTTCTTTTTGATGGTGGGTATAAAAAACACAATTTTCGGTATGAAATATGAGTTATCAAAGATTAAAAAAAACATCTTTTTTGGTATAAAATATGAGTGATCACAGATTTTCGTTATCTTGGCCCCAGCTATCATATTTAAGAAAATAATTGAGTTTAAAGTTTTTCTTATAAAAAAATAAAAAAAAAATCAATATTAGTATAAAATATGAGTGATCAAAGATTTTTGTAATTTTGGCTCTAGCTATCATATTTAAGGAAATAAATGAGTTTGAATAATTTTTTGCTGTAAAATATGAGTAATCAAAGATTTTCGTTATTTCGGCTCTAACTATCATGTTTAAAGAAATAATTAAGTTTAAAGTTTTTCTTATAAAAAATCAATTTTTGGTATAAAATATGAGTAACCACAGATTTTCGTTATTTTGGCTCTAGCTATCATATTTAAGGAAATAAATGAGTTTAAAGTTTTTCTTATAAAAAAGTAAAAAAAAAAACAATTTTTGGCATTAAATATGAGTGATCACAGATTATGATTAGCTCTAGCTATCATATTTAAGGAAATAATTAAGTTTAAAGTTTTTCTTATAAAAAAATCAAAAAAATCAATTTTTGGTATAAAATATGAGTGATCACAGATTTTCGCTATTTTTACTCTAGCTATCACATTTTAGGAAATAATTGAGTTTAAAGTTTTTCTTATAAAAAAAATTTATTTGTGGTAAAAAATATGAGTGATCACAGATTTTCATTATTTTAGCTCTAGCTATCATATTTAAGGAAATAGTCAACTTAAAGTTTTTCATATAAAAAAAATGAAAAAAGTCTACTTTTGTTATTATCATATTATTTAGACTCTAGCTATCATATTTGAAGAGAAAATCAAGGTTATATTTTATATAATTTAGATTTTACTTTTTTTGAGCTCTTTTGGTGCTTCCTCGTTTTTCCAAATATCGCCATTCTTGTGCAGTCATCCCCGTATGAAACAAAAACACGAACTAGATAGTTTTTTAATAAGAACTCTCTTTTTTATTAAGACATATATAGTATTTTGTAGTTGAATGAATTGTTTTATCAGTAAAAACAAAAAAAAAACTCTTATAATTAGAAATTATTACATTAATAATAAAAAAAGATCCAAAATAGTTTTAATATCTTATAGCATATTAAAAAAAGACCGTCAAAATTTTCTTTAAAGTTTTTTAAAAGTGATTAAAAGAAAATTTTGTATTACGAATCACAAATAAAAATGTTATACTATTTAATCGAGAAAATACGACAACGAAACTAAAAAAGCTACATTTTTCGTTAATTTAATATATAAATTATTTACAAAACATGTATGTAATAAATAAAAACATGTTTCGTTAGTTTTGCATACATATTTTGCAGAATATGTAAAATAATTATATATATAATTATATAAAAATCTTATTAGAAGGAGTGTTTAATGAAACTGTATGTTTGGTGGGTTTAGAATTTAAGGAACATGAACTTTAGTCATCTGATCTTGATTTCTTTTCATCATGACGATCATGATTACCACCACGACGTTTGCGACCATGATGATGATGATGACCGCCCTTCTTATGATTAAAATGATTGCGACGATTTTTCATGTTTTCAACAGCTTTAGCGAGGAAAGCTTTTTCCTCTTCTTCACTAAGTGTACGAAGTTCGAGAGACAAATCATCTTTAAGTTTAAGCTGAAAAAAAGAAAACATAAATTTTAAATGTTTATTAAAAGTTTTTGACTTTTTTTTATTATACCTTTTTCTCTTCCAACTTTTCTAAGAACTTTTCAGCTGTATCTTCTTCAGTGAAACGTACATGACCCACTTTTTCACCCTTGCTAAAGTCAATATAGGCAATATCAAAGTCTGATGAAACTTTTTCAACAGCCTCACGTATAACTTCACGTGAAACATCTTCAGTGGCACCTTCAAAGTATAGAACAGAACGTTTTGGTAAAACGAATGCACTCTCTTCTTCCTTTTCTTTCTTTTCCTTCTTTTTGTTGGATTTGGATTTTTGTTCTTCACGCTTCTCCTCCAAATATTTTTCTTGCCATTTGCAGATCAACTTATTGTTTTTGTATTCGGGCTTTATAGAGAAAGTAAATACAAATTATTAATAATTAAACAATTTATGGATAAAAAAATTGATTTCGGTTTGGAATATTTTGTTTTAAGTTAATGAAACAGTTTTAATTAAATCTTTAATACTGAAGAAGTCTTTGGTAGGAATCCTATATTCAATACCGACTATGAGCCAAATAGAATATTTTTAAGGAGAAAAAATGTTTAATATCAGAAATATTTAAATAGAAATCTATCTGAATATCACTTTCACGTGATTTTGAAATCACATGAAATTAAAAAAAGCTGTAATATCTACAAATGTTCAAATTTTCTGAGCATTTATCTATAACATTCTAGACCTTCATCATCTTAAAAACACTAAATTATAGAATTATCAAAATAATTTGTGAACAATGAATACTTTGATTTAGAAAATTGATGTGATTTCAAAATCACGTGAAAATGATTCTGTTTTTTCTACAATATATTAAAGCCAAAGTTCCAAAATATATTTCTTCCCTTTGATTTTTATTCAAAGGGATGCAACTATTATAAAAAAATAGTTTCCCAATAAAAAGTGGTTTTGAATAAAATTAGTTCATAGACGGTATTGAATATAGGCTCTCTATATGATTTAAAAAGGTAACCTTTTAAGCCAACAGATTCAGAATCTTAATAGATTATATTAAACAATAAAGTATCTAGTTTATGTTTTGTAAACCTAAAATTGAATTGAGTTGCTGTTCTCGCTTTTAAAATTTAAAAATTCCAAAGTTTGTGCATCTTTGTATGTATAAAACTGCAATTATACTTTAACTAAAGCACAACTTCCGAAGATTACAAAAATTTTCAAAATATTAAAGATGTTGCAAAACTACTTCACACTATTCAACAAAATATCCCAAAAACTAGGTTTCCAGCAAAAACATAAAATGCACAATTTTTCGAAAACACGAAAATAAAACTGTTCGAGTGTTTTGAAAATAATTTCTTTTGAATCGAAATACTTGGTAACCCACTGATGGGATCAAAGTATGTATAGGATTTTAATGAAGTCGGATAATTAATTCATAATTGGTGAATATCGTTCTTTTTTTAAATTCACACAAAATGGACATATCCTCTAATATTTGTTGGATAGCCCTTACTTTGAATAACATCTGCGAAGTTTAATACAAAGTTCGCCGAAAAACAATCTATTAAACTTATTTCTCGAGTTTTTGTCCTTAAAACCTCTTTAAAGAATATATTTTCTATCGGGTTTAGAACAGGTCTTTGATTTGAATGCTGAAAAATGTAATGGGCGGGCATATTTTCAAAGGAATACAGTATCATCATACTTTTTCCAAAATTATTTTATATTGATATTGACCTATAATGTCATTAATTCCTCTTAATAGAAGCTCGTTCTGGAGGCCCAGTTGAGGTGTCTACATCCGAAACAATTGAATTAGTAAAATCGGATCGAACATCAAATTCTTCAGAAGAGACAAACAAATTTGAGGAACTCAATTCTTAGCATACGAAACGCAAAGCAGATTATGTTGAAAAATAAAAAAAAAAAACATGTTTTTATTCAGAAGTCACGAACTGATTTACCAGCCCTCGTATGTAAGACACTTTTTAAAATGAATGTAACAACTAACAAGGAAATAAGGAAATTCAAGTCAAACAATCTACTTTAGGAATATGAATCTTTTAAAACACATGTGTAATTTCAACACTATTTTTAAGATGTCATCATCTTATTCATATACATATTCTTGAAATTTAAATTCATAATTACCTCAGCCTTTTCAATAAATTTCTCTGCCTGTTCTTTTGTGTCGAATGTTACGAAAACGCTTCCTTTGAACTTGTAAGTCTTCGAGGCTTTATCCAAATATTTACGCATATTCACATGGCTAACCTTCTCGAAGTCGGCAAAATATTTCAACAAAGTATCGATATCAGTGTCCAAGGGGAAACCTTTAACGTAAGCAGTACGTGACATAATTTCCTTGCGTCTTTCTTCATTGTGCTCGGGAATTGGTCTTTCGGGATGACGTCTGAGTTTCAATTTATCTTCACTGACCTCGACCAAGCCATTATCAGACTTCATGAGAGCATCAGCAATGATATTTGAATCGGTACTGAGGGAGGCCAAACGTTTGAAAGTCAAGAGAACGCTAATGGGCACCCAACCATCTTCATCTTTGCCAATTTGTTCCAATAAAAATTTGTCACGATTCAAGTTGGCATCGCCAAAGTAGTATTCCACTTGATGCATGATTTTCTTTTCATTTTTCGAGCTACAATTTTCTTCGTCGGCCTTTTCTTTGACGACCACTTCATCAGTCTTTTCTTCGACGGAAGTTTCTTTTGCAACTTCCTCAACCTGCTCGGCAGTTTTTTCTACAACATCGGCCATATTTTATTAAATTATTTTATATAAAATCACACTTTTCAACAAAATACTTTGAAAGTTTTAGAAAAAACACGTGTAATCACTACAGCAGCACGTTAAAAAAAAGAATGCCGCAAATTTGACAACAAAACGAAAAGAAAATGACAATGTGTCACTGTCATCTCAAAAATAAATGACAACAGTAAAAAGAACTGCCAGATGGTAATTACTCCCAAAAAGTCTTAGAATATAGCCATATCTTAAAAAATGAAAACTGTAGGGAATATTAAAAATTTAAAATATTTACAAATTAGAAAAAATGTTAATATTTAAAATATTACTATATCTAAAAACATCAATAGTGAGACAAAATATGTTTTGAAAGTAATATTTTACAAAAAACACAAATGTCAAAAAATTACTTTTTGTATTTGACAAAAGTTAATATTCCAAACGACAAAAATGTCGGCGTTTTGGTTTTAAATTTTAATTTAAATTTAAAAAATTAAATTAAAAACAGCAAGAAAGTGCTGTAGTCAGTCAAGATCGACCCTTCACCACTGATGTTCTTTAACTTATATTAATACAGAAGGATACATTCAAGACTTATATACAGTTTGTCAAGTAATTGTTTGCATTAAACAAAAATATTGAAAATGCAAAACAAATGCCTGGAAAACTGATTTCAAAAGGCGTTATAAAATAAGTGTATTTCCATTACTGTAAGGGCAACCTTGTCAAGGAAAACGCTGAAATGTTCTCCCGTATGGTTAAGACGTAATATCCTGTACCGAAAACGAAGGAATATTGGAACTAAAAGGTTAACCATGGAGCCCAAAATATAAAAAAATACAAATTTAAAGTAAAATTATTAAAACCTTCTAGGAAAATCGGCACTCCAGCACTAGGGGCTTAAGTCCGAAGTGAAAAATGATAATGGGCTAAGAGTATCCCAAGGAGCAATCCGAAATATACTGGAAAACAAAAGTATTCATCTACAGTGGCTATGAAAAAAATCTACTTCTTTCAACTTAAAATATTAAAAATCGCTTTATGCTTTCTATTTCGCACTTAGAATTAGTATTGGGTGCATTATTTTCTCTAGCGATACTAAAATGATGCTGTATTATCATGATGGGTCCCGTAAAGTTTGGAAGCCGAGTTAAGTGCCTTGTAGCCAACTTGAAGAGATTTTTCATATTTTACGTTGTTAGCAGTATACTTTTCCTAGCCACTGTAGATGAATTTTTCTGTTTTACCAGTATATTTCGGATTGCTTCATGTGATACACTTAGTCCATGATCATTTTTCACTTAGGTGTTAAGCCCCTAGTACTGGGGTGCCACCATTCCCAGACGATTTTAATAATTTTTCTTTTAATTCGTATTTTATTTTATTTTGGGCTTATGGTTACCCTTTTAGTTTAATATTCCTTCATTTTCAGCACGGGATATGATGTCCTAACCATACGGGAGAACATTTTGGCGATTTCCCTGGCGGATTTACCCTTAAAGTTATGGAAATACGCTAATTCTATATCGCCTTTCGGAAATAATTTCACAGGCATTTTTTTTAATATAGGACAACTAATGCACATAATTTTTCTCTTTTTTAACAACTCAACTTTTTATTACTTCATTTTCATTGGATAATACCCATAAAACATTATCGAATCAAAGATATAACGGTAAATACGAACATTTGGTGTTATTTTTACTCAATGTGCAAACATTTATTTGACGCCCATTAAATTGAGTATATTTATTTTTTTATTGTTGTTGTTGTAATGCGTGTATTTACTTCAATTTTTTTTATGACTTTTTGTAGTAAACAGTTACATTAACGGTATACGTTAAACAAAAGAAACAAATTTAAACGATTTGATGTTTAATTTTCGAAATTGAAGTTGCATTTTTAATATTTTCGAATAATGCAAACAATTACTTGACAAACTGTACTTAAGTTATTTCCGAAATTGGGCCATATACATAGCAGTTATGATTAAATGTGTACATTTTTTTTTTAATTTAGCAATTAACTGCAGTTTATATACAAATTATGTGTGCAACAAATAAACAATAAACATCGAATATATAAGCAGTATGAGTTATACGATGACATTAAAGCTCTTTAGAAGCTCAACTGTTATTATAATTGAAAGACTAAAACTGTAAACTGATTTTACTAGCTATGAAGCTCGATTAACTTTCTATCCTATTGGTATGACAAAATCATTTTTTTTTGAGTACACATGAATAATGTTAAAAGAATATGAAAATAGGCTTAAAATAAAGAAATACGTATCTCGGCGTAGTATTACGTTTCAAGTGAACCTCCATGGTCCTTCGAATCTTTAACATAGATTTTCTTAAAATTCTGACGTGCTACAGCAAAACGCCTATTTTCATATTCTTTTAACATTTCTCATGTGTACCAACCAGAGTTCTGCATCAAAACATTTGAAAAGCTTTTCAACACATTCGCTTTTTTTTAGATTCAACTCTTTATTCGTTTTTGTTCACGCGAATCAAATTCGTGTAGAAACAAAAAAGACACTAAATTAAAAAAACACACAAGAGAACTGTAGAGAACTGTTGAGAGTAAAAAACTCGACACGACAACAAACAATTTCAGCAATCACAGTTTTGTTTCATAAAATATCGAATTAACACGAATCATTCGAGTTCATTTGTAGGTATATAAACATTTTTGCGTTGAAATGAAAAAAAAAAAAAATAAAATTAATGTTTACTTTCTTATTTTTATTTTTTATTTAACTTAAAAGTTCTTAAAAAAACTAAAATTAATTAATTCTTTACTAATTTTTAAAGTTATAATAAAATGAAATATACTTTTTATTTATATTTGTGTATATTGCAAATTATCAGACTTTGAGTTTTATTATATCAATCAATATGTGACAGTTATTTTGATTTAATATTATATCAAGCAATGACTGCTTTTTATTTTGTGATTAAGTTTTTTAAGCAATTTCTGAGCGATATCTTTTAAAATTGATTTTTTAGAGCAGGAATTTTATTTTTTATATAAAATCGGAAATTTTGAAAATTTTCCATAAAAATAGGAAAATTTAAAAATTTCCCATCAAAAAGGGAAATTTTTGAAATATCCTATATAAATGGGAAATTTTGGAAATTTCCCATAAACATTGAAAATTTTGAAACCTTCTTACAAAAATTTAAACTTTTAAAACTTCTTATAAAAATAGGAAATTTTTAAAAATAAAATTTTTGAAATTTCGAATAAAAAGGAAAATTTCCCATAGAAATGGGAAAAAAATTTTAAATTTCTAATAAAAATGGGAAATTTTTTAAATATCCTAAAAAACAGATATTTTAAAAAGGAAAACTTTTAAGTTTTCCAATTTTTCCATTTTTATGGAAAAGTTTTAAAATTTCCTATTTTTAAGGGATATTTTTAAAATTTCCCATTTTTATGTTAAATTTTAGAATTTTCCCATAAAACTGGGAAAATGTTAAAATTTCCCATTCTTATTTTCAAAATTTCCTACTTTTATGGGAAATTTTCAAAATTGACCATTTTTATGTGAAATTTTCAAAATTTCCCATTTTTATGGCAAATTTTCAAAATTGACCATTTACATCGAAAATTTTCAAAATTTCCCTTTTTTATGTGAAATTTTCAAAATTTACCATTTTTATGGAAATTTTCAAAATTTACTATTTTTTATCGGAAATTTTCAAAATTTATTATTTTTATGGCAAATTTTCAAAATTGACCATTTTTATGTGAAATTTTCAATATTAACCATTTTTACGGAAAATTTTCTAATATTACCATTTTTATTGGAAATTTTCAAAATTTACCATTTTTATGGTAAATACAAAATATTATTATTATTATTATGCAAATACAGAATATTAAAAATATATGTATACTAACCTCTTAATTTTTTACTTCTTTCACAAAACAAAATTATCAATTAATCAATCACTTCTTTCGCAAAAAAATGTTTTTTAATTAGCAGTTAATCAATCACTTAAAGAAGGGAATGTGCAACTGTCATTCATTTACTTAGATTGTTTTTAGAATTTTTAGTGTTACTCTCTTAATATACATGAAAGAAAAAAACACTCGTTGTAAATGAAACAAACAATGTTTTGATTCTCTTCTCATTTTTCTTTATTCGAATTGAGTTGTAACACCAAACTTGATTTTGCAGTACTCATTCGTTTCTCTTTCTTTTCTATTTTTCTTTTGCACTGATCGACACCATTTAAGAATTTTACTGTGATTTGAGATTAAGAATGTTTTGATGCAGAACTCTGGTACCAACCACTGCCGTACTGTGTAATATTCCGATTGACTCTGAGTTGATTTTTAGTTCAAGTGCAATTTTCAAGGCCAGAGGTGATGAGTTTATAAAGTGTATCGCAGTTGAGTTGATAAGGTGTGTCCCAGCTTATAAAAACCATATGGTCAGAAGAACGTATGCCCGATGATTGGAGTCTCAGCGCTCTTTGTCCAGTGCACAAAAAAATGAGAAAGAACTGTATGTGCCAATTACAGAGGTATAAGCCTCCTTTCAAATGCATATAAAATTCTTTCGACCATACTGTGTGAAAGACTTAAGCCCAAAATGAACGAAATAATTGGGATGTACCAATGTTGCTTTAGACCAGGTAAATCAACCACTAACCAGTCCTTTGCTCAAATCCTGAATTTGGCAACACTAATTCAACATCATCTGTTAAGATAGGTAAGAACCTATCAGAGTCTTTCATAATTAAAGGGGGATCAGGCGAGTTGTAGCAGTTAATAAAAATGGTACAATTTTCAATAGAAAACTTATGCTACTCCCTATTGCTTTTTCAAGGCCATAAATTTCTATATCTTAGTACCGCTGCGAACATCAACAACGATATAAGCTTCGAAGCCAAACGTAGAATCATACTTGCCAATAAATGCTATTTTGGCCTAAGCAAACACCTAAGAAACAAAGTCCTCTCCGTAAGAACTAAAATTGCGCTCTATAAAACGCTTTTACTACCCTTGTTATTGTATGGTGCATAATGGACACTTTCACAGACAGATGAAGCTATCCTAGGAATGTTTGGGAGGAAAATTCTATGAAAATTTTTGGACCAGTCTGCGTCAACAATGAGTATCGACATCAATTGAATCATGAGCTGTATAAGTTATACGCTGACATAGACATAGTAAAAAGCATTAAGCAACAGCGGCTGCGTTGGCTAGGACATGTTGTGCGAATGGACAGAACTCGTAGAACAGGACGTCCAAAACGTTGGTGGAAAGACTATATAAAAAAAATCTTTCAAAACTTGGTATACAAAATTGGAGAATATGAGCACAAGATAGAAGCTCATGAAATTCTAAAATATGCTCGTTCTTTGACCTTAACAGGTTGTAACTATAGGCCATTTAAGTAAGTAAGCAAATTTAAAATAATTTCTATTGAAATTGGATTAAATGGGTTGAATATTTCAGGTACTTATTACGGGACCGGAACCCTGTAATTGAGATGTAGGCTCTTGGCTGCCACAATTTTTTTAAATTATAGTAAATTTAAGTAATAATATACAAAGTGTCGCAGTAAGTGACTGTATCATTTTTTGTTTGAAATGCTTCGTATGTGACCATGCCTGCCATTTGGGGAACTGCAAAATCGGCCGTTGCACATAAATACATATATTTATTTATTACATATATATAAAATTCTATAATTTAAATTAATTTATATTCAGGTTTGGCTTATCAAGTCTTGAATTTTTTTGAGAAAAACTGATCAAGTAAACGTGATTCGTGTGAAACGGGACCAAAAGTGAGTATAAGACTATTTTCATTACTTTATTTTCTTTTTTTCAATAAAAAGGTATTAGTACCGATTTTCATTACTCGAAATCCACGTTTTACGGAGAATTTGTCAAAAGGAATTTTGATGTAAACTTCAATTGTTGAAATTTTAATTGATTTTCGGATCGGAAAGTGATCAAATAAGATCCATTCTATAGTTTAAAGTTTGATACCCGTCAAATAATTCATTCTTTGAAGCCGTCAATTTTAAATACAATATATTCTGGATAAAAAATGGTCTAAAAAGTACAATTTGTTTTTATATTTGGTCAACAATAAAGCCATTTACCATCTCTGACTGAAAAGGCACTTATTATAGCGTGACTATGTGCACATGCCAACTAAACAAGTGTTTTTAAAACTAAATATTAACGACACTGACAATCAGCTGGACAAAAAAAAAATACGTAAACAAAAGATAAAAATACAATTTTGGAAGTCTGTGTTATTTTGCGTTTATTAAATTAATATTTACATGTAAAATTTAATAAAAAAAAAGAACCTAATTAAAGCAATACTAAGTTAAAAATGGCCTGTGAAGTTAAAACATTTGGAAACATAAAAGATTTTCGTAAAGTTCAAGAGTACTTTGGACTAGGACATGGTAAGACAAGTAGCACACACACTCATTTGTACATTATTTTTCTCATAAATCTTTATTTTATTGTTTGTTATATATTTCTTAAAGATGATAATTGGTTGAATGGTATTAATTATGCCATATCACCTACGGGCGAGGTTATTGCTTTAGCCCAAGGTGAAAAATTAGCGTTGTTAGGATCTTGCTGGGACAATAAGAGTCAAGTGTCTACTTATACTCTGAGTTGGTGCGGTGAACTGGAAGATCCTAATCAAATTGTTACCTCGGTAGTATGTTTGCCCATGTATGGCCGCAATGTAACCACTGGTGCCGAATGGACATGCATAGCTTTAGGTCTAAGTTCAGGCATGGTAGTTTTCTATACAGACTCTGGTATCAAGATCTATTCACAGAGGTAATTTGATTTTTTATTTTTATGTATATATTTATATATTAAGATCTTATTTTTAATGTTTTCTTTCTTTCCTCTTTGCAAGTTATCACGAAGATCCTGTACTTTTTATTAAAGCCTATACACCGCCAAGACATTCCGAGGCCGAAGCTTTTATTTATATAATTTACGACCAATGTGTTTGCACTTTAAAAGGTTCCGATTTAATACCTCATTTAAATAGTCTACGCAACAATCTTAATCGCACAATGGGTCGCAGTTTAACTGCTTCCTCCAGCACTCAATCGCTAAGCGAAATCGCCGATGTCTTAATGTACCAAAAATTTGTATTCCCCCCTAGGGAACGTGATACAGTCGTTAATGACGCAGTTATAGACTCCACACAAGTACCCAAAGTGTTTGACCATTTTGTAGAACAATGTGTGGCAAAAGGTTATTACGCTCGTGTATCATCTACTTCCATGCAGAGTTCCACGGTTGTCGGTGTTGGTGCTGAGCCATATTTAGCATTCTATTATGCTGAAGAAGGTTACAAAGCCGCCTCGTTGGGTGAAGTGGCTAAAGATGTTATTGGCATGGCCTATCGCAATATATTGGGCAATCTCTTTGGAAGAACTGCACCACCTACTCCCTCTCCAGAAGAACAACCTAGTCTATCGCCTGGAAAAGAACTAAATATGCGTTCTAAATGTCGTTTCTTTGACGGCAAACGCGATGGTCACACTGTCGCTATTGCTCCTACTGGTCGTTTAGCCGTTGTTGTGGATAATTTAGATAGAGTTATATTAATAGATACCCAAAAGTCCGTAGTTCTAAGAGTTTGGAAAGGTTATCGCGATGCACAGTGTGCCTTTGTTCCAGTTAAGGAGAAAACTCTTAAGGGTGTTCAAACATCGCGCAGAAAAGCTTTATTTTTGGTAATCTATGCTCCACGCTTGGGTTGTTTAGAAATCTGGCCCTTACAATATGGGCCTAAGGTAGCAGCATTTACTGTAAGCAAAAGTGGTCAGTTGTCTTACAATACACATGGTTTAATGGGTAAGTTTTGTAATATTCTAGTGAACTGTCAAATTTTACTGGTATAACTCATTTTGCAGTGCAGTTTAGTCTAAGTTCAAAGCTAAATTATCTGTTGTTGAACCTAACACTTACCCCCTAATTCATAAACTAATTATAAAGTTATCAAAGTCTTATAGCACTATTTTTCGATTATAAATTATGGGGTCATACTTTTACAGTATATTTAAGCAAATGTTTTACAAATAATATTTTTGTTCCCGTACTTTAACGAAACAACCTAAACTTACTTAAACGTGCTCCCGTACAATTTTTTCAATAGAAATTGTTGTTTTTTGAGTAATTTTTGAAAACTTCGGACTGTTTTGGGTAGTTTCGTTAGAGTACGGGAACAGACATAATATATTTGTTCCCGTACTCTAAACACAAATACAACAAATTGTGTTAAAAATTTTATACAGGAACACTTTTAAGTGACTTTGGGTAGTTTTGTCAGAGTACGGGAAAAAACATAATTACAAAGTACATCATTCCGGTTTTAAAAATAGGGATATTCTGAATCCTTATGAAATTCTGAGATAAATGAGCGCTCGGTCTGTTGTTTGTCCGTCTGGCTGTCTGTTGAAAACACAAAAGGGCCTGAACTGAAAGAGCTAGGTTTAGCTTTGAAATCACACGAACTCGATTAGAACATAGCTCCGATATAAACTACTTATGAAAACAGCTTAAAAACCTGTCAGTCACCTAAAAAACGATAGCGCCTAAACGAAACAAGCTAGGACAATAAAATTTTACACCATTTTTCCATTTTCTTGGAAAAGTTTAGAATTGAAATTGGGTAAAATCGGTCTACATTGGACCATTGAAATATATAGGGAACAATGTAGTGAATATTTATGAATTTAACAAAATTTGATGCCGATGAGATTCGGCAACGCTGAATATTACCTTTTAATTATTATTACTGGGCGATGATAAACCACATATAAGCAAGTTTTCACTTTTAAGTATAAAGATACGATTTTTGTACGAAATAGAAATTCTGAAAAGTAATCCTACATCTATCATTACAGGTCTCTCTACCGACAGTAAAGTTCGTGCCAATATCAACGCATGCCTATTTCTCGATCCCAGTGATGCAAGTGTTAAAGAAATACAAATACCTTTTCACTATGCTCTGAGCACCACCAATTCCGCAACATCAAAAGATATACATCTTCTAAGACGTCTCAAGAATCATTTACGCTCTAGCGATTCCACTAAATTAAATATTGAAGAAATTACCTCAATGGCTGCAGATTTTCAAACTGTCGAAGTTCGGCAACAGTGTCTGGAAATGTTGCTGAAAAGTAAACAACTTCAAGCCCATGTTTTTCAATCTATTATTAATGCCTTTGATCTAACGTTAAAACAACAAATAAATGACCCGGAAAAATATAATATAATGAAAAATTTTGAAGAATATCAACAATTTCATGTGGTTGTAAAAAATTATAAACGATTATGTTTGTTTTATATGGATATGAAAGTGCCACAACGAAAAGAACAGGTGGATCCTTTGGAAATAAGCGACAGTGATTTGATAATAATACAGCAATTAGTTTTACTTTTAAGTGATTCATTTGTGCTCAAACAATTGTCACCGGAAGTTTGTAGTGAAGCGGCTACAAAAGGGGTCTCTTTTGGAACAGAACTAGATGATTTGGGAGATTTTGTGGACTTTCTTAATCTCTTCGAAGTGGAACATGAGGATAAAATACCATTATCAAAAGAAAAGTCTCAATATTTTGGTGAAGTTAGTGGGAAATTGTTTAATCGATTTTTTAAGCAAGGCTTGTGTTTTGAACAATTTAAAACGGCCGCAGAAAAATCTTTAATACCCAGTAAAGATATTTTAGTTTTGGCTTTGTATTATTGGTTAGAGAAACCATTTTGCTATAAAAATTGGTAGGTTTTTTAAATGCTATTATAGATGAAAGGTAAAAATGATATTTATTTATTATACTATTTTATATTTAAGTGATGAAGTGGTGAGCGATATGTCACGTTTAGCTGCCATGGTAAAAACAATTTGTGACTTGGCTGGTGATTTGGTTGTTAGTAATTATGCCTATAATTCAATTTCTCCATGGTGGCAATTTGTGCGAGAATTGCTGTTGGAGAGTCACAAATCTTTGGGCTTACTAGTGGCAATTGTCTGTAAAACTGTGGCTTCTAATTTAAGAAGGGAATTTAAGGAGGTACCTATATTTTTATTTTATAATTTGAAATAAAATTTCTTATTCAAATTCTTTGAAGGGTTCTTGTGATGAAGGCTCTCAAACGGAAGAAGAAGAACGCTGGGAACGCATATCACATGATGAAGCTCAATGGGGTCTTTTAATTGGAAAATTGGAAGATATTGCTATATTGGGAGCTATACTAGAGTAGGAATGCTCTAAATTAATATGGTTTACCTCATTGTTATTATTTTTTTCTTACTTCCTTCCAGATATCCCATCATAAGCTTGGAACCCGTTATGCCTGAAGTACCTTATGATATACCCGATTGTAGTTTAAAATTCATTGTTAGTGGTGGTAAGGGTGTTGTTACCGATTTAACCGCCAAATGGCTTTTAAACACTAGAATACATCCTTCTAAAATTGTTGAAATTGATAAAGCTGAAATTGTGCAAGAGACTTCGAAAGACTCTAATCACCTAAATGAGACAAACGATTCGAATGATTCAAATGAAACTGAAGAAAGCGATAGCCAAACCACAACACTGATTGAAGATTCAGTAATAATTAAGTTACGTTTGTTAAGAAAACATTTTCCGTTCAGCTTAGAATCGGGTGTCTTGTTAAGTCTGATGACTTGGCATTATATGATTTATTGGAGTAAAAATCTTACAAGTTTAGAACACTTTAGAGCTGCTCTCATGTGTTTGAAACAATTCAGAATATCGGATCATGCCCTTAAGCATGGCATTTCTTGTATGCTATGGCAAGCCACCTTAAAATATCCTTTACAATCAACCGCTAAATTAATAAATAAAGTTGGTCGCTTGCCCAAGGATAAAATGTGTCAACAGGATATTGATATGTCAGCTTCATGTGTGCCAGAATTTTTGGAATTATGCCTGCAATTCTTAAATCATCTCGAAGAGTCTCTGAATCATGACAAATTGGAGCTGCAATTCGAAATTAATTTATCAGATGGCTGTTTACCTTTGCAGTTTCTAGCTTTGCAACAGCATCATGCCATCAAGGAACAACTAAAACTGCATTACGAACTAACTGCTGTCTTACATTTCATAGCATTTTTCCAATTGAAAATAGCAAAACCTTTGGCCACAACATTTGATGCCATGAGTAATAAGGCTTTCTTTGGCGATATAAATAAGGAATTAACTTTTGTGTTGCCACAACCCGATCAAGTACTTCAACAGCAACGCTGTGATTTTCTTTGCA
This sequence comes from Stomorhina lunata, assembly GCA_933228675.1. Taxonomy (NCBI): domain Eukaryota; kingdom Metazoa; phylum Arthropoda; class Insecta; order Diptera; family Rhiniidae; genus Stomorhina; species Stomorhina lunata. The sequence goes on along the minus strand of OW121741.1, from coordinate 79,422,542 downwards.
AAGTAATAACCGCCTCAATGGATTTAATTAGGGAAGATTTGGAACAGTTGTTTGTACAGGAACATCTGGATTATATGGAAAAAATATTAAAGTTAGCCAATAGCTGGTCGTTAGATGTAAAGCCTCTGATAAGAAGACAGGTAAGTTTAGGTATAATTAAATTAATAAATTTTAAACATAATTTTGGAAAAGCTATATATCAGCAAAAATGAGGGATATTTTGAAATAATATTGGCTCTAAAACAAAAGGAGCTAAGGCAACAAAATTTCCAAGAATATTTCCTATTTCTTTGAAAACTTTGGTATTGAATTTGGGCGAAATCGATTAACTTTTGGCAATAGGTTAGGTGTCGAAACGGCACCATCACTTCAAGACCCATTGGATCCATTGTTATCCTTCAACAAAGAATATAAAATTGAGGAAAGAGGAAGCGAAAATAAAAATACAGAGGAAGAAGAAGAAGAGTACCCTATCTAAGCCAACTGAGTCCAGTGATAAACCCTACAATATCATGCAGTTTGCGCCGTTGCAGATCCTGAAGTTCAACATGAAATCTACTGCCTAGATGTCTCTGATTTTGGAGCCTTGGACAGTGACAGAGAATGTGTTCTACCGATTCGGACGAATCCTCATCTAGACATAATCTGCAGAGGTCCGGAATGCTACCATCCCACGTATTTAGCCTAAAATTTAAGCAATAGCTCCCATTTAAACCACTAACGGAAACATCTTAAATAAAAATAATACGGTGCTTCTTTCTGTCATTCATGTGAATGACATGAAGTAATAAAATTTGCAATATTCCCCATTTCTTAGAAAAGTTTAGTATTAAAACTGGGTAAAACCTGTCCACATTTGACCTTAGAAATATATACGAAAAAGTTTGCGTAGTTTTGAGCAAGAAGGGAAAGTAAGGACTCAAACCAAAACAGAGTACGGCCATTCAAAAATTATTAAAAAAATGCGAATACTTTTCAGATTATCCAACATTTAAGTAATTAATAATTTAAAAAAGCTTCCTTTAGCCCATTTTTTCAACTACTTTTATATTTTCAGATTGTGGATCTGTATGCGCATGGTTTTGATGCAGATGCTGAAGAATTGCTTAAAAATGTAACAGAAGATGAATTTATTGGACGCATGTTATTGGAAATAGGAGGTAGACGATTAAATCTATATATCGAAAATTCGCCAAAGGCTTTTTTAAAAGTAGCTTCTGTAGGTCAGCAGCTTTTAGGATATTTGGATAATCTTGTAAGTGTGGCCGAAACTTATTATCCCTCCAATATTAAATAATTCAAAAAGTCATCTAGTAAAATCTTGCTCACATACTGGTATTTCGTTTATATGTTTATGTATATCACTTCTTCAATCTATTTTGAATTTGAATTTCTTTACAAACATCTGATAGTACAAATTTGTGTATTTCTTTTATTTATACTCCTACTATATATTATATTCCTTTCACAAACAGCGTGATACATCCAATCTTCCTTCATCTAATCTAATAACTGCCTCTGAACCTCATGAAATCGATCTGATTGCCTTGACTAAATTAGTCACCAACACAATATCATTTCTGGTACAAGCAGAATCAGCCAATGTTCATATCGCTGCCCAAATGTTTGATGCTTGCAGTCTCTTAAAGGAGTAATTTGTTTTAAATTTAATAAAATTTTACAACTGCAAGTAAGATGGATTTTATTTTATTCAACTTAACACCACCATTTGATTAACCTATTTTTTATATGAGAGATATTTAGTAATAACATTAATATTAAGCATTATATTTTCATTATTTATAAATAAATTATATATACAAACTTGCGTAGAAATTAAGCATATCCCTCTAATTTTAATTAAGTGAAATAAATATTTATTTAGGTACATAACCTAAAAACTATAAGATGTTGGTTTCAAAAAAGGAATGTATAGGAAGCAACTTAACTGGTCACAACGAGTTTTTGCTGTTATTATACCTCCAGCTGAGTTTACAGGCCTTTATAGGCGCCAATAATTATAGCATATTTGGCTGTGACAGTGAGCCTATTTCTAGAAGGGCTAAAACATCAATAGAGTAACTTATTTACATCAATATTAACACTGATGAGCACCTTTGCCCTCTCTTGTACACGGCCGAGCAGCTCTAAAATAGACTTAAAAGCTCCCATACATGAGAGTTGAACAACATTTTCGGTCAGAAATAAAACATGAGCTAAAAATTCTCAGGATCAACAATGAAAATTTTCTTTGTTCAAATTACTTTTATCCATCAAATCAATCTACATCAAAAGCAACGCAAGCTTTCTAGCTTTAACATTTCATTACCACTTTTGTAAAACGTTTTATCTTTTCAGTTTCAGCGATAACCTCTTCATTCGTATGAAAAATCTTGTTGACGATAGTCGCTAGAAGCCAAATCAGGCAAATACGGTAGATTTGGAAGCAATTCGAAGATCAAATCATTCATGTAATTTAGTCATTGCTCAGAATAAATGCGGCACCCACTATAAACAAAGCTTGTCCCTAGTCAAACTTATCCTCTAACTTAAATGTCCTGTATTTACAACCTGTTAAGGTCAAAGGCCCAGCATATTTTAGAATTACATGCGCTTCGATCTTGTGCGCATATTGTCCAATTTCGTAGGACAAGCTTTAAAACATTTTCCTCTACTTCGTCTTTCCATCGAAGTTTTGGACATTCTCTTCTACAAGTTCCCTCCAGATCATTTTAAACACTTTTCTTGCTGCAGTATTTCTATCCATTCTCACGCAGCTGCTGCTGTTAAATGCGTTTTACTTTGTCGATGTCAGTGTATAACTCATGTTAGATTAGGTTTTGAAGGTGGTGTCGAAGCGACACCTTCACTTGGAGACCCATGGGTTCCATTGTGATCCTTTAACAATAGATACAAAAGAAGATTGAGAATAGAAAAATACAGAAGAAGAAGAAGAGTACCCTGTCTAAGCCAACTGAGTCCAGTGATAAACCCTATCATGCAGTTTTCACCGTTACAGATCCTAAAGTTCAACATGGAATTTTGTGCCTAGATGTCTGAGCCTTTGATTTTGGAGCCTTGGACAGTGACTTCGTTCTTAAGCTCATCCTATTTAGACGTAGTAGAGTTTTGGTTCCACTAATGTACGGTTTAGGCTATAGAGCCCTAGATGTCCGACACGTAACCATGTTTCCCCATGTCCTTGTGGTTTCCTCGCTGATCCAAGACTTGATACCCAAATTAAAGTGACAGATAGGTAGAGCAATGTTCGTCACTTTTTGGCTCAAGTCTTGGCTCGAGCCTTGTCTAGCGACTTCATTTGCAACTTCGTTGCCAGCGATGTCGCAATGACCCGGAACCCAGCACAATCTAATCCTATAGCTAAATTGTAGATCAAATAGAGCTATTCTACATTTTTTCACTAGTTTGGAGGTGGTGTATGTCCTCGTAGCGCCTTGAGCGCCGCCTGGCTATCGACGTATATAGTCATCTCACTATTTCCAGCTATAGTACCCGGGATGAGCTCTGTAGCCTCCATATGGCAAATATCTCTGCCTAGAAGACACAGCATCCGTCCGCAAGTCTAAAAGATTACCTAATGTTTTCTTTCCTCAGGAAAACACCAGATCCAGTACCTTAGTATACTGGTATGTCTCGCACGCCTGTCAAGAGGGTGCAGTGACAAAATGATGTCTTGTCTTAGAGTTCCTGCAGAAGTAGTAAGCATTAAGTCCATTTTTCATCCTTTCTATCGTGTTACTCTTCCATCGCAGTTAACGATGTTCACCCACACTCTTGAATGATAAGGCCATTCCGCACCCTTGAATGATAAGGCCTCTTTTGGTCCCTTAAAAAGACCAATACTGCCAATCAATCGGACTTCAATCAGCTTCCATAGATCATTTTTGATCCTACAATAAGGATCATTGCGATCTAGGACAGCTGCCTGTACTGTTTCCCGGCTAACTGACTTCTTGATCTTTTTAGATGTCGAGGGTTGTTCGTTTCCAGATCTTGCCCTCCTTACGCTCTCCTTTCGGGGACCCGTATGAAAGGGTAGAGATCCACAACTCACGACGGCCTTGTTAACCTTTACAGACCCAACCTTGGATGTATTGGTAAAAGGATGAGCTGATTTCGCCACAGGGTCCCTGTTAGGTACTGTAGAGCTATGAGCTTCCATTGATTTTCCTACAGAACCTTTACTGGACGCTGTGGATCTACCAGCTTCACCTCAATTGATAAAGCTCATTAACATCGAGCAGCATAGGATCCTTATCACTCCTGGCGAATTTAGTTCGGCAAGGTTTTTGCTTATCCTGTGTCGGTGTATCCATCAAAGCTTCCTCAAAGAACTAACCGTCCCATGGGTAATGAAGGGGAACCCGAGATTAGATCGGCCTGCCTCTCCTTCACTACTGAAGCCAAAGCAGTGCTAAAAGCCATTCAATTGTAATTATTACTAGTCCAGAATCTATCTCCAGATTTCCTATAGACTCACTTACCGGATAAATGTTCTACTAAGTATTCGTCCTCCATCTATTGTATTTAGAGGAAGAGAAAGGTCTGCCATGAGCTACTAGGGTATTACTGGCACAAGTAAAATTAGAATATAGTAGTATTGTTAATTATTATTGGTATATATACAACTCGAATGTCAAGTCCATCCTGTATAACTGCTGCGAAACTTGGAAACGCACAAATTCCATCGATAAGCGCCTGAAAATCTTTGCAAACATATGCTTACGGCCACCTTAATATAGGGTGGCCGAACCTCAAAAGAAATGAAGATTTACTTAACGCGACAAATCAAATTCCTGCTTCTATAGAGGTATGTCAACGGAAATGGCGATGGATATGCCACAAACTCCGAAGGCCAAATACCAACATTGCTCGACAAGCACTTCGTTGGAATCCAGAGGGAAGAGGTATATCGATGCGGAGTTGCAAGCAACAAATAATTCTTGGAATGATGTATGCCTAAAATCTCGCAATAGAGTTCGATATAAAAGGATGGTTGAGGCCCTATGCTTCACTCAATGATAACATAAGTTAATTATTACTGGTCCAGAATTAATCGCGCTCGACCCTCTATCTCTGATGCCCTATGGGCTTAACCTATTGAAGCGGCGTGTCAATAGGGGTGGGATGTCTTTTCTTAATACCAGCTCATACAAAGCAGACGAAAAAGTATGGCAAGAAGTGCTAGGGTATTACTGGCACAATTAGACAACTTATTTATTACTGGCCCCCGATTTAATCTAACAATACCCAAATACCTCCAGAAATGTTTTTAAAAAATACATATTTATTGTACCATATGGATGGCTTTAAAGGACCGTTGTAAAATCACTTGTAGTCTAGCTACCACTGAGGACCCTGCTATCTGCTGAACCTTTCCTAGACTTCAGATACATTCCATAAGTTTACATTGAAGATTTTCCAACACATAAGAAATTCAGCGGTATAAAGCGCTAAAAAGTTTGACTAACGGACGAGCTAATGTCAAAGCACTTCTACAAGAATAATGCCGAGGGGTTACTTCGCATCTCGATTCTTCTTCTTCTGTTATAATTCACTCCCAGTGGAACATAGGGCCTCATTGGTTTCATTCATCACTATGTTCTTGCATAGATTAGGTAACTCCAAAATCCTTGTGCCAGCTGCCTTAGCAGGGGGCTTTCTCGCATGATTACCCCTTGGAGTAGTATATTCTGTAATGTTGTTTCTTTCCATACTTGAAACATCTTAAGTACTAAGTCGATGGATGATAAGTCCAAAGACCAGAGCCACGTTTATAAAGCGAGCCACTCGATCCAAAACAGACGCCCGATTGTTTAGTTTAGAACTTTACCAAGTATTATTATCTTAGAACCTTAGATCAAATATGTCGGAATGGCTCCAAGATAACTCCCTCTCACCGCATCTTCAACTAGGTTGCTCAGGTTTCCAAAATGTACCACGAGGAGTTGCGAGTAGGAATTGAATACAGTTATTACCTGTTAGAAGGAAACCCAGACAACAGCTACATCCCATTTGCGTCCCCATTCGAAACACTATGCTTTAATCATCAAATTCGAATCGAGATATGGATACACTTTTGCAAAAATGTATTAATCTTCATTGAGAATATTTTGAAAAGCCCTTGTTAATGTTTATTTATTTGTGCTCCCTTAACTCAAACATAAAAGGCAATCCTCGTAATAAAAGTTTTAAATTTAAACAAACAAAAGAAAATGAAATAAAAGTTATATTATTTTGACTTCTTCGCCGGTTCATCAAGTAAAAATTTAGTGCCTGATTTACGTACTATCTTCGTCACGGAATCATCTTTAACGGTTTCCGGTTTAGCATAAAAATCCATATAATTCTCCATGGCCATACGTCGTATAGTGGGTGGAGTTGAGGGCCTTTCTAAATTCGTAGATTCGTGTATTTTTAAATGGGTATATACTGGCGTATAGGAAGCTGTTATGTCCAAATCTATGCGCTGTTCCGTAACACAACGACCAGGCAATTCAAAATGTTTGCCTAAAATCGGTTCACGTAAAGGTTTACCATATAAACGCAGAGTGGCTTCCTCCTCGGCAGTATCAATATTATCTGGATCTGTTCCAGCTAGAGTCATCTTGAAAAATTCTTTTTGTTCTCCACTTATGACCTTGAAATTTATAGTTTTTAATTAATTTTAAGTTAATTTTAAATATTTAGCCATACTTTCATAGTTGTGTTACTGGCCACTTTTTTAATATCGGGAGGCATGCGATAAATAGTGTTTAGTTCGTCAACAGGCTCGAAAGGCGATAGTTTCTTCCAAGGTAATGGCGAGCCTAAAGTGCCCAAATATCTTCCACCCAAAGACCACAAACGACATGAACAGTCATGACTTCCTCTAGGATTTGAAATAATTTTGAAATTAAACCAATACATAATTTTTTAATTCGCTATTCAAGTTAGAATTTGAACTTACGTTATTAGTATTTTGGGTAAATTGACATAAACAAGTGAATTGACAGCCTTAGTATGGCCTTTATAGCAACTTACTAGCATAGGCTCTGGCTGATGTCGTACTACTCTTTTCGCTCTACTTATAAATCTATCATGGCGCAAAAATATGAATTTTAATCTTAGCACTGGCATGCTCAACTTGACTTTTTCTTTTTCTGGAATGCTAGCAAAAAAAAAATTAATTAAATTTCAATACAGTGTGAATATTTTGCGTTCATACAGATTTTGTTTTTGTTTTTTGGTCTGGTTTTTTCGAATTAGTCATGTGACTAGTTCTATTGTTAAAAATCCCATTTGATTATCTGTGTGTCATATATAATAACTTCTACAACCTCCTTTGAACTATATACACAGCCTAGGTAACACTCGGATACCCTTTAGGTTTAATGTGATCCCTCCTTTTCAGAAAAGAACAGTATTAAAAGACTATAAAAATTCCAGACTACACACAAACTCCAATTACTCTCGTCCCTTCGATGTATTTGAATTAAGTAAGTGTCTTAGTACCATGAAAGCTGGAACAGCAGCAGGAGTAGATGGAATCTACCCTGAGTTTCTTAAAAATACGGGACCTAATACGAAAACATGGTTAACACTATTTTTCTCCGATATATTAGAAACATCTAGACTACCAACTTCTTTTAAAAAATCAAAGATTATCGCCTTGCTAAAGCCACATAAACCAGAAGATCAGCCAGAGAGTTACCGATTGATCTCCCTGTTATCTGTGAGTTTTAAATTACTCGAACGTCTTATTCTTAGTCGAATTGGTCCAGATATCGATAAGGTAATCCCACAAGAACAGGCAGGCTTTAGAAAGCATCGTAGCTGCACAGATCAAGTATTGTGTCTCACAAACTTTATTGAATCTGGCTTTCAAAAACAGATTAAGACAGCAGCTGTCTTTGTCGATCTTACTGCGGCATATGACACCGTTTGGAAAAAGGGTGTACTCTACAAATTATTAAAAATTATCCCGTGTATAAAAATATGCAACCTTGTCAGCTCTATGCTCAGTGATCGTCTCTTTAATGTTCACCTCAATGAAAATATTAGTAAAACACGAACATTAAATAACGGGCTTCCCCAAGGCTCAGTCTTAGCTCCTACATTATTCAATCTGTATACTTTTGATCTGCCTTCTTCCACATCCCTTCGCATTCCAACACAAAAACTTTCTTGAGCTAGAGCAAACGTTAACATCTGACCTTACCAGAATGTGTGAGTACTTTAAAAATTGGCGTCTAGTTCCTAGCCCTGCAAAAACCGAAGTTACCTGCTTTCACCTAAATAACCAAGAGCTGATCGAGAACTTAATGTTTATATAAATAATTCCCGTATATCGCACAACCATACTCCAAAATACTTAGGAATCACACTAGACAGAACTCTTACTTTTAATGCTCACCTGACTAAAAGCTCATTGAAACTAAAGACCAGAAACAATATCATACAGAAATTAGCTGGTACTTCATGGGGTGCAGACCCAAACTGCTTGCGCATATCAGCCTTATCACTAGTTTATTCCGCAGCAGAGTATGCTAGCCAAGTGTGGCTAAATAGTTCCCACACGCAGAAAATCGACGATGAGGTTGATTTCCGGAACGCTTCGTCCAACCCCAACGGAGTGGCTACCAAAGCTTTGCAATATTGCTCCTCCACATTTAAGAAGAAAGCAGGCTTTACTTCGAGAAGTTCTATACCTCTAACAAAAACACCCATTATGTGCCTTTTTTATTATCAACACTATCAATATTATTATACCCTTCACCACCATAGGTGGAAAGGGTATTATAAGTTTGTGCTGATGTTTGTAACGCATAGAAATATTTGTCTTAGACCCACCTTTTAGTATACCAATAGACTTAAAATCACTTTCTGAGTCGATTTAGCGATGTCCGTCCGTCCGTCCGTCTGGCTGGACGGCTGGCATGTAAACCTTGTAATCAAACTACAGGTCGCAATTCTAAAGATAATCTGATGAAATTTGGCACAGATAATTTTTTTGATAATGGGACCATGGCTATTGAAATTGGTCAAAATCGGTCCATTATTTATGGTACCTCCCATAGGTCCCACTTCCCGGAATTGCTATATTGGCCACAAATATCAATATTTTTTCATGAAACTTAAAACAGATACTGCTTATGTAAACTTAAATCACTGTACCAAATTTCCTTGAAATCGGTCCACATTTGACCATAGCTCCCATACAAACTCTTCTTCAAAAACGCACTAAATGAGGCAAAATTTTTGTAACAACTGTAATCAATTTGCCAAATTTCGAGATAATCGGTCCACATTTGACCCTAGCTCTCATATAAGTCCAAATGACGGAAACAGGTTGAATATATACGTTTTGAGAAAATGTTTGTATGATGGCAAAATTTAGCAAATATTTGTCTTTATACAGGAAAAATAACACCTTTGACCTTAGTGGTGAAGGGTATCGTATGGTCGGCTTGACCGACTATAGCGCTTTCTTACTTGTTCTTATTCATATTGTAATCCATACGCTAAATAAATAAAATAAACTATTTACAACATCACTTAGTTAACACTGCTGGATGTCCTAAAGTTCCTCGTGGAATCTGCTATCTAGAAACTAGAGCCTCTGATTTTAAAGCATAAAACAGTGACAGTGGATGTGTTCAACAGGTTTGAACAAGAAGTAGCTAAATCTTAGTTGTGCCTATATCTATGGTCCAAAACTCAGAGTCACTTAGTGTTTCCACCTATGACAGTTGAATTTATGTGGTAAGTAGAGCTTTAGTAGTTTTCAGATTGGTTTGGCCAAGTACATCCACTAAACTAACGAAATTCCTAAAAACTAACTTCTTATATCGGACTGAGACGAGCGTCGTGGACTAAAAGATTAAAAAAACCTTCGACCGGATACATTGGGCTTGGTATGTTTTGCATCGTTTTTGGAATTACATTATGACCATATGAGTGTGTTTAAAGCAGAAATGCAATTTTGGTCATTTTGAGCTTGAAATTCATTCTGTTGTTTATTAATAGTCGAAGGTACCTGACACTGTCTTGAACACGGAGCCCCAGTATCACTATCTGAGTTGATTAAATGTTGTCCGTCCAAGTAGTGATAAAAGTAAAGGTCACAGTTTTTTAGTTATTTAAAATCGTACATTTGCAGATAAATTGGTTCATATTAAGCTTCCATATTAGACCCTTCACCAGAAAAAGTTAGCATCACTTGGGTCCTACAGGTGATCCCTGTGAGGTAACTGTAATGTATACATTTATAAAGAACGATTTTTATACTACGTTACTTTGGAGCCACCCTGAGACTAAGGCTGTAGAATGACAAAGGAAAAAGCATTTGATTTTCAGATTATTTCGTCAATGGAGTCAAATCTCATTCCGTCCGGAGCAGTGTTGACACTTCTATTAAGAGATGGGAAATTCAAAAAGTAAGCGACTCTCGTATTTTTATATCGGAAATCTTAGCAAGTAAATGGTTTTCAGAACAAAATAATGCCAAACTGGATGCTATGAGGGCGGATCAATAAGTTTGTTTTATAGAAAATATAATTTATTTATTTTTGTCTTGTTTTTCTCATTATACCCCGTGCATCCATAAAAAAAAATAAAAAAAAGTGACTTACCTTTGCCTACTTTGCTGTCGATTTATTCCGAGAAACCTACTGTTTGGTTTCTAATCTTATACCCAAGTGATCATTCAAAATTGAAACCACTGATTAGAGAGAAAATCACTTCTTTGCCATGAAAACGAATGGTAAGGAGTCCCCATAATATTTATAAAGCATAGCCTTGTTTCGAGTGATGGTTTTTTTCCACAAAATAAGGGCTCTTTTCCACTTTCCTTTTAAAACTGACAGTTTACTTTTGAACAGCCCTCGAATGTTGAGAACTCAAAATTGTAGCGGGTACAAAATTATAAGAAGGGGTTAAAAGGCCACAATTGCACTATACTTATGTAAGAGGACAATTGAGAAACAATGGGAATTGGAAACCAGATTTGTTTACTGATTGTACACAGTGGACCGAGCTCCTACTGCCGATAATACACATGAGTTATAAAATACCATGAACTATTTCTTACCCCATAAACATTATATTGCCTAAAAAGTACCAGATACTAGTATTACGTTACCGATTTCTTTCCTTTCTTTATCCAAAAATATTTAATAAGACGAAAATCATGAATGGTACGCTAAATTCCGACATGTCTATAATATCCAACCGGGGTCGTTTTAATAGGGTTGATTTCAACGCTTAAATGACCCAAACAAACGCTTTACGAACAATGTTGAATCATATGTTGTTGTTGTAACAGCTCTAACATTTACAATTTTATAATTTTAATTTTAATGGGGGATCTGTTTGGAGATCAAGGCCAAGAAATTTTGCTACTTCTACTGGATGAGTCCACAAATCTTTAGAACTAAGTGAAGCAGGGTTGGCGGTACAGTTGAAAATGTGGGGGGTATCATGAGGAACCTGAAATCGCTGAGTTGGTGGCGTTTTAATGAATGTTGTTTAATGCTGCCATGTACGTGGTGATATAAAGTCAAGTACATATCTTCGTGTGTTATTCTTATACACGCGAAGATATTTTCTGATATGCCTCGGGAAAGATGCGAACTGTGTGATGTTAAATTTTGAATGATTTTTCCGATGACATCCCAAAAGGAACCGCTGAGATAGCATTATGTTGTTGTCCTTTAATGGAAATTTCTTTGAAGATGATGTGGTGAGGTAATTTGTAGGCTGCCTGTTATAGTTCTTAAGACTGCATTTTGGCAGCATTTAATATTCCTCCACTGAGTATCACTTAGCGAAGCATAATTTGCCACTGACCGACCAATCGCTTTATAGGTAGACAGCAAGGTTTCTTTGTCCATTCCCCAAGTACTGCCGGCTAGTGCTTTAAGGACCTTGTTTCTACATCGCAATTTATGCGCGACAGTTGGGGCATGTGCTGACGAAGTAAAAAGGCTGTTAAGTGTGACTCCCAGGATTTTTGGGTGGTTCACTGTCGGAATTGGTATACCATCGATCTCGACGCCAAGTTGTAGGCTTACTTCTTTTGTCCAGGTTGGAAATAGGGTCGCTGTCTGACTCTACGGTGTTTGAGTGCTAGTTTCTAAACTCTACGAACGACTCAGAATCATATGTAATTATGAGTGGTATAAATATTGAGGAATCAGAAACTCTTGATGTTCTAGGCATTAAAATTCAGTGTGATGTCCGTTCGACTAAACACGTTTTTCAAGTATCGAAAGAAACACTCAAGTGTCTCGGCTTTCTAAAGCAGTGAGACTAGCTTCACTCCAACCGATCTCCGTAATATCTATACCACTTATATCTGACCGAAAATGGAGTACAACTCTCATGTGTGGGCCGGTGCCTCAAAGTCTAGTTTGGAGTTTTTCGGCCGTGTACAGGAAAGGGCGAAGGTGCTTATCGGTGATAGTAGGGTAGCCAATTCTATTGACTCATTGAAGCATCGTTGAAATGTGGGTTGCGTTTCACTGTTCTATCGATACTATATTGGCATGAAACTCCGAAACCCTTACATTTCTTCATATCACACACAATTAAATAAGAGCTCAAACCCTTTGTACTCGATTTTCTAGTGCAGGCAGAAAAACTCGTTTTTAGCCGCACAACACGAATGTGGAATAAACTTCCTGCTTCAGTCTTCCCCTCTAATTGTGATATCCAAAGGTTCAAGTCGAATATCCACAAACACTCTCCTTCTCACAACCTTTTTTCCTAGTTTGATTAATTATTTAAAAACTTACCCAGCAAAATTTTTCATTGCCAAATAATGAGTTAAACAGCTAAACTATTGAACACGAACTACTTACACATTCACTGTTTAAGTCATTACATTAACATGGGGATGTCATTGGAGGCAAGTACTAACCAATTGCAGAAATGTAATGACTTGGGTAAGCAATTGGAAAACAACAACAACAACTTTTTGTTGTTGTTTTATTTAAAAAAAATATATTTTTAAACGAAATACAACATTTTTTTTATGACCCCATGGGGGCTCGATCCCAGACCCCTACGACTGCTAGGCTATGTTGAAAACTTAGCAGCTTATAATTAATATATACAATTTTTATTTTTAGATCCAAAATCATGTGACAATAACTTTTTTTCACTGCTTTTTTTGCTTTGTTGTAATTTTAAAAAAAATATTTCTATACGATTTTTTGAAAATGTTTAATGCATTTAATAAAAAATAAAGAAGTTTTTTTTAATTATTTTAAAACTTAAATAGCTTAAATCTTCTTTTTTGGTTATATAACATTGACTCTTACTTACTTAAATGGCCTATAGTTACAACCAGTTAAGGTCAAAGTCCGAGCATCTTTTGGAATTCCATGGACTTCGATCTTGTGCGAATATTCTCTAATTTTGTCGGCCAAACTTTGAAAAATGTTCCTCTACTTGGCCTTTCCATGGAAGTTTCGGACGCCCTCTTCTAGCATTAGGTGGTGGAACATATTATATTATATATTATATTGCCCTTGTCAAAAGTCTTGTTTATTCGTCGGCTGGTTCCCTGATATTTTCTCGGGGACCAGATTTAATTAAGATACACAACCTTGGTTTTAGTCAGCAGAAGAAAATAACCTAATCTCGTATATAGTTTAGGAGATATCAGGAAATCAAAAAAGCTAGCATTAGGTGGTGGAACATTTTAATTCTAATTTTATCCTCTTCATAGTAATTATTTTTTCCAAGAGAGGGTTACTAGCCCGTCGTCCTAACCCATTTTTATCGATCTTATGGGACAACTCTCGGTACATGTCAGTGTCCGCAGTTGAAATGAAGGATGACCCAGATAAGTTGGGCTTACCAAGTTAAGACCAATCAGAACTGTGTTTGGTATCCAACATCCCCTACATAATCAAAATTAAGTCATGATGGTATTTTTTCATTACCGTGCGTTAGTTTTCCAAAATTGTTTTTACAGAAGTTAATATTTAAGTTCTTTAAATTCAAAAATCATTTAAAAAACTCTTTTAATAAAAAAAATAAAAAAAAATTGTTGGTCTTGGTGGGATTCGAACCGGGGCCATTCAGTTTAAATTATCATCTTAATTACAAATAAGTACTTCTGTAATAAGTTATTAGTTATTCGGAGGGTATGTTGTAGTCATTACAAAGTAACCAGTTACCAGAGTACTTGCCATTACCAAAGTTTTACTGGGTAGCTATGAACTTGCTTGTAGATCGCTTTTTATATGGTATGACTAAACAAGCCTAACTCACTCAAAAGCGTTCCCGTAGAAAATTTTCAATCCAATTTTTTTGTTTTTGGGTAATTACTGGCAAGTTCGGACTTTTTGAGTAGTTTCGTTAGAGTACGGGAACAAACATTTTATATCATCGAACGAAGTTGTGGAGTTAATTAATGAATTAAACTGTTCCGAAGCAATTAGACCCTACTATGGAGTCGAGTGTCTATCAAACGTCAATAAAATGTAAATTAGAAACCTCATTTTTTAACTCAATTTATTAGATGTTATCAAGCTGTCATAATTTCTAATGATTTAGTTTAAGACCTGTATCGGTTAATATTTGTCACCCTGTAAATACTTTAACAACAGGTCTTTTTTACATTAACGAAATGTGGTAGAGGTAACTACCCCAACAAAAAATTTGTTTGAATCATCATCTAATATGACATTACATGTAATTTGACTTCATTTTTATGAGCTTTCTTTCATTTTTTTGAAACTTCTTAATAAATAAATAAATTTCGCCTTGTTTTTCAAATTGTCTACTTTGTGGTTTTTTAAATAAGTTTATTCTCCATATCGTTACCAGAAATGCAAAGGGCGCAACTGAAATAAAAATAATCATTCCTTATTTATTTGATTTTGATGTTCTTAATCGAAGTATTCTCTACTTCTGTTATCCATTACTCCCAGTCATTCAAAGTTTGCATCAATTTACCTTCTCCACGTTCTAGCAGGTGCACTAACAAGACGGCCGCTTCCCTGTGGATTCCAACGATGCGCTTGTCAAGCAATGTTGGTATTTGGTCTTCGAAGTGTGTGGCCTATCCTCCGCCACTTCCGTTGATATACCTATATTGAAGCGGGATTTGGTTTGCAGCGTTTGATAGATATTAATTTCTTATGCGATTCGAGTTATATATTCGTAACATAGTTGTTTTTAATATTTGCTGAAATTTCCAAATAGTTCGAAGAATGCTGACTTCAGATTTTCCCTTACTAATACGCGATTCCACATTAATGTGTGCTATAGCCTCCAAGCATTATCTTTGTCTTGGAAACATTTATTTCCAGCCCAGCTGCCCGAGATTCAACAGTGATAGCATTATTGTTTTTTTTTGAAGGTGACCTGAGCTTTGGCTTAGAAGACACACGTCATCAGCTTTTTCCAAGTCCTCGAGTTGTTTAAAGGCTGTCCATTGGATAACTCGTCTAACATTCAGTGCCGTGCGTACTATATTGTCGATGACAAGGTACATCCTTGTCTTATTCCAGTAGTAACTTCGAACGGATTAGACAATTTACTTTTATGTAGAACCCGACATTTAAAATCCACGTACATTGCCCGAATTAAGTTCAGAATTTTCATTGGCATGATACGATTTTCCAAAAATTCTCCATAGAATTCTACTATTGACACTGTCGAAGGCCTTCATTAGGTGGATAAACGCTAGGTAAATGGGGATGCGGAACTCATTACATTGCTCTAGTACTATTCTTACTGCGTTGATTAGGTCAACACAAGATCGGTTCTCCCTGAACCCCAAGATCGGTTTTCTCTGAACTCTAAACTGATTTGTGCATCAAAATTTTTTAAAATTTAAAATTATTTAAAATTATTCAACTAAGTATTTTGCTCGGTATTGGAAGGAGTGTTATACCCCAGTATTATAGCAGTCTTTGGAGTCACCCTTTTTTTGGTATGTATAATAAATCCATAATTAATCATAAAATCAATGTCGCATTTTGGAGTCACCTAAGCCCTTTTGCATTTCAGTTAACAATATACTTGTATTTACATGTAAAACAAAAGTTTCTTGAGAAATTTTTCGTTTTACTAACATGCAAACCTAATTTTTATTAAGTTTTATGGAAATTCATATTTTTTCATTTATGTTCAAATATCGTGACAAAACTCCCTAATTGTGATTTATCGGTATTTTCATTTGACAAGATTAGAAATGTCGATATTAATACCCTACTGTTGGTATTTGTTACTCGAAATTAAATAAACAACATCCAGTAGTGGTCAAACAATTTGTCGATACTACTTTTATGGTAGGATCTGTCATTAGCCCAAAAATATATTTTAGCTGTGGCAATCGGTTCTAAATTTATTTTAAGTGAGCAATCTCTTGTGGTCTAAGAACACGGAAAAGACGATAGGCCAAATCTGGTGAAAACAGTGGGTGCGACAGCAATTCAAAGCCATCGTTTTCATTGATTTGTTACACTGTGTATTGTGGGACCGTTTTGCTCTAATGTATCCTTAAAACGCTCTAATAATGTTTTTTCCTTTTCAAAATGTTTAATAAATAATATACCTTAAGCCTTCTATAATATTGATGCCAAGTCCTTGGCATCATCGCTTTTCAATTTTTACAGGGGGCTTGTCGTGTACATTCGTGATGATGTGGCCCTTCAGTGCCAGTAACCCTCGCGCACTTCTGTA
Organism: Stomorhina lunata; assembly: GCA_933228675.1. Lineage (NCBI taxonomy): Eukaryota > Metazoa > Arthropoda > Insecta > Diptera > Rhiniidae > Stomorhina > Stomorhina lunata. Next base: position 79,405,838 of record OW121741.1, on the reverse strand, counting down.
CAGAAGTTCACAGAAAAGAGTGGAACTGGCTTCGACACCCTATCTTACACCATAGCGAAGATCCTCGAAAATTGCCCTTACAGCGAAATCGTTGTTGCTGGCGATTTTAATGTACACAATACATGTTGGCATGCTGAGCTATTCGCCACGCATAATCACTTTTCGCAGTTAGTGAAGGATCCGACAATTGTCGCGTGTGTTTCGGGTCATCAACTTAACCCCAAGACTTTTTTCTTACTTCGCATCCTAATACGAACGAAGTCGAGTGTAATTCGGAATATTGCACCATTTCCGCTTCTTTTCTCGAAACTACACAACGTTTCACCAACAGCTACGAAACATAGCCTTTTTATTTACGGGAAAGCACGTTGGGCAGAGCTCAACGATTTCTTCTGGCATTTTAACTGGATACTATGTTTTATATATAGTAATGTGTTGGAAGGTTGCTAATGTAACATCAACATCCAAAAAGGGCGAGGCTAGCAACCTCAATAATTATCATCTAATTACCGACTAAACGACTGGCAATATGAATTTCGTTACGTATTAGCCATCCTAAAAAAAAGGTGCCCTTCTATTCTCCGTTTTGGCGAACGTAAAGTTATAGCTCTTGATATTCCAAGGCATTCGATAGAGTGTAGGCGTAGGCTTTTTTAGGTATCGAGCTTTCTCCGATATCGCACCATCAGAGTTGCTATATGTGGAATATCATCGATTGAGTTCAAGATTAATTGGGGGGTATCGAAAGGCTATTTGGTCTATTTTTTTTCTTATATTTCTTAATGACCTTCTTTGTCAAACTTCAAATCCTATCTACTCTTTTGCAGATGATGGCAATATTTGGCATTCGTATTTATTCAACTATAGGCCAAGCATATTAGAGATCGATGCTATGAAACAAAACATGAATGACACGCTAAATTTCGACCTAACAAAAATCTCTAATTGGGGTCGTGTGAATAGGTTCGTAAGATCCGATGCTGTGTTCTAACACACAAACGCATAATAGCTTCATATAGCTTCATCTGTTGGTGTTTTAACTGCAATATTCTCGGTCGGAATCTTACTATTCAAGAATCGTTCCAGTACGAAGAACCTACTGCCGTGGGAACAAGCTTCATCTGTAATTATGGATGGTACAAATATTGAGTTATCAAAAACTTTTAAAGTTTTTGACGTGAAAATTAAGTGCAGCGTCCGTTGGACAGAACACATTTTTCAAGAGTGTGTTTCGGCTTTCTTAAGCGGTGTAAGACATACTTCACTGCAACTGATCTCCTTACTATTTATACCAACTATCTCCGACCGAAAATGGAATACAACTCTTATGTATGGGGCGATGCTTCAAAGTTTATTTTAAAGCTTCTTTATCGTGTATAAGAAATTGTGTAGGTGCTTATCGGTGACAGATAAGACTATTGACTTATTAGAGAATCATGTTAATTTGGGTTGCGTTTCACTGTTCCATTGCTACTGTAATGGTATGTGCTCAAACGAAATTAGGGATCTTGTTTCTGAATCTTGTACATTTTTTTCGCAACACACGAAATTCAACAAGATCTCATCCCTTTTCCAGTGGATCGCATGACGACCTAAAGAGATAACTAATTTTTAAACCACACATCACGAATTTGGAATAAACTTCCAGTATCAGTCTTCCCTTCTACTTATGATATCGAAAGATTCAAATCGAATATTCATATCCTTCTGCCCACAACCTTTTTTAATCGGAGTTGGTCCAATACAACATAAAAATAGATAAGGCTAAAAAGATCGCAGGTTGTGCACTGAAAAAAACGGCCTATAATTGTTCTAACATTGTTCTCGTCAGGTGAAAGGGTCAAAAGGGTCCATCGAATGGAAAGTCTGTACATCACTATTGCACATTAGAAGCACAAAATGCGATTTTGTCACCTCTGGACCTAATAAGCTTATAAACTGCGGTATCTGCGGCAGTTAGAAAGCAATTATCACCATAATAGAACATCAGTTACCAGAAGACATCACTGGTGTCTCAAAACAAAGTCAACCTTTGTATATGTATATGTACCTGAAAAGTAGATTTCAGTGTTCAGATGAAGCGTTTTCACTCCGAAATACTGGCAATTTAAAAAGAAGCAGATTGCTTCAGATGTAATGTTCTCAAAAGAGTAGGGATAAATATGTTATCTGATATTCAATCTCTATTTAGACTCTGGAATTCTTGTTCTTCTGTCATCCTTTACTTCCAGTGGAGCATAGGGAATTAGCCTTCCTGAATTCAATATTTGCTCTGGATTACCGCAGTTCAAATTCTGGCCATTAAGAAAGCAGAAACTTGGCTTAGATATAACCACAAAAGTAGGGATAAAAATATATTGTCTGATAGTTGAGCTGGATTCAGTCTTTCCGAATTGCCGCAGATCTTTCAACGAGATAATAACAGTAACGTTTTTTAGTCCGAAATTCCGAGCATTAAAAAAAGTAGCAAATTGAGTCCGATGTAATGTCTACATTTATTGTTGTGAGATTAATATATTCTCGGATAGTCAAGCAGCCATTAAGTTTTTGGATTTAGTCTTCCCGAATTTAACATCAGCCCTACATTACCGCAGACCTTTCAACAAAATGATTACCGAAGTGTTTTCAGTCTGAAATTTTGGCAATTGAGAAAGCAGCATCTTTGCTTAGATATAATGTCCCCACAACAATAGAGATAAATATATTTTCGGATAGTCAAGCTGTCATTAAGTCTCTGAATTCTGTCTTTCTGAATTCAACATCAGCCGTTAATTGCCGCAGATTTCTTAGCGGGATGGCTAAGCAGTAATGAACCTTAGAGAGTAATCACGACTTGGGAGATCAGCCGTTGATTGATTCGGATCTCTTAACGGAAGGGCTAAGCAGAGAGACATATCAGGAACAGCAGACGAGTGATTACGACGTGGGACTACCTTATAAATTCCGGATGTTAAATCTTTCCCTAGATATTTGCAAGGTCCTACTTAGAGATAGGGAGAATGTTATCTAGCAAATTAATGGGGTGGGCGTCTTTTCGAGGATGTATTCACTTCAAACAGCTGATCTCACGAATGACTACATAGGGTGTTCTAACTAGTTTTTATCATGACAGAACACTGTCTGATTGGAAGGCACGCTGCAAGGCTGCAAGGTTGCTAGTATCTTCTACAGAAGTTCTAGTCACGACTTGGGACCTAATAAATTCCAGATAAACTTAAATCTTTTGCCATGCTATTTGCAGAGTCCTACTTAGAGATAAGGAGAATGTAATCCAGCAAATTAATGAGGTGGGCTTCTGTCTTACAGACGATTGTCACTACCATGACTACATAGGGTGTCCTAACATGTTTTCATCATGACAGAACACTGTTCGATTGGAAGGCACGCTGCAAGGCTTATGGTTGCTAGTGACTTCTGCAGAAGTTTTAGTTACAAGTAGAAGGACAACTTATTTCTTTAGACATATAGTCGATGTGGATGGCGTAAATATTGTTCGACTTGAGAGGTCCGGAGGGCTCAATGTGGGAGCTAGTGATATGGCGGTTGCTAGCTTCGACGGTAACATAATGGACTTCACAGACTAACTCCGAACACTTATTTCTTTAGACATACAATCGATTTGGATGACGTAAATATTGTTTGACTTGAAAGGGTATGGGAGGCCAAATGTGGGAGCCAGAGATATGTTTTTTGTTAGCTTCCAGGATAAGACAATAGACTTTACAGTTAAAGTGAGTCTCAATACCAGACTGTCACGCTAACCTAGCCTAAGGCCCAACTTAAGTACTAAAGTGTCGAATATAACTTCTGCTGTCAACATTAGTTATATCATCATCACCATGATGTAAAAATGTAATTTGATTACATCATTTTGTTAATGTGTAGTCCAATAAAGCTACGTGCTAGAATGAAACCGATATAAGAAAGAGGCGACGATAAAAAGCTTAACCCTTCAGGGCCGATTGCGGTAAATATAAAGCAGCGGCTTAAAATATCTAATAGTGTTAAGACTCTGACATACTTACCAATAGTTCTGAACAAGCCAAACTTTAATATAACCCAAAGCTGTACCAGTAAATAGATAACGATTTTTACGATCCGTAGCCATAGCCAAGACACAATCTCCTGTTTTATGGATGGCATTAAACTTATTTAAAAAACCGCCACGCTGGTGATGGGAATACACCTGAATTACACCCGTTTCTAAAGATACAAAAACGCTGCCTAAAATTTAAAAAGAATAGAAAAATTAAAGTAAAAACATTGAATATTCCCTGGGTTTAAAATACCATGTTCTTTGGTCATGGGACGAGTTTGTAAAAACAACACCGCCTGTACGGACATTGGCAATAACTCATTCCCCTGAGTTTGATCAAAAGTCATAACACTTCTTGTTGACTCTTCGTCATAGTCATCTAAATCCGACCATCTTGTCTTATATATTTCTTTAACATTTTCGGAGATGGATTTTCTAACATAACGCGATACACTTACGCGTTTATCTGAGTTTTCTGACTTGTCCCCCCGGATATTGTTCACCACCGACTCTCGGTGATGTTTCAATTCAATAAAATCTGTGGGTTCAGCGACACTATAACTTCTGTAGGGCTGGCCAGTTTCCAGTTTCCAAAATATTAATTCACCCGAATATGTAGCGGTAACAACGCCTTCGCCTAATTTAACATCAGCACAAGTTATATCGTCCGTATGAAACATGGGCCATTTTTTGGGATCTCCATATTCACGACCCTCTACGTCATTGAATTCGGTGACTTGTTGATCCCAGCCAACAGCAAGAATTCTGAAGATAAATTAATAAAGATTAAAAATAATATTTAAAAGTTTGGATTCTTGTTTTTGAGAACCTAAGGAATTTAGGAGGACCGGATCCTTTCAAAATAATATGATATTGTGAAGACTTAACTTCGCAGCGACTGAAAGTTGCTCTAGCCACACTTACTGAATGGAGCGTTTTCAATGGTTTGGAAGTTAACCCCGCTAAAACGGAACTCATTCTATTCACCAGGAAATATAAGATTCCCCAGTTCACCCTCTCAAAACTAGATGGGACTGAACTTGTGCTCATGGATCATGCCAATTATCTGGGAGTGATTCTGGACTCTAAGCTGTCCTGGATTCCCAGTTCACCCTCCCAAGGCTAGATGGGACTGAACTTGTGCTCACAGATCATGCCAAATATCTGGGAGTGATTCTGGACTCTAAGCTGCCCTGGAACTTAAAAACCCAATCTAAGGTTGCACTATACTAATGCAGAAGAGCTCTAGGCAACACGTGGGGCCAATCCTCTTCTAATACCGTCTGGCTCTTTGAAATGGTTGCTAAACCTATACTCATGTATGGCGCTCGTGTCTGGTAGCCTGCCCTTAATATGGCTAATCAGCGAGGATCTTTTGTCAAGATTCTCAGATTTGCTGCCCTTGTACTTTAAGGACTACACCTTCAAAGGCACTCTTCGATATGCTCAACTGGCGGTGAGGCCTCTGTACTATGGATAAACTCACAAATCTCCCTGAAAACATTGATTACTGCATTCCCTCACACTTTTTCGAGCAATCTTTTCCTGTGGATATCTCGGCGGCTCAAATCGTTTCCAGAGGTGGAACCCTGGAAATCTATTCGGAAGGATCCAAATCGGTATGTGGTGTGGGTGGGGGCTTCTTCATCCCATTTTTTGGAAAAAAAGTAAAATTCAAGTTCCCAAAACAATGCAGTATTCTTCAAGCTGAAATTTGAGCTATTTATAGGGCGAGCAAGTGGCTCACGTACCACAGAATATACTCTAACGATATTCGTTTCTGTACGGATAGTCTTGCCGCCATTCATTCTTATCCGTGAATGCCAGGCATCCCTAAATGAGATGGCGAGACATTCCAGCACTGAACTTTCCTGGGTACGCGGTCACAGTAATGTACTAGGCAACATCATTGCGGACAATCTAGCAAAAGGTGGTGCTCTCCTTGGTTAAAGGCTATCAGCATGCAAACTGCTCATTAAGCAGTTTCTTTTTAGTTCGGCACAGACCAACTGGTCCACAGAAACGGCCTGTTCGATCTCTAGACTTACAAGGCCAACCTTTGACAGTAAGCGTTCCGAAATCTTAGTCACCTTCCCGCGCCAAACTCAGTACTCACAATCTTCAAAGCAATGACTACTGCAGAAGTTGTCACAACGTTGAGGAGGAAGAAACCGTTACTCATCTCCTCTGTCACTGCTCAGTCCTTGCAGATTTTAGGACCCTCCATCTGGGAAACCCAGTTTTGCACGATCTATCAGAGATCTCGAACATAAACATTGGTGCATCCGGCTAGCTCTAACTGAGCCTCTTATATACGGTAGACCAGAAATTTTACTTTTCTTTCTCTCTTGCAGGAATTACAAAGGGACCTCATCATGGACCCAAGTGACCCAAACTTTAAGATCTGCCTCCTGCTTAACCTAATCTAAAGTGAATTAAGAAATCATTGGATAATCGAAATCAAACGCGTTTGAGGATCACTCTGGACCATACATTTGGTCTTGTAAACTCTTCCACAATCCTGTGGGATCTTCTTTCCAAATCACATCATGAAGATATGCCTGATGTTGACAGCATAGAAATAGGCAAGTCACAGTGAACCGCGTGGTATACATATAGCACCATAGGCAAATTTAATGTGTCTTGTAAGCAAACTGACATAGAATATTAAGTCCAATGTGTTGCGCCTAATTGTATGCTTTCCGAAAATAGCAGACGACTGCCCACGTGCTAGTCATATTCCATCATTAATTCCCATATTTCTACTTTATATTATCAAAAACATGTGTTTTTTAAGCCAATTTAGTTCCTAACCTCAAATTTGCATACCCTTTATATTAATAAAGTATGTACCCACCTATCGACAACCCATATAACTGAAGTAACTTCATGCTCCGGTCGTATAGTCATATTCCTTATGCAAACCGCATTATTATAATTCCAGATCTTTAAGGTACCATCTCGGGCTCCTGTTAGCAAAAACTGTTCCAATGGATCAAAACAGGCAGCCGTTATTTCTATATCGATATTTTCACCATACATTTGTTTTGTATGACAATTTTTCATGATAATTTTGCGTCGGCCCGTCCATGGATCCCAAACAATAATGTAACTGTCTAGACCACATGTGACCACATTACGAAATAGACGATTGTAGAGAACAACCGATATGGGAGCAGCATGAGTATTGCCATCAGTCAAATCAACACGTATGCGCGGATTGCATTTAATAGCTATGAGTTTGCGGCCACCCACAAGAAGAACCCTTAAAAAGTGGTGATAATAATAGGTCAAATCAGTTTCGCTCGGTATAAGTCTAACTAAGTCGCCATAGGTTTGCAGTAGGACATGTTCCGTAAGATCCCAAACTTTGATGATTTTCTGATAATCAACGCTATAAACTTTTTTCTCTTCCGGTTGGACAAATACCATAACAATGCCACCATTATGACCCGTCAATATACCTGAGGGTTCGCTTGATATATAAACATCCCAAATTCGTACAAAAGTATCGGGACCACCCGTTACAACAATATTATTCCTTTCATCCACAAAGAATGTAGTAACACCCTGAAATTTTAATTATTCCACATATTTCATGTCCGATTTGGAATAGCTATAAACAACTTACCAATGGAATACGAAATATGGTTTTATCTTCACCATTTGCTAAAATTAAACCAGGACAACGCCCCCGATATTTTTTAGTATTACGATATTCAGCTGCCGCCACAAGTGTATTCAAACGTATCGAAAAGAAAACCTGCCGAATCAATTCGCTATGCATATTCACGTACTCGTAGGGTTTGAACAAGGGAATCCTTCCCTAAAAAAACATAAATTCAATACTTAAGGCCACAACCTAGCACAATATCTATTTAAAAACCTTTAAAATATCCGTCCAAAAGACTTCTACTAGCGCTGCCCCTGGCTTAGACTGAAATGGTCCCCTTAGATAAGGTGTAAATCGTAAAACTCGAACATTTCCTCCATAATCTCCAAGTATTAACAGTGAAACACTTTTGCCCTTCGGATGAAAACTGTATGACATACAACAGACAGCAAAGGGCATGCTGCGTATCACAATGCGTAGGGTAAATGTTGATGCTATGGTTTCATGGAAACGTAGTTCCCTTTCGGTAGATGATGTACAAACTATACCAACATCAGAAAGGGCCTGTATGCACAAAATCCAAGTGTTCATTTTTAAATGCACTAAAATGAAAATATTGAGAAATCGGAATCGGGTATGAAAATCCTAACCCTACATTTTTTTATGTACAAAAAGACTTTGAGACCAACTTTTTTTCTATAGAAAAAGACTTGGGGACCAACTTTTTCTCTATAGAAAAAGACTTGGGACCAACTTTTTCTCTATAGAAAAAGACTTGGGGACCAACTTTTTCTCTATAGAAAAAGAATTGGGGACCAACTTTTTCTCTATAGAAAAAGACTTGGGGACCAACTTTTTCTCTATAGAAAAATACTTGGGGACCAACTTTTTCTCTATAGAAAAAGACTTGGGGACCAACTTTTTCTCTATAGAAAAAGACTTGGGGACCAACTTTTTCTCTATAGAAAAAGACTTGGGGACCAACTTTTTCTCTATAGAAAAATACTTGGGGACCAACTTTTTCTCTATAGAAAAAGACTTGGGGACCAACTTTTTCTCTTTAGAAAAAGACTTGGGGACCAACTTTTTCTCTATAGAAAAAGACTTGGGGACCAACTTTTTCTCTATAGAAAAAGTCTTGGGGACCAACTTTTTCTCTATAGAAAAAGACTTGGGGACCAACTTTTTCTCTATAGAAAAAGACTTGGGGACCAACTTTTTCTCTATAGAAAAAGACTTGGGGACCAACTTTTTCTCTATAGAAAAAGACTTGGGGACCAACTTTTTCTCTATAGAAAAAGACTTGGGGACCAACTTTTTCTCTATAGAAAAAGACTTGGGGACCAACTTTTTCTCTATAGAAAAAGACTTGGGGACCAACTTTTTATCTATAGAAAAAGACTTGGGGACCAACTTTTTCTCTATAGAAAAAGACTTGGGGACCAACTTTTTCTCTATAGAAAAAGTCTTGGGGACCAACTTTTTCTCTATAGAAAAAGTCTTGGGGACCAACTTTTTCTCTATAGAAAAAGACTTGGGGACCAACTTTTTTCTATAGAAAAAGACTTGGGGACCAACTTTTTCTCTATAGAAAAAGACTTGGGGACCAACTTTTTCTCTATAGAAAAAGACTTGGGGACCAACTTTTTCTCTATAGAAAAAGACTTGGGGACCAACTTTTTCTCTATAGAAAAAGACTTGGGGACCAACTTTTTCTCTATAGAAAAAGACTTGGGGACCAACTTTTTCACTATAGAAAAAGACTTGGGGACCAACTTTTTCTCTATAGAAAAAGACTTGGGGACCAACTTTTTCTCTATAGAAAAAGACTTGGGGACCAACTTTTTCTCTATAGAAAAAGACTTGGGGACCAACTTTTTCTCTATAGAAAAAGACTTGGGGGCCAACTTTTTCTCTATAGAAAAAGACTTGGGGACCAACTTTTTCTCTATAGAAAAAGACTTGGGGACCAACTTTTTCTCTATAGAAAAAGACTTGGGGACCAACTTTTTCTCTATAGAAAAAGACTTGGGGACCAACTTTTTCTCTATAGAAAAAGACTTGGGAACCAACTTTTTCTCTATAGAAAAAGACTTGGGGACCAACTTTTTCTCTATAGAAAAAGACTTGGGGACCAACTTTTTCTCTATAGAAAAAGACTTGGGGACCAACTTTTTCTCTATAGAAAAGACTTGGGGACCAACATTTTCTCTATAGAAAAAGAGTTTGGGGACCAACTTTTTCTCTATAGAAAAAGAATTGGGGACCAACTTTTTCTCTTTTGAAAAAGACTTGGAGATCAACTTTTTTTCTATAGAAAAAGACTTGGGAACCAACTTTTTCTCTATAGAAAAAGACTTGGGGACCAACTTTTTCTCTATAGAAAAAGACTTGGGGACCAACTTTTTCTCTATAGAAAAAGAATTGGGGACCAACTTTTTCTCTTTTGAAAAAGACTTGGAGATCAACTTTTTTTCTATAGAAAAAGACTTGGGAACCAACTTTTTCTCTATAGAAAAAGACTTGGGGACCAACTTTTTCTCTATAGAAAAGACTTGGGGACCAACATTTTCTCTATAGAAAAAGAGTTTGGGGACCAACTTTTTCTCTATAGAAAAAGATTTAAGGGACCAAAATTTTTATAGAGAAAAAGATTTGGGAACATACTTTTTGAACAAAAAAATTCAATATTTTTACAACATACAATTTTCGGACATTCCGCTGCGCAAAAGGTCCAGTTGTGGTGACCAAAAACGTATTTGTCCCTCTTTGCTTGCCGTTATCCATATCCCAGAGTTTTCCTGTGTTTCGGTTACCTCCATATCCTTTATTTTTCTTTTCTGCTCTTGCTCCTTTTCATCTTCATCATCCTCTTCATTTTTCCAATGTTTATCTGCTTCGTCCTCGTCGTCTACTACCAAATCGGATACAGCTTTCAATAGACCAATACTACATACAGGTGATCTGTGTTCTGATTTTTTGACAACAGGTGAAGCTGATATTGGTAATATTAAAGATTCCTTTTGAGTTGAAGGGTCATCTTCTTGAAAACCAAATATAAGATAGGAAATAAATTCATTCCAATCACATTTAAAATCGCGATTTTGATTTATTTTTAAAAACAAACGATTGAATTCCATGTCAGAGAAAGTTATGTTAAGTTCCTGAAGGACATTTCGTAATTGGGCATAGGTTAGTTTTCCTTTGGAGAAGAAATGTTTGTGTAAACGTTCAATTTCTTCAGATGTCAACCATTCGTGTAGACGTTCAGGTCTTTCGATTATATCTAGAGAATCTTCTGAAGACAAGGTTTGATATTCCACAAATGCTTGATCTTTCAGTGAGCCGGAACCTTCAAAATTCATTTTTTTTTCTTTTCTCTCTCGAATGTGGTTAAAGTTTTTATATGTATTTAAAAAAAGTTTTGGAATGATATTAAAAAAATTGGTATCATGACAAAGTTTTGCAAAGGTTATAAGTTTATACTGTGGGATACTATCCATTTTAAACGTCTAGATCTACGTTAATGTTTAGGTATCAATAGATTGGAATAGATTGGATTGGTATAAAAAAACATTTCAGATACATTTTCCTTAAAAAACTAAATTTATTTAAAAATTCTATGTAAAAGTTTTAATATACTTATGTATAATATAAAAAAACCTCATTAAAGTTTATATACAGCGTGCTATTAACTCATTAATGCCATTGCCACGATCACCATATTCTCCGCCACGTTTAAAGGGAACCGAAACTTTATTTTTCCAACCTTCTCGGGGGCTTGATAACTAAAAACAAAATTTAAACCAATTAATTTCAAGTCATTTTTTGATTTGGGGGCAATAAGTTTAGATCATGTCAACATATCACCGATTTTTTTTATCGAAAAGAAGCTTTTGATTTGGGAGTTATAGACTTTTGAAGCTCGATAATACAACCATTATATCTGGAATTTATGGACCGATTGTATAAAAATGTATTTTATAAGAAAGTGCTTGAAAATATCTTCTGACATTACCTCTAAAAGGACTATTTCAAAAAAAAACATTGAATGCTGAATTTTTCCACAAAAATGAGCATATTTTAAAAACTGATTGATGCGAGGGTTACCAAAGTTGTGCAGCTTTAACAAGTGAAAACTTCATATTTCATTTTAATCAAATAATCAGAATCTTTTAAGATAACAAAGATATTGAGGTTTCAGTGTAATATTAAAACAGGTAAGAGAAGCTAAAATCGATCAAGCCTGACTATATAATACCCTTTACTACTAAGGTCATATATGGACCAAAAGTTAATAAGTTTTGCTTAAGTCTTAGAGACAGCATACACATACTATTTTTTCAAAACTTAGAGATTTAAGTAGATTAATGTCATTTCCGGCTAAGGGCTGAGATGTGGATCGATTATTACCAAATTTCGGTTATTGGTTTATATTTACAAAATTTTAGTAATAAAATGCTTTTATCTTTAGATTTAGAAGCGTTTTTGTGCTTTTATGGGTAGTTAAACGTATTTTGAGAATGTTTCTTGTATTTGAGGTATGATCAAATAAAGGCCGATTCCTACAAAATTAGGTAAACTAATTAAGGTTACCATAAGCTAAATTTATGCTAAATATTATTAAAATACAACTAAATTTATGGCTATAAAGGGCCAAAAACTCTTATTTCGGGAAGACATCACCCAAATTAGTAATCCGATTTTGCCCAAAAGTATAGGGATTATTTATATTATTATTATTTATTATTATTATACGACCTCTACATTGATAACGAGCTTACATAGGTAACCAGCCAGCTGGGCGGACATTGTTAGAACAACTCAGGGAGTGATTCTGAGTCGATCGGTATACTAAAAGGTGGGACTCATACCAATATTTCTATGCGTTGCAAACATCAGCACAAACCCAATATAAAAATCTAAGCTTTAACAAATATTTCCAACTTCAAACCCTAATATCTTTGTTATCTTGTGAGATATTGGCAGATAATTAGTATAGAACAAGTAAGAAAGTGCTATAGTCGGTCAAGCCCGAGCATGCGATACCCTTCACCATTGAGGTCAAAGGAGTTCTTTTTCCTGTATAAAGACAAATATTTGCTAAATTTTGCCATCATACAAACATTTTCTCAAAGTTGTTTCCGTCATTTGGACTTATATGAGAGCTAGGGTCAAATGTGAATCGATGTTCGAAATTCAATAAAAAATAAACTAAAAATTCTGATTATCTTCAGATTTATGAGCGTTTTAGAGATTTGTGTCTCAATTAGTGCGTTTTGACAGAAGAGTTTTTATGGGAGCTAAGGTCAAATGTGGACCGATTTCAACGAAATTTGGTACAGTGAATTCGGTTTACATAAGCAGTATTTGTCTTAAATTTCACGAAGAAATATTGATATTCGTGGCCAAAATATCAATTCCGGGAAGTGGAACCTATGGGAGGTATCAGAAATAATATAACTATTTTGACGAATTTCAAAAGCCATGGTCCTACTATCAAAAAAGTAATCTGTGTCAAATTTCATCAAATTATCTTTAGAATTGCGAACTGTTCTTTGATTACATGGGGGTCCAGCCAGCCAAATCGATTCTAAGCCTATTGGTATACTAAATGGTAGGTCTAAGACAAATATTTCTATGCGTTACATACATCAGCACAAACTTATAATACCCTTTCCACTTATCAGGTATGTTTTGCAAATCACTTCCACATGATTTTCTAAGTCGAATTTTCTAAGTCGAATTATTCAAATTATTTTGACTCAGTGCACTTAAGACGAAGAAGGTCTAGAAGGTTATTGATAAGTGTTTTGAAAATTTCAACAATTATAGAAATTACTGCCTTTTTGAATCTAATGTGATTTCAAAATCATGTGGTGGTGAAGGGTATAATGAACCCTTAAATTTACCTCAGGTTGATAGACCAAATATCGATCAGTTTTCGAGATGTAATTTTTGTGAAAAAAATCGGTTAATATTGGATGGTGTGATAGCTAATTTAAAATCTATTTTAGAGCACCTGATATACATTTTGTAATACTAAACATTAAGACTCATTAGGTATTCACCAAATCAAAAGCTTCTTTACAGAAAACGTTTTCCTGGAAATCTTATTGTAATTTATAAGATTTCCAGAATAACTGAGCTTTACAAACTTTTAAGTTTGAATGTAAGGACTTGAGCCGTGAATTTATGTTTTAAGCTTACCAAAAAGGCACACAGGAATTCATTAACAGCTTGGAAATTAGGACCCACAGTAAACAACTCATGAATTATATCTTCCAAGCAGATAATTCCGTGTTCACCCAAGTTCTCTTCGATCATGGTATTCGATTGTATGGCCGTCTTTTTGCCATTTATGCGAGCGAAACCCTTCTTAAACAGCAACTCACGTATTGTGCCTATGCTGGGAAAACCATAGACGACAAATGGTTCTATGACCTTTAATAAAATTTGATTTTCTTTGTTGTTCTCCAATAACACAGCATTATGGCGAAGATTTAAGTTTAAAGTCTTCATAATTTTATTAGTAGTTTCATCGAAAATCTTTTTGCCAGCATGTCTCATCACCAGCAATAGCTTTTGATTAGTCTTTTCTGCATCATTTGTGTCCAAGATGTTACTACATCTTACCGTGTGCTTAATACGATTGGCAGTGCGCTCCGCCTTGATATAGTTCATGACAAATGATTCGGCGCGACGAAACTTGTGGTGTTTCTTTGTTTTGGCCACACGTTCGGTTTTTTGTTTCTTTTTTTGTTCCAAAGTCGCCTTGTCCTGGAGAAGGCGTCGCTTGCGATGTGTCAAAACAGAGACTGTTTTGCCTGGCAGTTTATTTGGCACAGCATATCTGTAAAAGTGAACAAGTTCATTTAATTTATGTAATACAAACATTTAATAGCAAACACAATAATTACTTTTCCATTTTTATTTATTTTCAAGTCTGAGATTTAAGAAAACGATTTAAATATATCACAAATTTGTCAAGTATAGCAACACGTGCGACTGGATTTTTTTTAATACGACGAATGAAAATAAAAATATCCAGTGTTGTATTAAATAGTAGTAGATAATGCGGATAATGAGGTTGCCAGCTAATTTTTTGTTGGTAATAAAAAATAGTGTGTGGCAGCGATATAGCGTATCTATGAACATTTATTAAGGTGGGAAAAAATATTTTATAGGTATTTTTAAAAACGAAAACTATCAAACCCTAACATTATTAAAATTTGACACTTTATGAGTTTAAGGGAGAAATAAATTTATAACTAGTGATTATCTTAAAAAAAAGAACGAACAATAAAATAACAATAGTAACTTGACTCATGTTTTTATGATACATATCGTCGTGGGGGAGTTAATGTGCTCTATCCGCCATCTTACAAATTTTGAGTTAAGGATGATGCCGCTTTAGGTTTTCGACCCTAAATTTTTCAAATCGGCTATCTCGTCTAGTTTCTGAGATAAATAGTATCTGTTCTGTTCTATATCCTTCAAAACAGATTTTTTGTACTATTTTGCTCTATACGCCAAATTACGCTGTAAACATTTCAAAATTCTAACTTATAGTTTTTTAGAAAAATTAAGTTAAAACTTGAAGATCGATTTTTTCAAAATGCGTTTTTATCGTATAGAGCACATAAACTCGCACGACGATATGACAACTAATAACACTGCACAACAAAATTTGAAGAATGTCGTGACCATCCGTATGTAAAATTGTTTGATAAATCCGAAAATGAAGCCAGAAACAGTTTTCAAAATATAGCAAAATTAGTGTTTTTTGCGTTATCAAAAAAGATTAGGTCACTTTAATTAACGATTTCCTATTTGTTTCTTTTCGTTAAAAGATAATGAAATTTTTGAAACAAAGACAGATTGGTTGTAAAGTATAGCCAAGAAATAACGGAGTTACAGAGGGTCAAATTTGAAATTGCAGAAAAAGTTAATGATTTTTTTTTATGTTTTGATCTTTTTAACTTAATTTCTTAAAACAAAGCAATAATAATTCTTAAAGTTTTATCACTTGGCACATTGGACTATATTAATACGAACATTTTTTACTCAATAAGGTGTAGGTCGGTGCAAAAATGACAATGTTAAGAAGAACAATTAAATTATGCCACTATTAAAACAAGTAAACGTAAAAAACTTTAGTAACAAAAAATATTAAAAATTTGTTAGAATAGTGGGTTAATTAACCAAATCTTCTGTCATTTTTTTATTTTTGAATCAATCTGCATCTTGTTAGACGCGTTATTTTTTTATTATGTCCTATGGAATAAAATACAAACCTTTTCTTATGTTAAATAAAAATTCATAAAATTTTCCAATTGGAATTATTTATGTATCTATATTTAGGTGACATCATCTTTTTTCAAAAACGCAAAAAATTGTAGTTTTGGAATATCTCGAAAACTGTTCTACGTTTGACTTCAAGTTTGGTATCAGATTTGTTTGGTTAAAAAACAGTAAAGTAGTTTTATTAATCTTATTTTAGATGGCAAAAAGTATCAATTCTAGTTTCCAAGTATGGATTATTTCAGCAACCGAAAATGTATACCTATGGTGAGTTTTTTTAAGCGAAAATAAATATATTCCCATGATCCTATGATAAGCATATATGTATGTATGTGCCATCCGACAATGCCTAAAAATTGTATACCTATTCAATTTTTGAGGAAATTCATATTTAACAAAGTTTTAGCTCAATCAAATGTCAATCTGGAAACTTCCAGTCAAAAAAAATCCTTAAGCGGCACTAAAAGTTGAAATATTTATATGGACAAAAATCAAATAGCCTTAATTTTTGGAATTAAAAAAATTCAAAAGCTTTTTTGATAGCACACTAAATTTTTTTGGGGTTGTATTAACCCTTTCGCGGACACCCCTTTTCAGGAAGGGTTTCCCGTGGGCATTTTTTTATATCTCTGTTATTTTTAAAGATAGAAAAATTCTGAAAACACCGAACTGTTCCAAATTAATTTTTGACGTTTATATCCGACGCGACGCTCTGTATACCTCATCGATTGCGTTGGGTGCCATGACGTTGATTGCCATCAGACGGATATATACGTCTAGGCATGTTCAAAATATTAAACATCTTTAAAATGTACATGTGACGTTTATACACGTCAAAGCAAATTTTTAAATTAACAGCCAATTCGGGAATACTATTCGTATCTGATAACCACTCATCCTCATCAGCTTCTGCGTTTACTTCGGTTTCGTTAAAATCTGCTTCATTACCACAACTTTAAATAAGTTGAGTCATCTATTGAGGATACTGATGACGTTTCTGAGCTTAGAAGGTCTGGAACATAGTTTGGATCTCGCCCTGAATATTCTCCATCATCGGCAAATGGTTCTGAAGTATCTGAGTCTATTTCGGAGAAGATCTCGCTAGAATCTTCTTCAGCAAACAACTTCTCTAATTTTGCCCTTTCTTTTTCATATGCCATGTCCAAATCTTTAAATTTTAGACAGAGAACCTATGTTTTAAAATACATTTATTACAAAACTGCAACTTAACAACGATAGAAGTTTATTGCTATCGAAATTTAATTGAAAAACTTAAATATAACCTTCAATTTAATACAAAGCACTAAATAAATTTTGTCCAATATTTTTGCGACTGTCCACAAACACACGATTTCCACAACTGAAGTAATTTGCATGTACAATTGAGCGTCATGCGTTTCCTGGAAGCTATGAGCGGTTATTTTTTGTAGCTTATCAACAGATAAACATTTGATACAATTTCTTGGTTGCAACTTTGTTTATATACATTCATAGTATGCAAGAGCAATGTATCAAGCACAGATGCTGATCTGTTGCTGAAAAACTTCTATAATTAACATTTTAGGAACAAATATTTTTATGACGTGTATGAACGTCATGTCCCACCAGAAACTTTTGTTATGACGGATATACACGTCAGCGTCCGCGAAAGGGTTAAATGGCATTTATCAAAAACCTGCTAAGGTCAAAAGCCGAGCTTATTTTCGAATTCTATGCGCTTCAATCATGTGCTCATTACAGTTATAACTTTTTTTGTTCAAACTATCTTCATCCCACCACTTGATGCGCAATTCAGTACTGATAGTAAAAACAATTTGTTTAGACCGTACCAAATGCATTTTCTAAAGCTCTCCAAAAATTTATTTTGTTTAACTTCCATAATATCGCAATTTTTTTCGGTCCTTCTTCGAACTAATGGAATTATTCATGAAATAATTAGAAAAAATTAAAATTTGTTTTATTAAATGGCAATTTTTTATACTTAGGAGAAAAATTCAAATTTAAAACTTCATCGCGTTCGGTGCCGAAACTTTTTTAACGATCGCGAAAAAGTAATACATCATTTTTTAATATTTTTTTATTGTCTATGCGGCTATGCGATGAAGAATTTGATATTCACAAAAATTGCTAAAAGTTATAACCCTAGTGCTCATATTTTCCAATTCGTAGGTCAAGCTTTGAAAGATTTTCCTCTATCGAATTTTCAGGCGTCCTTTTTTATGAGTTCATTCCGGATTGTTTTTGAATACTTTAGTTGCTAGAGTATTTCCATACATTCGCACAACATGTTCCAGCCAACGCAGCCGGTGATGTTTGATGCGTTTTACTATGTCAATATTCATTCTTGATGCAAACTGGTCAAAAGATTTTTCGTAGAATCTTCCTCTCAAAAACTCCAAGAATAGCTTCCTCTGCCTGCAAGAGCTCATAATTCAACACCATATAATAGCACTTTTTATAGAGCGTAGTTTAAGTTCTTACAGAGAGAGCTTTATTTCTTATCTGCCTGTCTTTGCCAAAATAGCGTCTGTTGACAATTATGATTCTACGTTTGATTTCGAAGCTTCTATAGTCGACGGTGGTACCAAGGTAAACAAATTATTTTGCAAACTCGTAGCTTTAGTTTTTAACGATCATATGTGGTCCAATTCTTGAGGATTGCCTCCTTGTAGAAACCATCAGTTTTGTTTTGATTCATTGACAAATTTAATACATTCGCTGCGATTAATTACAGTATTTACAATTCGGTTTGTCAAAAATTAAAAGATAATGTCCAGCTAATTTTTCCGTTGTCAAGCTTTTTTCCTTATGTCCAGCTTTTTCAGGATTTGTGTCTGGCAACCCTATTTACATTTAAGTACAACAAAATCCGTACAAATGTGTCGTCCGTCACGCGGGATTTGCCCATATGTACGTCTATTTATGCAGAAAATCCTTTTGGACTGATCCTTTTCGGTATACTTGAAAGTTTAAGTTAACTAAGTAAGGCACAGTTTTTTTTTTGTTGTTGTTAAATAATAACAGGGTGTTTTAAAGTAAAAAAGTAAGTAAATAAATAAAATTCGACGAAAATTCAAAATGCACACAAAAAATCCACTCACTGACTGACTACGTTGAACTCAACCGCTGTAAGAAGAAGGAGCGTGCACAACCGCCGGTCGATTTCTCGATAATCAAGCAGTCATCGAGCTCTATTTATACCAGGAACACAGAAAGACCCACAAGTGTAAATGTCAAAATATCAAGTGGCAACACAAAAGATGTGTTTAGTGAAAAATTGGCGGGAGAAAACTTAACACAACAAAAACAAAACGTAAACAAATAAAAAAAAGTACACTCCTTTATTTATTGTTGGTATATTTGTTAGTAAATGGAAGGGCAATGAGAGGGAGTGAGACAAAAGATACTTAAGGCCAATATACAAATGTACTCACATACTTAAATGGAAGAACGAACGCTTTGTTTCTTTTCTTTTCTTGCGGGAAAAACATTTTTTTTGTTAGAGAAAAATGACGAATGAATTCCGTTGGACATTATCGAAATTATTAAAATCGCAATAGGCAGGCACGTCAACGAAATTTTCTACCAGCATAACATAAACTTAAGCAAGAAGCTTTGGAAGTTTTATTTAGGAAAATAAATAAAAGTGTTTTTGCTGCCGATAAGAGCAATGGAGAAGACCCCACAAATACAACATAACACGTGTGTAAAAAAGAGACAACAAATCACTACAAATTAAATAAAAACACAAAATGAACTGTTGGCATTTCCTTGTTGGTTTTTCGATTTCAGTTAACTGACAGAATTTTCTGAGCTCCTAATTTATTGGATTCAGAATTGAAAATGTTTAGTGATTCTTTGGGTACACTCGATGCTGATTGTTGGTGTTGAATTTGTTGATATTTCGGAATTTTTGCAACACTGCCTGTTTTGGGTTTTGTATCGAAACAAAACCAGCCGAACCAGACTACGAACCACCATCATCACAATAAACAACCATTTTGTTAAATTTTTTTACGTTCAACTGATATTTTATTCAACTTTGGTTTTAACAAGCATTCAGGGTTCTGTAGTAGGTGGTTTGTTTTTTTTTATTTCAATGAAAGCAAGAATAAAATCTATAAAAAAGGGAACATGTTTTAGGCACAGTTGCCAGATGTATTGAATAAAAAAGCTCCAGAAAATATATTTATTCGATCTATTTAGTTGTGTGAGATAACATCAACATTTTTATTCGGTTTTTGATAAAACTAATTTTCTATACAAAATATTTCAATAAAAAATTTTTTCTATAGAAAATTTTCTATAAAAAAATTGACATCACTTCCACGCCTACTTTTTATACCCTTCACCACCATAGATGGAAAAGGTATTATAAATTTGTGCGGATGTATGTAACGCATAGAAATATTTGTCTTAGACGCACCTTTTAGCAAACCTTTTAGAATCACTTTCTGAGTCGATTTAGCGATGTCAGTCAGTCCGTCCGTCTGGCTGGCAGGCTAGACCCCCATGTAAACCATGTAATCAAAGTGCAGGTCGCAATTCTACAGATAGTTTGATGAAATTTGACACAGATCATTTTTTTATACCCAATATACCCTTTCCACCTATGGTGCTGATAGGTGGAAAGGGTATATTGGGTTTGTTCTGATGTTTGTAACTTTTAGTATGCCGATCGACTTAGAATCACTCCCTGAGTTGTTTTAACGATGTCCGCCCGGCTAGCTGGCAGACTGGCTGGCAGAGTGTTATCACTCTACAGGTCGTAACTTTAAAGATAATTTGATGAAATTTGGCACAGGTTCATATTTTGGTCCAAGGACGATCCCTATACTTTTTGGGCGAAATCGGATTACTATTTCCATAGGAATGTCTTCCCAGAATAGAGTTTTTGGTCCTTTAGTTGTATTTTAATAATATTCAGCACAAATATTGCTTATCATAACATTAATCAGTGTTCCTAATTTTGTAGAAATCGGCAAATATTTGACCATACCTCCCATACAAGACACATTCACAAAAGACGTTTATATACACATAAAAGCACAAAAACGTTAATAATTCTAAAGATGAATGCATTTGATTACTTAATTACACAGATAAATATTTTGTAAATATAAACCAATAATCAAAATTTGGTAACAATCGGTCCACAATTGACCCTAGCTCCCATATCAGGACCTTAGCCGGAAATGATATAAATCTGTCTAATGCCTCTAAGACTTAAGGAAAACTTGTTTAATTGTTGGTCCATATTTGACCTTAGTAGTGAAGGGTTTATATAGTCGGGCTTGAACGACTATAGCTTTTTAAACTTGTTTGATAGTGGGGCCATGGCTATTGAAATTCGTCAAAATAGGTCCATTGTTTATGGTATATATATAAATACTGCTTATGTAAACTAAAATCACTGCAACAAATTTCTCCCATACAAACTCTTCCGTCAAAACGCACTAAATGAGACAAGAAATATAATGAGAATTTTGAGTTTAGTTTTTGCATACATAATTTTTGTAAAAACTGTAATCAAATTGCCGAATTTCGATAATCGGTCCACATTTGACCCAGCACATAAGTCCAAATGACGGAAACAGCTTAAATGTATAAGTTTTGAGAAAATGTTTGTATAATGGCAAAATTTAGCAAATATTTGTCTATATGCAGGAAAAAAATTCACCTTTGACCTTAGTGGTAAAGGATATCGGTTACAAAAATCATTTTTTAATTTTTTAAAAAATTTGTTTAACAAATATTACAAATAATAAATTTGGGAGAATAAAATACATAAAAAACGGGGATGAAAGCGTATAATTTCGCAAAAATGTGAATTTTTTGAAATAATTTAAGTAATGGGTGTTTTTTTTAGAGGTATAGAACTTCGAATTGAAATAAAACAAAATATTGGTAAAGTTTAACCATTTCTTCCCCGGGGTCAAAATTTGGAGTTTTTTATTTTATATAGGAAAATGACGGAATGTTAAGAATTTACTACTAAATTTTGTTTAAAATGCAAAAATATAATAATTTTTATTAACATTAAGTCTTTTCAAAAAATATATAAACAGACATGGGGACTACAAATTTGGAAGAATTGCTCATATTCTTATTTTTCTCTCAAATGAAATATGAGCCTTATTTCATAAAAATCTGATAACCGTATCAAAAGTTATAGGCATATAAACTGTTTCGAAAAAAGAACATTTTTCTATAAAAAAAAATTTCTTCAAAAAAATTTTTCTATAGGAAAAATTTCTTAAAGAAATTTCTTCTATAAAAAATTTCTTAAAGAAAATTTTTCTATAGAAAAAATTTCTTAAAGAAGATTTTTCTATAGAAAAAATTTCTTAAAGAAAATTTTTCTATAGAAAAAATTTCTTAAAGAAAATTTTTCTATAGAAAAAATTTCTTAAAGAAAATTTTTCTATAGAAAAAATTTCTTAAAGAAAATTTTTCTATAGAAAAAATTTCTTAAAGAAAATTTTTCTATAGAAAAAATTTCTTAAAGAAAATTTTTCTATAGAAAAAATTTCTTAAAGAAAATTTTTCTATAGAAAAAATTTCTAAAAGAAAATTTTTCTATAGAAAAAATTTCTTAAGGAAAATTTTTCTATAGAAAAAATTTCTTAAGGAAAATTTTTCTATAGAAAAAATTTCTTAAGGAAAATTTTTCTATAGAAAAAATTTCTTAAACAAAATTTTTCTATAGAAAAAATTTCTTAAAGAAAATTTTTCTATAGAAAAAATTTCTTAAAGAAAATTTTTCTATAGAAAAAATTTCTTAAAGAAAATTTTTCTATAGAAAAAATTTCTTAAAGAAAATTTTTCTACAGAAAAAATTTCTTAAAGAAAATTTTTCTATAGAAAAAATTTCTTAAAGAAAATTTTTCTATAGAAAAAATTTCTTAAAGAAAATTTTTCTATAGAAAAAATTTCTAAAAGAAAATTTTTCTATAGAAAAAATTTCTTAAGGAAAATTTTTCTATAGAAAAAATTTCTTAAGGAAAATTTTTCTATAGAAAAAATTTCTTAAGGAAAATTTTTCTATAGAAAAAATTTCTTAAGGAAAATTTTTCTATAGAAAAAATTTCTTAAAGAAAATTTTTCTATAGAAAAAATTTCTTAAAGAAAATTTTTCTACAAAAAAAATTTCTTAAAGAAAATTTTTCTATAGAAAAAATTTTTCTATAGAAAAAATTTCTTAAAGAAAATTTTTCTATGGAAAAAATTTCTTAAAGAAAATTTTTCTACAGAAAAAATTTCTTAAAGAAAATTTTTCTATGGAAAAAATTTCTTAAAGAAAATTTTTCTACAGAAAAAATTTCTTAAAGAAAATTTTTCTATAGAAAAAATTTCTTAAAGAAAATTTTTCTACAGAAAAAATTTCTTAAGGAAAATTTTTCTATAGAAAAAATTTCTTAAGGAAAATTTTTCTATAGAAAAAATTTCTTAAGGAAAATTTTTCTATAGAAAAAATTTCTTAAAGAAATTTTTTCTATAGAAAACATTTCTTAAAGAAAATTTTTCTACAGAAAAAATTTCTTAAAGAAAATTTTTCTACAGAAAAAATTTCTTAAAGAAAATTTTTCTATAGAAAAAATTTCTTAAAGAAAATTTTTCTATAGAAAAAATTTCTTAAAGAAAATTTTTCTATAGAAAAAGTTTCTTAAAGAAAATTTTTCTATAGAAAAAATTTTTTAAAGAAAATTTTTCTATAGAAAAAATTTCTTAAGGAAAATTTTTCTATAGAAAAAATTTCTTAAAGAAAATTTTTCTATAGAAAAAATTTCTTAAAGAAAATTTTTCTACAGAAAAAATTTATTAAAGAAAATTTTTCTACAGAAAAAATTTATTAAAGAAAATTTTTCTATAGAAAAAATTTCTTAAAGAAAATTTTTCTATAGAAAACATTTCTTAAAGAAAATTTTTCTACAGAAAAAATTTCTTAAAGAAAATTTTTCTACAGAAAAAATTTCTTAAAGAAAATTTTTCTATAGAAAAAATTTCTTAAAGAAAATGTTTCTATAGAAAAACTTTCTTAAAGAAAATTTTTCTATAGAAAAAATTTCTTAAAGAAAATTTTTCTACAGAAAAAATTTCTTAAAGAAAATTTTTCTACAGAAAAAATTTCTTAAAGAAAATTTTTCTATAGAAAAAATTTCATAAACAAAATTTTTCTATAGAAAAAATTTCTTAAAGAAAATTTTTCTATAGAAAAAATTTCTTAAAGAAAATTTTTAAATAGACAAAATTTCTTAAAGAAAATTTTTCTACAGAAAAAATTTCTTAGAAAAAATTTTTTCTATAGAAAAAATTTCTTAAAAAAATTTTTCTATAGAAAAAATTTTTTAAAGAAAATTTTTCTATAGAAAAAAATTCTTAAAGAAAATTTTTCTATAGAAAAAAATTCTTAAAGAAAATTTTTCTATAGAAAAAATTTCTTAAAGAAAATTTTTCTATAGAAAAAATTTCTTAAAGAAAATTTTTCTATAGAAAAAATTTCTTAAAGAAAATTTTTCTATAGAAAAAATTTCTTAAAGAAAATTTTTCTATAGAAAAAATTTCTTAAAGAAAATTTTTCTATAGAAAAAATTTCTTAAAGAAAATTTTTCTATAAAAAAATGTTAAAGAAAAAAGTTCTAATAGGTATTTAAAATTTTTCTATACAAAAAATTGCATATAATTGTCACCACTGTAACGATAAAAATAAGAGCGCAAGCTTAAGTTGGGGTGACCAGATAATGTGATAGAATTGAGAGAATTGCAACCACCCCATTTTACGCTTTTAAAATTTAATGTTAATTCTTCTTTCTGTTAGCGGTTATATCCAACAGTTGCCAAGAAAATGCCGGGTTGTAACCACCGTTCGTTCTCTTAAATATTTTTACACGTGTCATAATAATAAATTTATTTTAACAAGAAAAAGTAAACAATTGGTGTAAAATTAAACATAATTCCAAATATGTGTATTTTTATAAATAAAACTTAATTTTATTTATTAATATTATAGCACTTTTATTAATGCAATTCATTTGGCTAAAAGACGGAAGCTATCCAATAGCTTTCAGTGAAATTGATGACGAAATATTGGAAGAAATTTCAAATATTCGTAGTGTTTGTGAGTGAGAATTTAAAAGTAAAAGAACAGTGATGTCACATAAAAAAGAAAAACACTTAAGCTAGCGCTTTAGTCTGACCATATATAAGAGATGACTTATAATAGTACAACTGTAAAGGACCTATCCCAAAAATTTGAATAGGCCATAAAGAACGTTTAAGTTTATTTTGAATAATATAAAAATTTCGGGCAAGAAACATCTGGTTTAGGAAGTCAACATCATTCTTTTAGCATTACAGCTAGAGGTGAGCTTTATCAGTTATTCTTGTATTTTTATTATTCTGCATTTCGAATTTTTGTTGCCAGTTACGATTATCTGATGTCAAGGTTTAGCATTGCCGTTTGAGGTTGTCCATTCGTGCCCTGTCCAATTAAAGCATTTCACTTAAATGAATTTGACAATGCCTTCTTTACAGGTTACTAGGGGCAAAAAAAAAAGTTGTGTCAGTCACCCCCTAGGACCAAAGATAATGTTAAAACAATTCTAAAAAAAAATGTTTTATTTTTTACCACGCCTACAAATACCACCCTTTAGTATTTTGTTCACAGTGTCGCCATTTTAAGTTCGATCATAACATTTTATACATCGGTGTTCGCGGCTCTGTAAGGGCTACATTTGATTGATAGTTTTTTACTACCACGTCAATAATTAAAAAAAAAAACTAGATTTGTACTCGATTCGATTAGGGTGGGTACGAATCGAATTTTGAAAAATTATGACTAGAAATTGGCGTGGTATTAAAAAACTATCAAAGTGAGAAATGTAAAAAAAAATTAGAATTATTTTTACATTATCTTTAATCCTAGGGGGTGACTGACTCAACTTTTTTTCGAACCACTCTAGGGCTCATCATTGGTTCTTTAGACATAGTCGCCATTTGAGTCCCAAGTATCTTGCGAAGAATTTTTCTCACAAAAGACGAAGTTGGTCGTTTGCTATCATTGACATTTGCAGTGGTTCTGATAATTGTCTTGTAGACGCATAACTTTCACGTTTTTGAGATTTTAATTTGTATTGTATTTTGTTTTGGGCTGCATGGTTAGCCTTTTAATTTAAATATTCCTTCATTTTCAGCACGGGATATGATATCCTAACCATACGGGGAACATTTTAGCGATTTCCCTGGTGGAGTTGCCCTTATAGTGACATTTTTTTTAATATAGGACAACTGCAAAGTGAAACATCCGATTGGATACGATAGTTGAGAGTGAATATCTTTGTATAACTCCACTCGTTTTATGAAAACTTTAGGTCAAAGGCCATTCTCCAATTTCACTCGTTGATAGATTTTCTTCTACTTGGTCCTTCCATCGAAGTTTCGATTGTAATCTTTTACGAGTTCTCTCGGTATTATTTAAGAGCACTTTTTTGCAATTATGATTCTTCGTTTAATTTTGAAACTTATGTACTTATGTAGTTATTTATTTTCACAATAGTACCAAGGTATACACATTATTTTACAAGATCGAAGCTTTAGGTGTCAACAATCACTGGAACATAGTTTTGTTTTATGAATGAGTTATTCTGTTGTAGATCTGCCTGTTCGGAATCCTCCTTGATATTCTCCCAGTATGGTTGAAGCTGCTTCAGTTAACTTTTCTAGGAGGATATTGATAAATACTTTATAGACGTCTAGGAGTGTTCTAACCCTATTGTTACTGCAAGAGCTCTTGCTATCTTTTTTATGAATAGGCACGACGAGTTCTTGGATTAGTTCTTGTGTCCATATATGAGTTTATGGACAAGTTTTGTGATTCCATCTTTTTCTGCTAATTTTCTTTTCTGTTTTTGAATTGCTTGATTATTCTAAGGATGTCATGCCTATAAGGAGGTAATCGGGTATGTTCTGCAAATCACTTCCACATGATTTTGAAATCACATGAAATTCAAAAAGGCTGTAATTTCTATTATTGTTGAATTTTTCAGAGCATTTATCAATAACCCTCTAGACCTTTTTCGTCTTAAGTGCACTGAGTCAAAATAATTTGTGAACAATGAATTTGTGTCTTCAAGTTCTTCGTTATATAATTCTACAAAGTATTTTCTTCATCTTTGCCAGATATCCTTTTCCTCTGTGAGAATTGTAGCAGTTTTAAGACTTAAGTCTTCTTTAATGTTCCATGTCACCTTGTGTAGTTTTTTGTGAAAAAGAAAAAACAAAATATATTGTGCTGTATAATCAAGAACATGAAATAATTTCGAATACAGCTGTGGGCTATTTTTGTATTTACGTGTTTTTCACAGCTTAAACCGCAATAAAATTGATAACACTGAACGTGGGCTGGATATTGGTATTTATGCTAAAAGCACGTTTTGGCTGGAATATAAACAATTCCAGTTTGAGAGAGGGAGAAAGTGAGTAGAAACGAGAGAGTAATAATAAATTAAGAATGTGGCTCATTATAGGGGTTTCACTATAAGAATGAAATCATAATATTAATACCCTACAAGGGTTAGTTGGAGTTGTTCAGATGTTTTGTAACAAAAAATATAAATAACTATTTTTTATTTGAATTTTTATAGTGAACAATTTTATATAAGAAAATTTTTATTGCGAAAAATTTTCTGTACAAAAATTTTAACAGCGAAATTTGTATAAGAAAATTTTAATAGCGAAAAATTTTCTATAAGAAAAATTTTTATAGCAAAAATTTTTCTTTAAGAAAGTTTTTACTATAAAGATTTTCTTATGGAGAATTGTATAGCGAAAAATATTCTATAAGAAAATTTTTTATAGCGAAAAATTTTCCTGAAGAAGATTTTTTAGCGAAACATTTTCTATGAGAATGTTTTTATAGCAAAAAATTTCTATAGGAAAATTTTTATAACAAAATATTTCTGTTAGAAAATTTTTATGCAAAAAATTTTCTAAAAGAAATTTTTTATAGCAAAAAATTTTCTATAAGAAATTATTTATAGCAAAAAATTTTCTATAAGAAAATTTTTTTATAGCGAAAAATTTTCGATTAGAAAATTTTTTATAGTGAAAAATTTTCTATACGAAAATTTTTTATGGCTAAAAATATTCTATAAGAAAATTTTTTATAGCGAAAAATTTTCTATAAGAAGGTTCTTTTAGCGAAACATTTTCTATGAGAATGTTTTTATAGCAAAAAATTTCTATAAGAAAACTTTTATAACAAAATATTTCTATTAGAAATTTTTGAATAATATTTACATCCCGACTATTTTGTTATTTTTTGAGAAAATTTTTATGCAAAAATTTTTATAGCAAAAAATTTTCTAAAAGAAATTTTTTATAGCAAAAAATTTTCTATAAGAAATTTTTTATATCAAAAAATTTGCTATAAGAAAATTTTTTATAGCGAAAAATTTTCGATAAGAAAATTTTTTATAGCGAAAAATTTTCTATACGAAAATTTTTTATGGCTAAACATGTTCTATAAGAAAATTTTTTATAGCGAAAAATTTTCTATAAGAAACTTTTTTATAACAAAAAATTTTTTATTAGAAAATTTTTATTTTGAAAAATTTTCTATAACAAAATTTTTTATAGCGAAAAGAATTTTTATAACGAAAAATTTTCTATAAGAAAATTTTTATAGCGAAAAATTTTTTTTAAAGAAAATTTTTTTAGAGAAAAATTTTCTAAAAGAACATTTTTTTTGGCGAAAAATTTTCTAAAAGAAATTTTTTTTTGGCGAAAAATTTTCTAAAAGAAAATTTTTATAGCAAAAAATTTTCTATAAGAAAATTTTTATAGCTAAAATTTTCTTTAAGAACATCTTTTTATAGCAAATAATAATAAAAAAATTTTTATCGCTAACAATTTTCTATTAGAAAATTTTTTATAGCGAAAAATTTTCTTTAAGAAAATTGTTTATAGCGAAAAATTTTGTA
Organism: Stomorhina lunata; assembly: GCA_933228675.1. Classification (NCBI taxonomy): domain Eukaryota; kingdom Metazoa; phylum Arthropoda; class Insecta; order Diptera; family Rhiniidae; genus Stomorhina; species Stomorhina lunata. The sequence goes on along the minus strand of OW121741.1, from coordinate 79,376,905 downwards.
TAAGAAAATTTTTTACAGCTAAAAATTTTCTATAAGAAAATTTTTTATAGCAAAAAATTTTCTATAAGAAAATTTTTTATAGCAAAAATTTTCCTTAGGAAAATTTTTATAGCGAAAAATTTTCTTTAAGAAAATTTTGTATAGCTAAAATTTTTTTTATAAAAAAAAATTTTGTAGCAAAAAACTCTTTTATAAGAACATTTTTTATAGCGAAAAATTTTATATGAGAAAATTTTTTATAGCGAAAAATTTTCTATAAGAAAATTTTTATAGCTAAAAAATTTCTTTAAGAAAATTATTTATAAATTTCTATAAGAAAATTTTTTATAGCAAAAAATTTTCTATAAGAAAATTTTTTATAGCAAAAATTTTCCTTAGGAAAATTTTTATAGCGAAAAATTTTCTTTAAGAAAATTTTGTATAGCTAAAATTTTTTTTATAAAAAAAAATTTTGTAGCAAAAAACTCTTTTATAAGAACATTTTTTATAGCGAAAAATTTTATATGAGAAAATTTTTTATAGCGAAAAATTTTCTATAAGAAAATTTTTATAGCTAAAAAATTTCTTTAAGAAAATTATTTCTGATAAAATATTTCTGATAAAGAGTTTTTATAGGAAAAAATTATATTAAAACATTTTTATAGGAAAGAATTTATATTAAAACATTTTTATAATAAAAAATTTCTATTAAAGATTTTTATAGCAAAGAATTTTCTATCAGAAAATTTTTATAGAGAAAAATTTTCTATAAAAAAATTTTTAAAGCGAAAATTATCGCAAAAATAATAAAAGATTTTTTCAAGCTTGAGGTCTTATAGTTGTTTTTTTAAAAAATTAAATATATTTATTTAATTATTTATCGATATTTCGCTATCCGTTGGATAGCATCATCAGGATTAATGAGTACAATAAAAGAGTACAAGAATTACGTCTAATAGCTCTTAATATTAAAATTGCAATTTTAATATTAAGAATTTAAAATTGCAATTTTAATATTAAGAGCTATTAGACGTAATTCTTGTACTCTTTTATTGTACTCATTAATCCTGATGATGCTATCCAACGGATAGCGAAATATCGATAAATAATTAAATAAATATATTTAATTTTTTAAAAAAACAACTATAAGACCTCAAGCTTGAAAAAATCTTTTATTATTTTTGCGAAAAAGGAAATAGGTCGAAGAAAAAGAAAAATATATAGAGCGAAAATTATCTATAAAATATTTTTATAGCTTAAATTTTTTGTAAGAAAATTTTTATCGCGAAAAATTTTTTATAAGAAAATTTTTATAACGAAAAATTTTCTATAGAAAATTTTTATGGTAAAAATTTTCTATGTTAAACTTTTTATAGCAAAAAATTTTCTACGTAAAAGTTTTTATAGCAAAAAATTTTCTATGTTAAAATTTTTATAGCGAAAAGTTTTCTATAAGAAAATTTTTATAGCGAAAAATTTTCTATAAAAAAATTTTTACAGCGAAAAATTATGTATAAAAAATTTTTATAGCGAAACATTTTTTATAAGAAAATTTTTATAGCGAAAAATTTGCTATAGAAAATTTTTATTGCAAAAAATTTTCTATGTAAAAATTTTATTAAAATTTATAGCAAACAAATTTTGTATATAAAAATTTTTATAGCAACAAATTTTTCATAAGAAAATTTTTATAGCAAATCAAAATGATTAAAAAAATTTTATACCTAAAAATTTCTATTAGAAAATTTGTAAAGCAAAAAATTTATATTAGAAAATTTAGTATTAACAAATTTTCGATTTCAAAAAAATAGTTTTACGACAGTTTATAATTCAGTTAGGGTACCATGTGGTCGATTAAGACCGACTATAATAGTTACCCTCTAACATTTCGTTGCAGCAAACACTCACACTCATTACCTTAAATTACTATGAGCTTCATTGTCTGGCTTAACTAAACGGACACGAGTTTTAAAAATTTATTTTAGTTTATGCTTAAATTTCCTCGATATTGGATGTACAGACGGATTATTCTTTTAAGTGAAAATTATAAAATAAAAAAAAAAAATAAATAAAACAAAACTAAATTGGCAATTGAATAATAAACAAATCATAATGAACATGAATCTAAAATTGTAATTATAAACAAAAATAAATTGTAAACAATAAAAATTTGATGTTAACAAGTTTAATTTGAAAGGAAATTATTAAAGAAAATTAATCATTTTTTATCATTATTATCATAATTAACAAAGTAAAAGTATTAAAAAACAATAAACTATAATGACCGATCGTTATGGTAACAATGTTACCACAAATTTAGTTGAACTAACAGATCGCACCAAACCATCAACGGACCAAAATCATGCTAATGGCGCTGGTGTTACAGATTTGGAGATTGCCCCGCTCGAAGGCGAAAAGGAAGGTGATAAAATCGTACTTAAACGCAAATTAACTTTAATGAATGGAGTAGCAATTATTGTTGGCACCATTATCGGTTCGGGCATCTTTATAGCACCAACTGGCGTATTCCAGAATACAGAGTAAGTAAGAAACCTTATAAAAAAAATCCAAAATTTCCTATTAGTCAATATTTTATTGACCTCAACATTGTTGGTTTTATTGCATAAATTTAACACGTTATTAGGAGTTAATTGGGGTATTCACGTCAAGTAGTCAAAACTAATTTTCAATAAAAAAAATTTTAGAAAAACGAACTTTCTATAAAAAAAAAATTTTATAGCTAAAAATTTTTATAGAAAAACATTTTTAATAATAAAAAAAATTTTATAACGAAAAATTTTCTATAGAATTTTTTTTATAAAGAAACATTTTTATAGAAAAATTTTTATAAACAAAAATTTTCTTTAGAAGAATTTTTATAAACAAAAATTAAGAAAAATTTTCTATAGAAAAATTTTTATAAAGAAAAAAATGTTTATAAAAAAATATTCTAAATGATTTTCTGTAGAAAAATTTTTATAAAGAAAAATTTTCTATTGAAAAATTTTATAAGGAAAAATTTTCTATAAAAAAATTTTAGAAAAAAGTTTTCTTTGTAAAAATATTTATAAAGAAAATTTTATTATACAAATTTTTTCTATAGAAAATTTTTATAACAAAAATTAAGTAAATTTTTCTATAGAAAAATTTGTATATAGAAAAATTTTGTTAGAAAAATTTTTATTAAGAAAATTTTTCTTTAGAATAATTTTTGTATAGAAAAATTTTCTATAGAAAAATGTTTATAACAAAAAAATTTTATAAAGAAAAAAATTTCAATAGAAATTTTTTTATACAAAAATTTTTATAAAAAAAATTCTATAGGAACAATTTTATAAAGAAAAATTTTCTATAGAAACATTTTTATAATGAAAAATTTTTTATAGATACAATTTCATAAAGAAATTCTAAAGAAAATTTTTTTTATAACAAAAAATTTTCTATACAAAATTTTTTACAAAGAAAAATTTTCTATAGAAATTTTTTTATACAGACAAATTTTTTTATAAAGACAAATTGTTTATAGAAAATTAAAAAAAAAAAAATTCTTTTGAAAATTTTTGTAACGAAAAATTTTCTATAGAAAATTTTTTATAACGAAAAATTTTCTATAGAAAATTTTTTATAACGAAAAATTTTCTATAGAAAATTTTTTATAACGAAAAATTTTCTATAGAAAATTTGTTATAACGAAAAATTTTCTATAGAAAATTTGTTATAACGAAAAATTTTCTATAGAAAATTTTTTATAACGAAAAATTTTCTATAGAAAATTTTTTATAACGAAAAATTTTCTATAGAAAAAATTTTATAACGAACAATTTTTTATAGAAAAATTTTTATAACGAAAAATTTTCTATAGAAAAATTTTTATAACGAAAAATTTTCTATAGAAAAATTTTTATAACGAAAAATTTTCTATAGAAAAATTTTTATAACGAAAAATTTTCTATAGAAAAATTTTTATAACGAAAAATTTTCTATAGAAAAATTTTTATAACGAAAAATTTTCTATAGAAAAATTTTTATAACGAAAAATTTTCTATAGAAAAATTTTTATAACGAAAAATTTTCTATAGAAAATTTTTTATAACGAAAAATTTTCTATAGAAAATTTTTTATTTTCTATAGAAAATTTTTATAACGAAAAATTTTCTATAGAAAAAATTTTATAACGAACAATTTTTTATAGAAAAATTTTAATAACGAAAAATTTTCTATAGAAAAATTTTTATAACGAAAAATTTTCTATAGAAAATTTTTTATAACGAAAAATTTTCTATAGAAAATTTTTTATAACGAAAAATTTTCTATAGAAAATTTTTTATAACGAAAAATTTTCTATAGAAAATTTTTTATAATGAAAAATTTTCTATAGAAAATTTTTTATAACGAAAAATTTTCTATAGAAATTTTTTTATAAAGAAAAATTTTTTATAACGAAAAAATTTTTGAAATTTTTTATAACGAAAAAATTTCTTTTGAAAATTTTTGTAACGAAAAATTTTCTATAGAAAATTTTTATAACGAAAAATTTTCTATAGAAAAATGTTTATAACGAAAAATTTTCTATAGAAAAATTTTTATAACTAAAAATTTTCTATAGAAAAATTTTTATAACGAAAAATTTTCTGTAGAAAAAATTTTATAACGAAAAATTTTCTATAGAAAAAATTTTATAAAGAAAAATTTTCTATATAAAAATGCTTATAACGAAAAATTTTCTATAGAAAAATTTTATAACCAACAATTTTCTATCGAAAATTTTTTATAACGAAAAATTTTCTATAGAATTTTTCGTTATAAAAAATTTTCTACAACGAAAAATTTTCTATAGAAATTTTTTTATAACGAAAAATTTTCTATAGGAAATTTTTTATAACGAAAAATTTTCTATAGACAATTTTTTATAACGAAAAATTTTCTATAGAAAATTTTTTGTAACGAAAAATTTTCTCTAGAAAATTTTTTATAACGAAAAATTTTTTATAACGAAAAATTTTCTATAGAAAATTTTTTATAACGAAAAATTTTTATGAAGAAACATTTTCTATAGTATTTTTATCTCTATATTGAAATGTTTTTTGTATAACAAAATTTTTATAACAAAAAATTTTCTTTAAAAAAAAAAAAATTTATAACAAAAAATTTTTTATGTGACAAATTTTTATAAAGAAAAATTTTCTATTGAAAAATTTTATGACGAAAAATTTTCTATAGAAAAATTTTATAACGAAAAATTTCTATAGAAAAGTTTTTATAACGAACATTTTGAAATATTAAAAAATTTTTGTTTAAGTATTATTAGAAATAGAATATCGATGCCTTACTTTCTCAACCTCGTATCTTAAAAAATACAACTTTTCAGGAGAGAGAAAAAAGGTTTATCCTTTTATACTTCGGTGTTTGAGTAAAACTTCAAATGCAATTATTAAGGAATTGGTTACATCTGTGTATATTAGTAGAAATAATATACTAATCTTTTTAGTTTAAGCATGAAACGCATTTATTGAGATACGAGTTTGCTGCACTAACAGTAATTTTAATTCTTGATACTTGATGAATAAGTTACTCGTTTGTTGCACCTATAGCTATAGAAAGAAATAACGCCATTATACCAAAATTATGCAATGAAAACAATAATTAATATAGAATGAATGTTTTATTTTCAAGAAAAGATGTTGATTGTAGAGACGTGGTACTAAAGTGTTATCATTGTGCTGCACTTGTGGTCGCAATTTACGATGAGGTAATAGTTGCCAATCTTCATCAAAACATAATTTGTATTGAACTCCATTATTAAAGGTATATTTGAGAGCTCGCAAATTTATAACGCATGGGTCACCTTTTTTGGTGCCTGGTCGAATTGACTTTAAGTAATCGAGTGAAGGGAAATCTCTGAAAAATGTATGGTCTAAATAATGTACTTGTACGGTTTCAACAATCTGGATTGTTTTATAACCATATTGAAATCAGCTGGTACATATAATTCTCTTCCTTTCTTCTTTCGCTCTATGGAGGCATGCACAGAATCGCACTCCATTTGAGTGTGGCCAACTACCAAGTATTTTTGCTGAATTTCTGCTTGGTGAGTAATTGCATAATGTTGCAAGGCATTCGCAAGTGTCGTATTACGATTTTGGGCACAGTACCCGTCGCTGTAAATTATTATAGGCTTTGATTTGTCTTTCAAATCCTGTAAATAGGCCAGCAAACAAGAGGTAAATACATTCGAGTCCATGCCGCCTTCAGCTTCTTGCCATACGTAACAAGCAACATTTTTGTCAAATTCATTATAAATTGTGAATTGGTGCACACACAGTTTTGTTTTAAAGTAGTTTGCTCCAGTTGAAAGTAGAGGAATTGCTTGCACTGCTTGCAAGTCCACCGTTAACATTTGAATATAACCTCTTGAACAACGTTTCTTGTCTTCGGCTTTTTCTTTCCTGGCGCGCTCCTTACTTGTTATGTGAAGTTGGTATTCATCTTCTGGGACGTTTTTATTTTTATAACTAAAGCAGATATCACATTGATCTTTCTTGGGTCTGTATATACTAATATTGGCCTTGTGTACTGCGTCTAAGAGGCATTTGTACGTTGCCTTCTCAGCCTTATCGATGTTGCGATCCATCAAATATTTTTCAAAATCTGTGTACAGTTCTGCCCAAGTCTTATACTGAATGTCTATATATTCTTTATTTGTACTCTGTCGGCAATAATGTGATGGCATTTTAGGCAAATTTTGTAGAAAAAAGTTTACGTGATTTACTTTGGCGATGTTTGTTTTGCTTCGACGATTGACTGGTCCACTTTTCTTTAACATGCCAACGTTGCTTGCATTTAGATTGCCAGTAACCCATTTAGACACGCTCCATTCACCCAGAGAAAGTGTATACAAAAACATTTTTTTACAAACAACCTTGATCTCCCCAGAAATTTTCAATGTGTAGACTGATGTGTTTACTCGCCGAGAAAAAGTACCAGTTGTTCTCAAAGTGACTGCTTTATGTGACACCATTGCAACGACATACGCTTTTTTCTCTTCCCAAGACAGTGACCATATTTTAAAAATATTTTTTCTATCATCTTCTGTAATTTCGTTGCACTGCTTACCGAATTTTTTTGCACATATTTCCGAACGGCAACGAGCCTTCAAAGTTCTTTCTTTTCTAATTTCCATTACTCCATTCCATTCTTTGCTCCGCTTTATCGATGAATACTCCTGGCCACGCATTCTCTTGAGTTTTTTACGGTTTCTATCCCAGTTTTGCTTATTTCCCTGGCCTTTACGTGCTCTTTTAATTTTAATTACCCCAGAGGATTCATCCAACAATACAGAACTAAAAAAATAATAATACAAAAAAAAAGATATGTCATATGTCATACGGCATAGGTCACTTACTTCCCAACTATTTAATATACATACTCACTTCAATTCTATTGTGAAAAAGGATAGAATAAAGAGACGCAAAGTAGTTTTTTTTTTAATTTTTAACTATTTAACAACTGCACATATTAAGATAAGAGTTTGACGCAGTTATGGAAATTGGAGTGATTGAGATACGAGATATATTTTATTAATATTTACAGAATTGAGACAACGTATTGAGATAATAAGTTGTTGCATTAATAGAACAAAAAAATAGCAACCGTTTGATATGAAAAAGTGAAAACCGCATTTTTTTAAGATACGAGGTCGAGAAAGTAAGGCATCGATATTTAAAACTTTTGTCAGCAGGATCGGTTTCAAGCGGGGGGCTTTAGGAATCTTATAAAAAAAACTACATTCATTAGAAAACACGTCGAAAACATCTTTTAATCGTATAACAAGGGAGTTATAAAAGATTTTATATAATTTTGTTGCCTAAAGGCATTAAATGGATAAATTTAAATTTGTTTCAGGTTTAACGAACTTTTTCTCCCAAGACATCTAAAGCATCAACGATCGGCGCAAAAACTGTACCAAGTTTCTCCATAATTTATTAAAGTTGTAAACAATTATTTATTGACTATTAAAGTGTCAATTCGTCATTGTTGAAGCAAAAAATTATGAAAATATTTTATTGTAATTTAAATGATTTGTGTGCACATTTTAATTAAACTTTCATTTACGAGGGTTGCCTTTTATGTTTTGCTATCAAAGGAAATATTGTTATTGCTTTTCAAAATATTTTCTATAAAGATTGAAACACATATTTATACATCAGGACTTAGTTTTGAAGCATTTTTATAACCATCATCAAAAAAAAATTAGGGGATATATTGAGATTGTTATTCCGTTTGTAATTTCCTTAATATTGGCGCAAAAACCAAAAGCGATATATATTCTGAATCCTTATGAAATTCCAAGACGATTGAGCGATGTCCGTCTGTCTGTTGAAAGCAAAGATATTCTATATCTCTGGTAATATGTTGGTATTGAAATTGGGCAAAATCGGTTTACATTTGACCATAGCTCCCCTATAACCTTGTCTAGGCTAATCGCTTATTTGCTAATAAATGACAAATTATAATAGATATATAAAGAAAGAAGTTTTACATAAGCATTAGGCAGCATATGAAATTTCATCGAAATTGGTTTATATTTAACCATAGCTCCAATACAAAATATTTAAGGAAACAGCCTAAATTCCACCTTTAATACACTTAAATGAAAATTAATGATAAAAATTATAAAATCTATGACCACTAAATTTAGTACAAGGAAGTTTTATGTCAATGCCAGCCAGTATGCAAAATTTTGTCACAATCGGTCACCATTTGACCATAGCTCTCATATAAAAAACTTAAGGGAACACAAAAAGATACCGAATTTTTGTCCTTCAAATAAAAGCGTGATAGCGCCTTAACGAAAACAGCTGGAGGGACAACATTATCCAAAATTATTTTCGATATTTTGAAGAAGTGCATTGTGTATTGAAAATGGGCGATATCGGTACACATTTAGTAAGAGCTTTCATATAACCCCGCCCCAGAAATCACATTAAGCGGCAAGCGGCTGCGGGCGGCAATCAGCTGTTTTTTGATTTGTCAAATTTCAAGCGGCAATGGAAAAAAGTAGAACTTTGTTCTACTTTTCCGCGCGGCAGTTTTTTTCAGTGCTGCCAGATTTCATTATATCCTACTCAAACATTTTTTATATGAACATTTTTGTAAACAAGCGCACATTTTATGTACTGGCAATACTACGACCGCCCGCAGCCGCATGCCGCGTGTATTGGCCCTGTACCTTTAATGCTCATAAATTAAATCCAATTGTAATAGATATGAAAACTTAATTTAGAACAGAGAAGTTTTACGCAACTATTACTCAGTATATCAAATTGTATAGAAATGGGTCCATATTTGACTATATCTTTTATGTAAAAACCATTCCCGAAAACCACTAAAATGCCACAAACGCTAGTTTAAAGCTACTAAATTATAAACTATGACAGCTATGGCCACTAAATTGCTTTTTTTGACAATTGGCCATCATTTAATTAAGCGATCGGTCTGTCTGTCGGTCTGTCTGTTGAAATCAAGTTTGTGAAGCTGCTAGACAGTGTATCGATTTTCCTACGCAGCACGCTATTAAATTTCATCAAAATCGGTTGAAAAACGCCTGAGATATCGCCAAAATAAAAAAATTTATGTGTGACATATAAAATTTTTCATTGAAAAGTACATTTCAGAAAGAAAAGCCATACTCATGATGGACTAGTCTTCATAAATTATATATCATATTATAGGAAATCCTCCTATATAATCAAAATCGGCCCATAAACACCTGAAATATCGCCAAAACACCACATTTGATGTTAACCAAATTTGCCCGAAAGTGCTCATTTGTTTAAAAAATACAATCGAAAAATAAGAAAAACAATTTTCCTCGACGATGGGCCCACATAAATTATATATCAGACTTTAGGAAATTCCTTCCGCGAAGCACGCTATTAAATATCATGAATTTGGTCAATAAACACCTAAGATATGGTTAAAATAGTAAAATGGATGTATTGCAAATTGCCAAATTCAAAATTTTTGAGAAAACTTTATTTGATTTTTTTTGCAATTTCTCAGGTGTTTTTGGACCGATTTTTATGAAATTTAATAGTATGTATTGAGAGAGTACGTCCTAAAACCTGATAAATAATTTATGTCGGTGTATTTTCGAGGAGCTTCACAAACCTGATTTCAGCAGACGAATATACTTTATACCCGTATATCTTAAATCAGTGGTCTGACTTTTGAACATTGTAAAGGAAATATATTTATGTATGTGGCCCATCATATAATATAATATCAGATTTTAGGAAATCTTCCTACTCAGCACGCTATAGAATTTGATAAAAATCGGTCCACAAACACCTGGAATATCTCTAAAACCCTACAATCGATGAAAATTTCCTTAAATGCGATATAAAATTAAAAATATATTTTTTCAAAAAATATAGTTTTCTGCAATTTGCGGAACAGTGAGTCTGTTTTAGTTTTAGTGGTATCTCCTGTATTTATTTTAATTCAAAGACATGATATATAATTTCATTTCAGTATTTCCTCCAGGAGCCCCACAAACTGCATATAACATGAATTTGTGGTCTGACACTCGAACGCTAACGCTGAATGATACGCTAAATTCTGACCTTTCTACAATATCCAATTGGGGTCGTTCTAATAGGGTCGATTTTAATGCTCGAAAGACCCAATGTTGTGTGTTAACACACAAACGTGTTATGAACAATGTTGCATCATCTGTAATTATGGGTGGTATAAATATTGAGGAATCAGAAACTCTTGATGTTCTAGGCATGAAAATTCAGTGTGATGTCCGTTGGACTAATCATGTTTTTCAAGTATCAAAAGAAGCATTCAAGTGTCTCGGCTTTCTTAAGCGATGTAAGACATACTTCACTCCAACTAATCTCCTTAATATCTATACCACTTATATCCGACCGAAAATGGAATACAACTCTCATGTACGGGCCGGTGCTTCAAAGTCTATTTTGGAGCTTCTCGACCGTGTACAAGAGAGGGCGAAGGTGCTTATCGGTGACAGTAGGGTAGCCAATTCTATTGCCTCACTGGAGCATCGTCGTAATGTGGGTTGCGTTTCACTGTTCTATCGCTACTACAATGACATGTGTTCAAACGAAATTAGGGATCTTGTTCCAGAAACCCGGACATTTCTTCGTAGCACACGCAATTCAAGAAGGGCTCATCCCTTTGTAGTCGATTTTCCATTGGATCGCACGACGCACTATATAGAAAATTCGTTTTTTAGCCGTACAGCACGAATGTGGAATAAACTTCCTGCATCAGTCTTCCCCTCAAATTATGATATCCAAAGGTTCAAATCGAATATCCACAAACACTACTCCCTCTATCCTCCTTCCCACAACCTTTTTTCCTAGTTCCATTACAATGCATATGTATACGTAGGGGTCATCCCCTGAGTGTTGGTCCAATACAAAAAAAAAAAAAAAATCAAGATAACATTTTTTTTAATAAAATACGGTAGAACTTTATAAATTTTTGTATTGAATTGTTGTATATCGATGAGGATTATCTTTCTAGGATTTTCACAGAAAATAATTTACTCAAATTGACAGCCTGAAAACTTTTAAAAATTTATTTTGCACATACATCTAAACCTAATAAACTCTGAAATGGTTCGATAAAAGATAACTTTCAAATATTGTTCAGGAAGAACCCATCAAAATCGGTCTACTTACTTGGGAGATGGACTTGGTTAACCACTGACTTTCTAATATAGTTCTGATGTATGCACATTAAAAATGCATGTATGAAATATAGTTTGGATACTAAGGCTAGAATAATACTTCTTAAATGTTATCGTTTCCGTATTCATCGTAATAAGTCCATTAACTTTAAAATTATAACTACTTTTTCGATATAGATATTTTACGTTTTTAACCATAAGTTTTTCTAGTATAGGTCTGATATCCATTCTGAAGTTTTATATTTCACTAATTTCGTATACGCTAATATTCTAAAGCTTGTATAGATTGACGAAACAATTACTCCAAATATGATTGCCAAAGATTAGATCTAAATCGGTCCGCTTAGAGTTTTACATAACTAACCAAGATTTTTTTTTATAACCATCTGTAGGGTAAAATATTTACCAAATATTATTGAAAACCTAGCTAGCAATTGGTGATTCTTGACGATAATATTAGCAAAATCAGTCATTTGGGATTCGTATAGATGATCAAAAACTAATTAATCAGCTTGGTGATCTAAATAAGATTCCAAAAAGACTCCTTAAAATGCTTAGAAAACGACTGATTTACAAAAGCACAAACAATTCTAGCAGAATGTGTACAATCAAAATCTTATCGTGCAAACGATCCTAATACGACTGTTTTTTATGTTATTTTAATCAGTTTGGTGATCAAAAAAGTCAAAAAAAAACCCAGAAAATACCTTGAAAGCGACTATTTGAAAGCAAAATGTGTGTAATCAGTTTGGTGATCAAAAAAGTGTACAAAAAGGCTCATAAACGCTTAGCAAGCGACTAGTTAATAATAGCACAAACAATCTTGTAAAATGTGCGTAGTCATAATATGAAAAACGCCAGAAAAATACCCATATCTCATTATGGGTGATGTTGGTTAGCATGTCGACTACTAAGCATAATATATCACATTCAGCAGCCTAGGTTCGATCCTCGGTTTAGGTCACATCAATTTCTGTAATTATTAATGCAACTTCACTGTTCCAAAAATAGATATGACGTGTTGTGTATTTATTCTTTATTCTTTTTTTTAACAAATCTAGCAAATGTGTGCAGCCATATTCTAATCAGCAAAACGAGTCATTAAAGACTCGTTTTGAAGAGTCGCATAAAGAGTACCATTTTTTCACACAAAAAGATCATTTTTGACTCATAAGTGATATCATAAATGATAATTTTAATCGTGCAGTGAAGTCAAAAAAGACTCATATTTGATTAAAATTTGGCAAAAATGATAGTTGGGAAGGGACTAGTGATGGGACAAGGGTAAATACTCAGGTATGTACTCTAATTTGACCCAAAATGTGGGTATAAATTAGAATTAAGAAAAATATAAATAAATTAAAAGAATTTATTTTTTTTTTTCATGAATTATATTTTTTAATAACAAATGCTAATAAAGTTGAATAAATATGGTTTTAAGTGCCTTCATTTTCAAAATTGAGTGGAGCGCGTGCTTTCAGCTGAAGGTGGTAAACTATTTTAAAAAGCAAGTTCCCGTTGCACGATATATATGTTATTTTACCTGCTCTTTGTGTTGTTAAACTGTTCCTTTTTTTGGAGTGAAGCTAAAGGAACGTCCAGTAGCAGCTGAAGTACATGGAGCTGTTAAAATTCGAAAAGCTTAATTGCGTTCTTCCACAAATTCCTTTTCCATCAAGTTACTGGAGAAATTTCATCCAAACAGTTCCAGACAAAAGTTATTGACCAGAAATCATTTCTCGCCTTGTAATTGACTAAGTCTGTCATTAGCACCTGTGACATTGTTTCTATGTTCAAAATAAATTCGAAAATGTTCACTTTTCTGTTACTCTACGTAAATGAAATGTGTATTTACCCGAAATTAGATAAATACCCGGGTATGAAAATGGGTATAAATGGGTAAATACCCAGGTCTAAATCCATCTCTAGAAGGGACTCAACGGTTTACTAAGTTCAAATAAAAGTACATATTTATGAACTTTTTAGAACCGTTAAACTCTTACGTTTTCTGAGTTCACGAATCACAAACTATATATATGGAATATATGTATGTATAGATATTAAAATCGCAATATAAACCAAGGTAATTAAAAAATTAATTTATACCGATGCATAGCGGTGGTTTATATCGGGTGGTTAAATTTCAAGGGCCGATGTTGATTTTGAATAAAACACAAACTATTTAGAAAATTATTGTAATTTTATTATGATATATTGGTATTACTCAATTACGTATGGAACAAAATATCGGCCAAATGGACGCCGCGACCACGGTAGCACACCTCCATCCGATGGTCCAAATTTTCGATGACCCTGAGGCATAATGGAGGTTCTATGCCGTTAAAGTGCCGAATTATCCCATCCTTTAGCTCTTGAATTGTTGCTGGCTTATCGACGTATACTTTTTCTTTCAAATAACCCCAAAGAAAAAAGTCCAACGTTGTCAAATCACATGATCTTGGCGGCCAATTGACATCGCCATTACGTGAGATAACACGGCCATTGAATTTGTTGCGCAAAAGAGCCATTGTTTCGTTAGCTGTGTATCAAGTGGCACCGTCCTGCTGAAACCACATATCGTCCACATCCATATCTTCCAATTCGGGCCATAAAAAGTTCGTTATCATCTGTCGATAGCGAACACCATTCACAGTAACTGCCTGACCGGCCTAATTTTGGAAAAAATACGGCCCGATGATGCCGTCAGCCCATAAACCGCACCAAACAGTCACTCTTTGTGGGTGCATTGGTTTTTCGACAATCACTCTTGGATTCTCATTCGCCCAAATGCGGGAATTCTGTTTATTGACGAATCCACTAGGTGAAAATGTGCCTCATCACTGAATATGATTTTCTTCGAAAATTAATCATCCACTGTTGCCATTTCTTGCCACCATTCCGCCCATTCACGACATTTGGAATGGTCAAGAGGCTTTAGTTCTTGAGCCAATTGCACCTTGTAAGCGTGTAAATGCAAGTCTTTATGCATAATGTTCATCAACGACGAGCGTGAGAGGTGCAATTGTTGGGCACGACGACGAGTTGAGGTGGACGGCTCTTCAGCCACACTATCGCGAACAGCAGCAATATTTTCTGCAGTACGAGCTGTACGAGCATGCACTGGTGTTCTCACATCTTCTGCAGATCCGGTTTGCACGATTGTTTCCCCGATTTTTGCAATTGTACGCACATTTGGACGATCAAATTGACCAAAAAAATCACGAAGTGCACGATATGCATTTTGATTTGAACGCCCATTTTCATAATAAGTCTGGATAGCTTTAACACGTTGTTGGATTGTGTTTCTCTCCATGGTTCAAATTGAGTAAGTCTGAAATAGAGAAATGTGAAATAAAATTCGGAAAAAAACTTGGCGTTTAGGTGTGGTTCACATTCAACATCGGCCCTTAAAATTTAACCACCCTTTACATCGGTCTGAAAAATATCAGAATATATCTACACTTAAAAAGCTGTTTTAATTGCAACGACCTTGAACTGATCAGCAAATCCATATATCAACCATTTCTTTAGGATTTACCATAAAATATTTCGATTATGTACTTTTAAAACACCATTGGTAAAGGGTATCTAAGATTCGGCAAAGCCGAATCTAACACTCACTGCTTGTTATAACTGGACATTTCCTAGGGTCCCGAACTTACATTCATACTCTTTTGATGTGCAAAAAAATATAGACAACAAAACTTTTCTAGCATTTGTTGTGGGATGACAGTGAAAATCTTGACATTTCATTATTTGGCGATATATGAATCATCAGTTGCCAGATGGCAGCACTAGTATTGCCCAATCTCGAAACATAAAAGCAAACCCTCGTATTAAACGTTTTTTTACAAAAACTTTTTTTTAGTAGGCCGTGTTTGTAAAAACGTTAAAAATAAATTTATGTATGAAGAAATTGTCACAAATATTGCGTCAGCTAATTTTAGAAGAGAATTTAAAAAAAATTATAAAAAAAACAGTTAAGGCATTAAAAGAATTTAAGTATTTTGTAAGAATTTTGACAACACATGCCGATGTGCCATTTAATTATCAATTAAAGTCTATTTAATTGCCCTATTAATTAATACTTTTACCAAGTGACCAACCAGCCCCCACAAATATTTTTTTCTTTTATATAAAAGATATTAATTACTTTAAACAATTATTTTCCCTACATTTTAGATCAGTCGGAAGTTCTCTGTTAATTTGGGCCGCCTGCGGTATATTGTCCACAATTGGTGCTTTGTGTTATGCTGAATTGGGTACCAGCATTACACGTTCTGGTGGAGATTATGCCTATTTGTTGGTGGCTTTTGGTCCTTTAGTGGGTTTCTTACGTTTATGGATAGCACTTTTGATTATAAGGCCAACCACTCAAGTAAGTTTTTTGTATTTAAAACGAATATTTTAAGTAAAATTTAATATTTATTAACTTTATTGAGAACAATAATTGATTGCATTTGATTTATTTAAAAAAAGAGAGTTGTTAAACTTGAAAGTTGTAAATAAACATAAATTTATTAATAAAAAAATTGAACAGATGTTTGACTTTTTTTGTTTTGTTTACATATTTTCCTATGTTTATGCTTATGTTTGTTGTTATTGTCATTAAATCTATTGACATTGGCTTTAAATGTCAGGGATTGGAATGTGTTATTATTCACAAATTGTCTATGCTTAATTACTAGTAATTTAAAGTACATACATAAATGTTTTAAATTGAAACTGTCTTCGCTATGAATAATGTAATTTTAATTAATCTTTTTTCACTTTTTTGTATCTTTTAGACAATTGTTGCTTTAACTTTTGCTCAGTATGCGGCGAAACCGTTTTTCGAAGATTGCAATCCACCCGATAGTGCAGCTAAACTATTGGCAGCCGTTTGTTTATGTAAGTAAATTTTTTAAATATTTAAATTACTACGAAGATAATAAATTTAAAGGCAATTTATAAAAATTAAAAACAATTTTAAACAAAAACGGAGATATTGAAGTGCTCCGTACAACATACCGTGACCTATCCAATAGAATAAAAAGGTCTGCAAGGGGGGACAAGAAAATTTAGAAGGCGACATGAAGACCTTATACAATATATCAAGCGCGCTGTGTGGCAAACCTACCTACACCAAAATACTTAGACGTGAAAAGGCTCTTTACTAGCAGCATCTTTGTAGTAAAGTTCTTGCTGCTCCTCGGGGCAGTAAGAGCTTTTGGTCCTTCGTTAAAAGAGTTAGGAATAATGCTAGTTCCACAATTTCTTATCTTTTAAAGGGCAACCAAACATTCACAGACCCTGTATTTTTTACTATGTGCAGTAAAACAAGTTTTAGCGAGTCTCAACATAAATAAGTCTCCAGAGCCGGATGGCATTCCAGCACTGGTCTTGAAGCAGTGCTGTTCGACGCTTGCGCGTCCATAAGCTAACCTTTTCAGTACCTTATACATATATGAATTTCCTCGGTGTTGGAAGGTTACTAATGTTACGCCAATCCCCAACTTGTTAAATATCTGGAATCTAACAACCTACTAGGCGACTGCCAGTACGGATTTCGTAGGGGACGCTCTACGGGAGACCTGCTAGCCTTCCTATCGGAAAAATCGTGTCATTTAATCTACCGTTTTGGCGAAAGTAAAGTTGTAGCTCTAGATATTGCTAAGGTGTTTGATAGAGTGTGACACGGTGCACTTTTATCAAAACTTGTTGCTTTTGGTGTCGAATTATATCGAGCTTCCTCAGAGATCGCACTATAAGAGTTGTCGTAGACGGAATCTCATCAAACGAGTTTAAAGATTAATTCAGGGGTACCGCAAGGCTTCGTTCTTTCTCCTACACTATTTCTTATATTCAACCTTTGCAAACAAATAATAAATGATGATCTACTTAACGCGACAAATCCCAGCTACTATAGAAGATGTTCAACGGAAATCGCGGTGGAAAGGCCACACACTTCGAAGGCCAAATACCTTCGTTGGAATCTACAAGGAAAAGGTCATCCTGTTGGTGCACCTGCTAGAACGTGAAGAAAGTCAATTGATGCGGAGTTACAAGCTGCAAACTATTCATAGAATGATATATGCCTAACATTCACAATAGAGTCCAAAATAAAAGGATGGTTGAGGCCCTATGCTCCACTGGGAGTCAAGGATAACATAAGATAGAAGAAGAGTATGGTGGCCTATTCAAGAGGATTAAGTTTTTGGACTTTATCCACGATTTGTCCAAACGACAGTATATATTGAGGCATTGTCGTGTTGGAAAGTCCTCGGCGATATACATAATTATATATACTTTTAAGTTATTTTGGGCATTCAAAATCAAAGATGGGTATCAAATATGGATTAGGAAATGCTTTAATGTAAAAGTTTGGGCACACAACTTGCGCTTCAAAATCATTGCTTCTGCGACTAGAAGTAGCTCTTGCCACATTTACTACCAGCAGCGTTTCTAAGGGATTGGAAGTTAATCCCAACAAAACGGAACTTGTGCTATTTTCCACAAAATACAAGGTTGCTAAGTTTATTCTTCCGAAGCTAGACAGAGTTGAAGTGAGTGAGTTGTGCTCACTGACCACACCAAATTTCTGGAAGTCATTTTGGATTCTAAACTGGAGAATAAACACCTAATCCAGGAAGTCTTAAGCAGCTATGGCACTCTATTTTTGTAGAAGAGCCTAAAGCAATCAATGGGACCTTTCCCCAGCCAATACTGCCTGGCTCTTTGAGATGGTTGTAAAACCTATACTCATGTCTGGTGCTCTTGTTTAGGTGGCCTGCTCTTTGAAAGGCTAATCATCGAGGCTCTTTTGTTAAATTTCTCAGATCCACTGCCCAAATGATTACTGGTACCATTGGGACTACGACAGTAAGTCAAAACATAGCCCTTAACTCAGCTATCAGGTTTCCATCACCAAAAGGTTACTCTGTTATTTTGAATAAACTTATTGCCATCCTCAACAACATTGACTTCTGCATTCCCACCCCACTCTTTGATCACTCTTTTACTGTGGACAGCTCTGGAACTTCAATCGATTCTATGGATGGAATTCTGGAGATATACACGAATGAATCTAAATCGGCTATTTTTCTTTTATACTCCCAGAACTCTTTAGTTTTCAAAAGGCTTAAACAATAACCATATGTATTATAGGGCAAGCAAATGGCTAAGGTACCACAGAATATACAATATATCTGTATTGATAGTCAAGCCGCCATTCATTCCTTATCTAACGTCTTTACGGCATCAGTTCTCACTCGTGATTGCCGGGCATCCACAAATGAGATGGCGGAAAATTCCAGTTAATACACTTCTGAGTACGAAGTCATAACAATGTAAAAGGTAACATTATTGTAGATAATCTAGCAAAGTTCGGTGCTCTTCTCAGTCAGTAGGACATCGACCAATATATATATAAGTAGGTATACCGCTATCAACCTCTAAATTGATTATGAAGCAATTTCCAGTTGGTTTGCGCGGACCTATATCCGCTGACACGGAAACAACCTCCTCAGTGTCAAGACTAACCTGTCCAACATACGAAAGTAAGCGTTCTTGGTATCTCTACCGCATACTTTCTAATATCAATCCTCACAGAACACTGATAATAATAATAGGATTACATGCTAGGAGACTCAATCTTCAAAGCAATGACAACAGTAGTTGTCACAACGCGGAGGAGAATGAACCTATCACTTACCTCCTCTGTTAGTGTCCAGCTTTTGCTGATCATCTGAGCTGCTCGTTTAAGTACTATCTATCTGATCGTAAGACAATTCAAGTTTTTTTTTTAACAGATAAATCCTCCGTAATCTTAAATCGTTAAGATCTTAATAATAATAAATGCTAAAACTGTCTTATCTACTATATAAGGCCGAACAACGAATATTGTGGGAACAGTTTTAATTGAGACGCGTATAAGAGAACAATGTGACTAAGAATATTTGTAATGCAACTTTGTGAAGTGTGTTTAAGTGATTTACTCTAAAGTTAATACAAAATATAATATTGTAAAAACGATATGAAGTGTCATAATTTTTTTTTTCGGTTGTTAGCAAAAATAATTCCATCCACGTTTTTAAAGGAAAAACGTAACAATATATTTTGCCTTAAAAGTGAAGAGTATCAAATTGACGGACTTGGCCTACTATATCATTTCTTACTTCTGTTTTTTTGTAGTAACTGATAAAAAATGTTTCTCTTAAAATTTGTATATTGCTAAGCAAATATTTTACCTTAATTGCAAAACAAACATTTCATTCTAATGCAATTTTAATTGCTTTTTTTCAAAATTACAGGTTTCCTAACAGCCATCAATTGTTTATCGGTAAAATGGTCGATGAAAGTTCAAGATATTTTTACTGCCGGCAAACTTTTGGCGCTGGTTATGATCATCTTAGCCGGCATCTATCAAATGTGCATGGGTCATACGGAAAATTTCGAAAACATCTGGGAGGGCAAATATGGCATTGAGAATATCGGGTTTGCCTTCTATTCGGGTTTATTTGCATTTGGCGGTTGGAATTATTTGAATTTCGTTACCGAAGAGTTGCAGGATCCGTACAAGTGAGTATTTGAAATATGATTTAATATAGATTTTACCCCCTAATTCATAAACGAATAATAAAATTATCAAATTTTATTATTGTATGGAAAATTTGATTTATAATCTTGTCATATCAATATTTTTCGTTTATGGGGTTATAATTTAAGATTCAAATTAAATTTTGTCTTCATTTTTGTATTTCATTAAATTTAATTTCTTTAAAAGATTTCTAATTTGATTTATACTCACATACAAATTTACATACATTTGAATGTTAGACGATATTTTAACATTTTGCCACTTGTTGCTACTTTCCTTATATCCTTTTTAACTTTTACCATTTTCGCTTAAGTGGTTTCATTGTATAGAAAATTCAAACTTAGCACAAAGTTTACGAAGTCATCTAAGGACGTCATCATGGCACATTTATCTTATACAGCAAAATAGAAAAAAATACAGGCAAAATCTTATCAAGGACATTTGTAAGGATTTCAAACAGAAAAACTTGTTGATTCACGACTTGTTGATTTTGTAAATGGCAGACATTCATATGGATGAGTTTTTATTCTGAACCCCTAGAGATTTTTAAGTGTATTAATGTTGTCTTTAGTTACTTTTACTTTTTCGTCTACTATTTGCCTTCCATTCCCCTTGGTATCACTCATTTAAAGGAATGAATTCTTTTTATTTCATATCGTGAAAATAATTCAGCAATTACAAGTAAGACGATGAGCTGCATCCGATTTTATTTTTAAACTCATTGAAAGGGACCTACGTTTAAACGCCGGCCCCGAACGGCAAATGCATTAGTTAGAGAAGTTTTACAGAGCCTAATACTCAATAACCAGTGGCTAGCTGAAAATTATTTTTTTTCTTCAAGTGGGTCCGGCCGGGGATTGAACTTGGGACCTCTGGTATGCTAGGCGGATGACTAACCTGCTATAGCCAGCGACTGCAAGACTACTCTCCCAAATATTACACCATTATTCATCAAAAATTCCAAATGTAATTAAGAATTTTTGTTTGAAATTGAAAAATTTCTAATAAAAATTGGGAACTTTCGGTTGAAGTTGACAAATTTACATTTGAAATTGAGAATTTTCGGTTGAAATTTAGAAAATTCCAAGTGAAATTGAGAATTTTCGGTTGAAATTAAAAAATTTCCACTTGAAACTAAGAATTTTCGGTTAAAATTAAGAAATTTGCATTTGAGAATTTTAAGAATTTTCGGTTGAAATTGAGAAAATTCTAAATAAAATTGAGAATATTCGATTGAAATTAAGAAATTTCCACTTGAAACTAAGAATTTTCGGTTGAAATTAAGAAATTTCCATTTGAAATTAAGAATTTTCGGTTGAAATTGAGAAAATTCGAAATGAAATTGAGAATTTTTGATTGAAATTGAGAAAATTCCAAATGAAATTGAAATCTGAAGCAATCGACTATCTATTATAAATTTCGATAAATCATTTGATTCCCTGCAAATATACTATATCACGAGATACGTCCAGAGTATCACACGAGAAGTAAAGCAATTCTGCGCACTTTTTCCGTTTTCATCACGGTCTTAGACCTGGTCTTCAAAGCTGTCAATGATAAGAAATAGGAAATTAGTTGTGATATCTTATGCCGATGACATTGCCCCAATTGCAACCCTTGGTGAAGATGCCTTGAAAATATTAAATGTAAACTCGAGGAAGTCAAACCGCATAAGAATAGACACAAATATCACCCCATCATTAGTAATCAATGACTCGGCTATTGAAAATGTGGACGATTTTGAATGCCTCAGTTGCAAAATCAGTCATGAAGGCAGAACAATTATAAATATAGAAAACCGGTTCCATAAAGCCATATTAGCATTCGGATTAATGCACGGGGTATGGAAATTAGCAAAGCTTTTGCAATCTTACAAAATACCCATTTTTGAAAACCCTTCCTATTGTACGGCTGTGACGTAACAAAATTCTCAAACATTCGTTAATCTATGTTTACATAACATTTTGAGAACTTGGTAGCAAGACAAGATCGGAGAAGATTATTTGCCGACTCTTTCCCTTCACCACATCATCTTCGGAAGTCACTCATCGCAATCTTTAACCTAATTGCTTGCCTTTCGATTAAAAAGTATCCTATCCTAAAAAACACATTAAGTCTAGCTAGTGACAGTAATCTGTGAAAACATGATGTATCGAAAAGTGTCAAAATTTGTTGGAAATAATACCTACATTCTCGTCAAAAACTGCACCATATGGTCACATTTTATACCCTATTGGTATACTGACTGACTCAGAATCACTCCCTGAGTTGGTTTAAAGATGTCCGGCTGACGGGCCGGATATCCATGTAAGCTTTTTATTAAAGTACAGGTCGTAACTTCAAAGATAATTTGATGAAATTTGGTATACTAATTTTATGGTCCAAGATCGATGCATTTACTTTTTGAGCCAAATCGGATTACAATTTTGGGTATTTCCCATAGGGATGCCTTCACGGAATAGAGTTTTTGGCCCTTTACAGCCATGAATTTTATTGTATTTTAAAAATTATTTTTATAAATATTTCGTATGGTAATCGAAAAAAGCGAATTTTGTAGAAATCGGCCCATATTTGAACATATCGCCCATACAAGACACAATCTCAAAAGTCTTTTAAATACCCAGAAATGTAAAAAATGCTTATAAATCTAAAGATAATTGCATTTCAATTATTTGCACAGTTAAATATTTCGTAAATATAAACCAATAGCCAAAGAAACAATCGATCCAAAATTGACTCTAGCTCCCATATCATGTCATCAGCCGGAAATGACATAAATCTACTAAAATCTCGAAATTAAAAAAAAAATATCTAAGACTTAAGGAAAACTTGTTAAATTGTTGGTCCATATTTGACCTTAGTAGTGAAGAGTATCATATATTCGGGCTTTAACGGTATGATTTTTGTTATCGTGAAGGAATTTCGTATGCGTATTTCTATTAAAATGTGTTACACAGGGGGAGAGGGAAAAATCTGCGAAAATAGCGTTACGTAATTTATGAACAGCCCCTAATCTCAAATTTCCCCTCTACAGAATCGCTCTAAACCAACTCTAGTATAATCAAGTTATTCTTTTAGTTTTCTGCTATCGATTAATTTATGTAAATATACGCATGTATTAAGTGTTTGCACATATGTACATTTACATTAGGGTGGAACGAATTTTTATTTAATTTATCTTCCTAAGTCAAAGTCTTGAAGTCGTAAACTGAACCCAATAGTATGGGGGAAAATTTGAGTGTAGTGTATATACGAATTGGGTTACCTTCTTTGGAAAGGGAATAATAGAGAGGTGAAAGGCTGTGGAAATTAGAGATTTAATGACAAAGCTTTATATTATTAAACACTGTAATTGTAATTTTAGATCAACTGTGGTTGACGCATTATTCGAGCTTTTTGTTCTAAAGCCAATTCAATATTTTAAATCGACGGCGTGTTATTGCTGTAGGGTTAACCGTCGATAGAGAATGCTGTGGCAATTAATAATTTTAATATAAATTAATAATTAAAGAAATTTATGTTGCCATGACTGGGGCTCGAAACCAGGAAAACTTTGATATATTATGCTTAGTAGTCGATGTGCTAATCAGCTAAGTCACAGCACCCTTCATGAAATAGTTTTAGAGTACTTGCATTTTTTCCCGAAATTTCGCGTACTTGAAAATATGCCCAAAGATATGCAGCAACAAATTTTAATTTAAAAAAATAATTAATTGATTAGTTCCCGGTTTCTTCACTTCGGAATGTTTCCCGAACAGCTACGAAACGCTCAACATTCTAGTACGGGAGAGCTTGTTGGGCTGAGCTTAACAAGCTTTATAGCAGCGTTACCGTTATGCGACTAAAGTCGCAATTTGCGACTTTTTAGGTGGCCTGCGACGCAACCTGCGACTTTTCTTCCATGGCCCTTTTTTGCCACTTTTTTGAATTTTGTGCGACTTTTGACACCTTTTTAGAAAATTATTTAAAATTTTTATTTTTAGCCCATATTCAATATCTCAACTAAAATTCCCAAAAATTATTGTAACTTAAGTATAAATGCCATCACTTTGGTCTCAGTTTGCTATCTAAAACCATTAAAAGCAATATTTAATATTTTGCACGATTTTCAAAATTATCATACAATTTTAGCAAAAAATGATTTTTTTGGTGTGCTTTTGCTTTTAGGTGTTAAATGGCAAAAACGCAGTTTACGAGGTAGTTTGGAAGTTTTAGACATATTTGTCGTATGTTATATCAACATGCAGCACATAAATGAGATATATATCAAACGATGCACAACTGAAAAATCTACCAATCCTTATCCATTTTTTAGGAATTCATTGAAGGGGCCGAAAAATATGCAAAAAAAATTTAAAACTGGGTCCAAATGAAACGAAAAAAGAAGACGAAATATGAAAAAAACGTAAATGCCTCATTCGATTTTTTTGCGTTTTTGAAATTTGCATCCCAATTACGCTAAGAACTGAAAACTTGCGCTACTAAGATTTTGCGTTCAATATACCTGTAGACTTAGGAGTTCAAATCTGTAATTAGATTTTCCGAACACCTAAGAGAACAAAAGCTATTCGAGTTAAAAATCGGTTTTATAGGAATTAAAACTGTTTGATTTTTGAATATATATAATATCTTTTCAAGTATGAATTGTTTCATAATGTTTTGTTTAAAAAAAAAAATGTTATAAAAAAGTGTGCGACTTTTTTTTATTGGAAGTGACTTTTTGTGCGACTTTTTTTGTAAAAAGCGACTTTTTCTGCGACTTTTTCAAATTTGTCAGCGGTAACGCTGCTTTATAGCATTGGTGCCCAAAATCAAAATGCTTTTGTATTGGTGAGAAAATGAAAAAAATTGAAAGGTACAGTAAAACGCAAAAGTTAACGAAAAAGTTTTGATAAAATTGTAATTAAAAACAAGAACGATATGTTTTATTTTAAAGAATCTTATCAAATTTTTAATCATTATGTATTTCCTCTTTTATCCATTATTTTAATTTTTTCAAATATATATTTTTCTTTTCGGAAGAAATCTAATTTTTGTCATCTTCATTATATTTTTGCATATAATGTCTTTTGATAACATAATCCCAGTGCCCTTTAAATGTTTTTAAACACAAAAGGCATTGAGGATTACCAAATCCATTATTTATCACGAAATGGTAACATCTTTTGTTACTCACTGTTTTTTAAAAACAAGCAAAACATCCGCTAAGCATGTGTCATGTTTGCCGTCTTAAAGATAACTGAATTCAAAGAGCATAACAAAGTGGTGGGTGTCGCCAATAATCAATTGCTGTATGAAATGAGCACCTCTGCTTTATAGGTAGTTTAACTGAAAACTTTGTTTCCTTGATAGCAATGTCAATGCCTCAGCGGAAATGGTATTAAGCTTGGAATGAAATCATTCATTGCAGTGAAAAAATTTCGATTGAACCTAAGTCAAAAACATGGTGAGAGAAAACTTTTCGTAGATGGCGTAATAACCGAACTCCAGCTACTGATTTGCACCGCAAACGGGTAGGCGTACGTGTGACAAAGTACTTACGTGTACGACGTGAAAAGGCTCTGCACGAGCAGCATTTTCGTACTAAAGTTTTTGCTGCTCCTCGGGGCAGTAAGAGTTTATGGTCCTTCGTTAAAAGGGTTAGGAATAATGCTAGTTCTACAATTTCTTCTCTTTTAAAGGATGACCTAACTTTCACAGACAGATAAAGCTAACCTTTTAGCTGAATTACTTGGAAGTAATTCCTGCTTGCCGGAAAGCTTTCAACCTATACTGTCTCCAGAAGAGTGTCCGTGACTATGCCAAATATATTATTTCACGGATGTGAAGTAAAAAAGGTTTTAGCTAGTCGAACATAAATAAGTCTCTAGGGTCGGATGGCATTCCAGCACTGGTCTTGAAGCAGTGCTGTTTGACGCTTGCGCGTCCCTTAAATAACCTTTTCACCAACTTAAACCACGCCGGTGAATTCCCACGCTGGGAGAAGCTAGCAAGCCTGAAAATTACCGTCCAATAGCAATTTGTTATGCACTCTCCAAGGTTTTTAAATCACCATCTTGTCAAATATCTGGAATCTAACAACCTACTAAGCGAGCGCCATTACGGATTTCGTAGGGGACGCACTACGAGTGATGTAGGGGATGTTGGATTCCAAACAACGGTTGTTATTGGTCTTAACTTGGTAAGCCCAGTCTTATCTTGGTTATCCTTCATCTCAACTGTGGACACTGACCTCCTCGCGGTATTACTCGGGGAATTACGTTAACACCCGTTAATGTAGTCAACATGTGCCGCGATTTCTCCCATAAGAACAATAAAAAATATGGGTTAGGACTTTTGGCTAGTAACTCATTCCTGAAAAAATTAATTGCTATGAAAAAGCTAAATAAGGATAAAACAAGTAAGAAAGTGCTATAGTCGGTCAAGCCTGACCATACGATACCCTTCACTACTAACCACTTTCTAAATTTTGCCATCATACAAACATTTTCTAAAAACTTATATATTTAAGCTGTTTCCGTCATTTGGACTTATATGAGAGCTAGGGTCAAATGTGGACCGATTATCTCGAAAGTTGAGCACAGTTGTTACAAAAATTATGTTTGCAAAAAATATACTTAAAATTCTCATCTTCAGATTTAAGAGCGTTTTAGTGATTTTTGTCCCATTTAGTGCGTTTTGGCACATAAGTTTGTATGGTAGCTGTGGTCAAATGTGGACCGATTTCAGTGATTTAAGTTTACATAGATAGTATTTGTATTAAATTTCATGAAAAATGCTTGATATTTGTGGCCAATATATCAATTTCGGGAAGTGGTACCTATGGGAGGTAGCATAAATAATTGACCTATTTTGACGAATTTCAATAGCCATGGTCCTATTACCAAGTGATTCTAAGCCTATTGGTATACTAAAAAGTGGGTCTTAGACAAATATTTCTATGCGTTACATACATCAGCACAACCTTATAATACCGTTTCCACCTATGGTGGTGAAGAGTATAAACAGCATGTTAGAAGAGGACGTCCGATGAGTAGACCAAGTGGAGGAAAATCTTTCAAAGCTTGGCCTAAAAAATTGGAGATTGTGCGCACAAAATCGAAGTGCATGGAATTCTAAAAAAATGCTCGGTATATGACCTTAACAGGTTGTAAATATGGGTCATTTAAGTATGTAAGTAACTAAGCTTTACGCTTAGTTACGGAAAAATGGTGTCACTCAATCCAATCTGGATATTTCTAAGGCGTTCGATAAAGTGTGGCCTGGTGCACTTTTATCAAAACTTGTTGGCTTTGGTGTCGGTTATAACTTCTCTTGATTTATATCGAGCTTCCTCGGAGATCGCACTATAAGAGTTGTCGTAGATGGGATCTCATCAAACGGGTTCAAGATAATTTAGGAGACACCGCAAGGCTCCACTATATCCGACCGAAAATGGAATACAACTCTCATGTATGGACCGGTGCTTCAAAGTCTGTTTTGGAGCTTCTTGACCGAGTACAGGAGAGGGCGAATATGCTTATTGGTGACAGTAGTGTATCCAACACTATTGATGCACTTGAACACCGCCGCAGTGTGGGTTGTGTCTCACTGTTCTAACGTTACTACTTTTGTATGTGCCCTAACGAAATCAGGGAACTCGTTCCTGAAACTCGAACTTTCATACGCAACACATGTTTATCTGTTTGAACTCATCGCTTTATTTACAAATGAATTCAAATGGGTTAAAAATAAATCAATAATATTTTGCATGCTACCGATTGACATTTTTTAGCCATATATTTTCACTATTAGATGTCAGCCAGAAATAAAAGTGTAAAACTACCCACCCTAATATACATAGTTCTTCTCAGGATGTTGACTTTAGACATGTGTAAATAAGTAGAAAATTATACAATCACTCAGTTTTACAAATATACATTCCATTAAACATTTGAAACCCGATGCCAAATAAATATACAATAAATCGTCTCTCCATTCCGTTTGATTTATTAACAATAGTTTATATAACGATAATAATCATTACATTTTATTTACTTTTTATTCTTCTCTTTTATTTTTTTTTTTCAGAAATCTTCCACGTGCCATTTGGATTGCCATGCCTCTGGTGACGGGCATTTATGTTCTCGTAAATCTGGCCTATTTTGTGGTGGTCTCAAAAACCGAAATGTTAAGCTCGTTAGCGGTCGCTGTAACATTTGGCAATCGTATGTTCGGTTCTTTGGCCTTTATGGTACCGATATTTGTGGCCCTTAGTACCTTTGGCGGTGTTAATGGTGTACTGTTTACCTCGGCGCGTCTATTTGCCACGGGCGCCCAAGAGGGCCATTTACCGAAATTCTTTCAGCTGTTTCATGTTAAACAGCAGACGCCCATACCTTCGTTGATATTTTCGGTAGGATTTAACACTCAAAGTTATATGAAAGACTCTATAATATAAAGATGTTGCACTTTCATACATTAATTTGCCGAATGGTCGTTTTAAAAAGTCCAAAAAAAGAGAGTATACCGCTTTTATTCTAATTCGGAAATAACTAAAGGAGACGATTATACAATGGGAGAAAGCTAAGGCATACACACGTGCTCATGAAATGTATGTGTGTTTGTGTGTTTTTCATTGTATTTTATTCACTTTATTTCACATTTTACATAAAAAAATGTGTAGAGTGCAATATCTTTATATTATATTGTCTTTGCTTACATTTAAAATAAACTATTTTTTATAAGTTATGGTCCTCTAAGTATAGAAGCGACCGAAATTTTACTTTTTTTATCGATATTTTTTAAATTGGGATTTTTGAAGAGGTTGTCCTCTTCAAAAAAAAAAAATACTTATCTAATTTTATTGAGAAGAACATCGATGGACTAAGAACAAAATTTCCCCTAAGTCGTGCAAATACAAGTTTTTTGTAAAATCAACAGTTTTAAAGATATTAACGGTTTGACATCAATTATTTTTCATATAAAAAATTTTCCATAAAATTTTTTTCAGATAGAAAAATTTTCTATAAAAATTTTTTCATATAGAAAAATCTTCTATAAAAACTTTTTCATATAGAAAAATTTTCTATAAAAACTTTTTCATATAGAAAAATTTTCTATAGATATTTTTTCATATAGAAAAATTTTCTATAAAAATTTTTTCATATAGAAAAATTTTCTATACAAATTTTTTCATATAGAAAAATTTTCTATAGACATTTTTTCACATAGAAAATTTTTCATAGAGAAAAGTAATGTTTTCATATAGAAAAATTTTCTATAGAAATTTTTTCATACAGAAAAATTTTCTATAGAAATTTTTTTATATAGAAAATTTTTCTATATAAAAAAATTTCTATAGAAAATTTTTCTATATGAAAAAATTTCTATAGAAAATTTTTCTATATGAAAAAATTTCTATAGAAAAATTTTCTATATGGAAAAATTTCTATAGAAAATTTTTCTATATAAAAAAATTTCTATAGAAAATTTTTCTATATGAAAAAATTTCTATAGAAAATTTTTCTATATGAAAAAATTTCTATAGAAAATTTTTCTATATGAAAAAATTTCTATAGAAAATTTTTCTATATGAAAAAATTTCTATAGAAAATTTTTCTATATGAAAGAATTTCTATAGAAAATTTGTCTATATGAAAAAATTTCTATAGAAAATTTTTCTATATGAAAAAATTTCTATACAAAATTTTTCTATATGATAAAATTTCTTTAGAAAATTTTTCTATATGAAAAAATTTCTATAGAAAATTTTTCTATATGAAAAAATTTCTATAGAAAATTTTTCTATATGAAAAAATTTCTATATGAAAAAATACCAATTTTAGCCAACAATTTTGTCAAATTTTATTTTCAAAAAAATTTTGTAAAGGCCATCATTTTCATAATGCCTTGGCTTGAAATATAATATAAATATAAAGATATGATAAAATTGGTGAATTTTTAAAAAATTTAAAAATTGAAATTTTTCATAAAAAAAAAATATTTTTTTACTTTAAAATGCAAATAACTCAAAAACCTTTAAATATATAAAAAAATTGTTTCAAAGCGACTTTAAGATAATTTTTATTATTTTTATATTCTGTGACTTTCAACAAAATCGAGCAACCCGTTCCAAAGATAAGAATTTTTAAAAAATTAAATTTTTTATAAAAATATTCTTTTTTTTTACTTTAAATTGTTAATAACTCAGAATCCGTTAAACATATGAAAAAAAATATTCTAAAACGACTTTAAGATAATTTTATTTACTTTCATATTCTGTGACTTTCTACAAAATCGAGCAACCCGTTCCAAAGATATGATAAAATTGGCGAATTTTTGAAAAATTAAATTTTTCATAAAAAAATATATTTTATTTACTTTAAAGTGCAAATAACTTAAAAACCGTTAAAGATATAAAAAATAGTTTTACAGGGAATTTAAGATAGTTTTATTTATTTTAATATTCTGTCACTCACAACAAAATCGAACAACCCGTTCCAAAGATATGATAAAATTGATGGAAAAAAAAATTAAAAAGTCAATCAATTTGAAAAAAAATCGACCGTTTTTATAATCAGAAGACCATAATGAATAGTAGAAATTTAGTTATAATTTTTTGAGTTTTTTAGATTTCTTTTTAAATAATCAAATTTTGTATTTTCCCATTTAAAAATTTTCAGTGTCTTATGTCTATTTTGATGTTATTATCGGCCGATGTCTATGCTTTAATAAATTACTTTAGTTCCATACTCTGGCTTTCGGTGGTGGCCAGTATAGCTGGCATGTTGTGGCTAAGGAAAAAGAGGTAAGTCTCTTCTTGTTTTATTTCTATATAAGAATTTTAATTTAATATAATTCTTATTCCAGACCCGATATACCCCGTCCTATACGAGTCCATACCGCTTTGCCGGTTATTTTTATTGTTTGCTGCATTGTCTTGGTTCTCATGCCCAGCTTAACTCAACCCATGAATCTCTTGATTGGTATAGCCATTACCTTGGCTGGTATACCTTTCTATTATGTCTGCATAGCCTGGAAGGATAAACCAAAATCTTATGGAAGAATTTCCAATGCTATAGTCAACCTATGTCGTGCTCTCTTCAATACAACCATAATCGAGGGAAATGATCAAATGAAAGACTAAAAGGCTTCTTAAATTTCGAACTAAAAAGGAGCTACCACTGAAGAAGCTCTGTAAAAAAAGACAGAAGGCTTAAGAACTTCCATTTGTTATCGTGTGTTTGACCCCAATGGAACAGTTTAATATTTAATGTAAATCTTGAAATTGGAAAGAATTTATAAAGGTTTATAACTTTTTTAAATTATCTAGATATATTTACTTGATTTGTGTTGTATGTCGGTAATCCTCGCTTGATTGATATTATTTTGTAATTATTAAAGGGCTTCACAAAGTCTTATATTGTCAACAAAAACAAATTAATTTCACGAATTGTAATATAAGTTCAGTTTACAATGCAATACCTTGTAAATAGTCTAGCACTGTTGCACTAACAAATCGTTATAGTAAATTAAAATATGTCTCTTGAAATACTAGCCCATTTCACAAACCGTTGCAAATAGTCTGGCAACGTAGCACTTGCAAATCGACATAGCAAATGAAAAAGATCTATCTTATCTCTAAGAATTTTTTTTATTTGCTATACCGATTTGCAACGTATTGTAAACTGGGCTAATATGTTACATTTTTTATTTGCTATCCGATTTGCGAATGCTATGAAGCTACCCTATTTACAACGGATTGCAAACTAAGCTATAGCTTTTGATTTCTTCCAAGAAGGAAACTAAATCTAAAGTTATAGCTTATATAGCTATAGCTTAAACTAAATCTTAAATCTTTTTTAGCAATTCAACTTTATGACATTATAACTCAACTTGTGAATACCCCAAATTGTATTTAATTTTTATATTTTTGTACTTAAAATTTAAGTTCAAATTAAAAACAATATGTGTATTTTAGCCTTGAATCTATTACTAAAGGTATTTATTATAGAGATAGGTATTTATTAAATTATAAGCTTCTCATTAAGATACTCTTTAGTACAATATCTAATTTAATTTCATATAAAATGTATACATAAGCCCTGTTCACAAGTCGTTGCAAATAGTCTAACATCGTAGCATTTGCAAAATGACATAGCAAATGAAAAATACCGTTTTTCAAATGCTACGATGCTAGACTGTTTGAAATGGATTGTCAACTGGGCTAAAATTTTTGCTAAGATTGTAAAATGTAAAAAATATTTTAAAATGTAAATTATTTTACCAATGCTTGCTTGCATTTATAAATCAAAGATCATATTAGGGAAACTTTGTCACGAATAAATATTCTTAATAAAAATATATATACATATATGTATGCATTTTCAAAATTTATGTCAAATCTATCTGACATTTTAAATCATAGTGTAATAATGAAAGCGATATCAAGAGCCCAGCTGATGAATTCGCCTGGAAATTTAATCTTATATTCTTAAACGAGCAATAATTGTATATATATATATATATATATATATATATATACATATATATATATAGAATGGCTATCTCGAAAACGGCTCTAACGATTTTGATAAAATTTGGACAGTGGGTATCTTTTTTGATGTATAGGTCGAAGAAGAAGGGATTTTTGGAACTTTTACCTCCAAGAGGGTAAAAACGGGTAAAAAGGGGAAAAAATCGAAAACGCTATGTCTCCTAAAGTAATAGGTATAGAAACAAAATTAAAATTACGTTTTAAACAGCTTTGAAAATAAGCGGACAAGTGTTTGGTACTTTTTTGAAACTATGTCCGATAGGGGGTAAAAAAGGGTGAAAATAGTTTTTTTTTGCACCTTTTTAACCCACTCTTATATTTTAAACTAAAGAATATAGAAAGAAACTTGGTACTGCAATCAATAGATGTACAAAAAACATGAAACACGTATTTGGTACTTTTTTGATTTTGGAGTCAAAATGGGTAAAAAAGGGATAAAATGATAACTTAACATCTCCAAAGTAATATGAATAGGAACATTATACATTATGTTAAATGCGTTTTAAAAAAAATGTACCGAATTCAATTGGCACCAAAAAAGTACCAAATATACATATGGAACTTTTAGAAATTAGGGAATAAAAAGGGGGAAAAATTAGTATTATTTTAAACAAATGAATGTTTGTCTGTATGTATGTTCTTTATAGAATAGTAAACTGTGAATTTGATTGTGCTCTTTAGCGAAGATGTTGCGGATAAGCCGGCGAAGGTTTTAAAGTTGATAAGACTAATTTCCCACAGATGGCGCCACTGAAAATTACTAAAAATTAATTAAATCGTAAACTGTACATTTGATCATGCTATGATCTTTAGCAAAGTTGTAGCGCATGAGCCGACGAAGGCTTTTTAGTTGGTATGAATAATTTCCGACAGGTGGCGCTACAGAAACTTATTCAAAGTCAATTTAATCGTAATCTGTACATTTAATCATGCTACAATCTTTAGCAAAGTTGTTGCACATGAGCCGACGAAGGTTTCTTAGTTGGTATGAAGAAATTTCGATAGGTGGCGCTACTGAAATTTAATCAAAGTCAATTTAATCGTATGCTGAACAAAGTTGTTACGGATAAGCCGAAGAAGGTTTATGAATTGGAATAAGCAAAGTCCGACAGGTGGCGCCACAGAAAACTACTCAAAATGAATTAAATCGTAAACTGTGCATTTGATCAGACTATAATCTTTAGCAAAGTTGTTGCGCATGAGTCGACAGAGGTTTCTGTTGATATGAATAATTTCCAAAATTATTCAAAATGAGTTAAACTGTAAACTATGCAAACTATGTGTTGGTCGGACAAAATAAATCAAATAATTCAAAATTAACTGAATATTTCTACAATGTCTTTCCTCTAAATTTATTTTATCACTTTATAATATAAAATATATAAAAACTTTAAAATTTTCCTCAAAATGCTTATCATAAAGCTCCGAGCAAGGCTCGGTCTACCAGGTACTAAACAAAAATTTGACAAAATGTAAGCAAACCTACAAAAAAAAAACAACATGGGGTTTCGTTTTGTCATGTTGTATTTATTGTATTCTTGTCACCACTTGTAATGAATTCGCCTTGGTTTTAAATCATAATGCAAGGCGAATTCATAAAGGTGGTGGTAAGAATACAACAAATACAACATGACAAAATGAAACCCCATGTTGTTTTTGTAGTTTTGCATACATTTTGTCAAATTTTTGTTTGAAAAATTTCAAAACGAATTCATCAGCTGGGCCCTTGATATCACTTTCATTATTACACTTAGCCAATTCACAGTCTCTGCTATTGTGTGCTATTGTCCTATTGTCATAAATATTTATGACTGTCATAAAAATTTTGTTGGTATTTCCCATTAAAAAATATTATATGACAATATCACTTTGAAACCTATGTTTACTCACCGTGCTATTTAAGTCAGTGATGCCACGCTCATATTTCAGCGCTTTTTCTTTGAAAAAAATTGGCATGATTGATCTTATCATATGTTTTCTCTTGACAGATAATAAAAAAAATTTGCAAAGAATTAAGAATTTGTTACAAAAGAAAAAATCTAAATGAAATAAATCACATGCATTTTTGGAAATGGAAGCTGATAATGTGGTATGTTCCTGTTGGTTTAAGAAATTAGTTTCTTGGGAAACTGTAAAATTGTTATGTTTCTTTAAGGGATAAGAAAAAGCGGATCCGCAACAATCCTATCAGGAAGTGGTCCCCTGCTGAAGAAAATGCTCTTCTAAATTTTCAATGGATAATAAAGATTTTTATAATTTCAATATGTAATTACGCGTTTAAAATATTTTTGTGTAAATTTTGGCGATTGACGTTTATGAAATGTCTATGTAGTAGTATGACGTTTATTAAAATATACAATGTTTAATATACGATAGGTTGTTCACAGCAGTGCTATTTGACCTCAAATATTACTTTAGGATTTAGGACTTTAGCAGACATAGTGAATTGGCTAACTATGTCAAAATGTAGCAAAACTGCAAAAACAACATGGGGTTTCTTTTTGTCATGTTGTATATGTTGTATTCTCACCACCACCTGTGTGAATTCGCCTTGTTTGAACTACTATATTTTTCAAATTGTACGTCAACTTACGAAAAAATTGAACCATTGGTTTTTGAAAATTTTTTTTGAGTGAAATGAGAAAAAGCTTAAAATTTTGGTTCGTATATGAAATGTATAGACGAAAGTAAATGTCAAGTTAGGCAATTAAAAAATTCGAATCGTCTGGTTTTATCAAAATACTATTTATTACAATAATAAATAATTGTAATAAATTGGGATCGTAGTGCAATACACTATAGTAAAACTTTTTAAAAATACGTTTATTTAATACGAATAATAAAGAACTAATTTTCTCCGTAGTATATTGTTCTGTCTACTGGTCGATCGACTACGAAGGGATGAGCTCTAACAGGTGGACGTGTATTGTGTAAGAAAGTTCTAGTATCAGGAACGAGTTCCCTGATTTCGTTGGAGCACATTCCAAAGTAGTAACGATAGAACAGTAGAGTTGGATAACCTACTACCACCGATGAGCACTTTTACTCTCTCCTGCACTCGGTCCAGATGACAGGTACATCAAAATAGACTTTGATGTACCGGCCCATACATGACAGTTGAATTACACCGATACGCAATACATGTTTCAGAATAGGGTCTATGTTAGAGTACAGGAGAGGGAGAAAGTGTTCATTGATGACAGCATGGTATCCACTCTATTGAACCACTGGAGTGTCACACTTTTCTATCGTTTTTACTTTGGGAACTCGTTCCCAAACTCAAATCTTCTATCCCAAAACATGTCTCAGAATAGGGACTTTGGAAAGGGCGATGGTGCTTGTCGGTATGCAACTCTATTGAGCCACTGGACTGTCATACTGTTCTATCGTTTCTAGTTACTTTGGAATCCGGTCTAACGAAATCAGAGAACTCATTCCTAAAACCCGAAATTTCTTACGTAACACTCGCCTTTCTTTTAGAGCTCATCCCTTGGTAGTCGATTGGCGAGTAGACAGAACCCTTAAGAGAAAATTAGTTTTTTGCCTTACAGATCGTATGTGTATTCGCTTTCCTCAGAAGTTTTCTTTGCCAGTTGCAATATAGGGAAGTTCAATTCTATAGCCACTACTCCATCTATCCCTCCTCCCATAACATGTTTTTACTAGTTAGAACAAAAGGCATTGCATTTGTAGGAGTCATCCTCTGATTGCAGGTTCTAAATTAACGGGTATATTTTAAAAGTGTATGTAAAAGCTATCTGAGGTGTGTCTATATGTTTAACACCTAGAAATATACCGATGGAACCAGAATCATTTTCTATGCAGAATTTAAAAGAAAAATTTAATACAGCATACAAGCTAATGAAATTTCCAGAATTCGGTCCATTATTTCGTGCACTTTCCATAAAATTGACTTTCTGGGATTGGGATTTTACTTAAAGGTTAAAGGCCTAGCATATTTAAGAAATCCATGCGCTTCTATCTTGTGAGCATATTCTCCAATTTCGTAGGCCAAGCTTTAAAAGATTTTCTGCTTGGCTTTTCCATAGAAGTTTCGGACGCCCTTTTCTAACATTGAGGGGCAGTTTTTATTCTAATTGTTTTTTTCCATAAATGGGTTACTAGCCCGAAGTCCTAACTTATATTTTTGTCGTTCTTATGAAAGAACTCGCGGCACATGTACTTCTTCTGTTATTTTGAGTCCCAGTGGAGTTTAGGCCCTCAACCATCCTTTTATATCGAACTCTATTGCGCGATTTTAGGCATACGTCATTCCATGAATAGTTTGCTGCTTGCAACTCCGCATCAATTGAGCTTCTCCACGTTCAAGCAGGTGCACCAAGACGTCGGCCGATTCCTTGTGGATTCCAACGAAGCGCTTGTCGAGCAATCCACCGCCATTTCCGTTGACATACCTTTATGGAACAATGGATTTGGTTTGTGGATTAGATCTTCAATTCTTATGATATTTGCCCACCATATATTAAGGATTTGACGCAAGCATTTGTTTGCAAAGGTTTGTAGGCGCTAATAGATGGCATTTGTGCGTTTCCAAGTTTCGCAGCCGTAATACAAGATGGCCTTGACATTCGAGTTATATACTCATAACTTAGTTGTTGTTGATATTTGCCGAGATTTCCAAATAGTTCGGAGGATGCCGAATGCAGATTTTGCCTAAATTATATCCGATTCAATATCCTCGTCGGCGACAGGTACCTACACATCCAATAATCTCGTTATCCACTCTCGGCATAAGCTTTGTCTTTGAAATATTGATTTTCAGCCCAGCAGGCCGGGATTCGTAAGATAGCGTAAGTTTTTTCTGGAAGTTGGCCTGAACTTTGGCTTAGAAGACAAACATCATCAGCATATTCCCTGAGTTGTTTAAAGGTCGTCCATAGGATGCCGTTGGATATATTGTCGATGACAAGGAGTATAGATGAAATGATACATCTTTGCCTTACACCAGTAGTGACTTCGAACGGATTTAAGAATTAACCCTTGTGTACTCGACTCGACTCGACATTTAAAATCCAAGTATATTGCCCAAATTAAGTTCACAATTTTCGTTGGCATATTGTGATGTTCTAAAATTCTCCATAAATAGCTATCATAAAGTGGATAAACGCTAGGTAAATTGGGGCGCTATATTTATAACATTGCTCTAGTACTATTCTTACTATGTTGATAGGTCCACACAAAAACGGTTCTCTCTGAACTCAAACTGATTTTTGTGAAGTGTAAAGGAAACTGCGTACGTTATTCCGTTCAAAATAACTCGACTTAGTATTTTGCTCAGTATTGGAAGAAGTGTTGTACCCCTGTAGTTATTGCGGTCTTTAGAGTCACCCTTTTTTGGTAGTTTTACTACTATACCTTCATTCCAGGAGATTGGCAGAGTTTATTCTTCCCATATTTTACGTACAATTGGGATCCTTCAACATCACATAAAAGCATCTCTGCTGAGATATTGTCATTACCCATCATTATTTTAATGACCTTCTTTATTTCTCGTATTGTTGGCTGATTGTCTGAGATGCCAATAAATATTTTATCATGGTTGGTTTCATTAAACACTTCCGTCTGTGGTGTTAATCCAAAAAACTTTTCCATACTTGCTATTTAAGCTCGCTGAATTTCGCGAAAATTTTAGTTATAATTTAAGGATATACTTGGTAAATATTACTTATGTTACTTCTGTGTCGCGCAAGTGCGAATCGCGAATGTTCGAATTTTTCCATATGTTGTTTTTATTATTATTATTACCATGAATTTTCCCATGAATATCTTAAAATTTCCTTAACATTTTATTTTTCGATACTGGTTGACCATTCGGAGGAAATGCCCATATATAGTTATATAAACCCTACTTATCAAACCACCCTCGTACATTATATTTTAAGCATCCCATTGTTCTCTGTTAGAACAATTTTCCATATTTATGTACATTTGAAAATACATTCAATTGCTGAGCATCTAATGTTAATGATTAATTACTTGGAATTTTCATTAAATAGAAGTTATTAAAAAAAATCATTAATCGTTGAGTCATGATTGTAAAAAAAGGTATAATTAAACAATTTTTAATTCAAAACGTCCACATTATAAGTCAAATAATAAAGCCTTTGTTATAACCTATTTACACTGACAACACTTTTTTTCCCCCGCTTTCCAGTTTCCACAAACGCCCCATAATGTTTGTTCAATAACTAAATAGTAATTATTTTAAAAATCTTTTGAAGCTATTGAAAGGTTGGTAAGAGTCGCATTTAAGATACTCTATAATGTTTCAAATTTGAAGACTGAACTTTTTTTTAAAGGATGAGATCTTTTAAAGGGAATTCAAAAAACATGTGATATTTTAAAGAATACTTTTGCCAAAAATCGTTTAAAAGTTAAAGATTTTTGGTAGATTAGGCAAGTGCCAGTCTTCCACTAACTTTCTTTATTGAGCCATCCAAATCATAGGTATCTTACGAAATGAGAATCTAAACTTAGTTCACTTTTGCCAAATATCGTTTAAAAGTTAAAAATTTTGGGTAGGTTAGGCAAGTGTGTCAGTCTGCCACTAACTCTCTTTATTGAGTCATCCAAATCATAGGCATCTTAAGAATTGAAAATCTTAACATAGTTCCCTTTTGTACTGGTTGGGTTATATTGAAAAAGGTAATGCCTCTTCACTCGGAGACCTTCGGGTCCATTGTGATCCTTTTTGAAAGTAAATAAACGATAGCGGAACGAGAAAGAGAGAAAAGAGTAAATCCCTTTTGTACAAGTACAGAGAAAATATTATATGGCATCCGCCTCGTCCCTAAAGCTTTTGCAATTCTGAAATTTCCCAGTTGTTCCGGAAGAAAGAACCGATTGTCGTGCGAACGGCGAAAGTCATTCGGCTGAACTTTATCGAATCTTACAATCAGATATACATAATTAAGGATAAAACGGGTCTTGATAGTGGCCGTTTCCTATCTAAATATGAATCATACATATGCTAAATTGTATGACCCGCGTTCATTAGGAATTTATAATTGGTTACATACATACCAATAGATTCCAGTTCTATTAAAAGTTTTACATAAGTGTATTGCACTAGAATACCAATTTATTTTAATACAATTATTTATAAGTGTATTAATAGTTTAGTGATAAAATCAAAAAATGTTGTCGATGAACGTTTCGATGGTTGATAAGGTCATCTTTGACAGGAGGAGTATACCTAACTCTTGACAGGTCAAAAAACAATCCATTATATCCAAATTTCAAAACAGAATAAATACGAAACTTCGCAATCTTATTTAACCAGGTCCTAGCGATTCGAAGAGCTTGTCATCTGGGAAACCCTTTTCTGTACGAACATTGATCTTCGTAAAGTAGATTTATTTATTTATTGGTGGCTTTGTGATGCAGAAGGATCATCGAGACTGTGGCATCCATTTGTATGTAAAATATGGAAGAAGCTCTGCCAACCTCCTGGAATAAAGGTATACTAGTCAAAATAGCAAAAAAGCGTGACTCCAAAGACTGCAATAATACAGGGCTATAACACTTCTTCTGAGCAAGATACTTAGTCGAATAATTTTGAATAGAATATCCGAATCAGTTTGGGTTCAGAGAGAATCGATCTTGTGTTGACCTAATCAACACAGTAAGAAGAGTGCTAAAGCAATGTAATGAATTCCGCACCCCAATTTACCTTGCGTTTTTCGACTTTATGAAAGCCTTCGACAGTGTCAATAGGAGCTATTTATGGAGAATTTTAGAAAATCATAAAATGTCAACGAAAATTCTGAATTTAATTCGGGAAATAATATGTGTCCCAACACGCATTCTCATTGTGAAATTGTTTTTCTAAAATGGCGAAAACTTTGCGGCTACACTTCGCAAATTGCGATCAATTTGGAGTCACAATAATACAATAATGCTCCAAAAGAGTCAACTGTAAAGAGATTAATGGATAAATTTGCCGAAACTGGGTCTGTTAGTGATGTAAAGACAACAACGCGCCTTCGACCATTTCGATCGACCGAAAATGTCTCTGGTGTATATGATGATGTCGCTCAAACTACTCGTACATCCACCTCAATTCGACACCGAGCTCAGCAAATTGGTGTCTCCAAATCCACTATGCAGCGAATTTTGACGAAAGATTTGCATCTTCATGCATACAAAGTTCAATTGACTCATGAACTGAAGCCAGATGACCATGGACAGCGAAGGGAGTTCGTTAATTGGGTATTGGAGAGACAACATGAAAATGCTGATTTTGCCGATAAAATCATCTTCAGTGACGAGACCATTTCCATCTTGATGGCTTCGTCAATAATTGCAGAAGTGTCGCATTTAAATATATATATATATATAATTCCCCGAAAACATTTCATTTGGAACAAGGGGTACTTCTCTCAGACAATGAGCTGCATCCGATTCTATTTTTAGACTCATTGAAAGGGACCTACGTTTTAACGCCGGCTCCGAACGGCAAATGCATTAGTTAGAGAAGTTTTACATAGCCTAATACTCAATAACCAGTGGCTAGCTGAGTTATGAGGTGAACCGCCGCTTTTTTTGAAAATTTATTTTTTTTAAGTGAGTCTGGCCAGGGATCGAACTTGGGCCTCTGGTATGCTAGGTGGATGCCTAACCTGCTATACCACGGCATTTTGGGTGAGGAAAATTATCGAGTGATTCACGAGAAGCAAATGCATCCTCAACGTGTCACTGTGTGGTGTGGTTTTTGGGCTGGAGGAATCATTGGACCTTTTTTTATGAAAATGAGGCAGGTCAAGCGCAAACAGTTAATGGTGTTCGGTATCGTGAAATTATAACCACTTCTTTCTTGCCTTTAATTGAAGAAATGAACGTGGAGGGCATGTGGTTTTGACGGCGCCACATGTCATACAGCCAGAGAAAGAATTCAATTGCTACATCAGTCATTTCCCGGTCTTGTAATTTTGCGTTTTTGAGACCAGAATTGGCCGCCTTTAGATTTTTTTCTTTGGGGGTTTTTGAAGTCTATGGTTTACGCGAATAAGCTGACGACGACTCAAGCCTTAAAAGAGGAAATTGGACGCTGCATTAATGAAATACCGCAGCATTAATGCAAAAAAGTCATTGAAAATTTCATTAAAAGATCGCGTGTGTTTTCTAAGCCAAAGTTCACGCCACCTTCAAGAAAATTCTAACGCTATTACTGTTAAATCTCAAGCAGCTGGACTAGAAATAAATATTTCCATTACAAAGATTATGCCTAGAGGCTATGGCGCAAAACCGTCGACACACATCAATGTAGATAACGAGGTTATTGGATGTGTAGGTATCTTTAATTATCTTGGTAGTTTGGTATCTACAAAAGGTAGCTCCGATGAGGATATTGAATCACCCCTCTGCGAAGGGTAGTCATCTTGACGTGATGCAGGGGCTTAAGCGTAATGAACTCTAAGGCTATGCTGGGGGAGATTGGTATCATCGCTATCTCCGGCAGGGTCACCCATACCAGACAGGCTTAGAGGGAGCGCACTACTAAGAACTACCCACCCACCCTCTCCCTACTGGCGTCTGTTTACCCATATTGGGCGGCCAGGTGGGACCCCCTGTTTTGCCCCATATGTTTCCCATGTACGGCACCATGGGATATGGCGGCAGAACTGTCCGTTTTGGATCTTCGATCCTTGATTTAGGTCCGTCCGGCAAACCAAATCCACAGAGCGTCTGTTTCCCATATTGGGCGGCTCTGTGGTCTGCGTCTGATCCCCAGTGGGGCGGCAGTTTATTTCAGGTCTTGGTAGCAAGGATAAAATACGAAATATTTTAATCATGAAACCCCCCCAATGTCCAAAAAATTATGCCCCCTGTATCCGGTCGAGGGCTTCATAATCTCCGGAGACCCAGTTCCACCGGTGCCTGTCCCGGGCTGTGTGGAATGGTGTGCGACTGGGACTACATCGGCTCAAAGCTCTTCGTCTAGCTTGGTGGCGACACCTGGCCAAGCTAGTCTGCCGACCACAGGTTCGAAGGTTAGTCTGGTGAAAGCACCTATT
Source organism: Stomorhina lunata (assembly GCA_933228675.1). Taxonomy (NCBI): domain Eukaryota; kingdom Metazoa; phylum Arthropoda; class Insecta; order Diptera; family Rhiniidae; genus Stomorhina; species Stomorhina lunata. Next base: position 79,334,051 of record OW121741.1, on the reverse strand, counting down.
CAGGCTGGCCGAAAAACTGGTGCTACTGCAACTGGTGTGGGAAAGAAGACTGTCAAATCCAGTCCTTCCCGCACAAAAAAATCGCCTGGTAAAGGCAAATTACTCTTTGAAGTACCTCTTAGCCATGCTGCGAGTACTTCTAAAGCCGCAATGGCCAAACCCCCTGCTTCGGGTAAATCCCAAGTGCTTCCTGTGCAGAAAGGAATCGTGATCCCATGTTCAGATTCCCCACCTGCACACACCCCTAGGAGTCAAGGAGATGCGAATAATTCTTCCTCTCTGAAAACTCCTATCCCTGCAAAGAGGACCGGGACTAAACCCTCGGATCCCCTATCTGATCGTCCTAAGAAGCACATTTCTCCGGCTAGAAGGGCTTTTCTTCAACGGCGCGCAGCCGAGCGGAAATTGCAGCAGCTTGGCGACAAGCCTGCTGAATCCCTTACTCCTGAGGAGATTGCGGCGAAAGACAGGGCTATAAAGACTCTGGCTGAACTCCCGAGCAAGGTTACCTCAGCACCGAAAGGTGTGCCTAAACGGCAACGTTCTGAGGAGGACCACTCGTTAAGCCAGCAGCCTGGGGCTAAACGTCCTAAACCCTCTGTCATGATGGACAGATCCTTTAGCGAGATTGCCAAGGGTAAGCTCGTTAAGGCCATCATTGACAGGGGTAACCCTGACGGGTCAATTACCACCGAAAGGTGGGACTTGATCCAAGTCAAATTGGTGGGGGTTTTCATCAGGGTCCTTAGGGAAAACCCTGGTCCCCCTCCAGACTGCGACGACGCTGGCTGGTTCCAGGGTCGTGTTAAGCTGATGGCATGCCATAATGAGAGGTCCGCCTTTCTCTTGAGAGAGGCGATCCGGCTCATTGAAGGTATATGGGATGGAGCTAGTCTCGACGTGGTTTCTCGTGAAGAGATTCCACGTAGGCCTAGATCCACTGCCCTTGTACGCGATGGTGTGTCATCTAAGGAGGAGATCCTAGAGCTCCTTAGACTCAGCAACCCCAATCTTCCTGTCCATGATTGGAGGGTAGTAAAGGTTTCTGAGCCTAAGGATTCTCTTAGAAGGATCACTGTTGTCCTGACCCAGGAATCCCTGGAGCCACTTCGGCAGATGCGTTGGAAGATTCTCTACGGTTTCGAGAAAATCATCCTACATGTCTACCGAGGTGACGACAAGGGTCCCGAAAAGCAGGATGACAGTGTACCGGATACCCTCACCAAGGACGACGTACCTTCCGGTTCATCTGCTCCTCCCACTTCCCAGCTGAGCCCAGGCTCCCTGAGTATTGTGGATGAGGAGATGGACGAGGAATTGGACGAGGAAGCCCTCCTGAACCCCGATCTAGACGACGAGGATCAGGATGACTTCAACGTCACGGTTATCCCCCTCTTCGAGAATGATGAAGATTACTCAAATTAATCTTCATCATTCTAAAGCGGCCTCAGCCGCCCTGCTCCTTCGCGTTTCCGAACGCAAGGAGGAGCTAGTGATAATCCAGGAACCTTGGATCGTAGGAGACAGGATTCGTGGATTATCACTAAGAGGCTACAAGCTAATACACGCCAGTGGATCAGGTAGGCTGCGGGCATGTATTTTAGCTAAAAGCACTTTAAACGTCTTCATTCTATCTGATTTTAGTGATGAAGACACGGTAGTGGCTGCATTGGAAACCAGCGCAGGCCCTACACTGATCGCCTCGTGTTACATGGGCCATGACCAGATTGAACCTCCACCCAACAATTTGGTCAGGAAGACAGTGGATATGGCTGTCAGCAGAAATCTGCCGCTAATAATAGGTGCGGATGCAAATGCCCATCACACCATCTGGGGCAGCTCTAACATTAATGAAAGAGGTGAGTCTATTTTTGATTTTCTTCTTCGTAGCAGTTTAGATGTTGTCAACACAGGGTCAGAACCCACCTTTGTAGTAAGCAATAGGCAAGAGGTTCTTGATATTACTTTGGTAAGCTCTTCGCACCATAATCTAATTAAAAACTGGAGAGTGTCAAATGATTGCTCCTTTTCCGATCACAGGTATCTTGAATTCGAACTTCAGTTCACTCAAGATAAACCAACACCCTTCTTAAATAGGAAGAGAACAAACTGGGACATGCACAAAGAATCCCTCTGTCGACTCTTGCCCACTGTACCGCATATAGACTCTTGCGAAGACATTGATCTAGCTGTCAACACACTGACCAATGCCTTTCAGCAAGCTACAAATCAAGCTTGTAAGAAAATCACCAGGAAAGGTAAATGCAAACCACCCTGGTGGTCAACCGACATTGAGAAGATACGCAAGGAATGTCGACGTCTGTTTAACGAAGCTAAGAGGACATCCAACTGGGTCCCCTACAAAGCTTCAGTTAACAGATTTAAAAATGTCGTCAGGAACGCGAAGAGGCAATCGTGGAGAAATTTCTGCAGCGGCGTGGAAGGATCTTCCGAGACTAGCCGACTTCGTAAAATCCTGACCTCCTCTCCCTCCGTCACTGGCTATATTCAAAAAGCCTGTGGCAACTGGACCACCAGTAGTTATGAAACCCTTGAGGTCCTCATGGGCACACACTTCCCTGGATGCAGTGCTCTGCATCGCGAGCCAGTGTCCAGTAACTCGACTGTCATCGGGTCCTCACCCATCCTCATTGATAGAGGAAAAATCAAGTGGGCTCTTGACAGTTTCAAACCATACAAGTCAGCGGGTCCGGATGGAATCATCCCAGCTGACCTTCAGCATAACGCTGAGACTATAACTCCCTGGCTCATCAGGATTTTTATGAGCTGTCTTAAATTCTCATATATACCGGAATCCTGGACCAGATGTGAGGTAGTATTCATCCCTAAAGCGGGTAAAGCTAGCCACACAAAATCGAAGGACTTCAGACCAATCAGTCTCAGCTCCTTCCTTCTTAAAACTTTAGAACGCATTATTGATGGTCACTTACGATCATCAATCAATCCACGCTTTCTCTCTAAATCACAGCACGCCTATAATAAAGGTAAGTCTGTTGAAACAGCACTCCACTCACTTGTTAGTTCCTTAGAAAAATCACTTGAGTTCGGCGAATTTTCACTGGTTGCCTTTCTAGATATAGAGGGAGCCTTTAATAATATTAAGCCCACGTCGATTACTTCGGCAATGGCGGATATAGGAGTTGATGACTCTATCATCTCTTTTATTGGAAAACTTCTTTCCTATAGAATTATTTTCTCTACCTTGGGAAAAGCTACAGTATATAAAGTAGCATACCGAGGTACTCCTCAGGGGGGTGTTTTATCTCCCCTGCTCTGGAACCTTGCCATCAACAAATTGTTAATGGAATTGGACTCTCTGCGCTTCAAAACTATTGCTTACGCAGATGATGTCGCTATTGCAGTTTCGGGCAAGTACCTAAACACTATCTCGCAGCGACTCGAAGTCGCTCTCGCCACACTTACTGAATGGAGCGTTTCCAATGGCCTGGGAGTTAACCCCGCCAAAACGGAACTCGTTCTTTTCACTAGGAAATACAAGATTCCCCAGTTCAATCTTCCAAAGCTTGATGGAACGGAACTGGTACTCACGGATCATGCCAAATACTTAGGTGTGATCCTGGACTCTAAGCTGTCCTGGAACTTAAACACCCAATCTAGGGTGTCTAAGGCTTCCATTGCACTATACTCGTGCAGAAGAGCTCTAGGAAATACGTGGGGCCTATCCCCTTCCAATACAGCCTGGCTCTTCGAAATGGTTGTTAAACCCATTCTCATGTACGGCGCTCTTGTCTGGTGGCCTGCCCTAAACAAGGCTAATCAGCGAGGACTTTTTGTTAAGATCCTTAGATCTGCTGCTCTCATGATTACGGGTGCTTTAAGGACTACTCCTTCAAAGGCACTCTTTACCATGCTTAATTGGCTTCCGGCTGAGCTAATGGCCCAATTAGTAGCCCTCAACTCAGCTATCAGGTTAAAAACCACCGGTGAATGGTCTACTTCGTCTCTAGGCCACACCACTATTCTGGAGAAACTTAATCTCCCTGATAATATAGACTACTGTATTCCCTCACCCGCTTTCGAGCAATCCTTCACTGCGGATATCTCAGGGGCCCATAACGCTTTTAGTGAAGAGACCCTGGTTATCTATTCGGATGGATCCAAATCGTCACGTGGTGTGGGTGGGGGCTTCTTTATCCCATCATTTGGGATTAAAGTGAAATTCAAGCTCCCTAAACAATGCAGCATTCTTCAAGCTGAAATTTCAGCTATTTATAGGGCGAGCAAGTGGCTCACGTACCACCGAGTATATCCCAACGATATTCGTTTCTGTACAGATAGTCTTGCCGCCATTCATTCCCTTTCATCGGTCTACACGACATCCGTTCTTACCCGTGAATGCCGGGCGTCTCTAAATGAGATGGCGAGACATTCCAACATTGAACTTTTCTGGGTACGTAGTCATAGTAATGTACCAGGTAACATCATAGCGGATAACCTAGCAAAAGATGGTGCTCTTCTTAGTCAAGAAAACACTGATCAATTCATAGGTATTCCGCTCTCAGCATGCAAATTGCTCATAAAGCAGTTTATTTTTAGGTCCGCACAGACCAACTGGTCCACAGAAAGTACCTGTACGATCTCCAGACTTACATGGCCAACTTACGACAGTAAGCGCTCTGCAATCCTGGTCAGCTTTTCGCGCCATAGACTTCGCACCCTTATTTCAGTACTCACAGGACACTGTCTTATAGGTATACATGCTAGAAGACTTAATCTTCAAAGCAATGACTACTGCAGAAGTTGTCACAATGCAGAGGAGGAAGAAACAATATCCCACTTCCTCTGTCACTGCCCAGCACTTGCTGAACTTAGAACCCTCCATCTAGGATTCCCATTTCTGCACGATCTATCAGAGATCTCGAACATCAATATTCGTAAAATAGGCTCTTTTATCGATGCATCTGGCTGGCTCTAACTGAGCCTCTTACTCTCGGTAGTTTTAAGAATTTAATTCTCTCTATCCTTGCAGGAATTACAAAGGGACCTATTTATGGACCCAAGTGAGGTGGACCTTACAGTCTGCATCCTGCCTAACCTAACCTAACCTAATAAGGCAAAATCTGCATTCGACTTTCTCCGAGCTATTTGGAAATCTCGGCAAATATTAGCAACAACTAAGTTACGAATATATAATTCGAATGTCAAGTCCATCTTGTACTACGGCTGCGAAACTTGGAAATGTACAAATACTATCGATAAGCGCCTACAATCCTTTGCAAGCAAATGTTTGAGGCAAATCCATGTGGTGGCCGAATCCCATAAGAAATGAAAATCTACTGCTGCTTCTATAGAGGTATGTCAACGAAAATGGCGGTGGATAAGCCACATACTTCGAAGACCAAATACCAACAAGGTTCGATTAATCTTTCCCCGTTGTCGTTTCTTACTCCGACACCGTGCTTACCAATATAGTGTTCCAAACCGGTGTTGTTTAAGCCTACCTTGGTATTAAAGTCGCCCAGTATCATGGTAATATCACTATAAAACCTAAACCGTGCTTACCAATAAAGTGTTCCAAACCTGTGTTCTTTGAGTCTACCTTGGCTCTAAAGTTGCTAAGTATCATGGTAATATCACAATTATGTACATTGCTGTTCATCCAACTGCTTAAAGGTAGAAACACAATTGGGACGACTAATTTCGTCCAGCGCTACAAATTCGGCTTTGAAAATTCGTCTTGTACACATTTGAAATAGAAATATGAAATAGAAATAAACCTATCGCACTATTCGGTATGCACGACGAATTTCGTCGTACGCATCCATTGTGAGCACTTTCATATAAACCCATATGTTATATTTCTAACGACGAATATTCGTTCCGAAAAATTGGTCGTTCGTTCCAATTGTGTTTCATACTTAATACATCGTAAAATTCGTCTTTGTCGTTTTCAGATTGGATTTCAGTAGGAGCGCAGACATTGATAACTAGTCTTAAGTTTTATTGCCATTAGTCTCTCATTGATGGGATAACATGCTATCATGGCTTTAGTTATTCTTTTAGTCATCAAAAAGCCCACACCTCTACTATGCTCATCACCCTCCGGGCGACCGGAGTAAAGAAACACATTATTCTTGTTCCGAACTTCCCCTTGTCCTGTCCATCTTGCTTCTTGCACCACCAGCAAATCAATTTTATAACCCCACATTTCACGCATTAGTTGTTCTAGTTTACCAGTTTTGTATAGCGTGGGTACGTTCCATGTCGCAAACTTTAAACTTTCTTTCATGCCTATTCTTCTTCTGTTAGAGGTTAGAATTGAAAACTATTATTACCTGTTAGCAGGAAACCCAGGCAACAACTGCATCCCATTAGGCACCTCCATATTCCTTGTACCAGCTGCCGTAACAGGTCGATTTTTCGCATGATTACCCCTTGGAATAGTACATTCTGTAACGATGTTTCTTTCTTTCCATGCTTAAAAACATCGTAAGTGCTAAGTCGATGGATGATGAGTCCAAAAACAAGAGCCACGTTTGTAAAGCGAGCCGCTCGATCCGAGACAGACGACCGCTTGCAGCCGCAACTAACATGTTGAACAGACGCTACAGTTACGTACTTTGCCAAGTACAATTATCTTAGACCCAGAGACCAAATACGTCGGAATGGCTCCAAGATAACTCACGTTAGCCTGACCTAGAATCCCACTCGGGTTGTTTACCGCATCTTCAACTAGGTTGCTCTGGTTTCCAGGAAGAACCACGAGGAGGTGCGAGTAGGAATTGAATACGGTTATTACCTGTTAGCAGGAAACTCAGACAACAACTGCATCCCATTTCCATCTCTTCATATCATAATAAATTATATAAATTACAAGCATAACGACAAATTTAGAATACTTTCATTCACAATAGAGAAACAAAAAATTGATGATCATTAATAAATTACAACTACGATCAAAAAATGCTTGCACTTTAAACAAAAGCAGACCTTAAATGTTTCCAATAAAATCTCTTCATAAGCCGCGGCTTCGCATCCGACAATAAAAAGAGATTAAATTTAATTGAAAACAAAAAATGTGGATACTTTACAATTATCGAATGTGATCCCATTCATGTAAATGATCCGATATCATCTAAAATTACTCTCCCACAAGTTCAAAGTAAACAAAAGAGTAAATGCAGATCACCGGCCGCAGCTGACGCTTTTGGAATAAAACCTTTCGAGATATTTTTCGAAATCCAAAAGAGATTTTAGTAGCCAAATGAACTTGCTTTAGAACGGTTGGAAATTTTGTCAATAAAGAACAAAAATGGAAAATTTTATTTAATATTTATAAATAAAAGCAATAACAAATAAATAAAATATGAATGTAAACACAAAAAGTGAATAAATGAAAGTCAGTCACAACATTCAATTTAATTAAACCGGAAACGGATGTTTTAAAGTGTAAAGTAAAAGTTCTAAAAATAATGAAACAATTGTGGGATAAAATGTGAAAATAATTGAAACCTTATAACTTAAAAATAAACAAAATAATTAACAATTATACTAAAACAAATATTTTATAAACTATTGTAATATGGACTATGTACTATTCATATTTTTCTAAATCACGATTATTTAATAGCTTTATTTTCAAATATTCTTTAAAGTACTGAAGCGAAAAATTGCCCCTGGGAATATAATTAAATATTTAGAGTGATATCAAAATTGAATGTAACTAATATAATAATTCATAAATAAACAAGAAAGAGTGATATATTCGGCTATGCTGAATCTTTTATACCCTTCACCAATGATGTTCTGTAAATCAAAATACAGATATTACACTAGTCAACAAAATTCAACTGTTTGAGTTGCATTTTATCACCACTTTATTTTTATTAATCGTTAGGATCGTCTGTGAGCCTCCGTGGTATATCAGGTTAGTCATCCGCCTAGCATACCAGAGGTCCCAAGTTCGATAACCGGTCAGCCCCACTTGAAAAAAAAATCAAAAAGCGGTGGTTTATCTCATAACTCAGCTAGCCACTGGTTATTGAGTATTAGGCTATGTAAACTTCTCTAACTTATGCATTTGCCGTTCGGAGCCGGAGTTAAAAACGCAGGTCCCTTTCAATGAGTCTAAAAAAGGCAGAAGTACCCCTTGTTCCAATTGAAATGTTGTCGGGGAAGTATATATATAGGATATTTATAAAAATGCCCGAATAATGTTTTTTTTTATTCAATTCTTCTTCTGTTATCCGAACTCCCAGTGGAACATAGGGCCTCAACCATCCTTTTACATCGAACTCTATTGCGAGTTGTTAGGCATATGTCATTCCATGAATAGTTTGCTGCTTGCAACTCCTTCTCCACATTCTAGCAGGTGCACCAATACGACGGTCGCTTTCCTGTGTCGGGCAATGTTGGTATTTGGCCTTTTAAGTGTGTGGCCTATCCACCGCCATTTCCGTTAACATACCTCTAAAGAAGGTTTGTCGCGTTTATTAGATCTTTTTTTCTTAGGCCACCATATATTAAAGATTTGCCGCAAGCATTTGCTTGCAAAGTTTTGTAGGCGCTTGTCCATGGCATTTGTGCGTTTCCAAGTTTCGCAGCCGTAATACAATATGGACTTGACATTCGAGTTATATATTCGCAACTTAGTTGTTGTTGATATTTGCCAAGATTTCCAAATAGCTCGGAGAATGCCGAATGCAGATTTTGCCTTGTTAATACGCGATTTAATATCCTGGTCGGTGCCACCTTTTGTAGATACCAAACTACTTAGATAATTAAAGGTACCTACACACCCAATAATCTCGTTTTCTGCACTCAGGTATGTTGACGGGTTTGCGTCATAGCCTCCAAGCATAATCTTTGTCTTGGAAATATTAATTTCCAGGCCCGCTGCCGGAGATTTACAGTGATAGCATTAGTGTTTTCTTGAAAGTGACCTTAGCTTTGGCTTAGAAGACATACGTCATCAGCATATTCCAAATCCTCGATTTGTTAAAAGGGTGTCCATTGGATACCGTGTCTACTTTTCAGAGCCGTTCCCATTATACTGTCGATGACAAGGATAAAAAGTGTAAATGACAAGATACATCCTTGCCTTACTCCAGTAGTAACTACGAATGGATTTGATAATTAAACTTTATGTAGGACCCGACATTTAAAATCCACATACATTGCCCAAATTAAGTTCAGAATTTACGTTGGCATGCTACAATTTTCTAAAATTCTCCATAGATAGCTCCTATTGACACTGTGGAAGGCCTTCAAAAAGTCGTTAAACGCTAGGTAAATGGGGGTGCGGAATTCATTACATTGCTCTAGTATTCTTCTTACTATGTTGATTAGGTCAACACAAGATCGATTCTCACTGAATCCAAACTGATTTTCGCGGAGTGTAGTGGAAACTTCATTCGATGTTCTGTTCAAAATCACTTGTCTTAGCATTTTGCTCGGTATTGGAAGAAGTGTTATACCTCTGTAGTTATGCAGTCTTTGAAGTTACCCTTGTTTTGGTATTTTGACTAGTATACCTTCATTACAGCAGAGTTTCTTCTTCCCATATTTTACACACAAATGGGTGTCACAGTCTCGCCGATTCTTCAACATCACATAAAAGCATCTCCACTGAGATATTGTTATAGCCCGAGGAATTGTTGCGGATTGTCAGAAATTTCTTCCGTCATTGGTTCTAATCCAATAGGATTGTTCCATACAGCGTATTAATTGTTCATACGGGGTTGAGAGAAGTGTACCGCTACTACTCAATATGGGACTGTTGGTGTAGGTAGGTTTGTCACACAACGCCCTTGATATATTGTATAAGCCATACAGACTTTTCTATTTTATTGCAAAGATCGCTATATGTTGTACGGAGGACTTCAGCATCTCCATTTTCATTTAAAGTTGTTTTTTTTTTAATTTGTCGTTATTCTAAGTCCCATGTTGCTTGTGTTAGCCAAATTTTTCTCGCATGATTACTCCTTAGAGTAGTATATTCTGTAATGTTGTTTCTTTCCTTGCTTAAAACATCGTAAGTGCTACATCAATGGGTGATGAATCCAAAGACACGAGCCACGTTTGTATAGCAAGCCGCTTGATTCGAGACAGACGACCTCATACTGCCGCAACTAACATGTTAAACAGACGCTGCAGTTTCGTACTTTAGCAAGTATAATTATCGTAGACCCTTAAACCAAATAAGTTGAAATGGCTCCAACATAACTCCCCCTTATATTAGACCTGACCTAGAATCCCATACGGGTTGTTTACCGCATCTTCAACTAGGTTGCTGAGGTTACCAGGATGTACCACTAGGAGGTTAGAGTAGGAATTGGATACAGTTCTTACCTGGTAGCTGGAGACGCCAGGCAATAATCGAACCCTGGTTTTGCTGACGCTTGCAATATGGAAATTTTCAACTGCAAACACTACTTCCTCTTCTATTCTCGATAAAATAACCTATTTTCTATTATTACAATAGTAACCTCAAAACAAACAAAAAAAAAACAAGTAAGAAAGTCCTAAAGTCGGTCAAGTCCGATCATACGATCTCCTTCACCGCTAAGGTCAAAGGTGTTCTTTTTCCTGTATTCTTCATCTGCTATCCTTGACTCCCAGTGAAGCATAGGACCTCAAAGACAAATATTTGCTAAATTTTGCCATCGTACAAACATTTTCTCAAAACTTATGTTGCTGTTTAAGCTGTTTCCGTCATTTGGACTTATATGAAGGCTAGGTTCAAATGTGGACCGCTTACCTCGAAATTTGACAAATTGATTACAGTTTTTACAAAAATTATGTATGCAAAAAATAAACTCCAAATTCTCATTATCTTCAGATTTATGAGCGTTTCTGTCTCATTTAGTGCGTTTTGACAGAAGAGTTTGTATGGAAGCTATGGTCAAATGTGGACCGATTTCAAAGAAATTTGGTACAGTAATTTTGGTTTACATAAGAAGTATTTATTTAAAATTTCGTGAAAAAATATTGATATTTGTGGCCAAAATATCAATTCCAGGAAGTGAGAACTATGTGAGGTACCATAAATAATGGACCGATTTTGAAGAATTTCAATAGCCATGGTCCCACTATCAAATTTCATCAAATTATCTTTAGAATTGCGACCTGTACTTTGGCTACATGGTTTACATGGGCGTCCAGCCAGCCAGACGGACGGATTGACATCGACTCAGAAAGTGATTCTAAGTCTATTGGTAATAAAAGGTGGGTCTTAGACAAATATTTCTATGCGTTACATACATCAGCACAAACTTATAATACCCTTTCACCTATGGTGTTGAAGGGTATAAAAATATGAGAAAACTGCACATGATTTAAAAATATAACGTTTTTAAGAATATCCCTATTATCAAATCATTGTTCGACGTTTTATGTTTAATAATTTTTCAATAATTTCATATGAAATAATTTAAAAAGTAACGGAATATTACCCAAGACCACTCCGTTATGCCACATGTTTGTTTACCAAAATCAGCTGTTTAATCAGCACATCTGGTAGCACTAATTGTTTACATTTTCTATATAAATATTTATATTAATATTTATAAAACACATGCCTTCTCCAGTTAGTAAACTCGCAATAAACGCTTATTCGGCTAAACCAGCTGTAGTAGCGTCGAATCAACAATTTAATTTAGTTAGTTTTTTTTTTACAAAACGAAATATAAACAAATTTATTTACATTCCTCTGAATATCAGAAGCCTAAAAGTGCTTTAAAATGAAAATTTGTTGCTGTACCAGAAAAAAATCTAAAACCAAAAATAAAGATGAGTATTGTTTGTTTAATAAAAATTTAGTTAATTATATTAATATTACAAGAAAATGTTAAAGATTTGAAATTTATCTTAAAAGACTTAGGAAGAAATTAGCTTTAACAGAATTACAACGAAATTTATAATAATCTTAAAATAAATAACAATGTTTCTATTTGCTTTTAAAAGAAAATAAAATTGTTTAAGGTTTGTTAATAAATATTTGTCTAATTAACTAAAAAATTTATCTGACGTCATGTCTATGGGTTTGTTCTCTTAACAAGCGTTGCCATATTTAGTTGCGGTTAGAATTTGTCTTTCAAAAATTTAAATGAAAGTCCGTTATATAAATAACACTGGTTAACAGCCAAAATTACATTTTAGGTTAAAGCTACGTTCAGACGATGGTCAGATCTTACAATATTGTCACATCTGGCAATGTGCTGCCAATAAACTGACAATAAAGAATTGTCAGCAAAAGGCAAATTGTGAGTTTACACGGTTGTAAGAAAATTGTAAGAAAAGCTGTCAATTTCATTGTCAGAAATTGTCTGAAAATTAATTAAGCTGACAATCTCAGATTACAATAAATTGGCAATATTGTTCATTTTTGTGTTTTTGACTTGAAATTGCCAAAATTTTAACAGTGTATGTTTAGAAAGCTGTGAAGATGAATGTGAAGTGGAGAAAAAACGTCTAACAGTGGGATTGTTGGACAAATTATGGAAATAAGTCTGCAACTTTTAAACCTTTAGGCCGATTTTTAAATAATTTTGGCAGAAATGTTTAAACCTGAAAAGCCTAGCTTTTACTATGGCGGCGCAATCGGCTCCCAAAGTAGGGCACCTCAGACTCATAAATTACTTAAAACTATATATAATTGCCATTTTCCAACCAATTTGAGGAATCATACTATATAACAAATACAAATCCTATTTTTACAGTTTTAATCAAATTAAAATTTTTAATTTTTGTAGCATACTGCACCGATTTTTTTACTAATATCTGATCTATATATAACCAATAGGTAAAAGGGTATTATAAGTTTGCCATTCAGTTTGTATTTTTTTCATTATTCGTCTTAAAACAAATAAAAATAATACCGATCGACTCAGAAGTCGGGGTCTAAATCGACTCAGAGAGTCGTATTTGACTATTCTTAGAATTTTAAAATCTTTTTTTTAAATGCAGTTAAAAAAAATGTTTCAATTCAATTCTCATCGAATTTTGAATTTTGGCGATATCTCTAGTGTTTATAAACCGATTTTAATGAAATTTAATCAGATTCCTAAAATCTGATATATAATTCGGATTAAATAAATACGGTTTTTTAAATTTATTTTTTTAATTTGCAAATTGAAGGACATCGATATATTTTGCTTTCGCGATATCTCAGTTATTGATTTATCGATTTTGATGATTGTGCTGCGCTAAATTCTGTTATCCTTGACTGCCAGTGGAGCATAGGGTCTCAAGTTGCGCTGAATTATTTCCTAAAATTTGATATATAGTTCAAAAAACTTTTTTTTAAATAAAGTTTTTTACAAAAAAAAAAATATTTTAAATTCGGTAATTTGTGAGACATCGAATTTGGCGATATCTCAGATTGTACCTACTTTGATAATATGTATATAATCGTTTTGCTTAGGAGGATTTTCTAATATTTGATATATAATTCGTGTCGGTATACTATCCGTAAATTGAGGAATTTATACAAATTAAAAAAATACAATTTAAAAGAAAATATAAAAAATTTGAATTCGGCATCGAATTTTTGCTATATATCAGTTGTTAGTAGAACTACATGTTGAAATTTAATAGTATACTTGATAGAACACTATTAACATACAATACCTATACATGTAAGTTATGTCGGTATGCCATCTAGGAGCTCATCAAACTTGATTTCAGCATACCGAAATATGTCTTAAATAAGTGTCTTTTGAACTTTATTCATGACATAGACCTATTGTTTCAGGAAATTTCAATTTCGATCCATAATTTTTTGCTTAAAAAGTTTTATACCATCGCAAATATATTTATAAAAAATTGTTCTAATCCAAAATCTATTAATGTTAACTCAGATAAAACAAAAATGTTGGCTGTTTTTAAGTTTTTTGCTAAAAGTGTTATTTGGTTATTTGCTTTTTTAATTCATCTTTTTATAATTATAATATTTTTATTCGAAAAACTTCTTTAGATTGATATATAATAACACTATATTCCCAATTAAAATGCATGTTCAATATAATTTTATTTTGCTATTTTTATTTATTTATTTTTTAATGATATAAATCCTAAAAACCGTATGTTTTCAATTAAAACCAAGAAGTTAAAATTGTCTGACAATGATTGCATTGCAAGATGGTGGAATTTCATGCAGCTGACAATAAAAACGAAGCTGACAATTTTTTAAAATGTTCTGCCAATTTTAAATAGAGTGTTTACACGATTGTAAGATATCTAACAATTTCATTGTAAGGTGGTTGTGTGACAATGTGCTGACAATGCTTTAGCTGACAACGTTGTCAGCAAAAAATTTTAAGTTTACACGATTGTAAGAAATTTTCTTACAATTTTTCTTACAATATTGTAAGATTATGATATGTCTACATGATGGTCAGCATGTAGACATAGCATAAGTATTTGTTTTGTATGTGTAGAAATCCACCCGTTTTCTTTTATAGATTTTTATACCCTTCACCACCATAGGTGGAAAGGCTATATTGGGTTTGTGCTAATGTTTGTAAAGCATAGAAATATTGGTATGAGACCCACCTTTTAGTATACTAATCGACTTAGAATTACTTAAACTTTGCACAGATAAACATTTTATAAATATGAACCAATAAACAAAATATGGTAACAATCGGTCCACAATTGACCCTAGCTCCCATATCAGGCCTTAAGCCGGAAATGATATAAATCTCGAAATTTTGAAAAAATAGCACATAGTATATGTATGTATGGGTCCATATATATATAATTCCCCTGTAACATTCCAATTGGAACAAGGGGTATTTCTCTCAGACAATGAGCTGCATCCGATTCTATTTTTAGACTCATTGAAAGGGACCTACGTTTTAACGCCGACTCCGAACGGCAAATGCGTTAGTAAGAGAAGTTTTACATAGCCTAATACTCAATAACCAGTGGCTAGCCGCTTTTTTGAAAATTAAAATTTTTTTCAAGTGGGTCTGGCCGGGGATCGAACTTGGGACCTCTTGTATGCTAGGCGGATGACTAACCTGCTATACCACGGCGGTTCATGTATGTCTCTAATACTTAAGGAAAACTTGTTTAATTGTTGGTCCATGGATTAAGAACAAAATTGCCCTTAAGTCGTGCTAACACGCATTAAAAAATATATTTTTGTTTACAAAATCGAAAAATTTTTTTTTTTTTTAAATTTACCGTTATTTACCGGCAGTCGTAAAAATATTAATTTTTCAAATAATATAAAGGCGAGGTTTATTTATTAAAATACTTAGATCCTCTGCTCTTATGATTACTGATGCCATTAGGTCCACACCGATCGAACTAATGGCTCAGAAAATAACTCTTAATTCGGCAATCCGGCTAGGCATGGTCTCCTTTTTCTAAGTCCATGCTGACATTTTGAATAAAATGTACAACATCCCCATGTGGACTTCTTTCTTTGATACATCCTAAGCTGTGATTATCTCTGGAGATCCTATTTCCTCTGAAGATATTCGTTGTTTGATATTTGCATCTTTTCTGTGTACATCGATCATGTTTGTAGTTTCTGGGAACACAAATAAGTCTTTCACCACAAATAGTCTAGAAAAACTGACCCTTGCAGGTACCACAAAGGGACGACTTTAGAGCCCAAGTTGCGCTGACTTAGCCATGAGGCTAAAGTAGTCTCTGAATATGTGATATTTTGTTTAAACAGAGATTGAATTAGAGAACACAAATATTAATATTAAACAAAATTAAAATATTTAAATTCTAGCTCAGACTATTCAACATTCTTGACTCAGCAAGAATGTGGGAAGTGAAGGAAGATGAAACTGAAAAATTTTTGTATTTACTTTTGTTCAGTCGATAATCTGAGCTTTAAACTTTGATTTACAAACATGATTCGTAATGATTGTGTATGTTAAAAAGTAGGGTTATTCCACCTGTAGATGATGGCCTAACCAACCATCGAAACGCGTCGAGGAATTGGTTTATACCACTTATATCCGACCAAAAATGGAAAGTCTATTTTGGAGCTTCTCGAACGCGTACAGGTCGCCCTGTGCTTATCGGTGACAGTAGGATATCCAACTCTATTGATCCACTGAAGCATCGCCGCAATGTGGGTTGCGTCACGCTGTTCTATCGTTACTACTTTGGAATGTGCTCTAATGAAATAAGGTAACTCGTTCCCGATACTTGAACTTTCTACGCAATACACGTCTATCTGTTAGAGCTCATCCCTTCGTAGTCGATTGGCCAGTAGACAGAACAACACACCACAGAGAAAATTCGTTCTTTAGCCGTACAGTTCGTATATGAAATTTGTTTTCCGCAGATGTTCTCCCAGTCAGTTGCAACATAGGAAGGTTTAAATCGAATGTCTACAAACACTACTCCAGCTATCCCTCCTCCCATAACATAATTTCCAAGTTTCAGCAAAATGCATTCCCTCAGTGATGGTCCTAAATAAAAAAAGTGGCACGATCTTAACTTGACGTTCGTTAAAGAGACTAATAGTATCAATCTCAACTTTGAGTCCACAAACCTACTGATCCAGGGTTCCGAATACTTTTTCTGGATTATTCTCTGATTTAATTAAAACTTTCTCCGTTCCACTTATAACAAGGAAGAAGAATTAGTACAAATGTTAAATGAAATGTTAAAACAAAGAAATTAAAACTGCAACAATTTGATTTTGATATCTAAAGTATAAATTTACAATTACGGTCATAAATGCCTTTTTTAGCAAATTTTATGTGTTATTGTTTAATTTAATTTCATTTAATTCAATTTTATTTATTATAAACACTGGACAGACGGACAGTGTTTTGGCGCAAAATGTTATTAAATTTTATGTATAAATAAATGATCGCCGGAATTGAATTGTTTTAGTCGAATGTGTTGACTTAAATTGAAAGCAATTGGATCTTGGAAATTGGATCGCCATTTAGAGACGAGCAAGTGAGTGAGTGAGTGAAAACCGAATTGAACTGGTCATTTTAATAAATTGTAAAGATTACAAAAACTTATAAACTCTCGGTGTCACAATATGAAATGACTTGTAATAGAAGGACAGCACTTGTTTAGTATTAAAGGCGTGATAAACTACAATATCAAAAAGATTAACGATTTAATCATATAAACTTAACTAAAGACAAACCCCACAAAATCTAAATTGAATTAAATCAACTGCTGTTTTTTGCTATAAAAAAAAATCGTAAAACTAAGAAAAAAACCAAAACGTAACAAAATTTTGAAATGCTTAAATTAATAATAAAAAATGTGAAACTTATTTTGCTTTCCTTTACCTTAACACAAATCGGCAAATCTTCGAGCTCAAGCTTAAATGGCGATTACACCTTTTGGGAATTGAGCGGGGAGGCGAAATCAACAGAACTAGATACCTCAAAATTACAAATATGGCTGACAATAAGCGCCCAGAAACGTTATTTGGAGATATCATGGAAAAATGCCCCGGCCCATCCGGAGGATCGCATTATGTTGACCTCAGAGGAGCCGTTAAGATTTCAGAAACTTAAATGGATACCCACTGAGCAACCGCCCATGGCTGAATTTAAAACCCCCAAACCACTAAGCGAGCTAGAATTAGCAGAAGGTAGTGGTGAGGATTATGGCCAAAATCCTAGTACAACCACCACCACTGAATCACCTTTCAAAGCCAAGGATATCCACTATTGGATAGTGAATGATAATACAAATCCCATTGTGGCCGCTTTAGTGCCGACAGCTTCATCTTTGTGGTTTACCACGGGTGTGCCTTTCGACTACAGTCTCTCGCGCAATGTTACCTATGAGACCTCTTCATATGGCTATTGGGCCTCTTATGTAAGCGGTAGCGATGGCTCCATTTTAGCTTCTACTAGCTTGCGTGCCTATCCCAAATGGATGCAGGAAATGCGTTCCATTGTAGGCGGTTTACGTTTTCGTGATCTCCTCATACCGGGTAGTCATGATTCCGGTTCGTATCGTGTGAATTTTGATCCCTTGGCCAAAGAGACCTTGGTTACTAAATACTCACTGACGCAGGATGATGATATAATGGGTCAGCTAATGCATGGTATTCGTTATTTGGATATACGTGTGGGTTATTATCGCAATACGGCCGAAATGTTTTTCATCAATCATGGAATAACGAGGCAAAGGCCGCTAATAGAAGTGATCGATCAGGTTAAGGAGTTTGTCGAGAAGACCAATGAAATTGTGATATTTGGTATAAAGGAGTTTCCAATTGGTGAGTACAAAAAACATCTATATATGTATATATAAAGGGTGGGCAAATTTGAGATTAGGGAGAATATTGGCCTTGAAACACAATTGGTAGACGTTTTTTGGTTAAAATTTTTCAACTTTTTACTAAATAAATGTCAAATGATGACAATTGTCTTCCTAACCTCAAATTTACCAAGCCTGAATAAACATTTAACTCGGAAGACTTCATTTCTTAGCTTAGTTTAATGTTGTTGTTTTATAATTTGTTTTTATGGGGGATCTGTTTGGAGATCAAGGCCAAAAAATTGTGCTACTTCTACTGGATGAGTCCACAAATCCTCAGGACTAAGTGAAGTAGGGTACAGTTGAAAATGTGGCGGCTATCATGAGGACCCTGTCCAAAAGTTGGGCATATGTTGGGGACGGCACGGTCTATGTGACACCAAAAGGTATTTAATCTGTTGCTCCGACCTCAGTTGAGCAAGAACGACTTTTGATTTCCGCAGCAGGTTCTTTTCTTCTTCTGCTATGGGCGGTTGGCGACCTCCTAATACAACATTCATGTGATAACCTGAAATCGCGGAGTTGGTGGCGCCTTTATGAATGTTGTTTAATGCTGCCATGTACGAGGTATGATGTAAAGGATCAAGTACATATCTTCGTATGCTATCCTCATACACGCGAAAATCTTTCCTGACATGCCTCGGGGAAGATGCCAACTGTGTGATGTTAAAGTTCGGATGATTTCTCCGATAACATCCCAAAAGGAACTGCTGAGATAGCATAATGCTGTTTGTGTTCCTTTACTGGAAGGATCTTTGTTTCCTCATGAAGATGAGGTAATTTGTAGGTAGTTAGGGCTGCATTTTTCCAGCATTGAATATTTCTCCACTATCACTTAGCGACGCTGACCACACTTTAGCAGCATAATTTGCTACTGACCGACCAATCGCTTTATAAGTAGACAGTTTAATTGTCCATTCCCCAAGTACTGCCGGCTAGTGCTTTAAGGACCTTGTTTCTACATCGCAATTTATGGGTGAAAGTTGTGGCATGTGCTGACGAAGTAAAAAGGCTGTTAAGTGTGACTCCCAGGATTTTCGGGTGGTTAACTGTCGGAATTGGTACACCGTCGATCTCAACGCCAAGTTGTGGGCTTACTTCTTTTGTCCAGGTGGTAAATAGGGTCGCTGAGGATTTAGTTGGTTGTATCTTCAGGTTACGTTCAGTGAAGAAATTGTGGATGATACCAAGATAACGATTCACCTTACCGCATGGGTCTTTCACATTATGGCCGGTTGCCATTATCGTGCAGTCGTCTGCATACGATATCACTTCAACGCCTTGCGGTGGAGCTGGGAGTTTAGAGAGGTAGAAGTTAAACAGGAGTGGCGACAGGACTCCGCCCTGAGGAACTCCCTGTTTGACTCTACGCTGTTTTGAGCGCTGGTCTCAAAGCTCTACGAACGACTGACGACTACTTAGATAATTTACTATCCATCTCTTCAAATTTTGTTAGCATTGTGGACAGCAGGATGTTCTGGAAGAGGGTGGCATGGCTTACCGTGTCAAAGGCTTTTGACAAGTTAAGCGCCACAAGGACCGTTCTTTCACAAGGTCTCTGCTGATTTAATCCTTGTGCGATCAGAGTGGTTATGGCTGTTAATGCTGCGGAATCCATGCTGGTGCCGAGCTGCTGGTAGTTGGTCTGCTGGGGGAGGAGTAGAGCCGCGAGTGTTTTCGCGACTGGTGATAGGAGGGATATCGGCCTGCACGATGATCCCTCATTCGCGGGTTTCCCAGGTTTTAAAATTGGGATCACTTTACCCACTTTCCAGACATCGGGTATAGTGAGGCAGCTCATAGACAGATTTATGACACCTGTGAAGAACTCGACTCCCCACTCGCCTAGCTGTTTTAGAATCATCATGGAAATTCCGTCAGGGCCAATTGCATTTATAGGCTTAGCTGTACGAATGGCCTTTGCAACTTCCGCAGGCGTAAAAAGTTGAGGTGGGTTCTCGCAGTTTGCGAGCAATACTCCTTTTCTTTCTCGGGGTGCTCAATAAATAGTCTGCTAAAAGCATGCTTTCGGGTCGGATATGGTGTTATCGGCAAACTTAATCGCAACCCGATCATCATTTTTCGTAGGGATCGATAGAGATCGTAGACCACTGTGGACCACAACTTACCAAGGTTGCAGTTCTTCAAGTATTCAAACCAACGGTTTCGCTAGTCCTCATTTACCAACCTGCTGATATCACGGTTCAGCTGGACGATCCTGAAATCATCAAGGCTGGTATTGCGGATCGCATCACGCTCGTCAGCTAATCCCACTGTTTCTGCTGGAAAGTTCGGCCTCACTACGGGAATTCTACCAGCAGGGAAAGAGCGAGTGGCTGCAGCGTTGATGGTTACGCGAAACTCTATTTCTGCGTCGTGCATGCTCAAGGGTGGTTGTAGATCTCTGAAGTGGTGGTCGGTGAATTCTCTGAAGCCGTTCCAGCCTGCTTTTTTCTGGTTCATGTACATACGGCGTTCAGAGACGATAAAATCGTTTGGTCGCTCCAGTCTAACGATTATAAGCAGGTGATCTGAAGCTGGAGACACTACTGCACTTCAGGTTACGCAGTTAATCAGACCAGGACTTGCAATAGTTATGTCAGGAGAACTGGCGCAATTACCCATAATCCGAGTGGGGGCATCGTCATTTAAAGTGCAGAAGGTGGACTCGTCAATCTGTTCCTCTAAGCACGCATCTTTTTGCTCTTCCCCAAGAAATAAGTGTCAAAGATCATAGAACCAGCCGTTTACCTCCTTCTTAAAGGGTTCTAATGTCGAGACGGTAACCAGTTGGACAGCTGGTTATAGGCGGAGTGTAGACATTATAGAGTTCTAACTCCGTATCCCCTGATCTGACAGCAATACCCTGAGCCTCAAGGTATTGATCTCTATTGTCTAGATCAGGATATAGAACTCTATACTGCACTGAGTTGTGGATAATAAATGCGATGCCTCCACCGTGACTTCTGGTGCGGTCTTTTCGGAGAACGTTGTACCCGTTACAACTTTGCAGACTGGAGTTGTTGTTCAGTTCAGCTGCGACCACGATGTTGTGTTGCTGCATAAATCGCGTTATTTCGATTATTTTGCCTTGGAGGCCGTTGCAGTTAAACTGCAGAATTGATATCACCCCAGGAAAGCTTAGTTTAATAATTTCAATCACTTCATAGATAATGTTCTCTGTACAAGTTGTCTATGTCTTAGTCTTGATCTAAATCATGTTCAATAGCTCAGTCTTCTTCTATTTCTTAGTCTATGTCGTTTAATAACTAAATTTATAAATTTTATCACTTTTCTTTAAACGAATAATTACAAAAACCTCATATTTTCTTTTATTTTCTAATCTCTAGGATTTGGTAAAAATTTGACCGTCCATCATAAATTGGTCAGTTTTTTAAAAGATAACTTTGGAGATCTCATCGTACATCCCTCGATTACTTGGCGTGGCTCGTTAAATGACATTTGGCTGCGCAAACAAAATGTTATATTGGCCTACGATCTCTATTCCGTGGTAAATCTATATCCTCATGTTTTATTTGGCTCCGTCGAGCAGAGGTGGGGTAATGTGCAGACCTGGCCAAATTTGGAGCGTTACTTAAGGACCGTTAATGGTCAGGATATATCGTAAGTTTGTGAATTGTTTAAAAGAAATACTGTTTTATTATTTATATTTTATTTTTCTTAGACGCCTTTCTAGCCGTCCGGTAGCCGATATGGCAGAACTGACACCGAAAACATGGGATGTTATAGTCAATAAATATGGGGGCTTGCGTAAAATGGCCGATCGCACCAACTGGCGTGTCTCTCAGCTGTACATGAATGAGTTGGGGAATAATGCCAATATAGTAGCGGTAGATTTTTATCGTGGCACCAATATCGTCGAAATAGCTCTAGATTATAATAGAAGAAAAGTTTTATATTAAGATAAAAAAATCGATTTTGCATTTATGTCTGCAATGCCACAAATTATTTTATTTATAATTTTATATTTTATTTAATGTAAATAAATAAGTAGGTTATTTTAATTTAAAATCAATAGTCCGGTTCCGAATTCATTAGAAATAGTATAGCGTCGCCTCTAATTGCTATACCGAAGGCATATGCTAAGATGCCAGACCATTTCTACGGATTGTGAACGGGGCTAATATTTACAGAAATATTAATTTATGCCGAAATTTGCAATTATGAAGCTGGATGCGAAATATCGTTAGTAACAAGGAAATTCTACATTCAATTATAAATAGACAATTTTCTTTTCAAGTTTAAATTAATGTTATCGATAACTTTTCTTTATCAAAAATTTAAGTTATCGATAACTATTGTTTGAAAAATCAAAGTTATCGATATTTATTTTACATAAAGTCAAAGTTATCGATAACATGTCTATAGAAAATCAAAGTTATCGATAGCTTTTGTATAGAAAATCAAAGTTATCGATAGCTTTTGTATAGCAAATCAAAGTTATCGATAACTTTTCTACCGAAAATCAAAGAAATCGATCATTTTTCTATAGAAAATTAAAGTTATCGATAAATTTTCTATAAAAAATCAACGTTATCGATAACTTTTTTATGTGAAATCAAAATTATCGATAACTTTTCTATGGAAAATCAAAATTATCTATAACTTTTCTATAGAAAATCAAAGTTATCGATAACTTTTCTATAGAAAATCAAAGTTATCGATAACTTTTCTATAGAAATTAAAGGTTATCGATAACTTTACTTTAAAAAAGTCAAAGTTATAGAATACTTTTCTTTAAAACATCAAAGTTACAGATAACACAGCTATCGATAACTTTTCTATAGAAAATTAATGTTATCAACTATTTTCTTTGGAAATCAAAGTTATCGATATCTTTCCTATAGAAAATCAAAGTTATCTATAACTTCTCTATAGATTATTAAAACTATCGAAAATTTTTGTATAGAAAATTTAAGCTATCTATAACTTTTCTATAGAAAACTTAAGTTATCGGTAACTTTTCTATAGAAAATTTATTTTATCGATAACTTTTGTTAAAAAATCAAAGTTATCGATTACTTGTCTATAGAAAATCAAATTATCGATAACTTTTCTGTAGAAAAATTATCGATAATTTTTCTGTAATTGTCTATAGAAAATCAAATTATCGATAACTTTTCTGTAGAAAATCAAAGTTATCGATAACTTTTCTGTAGAAAATCAAAGTCATCGATAGCTTTTCTATAGGAAATCAAAGTTATCGATAACTTTTCTATAGAAAATCAAAGTTATCGATAACTTTTCTTAAGATAATCTAAGTTATAGATAACTTCTCTTTAGAAAATCAAAGTTGTCGATAATTTTTCTATAGAAAATCAATGTCATCTTCACTTTAACTTTGAAGTGCAAATAACTTCGGTTTTAAGGCGATTTGAATATAATTTTATTTGCTATTCTAATCTTTAACTTTGAACATAATCAAACTACCTGTTTTAAGTCTTATCGTAAAAGTTTTGTATGGACAATTTGATTTAAAAGATTGTCGTAACCATAGTACAATAAAAACTAGGTAAAATCACTACACACTTCGTTCTCAATTTCAAATCCCTGAAAAGTCAAGCAAAAGAAATTGAAAAAAAAAAATATTTTTTTTCATTGTATTTTTTTTGTTTGTCAAAAATAAATATATTAAAATATTTTTTAAAAGTTCATTAACGGGCATGTTCTGCAAATCACTTCCACATGATTTTGAAATCACATGAAATACAAAAAGGCTGTAATTTCTATAATTGTTGAAATTTTCAGAGCATTTATCAATAACCTTCTAGACCTTCTTCATCTTAAGTGCACTGAGTTATAAAAGTGTCAAAATAATTTATGAACAATGAATAATTCGACTTAGAAAATTTATGTGATTTCAAAATCATGTGGAAGTGATTTGCAGAACATGCCCGTAAGAGAAGCATTTGTAACGCATTTTATCATAAAAAACTTGTGAAGTTTATAAAAGGTCCAGAAAGTAAGATTAAACTATGAAGTGATGTGTGCGGTGCAAATTTCAAATTCAAGTTATTCAATATTTTCTTTTACTTCGACTTTCATTCTGCTTTCTTGACATTACAGGGTCTAAGAAATTGACAACTCTCCCTAGTGATTTTACCTAGTGTAGTTCTGCCATGGTCGTAACACTATTTTTTGTTTATGAATTAGGGGGGCGGTAAAATTTGTGAAGGCGTTATATAACTTTAACTGCTTCTTCTCAAAAAAAACGGAAATAAATAATTCATTAGTCTGGCATCTTTATATAATTTCGCTATTGTGAATGACTAAGACAAATTCAAAGCAACAGATGTTAAAAGTAAAAAAATCACAACAAAAGAAAAAAGTTTTCAATGCACTTAGGCCGTATAATGTCTGCCTACTTTATCTGGCAAAATTTGATTTATAAGATTGTTATAATACTATTTTTGTTTGTGAATTAGGGGGCTTTAGTCTGGCATCTTTATATCATTATGCTATTGTGAATGATTAGGAAAAATTCAAAACAAAACAACAGCTGTTGAAAGTAAACAAATCGCAAGAAAACAAAAAACATTCAATGCAGTTATCCCGTAGTATTTTTTTCCTACTTTATCTCTGGTAAAAAAATAATGTTAAAATCATCTCCACAAATGATTGCACCCACTTTACATCAACCCCTGCACTCAAAAGTCACCAATTATCTAAACGATCAACGGCGCCAGGGACAATTTTGTGATCTAATACTTGAGCTCGAAAATGGAGATTCAATTTATGGACACTTTTGTGTTGTGGCTGCTCAAAGTCGTTTTATTGGTGGTTCTCATTTCCAGTCGAAAACCTTGCAGTTTTCCATACACAATCCCCTAAAAGTTCGTATCAAGAATTTTCATTGCTCCGAATGTCTGCAAACAATTGGTGACTTTTTCTATGAGGACATGGTTACCATAGTCAAAGAACATGAAGCTCATTTCAAGGAATTAGCTAAAATTTTAGAGGTAGAGGAATTGATGAAAATATTTCAAATACCAGAAGAAACTGCCGAAATTATGGAGATGGCCAATGGAGAGTTAAGCGAAATCAGCGATGATCTAATTAAGGCTGCAGACGAGCAGGAAGTTAAGACTGGAGCTTTAGTTCATAAAAAAGGAAACGAGAATATATTTGAGGAAAAGAAAACTTATTTTAAGGTAAGTAAATAAGGAATTCCTAAGACTTTAATTACTCTCAATGTTACACTACATTTCTAGTTAAAGAATCCTCGCTCCTCCTCTTCAAACAGTAAAATCAACTATTGTTTAGCCTGTGACTTTAAATGTTACCGAGTTCAAGAGATGATCATCCATATGCGCCATTGCGAAGCCTCTCATTTGACCTGCTCCCTTTGCGAGGTAGGATTTTTAAGTTGGCGTGAATATGATCTCCATTTGAGACGGCATGATGCTGATGTTAAAAAACCTTTTTTCTGTCTCGAATGTGGTATCAGATTTATGACTAAAGCCGCCTTAATACTACACCATCCCAAACACTCTAAGGAAACTCCACATTTATGTCCCCACTGTGGCAAAGGCTTTAAATGGAAACAGGGTCTTAGCACTCATCTCCAGGTTCACAATGCCGAAAAACGTATGCTTTGCGATGTCTGTGGCTACAGTACCATTCACATGAAAGCGCTCAAGTCTCATAAACTGCGTCATGCTGCCGAGTTCTTTAAATGTCCCCATCCCGGCTGTCATCATCAGGCGAATCGCAAGGAAAATCTTAAACTCCACATAGAAACTCACAAACAGGAACGGCCGTTTGTCTGTGAGATTTGTGGCTGCAAATTTAGTCTGTCCAAAAATCTTAAACGTCATGCCATGAAACATTCCACCGACAACATTAGCAAATATAAATGCCAGCTCTGCTCTTTTAGTAGTCATCGTTCTGACAAGCTAAAGGAGCACGTCCAACGTGTACACACAGAAAAGGCTATGCAATTGGAGTTACCGGAAATTGTTGAAAATGCCTTTGAGTCGAAGACAGATTTGGATGAGTTTGCCTTGCCCATTTTGCCTTCAGATTTGGATTCGCAAAAATCAGAAGATGACCCTGGGATGGCGGCAAATGAAAAGGATAAGAAAAAGGTGCGCAAAAGACGTGTCACAAAGTTGATGGTTGACAGAACATTGAAGCCTATTATGCCTAAAGCTGAAGTGATTTTGATAAATATAAGTAAAGTTTGCGAGAAGTAAATTTTAAAGTAAGTTTGATTTACTAATTTTTTTACTATTATGGTATGATTGTGCCAAATGCAATAATGGGCTTAATATAAATTTAGTTTCCTTACGATAGGCTAAAATTATGTTTCTGAAACAAAATTTTTAAATCAATATTATAGTTAACTTTTCAATAGAAAATCAAATTTATCTGTAACTTTTATATAGCTTTCTTCATATGAAGTAATGGTTTTAATGTCCCAAAAAAATTTCGCATTTGGTCACAGTTGGCCAATGTTTGGTTTCCCAGTCGATTGGGTAATGTCAATTGGCCGCCTCGTTCTTGGGACCTAATACCGATGGATTATTACGTGAACAAACCACAAACAACTGACTCTGAAAAATAAAATTTCGCACTGCATTGACGAGATAATAGAAGCTTTGTTCTAGAGGTTGACATTTACACATTTCTACATTATTATTAAAAAAACTGAAAAATGTATTTCCTAACCTTCAAGTTGCCTGCCCCTATTGCCGTTTTCAACTCAACTCAGTTTGGTCGTCTGCCAAGCGAACTAACTTTTACTCAACCAAATTATTTTTTGATATTGCGGAACTCAACGTTTTTTACTTCCCCAATATCAAATAATAATTTCGTTGAGTGAAAGTTGGGTCGACTGGCAGACGAAGAACTGAGTTGAGTTGAGAGCGGCAATAGGGGCATTTAGTTAATGGATTTAAGAGACATTAAAAAGTACTTAATGGTCTTAAAAAATGGACAGGTTTCGACCAATTTGTAATGTACTTGATCGCAAGCTCTGAAGTTGTTACAAACTTCTCTATAAACCCAATATGCATATGATAGTGTAGAGTTTTAGCCAAAAAGTGGTCAACAAACTTGTGTTATTATCATACATACATACATACATATTTCCATTCAAAACATGTACATACATAAATAAATATCGTTGGTCTCATGTAGAAAGGCCCTAACTCGCATATTTAAAACTTTACAGAAGATAAAAACTGATTTAAAACAGAATTTAACGTTTTTTTAATGCGCAAAGGACGAATTTGGTTCTCAAAACTTTTTTTTAAATTTAAATATATAAAAAGTTAAATTGAGATAGGGCTTTTTGTATTCTCATTTCAGAGCATAAATGTATCTTAGGCATTTTTTCTGTAGTAATCAAAACAAAAAATATTAAGGAAAGCCCATAGGGAAAGCCTTATATAGAGAATGTTTTCTATAGGAAAGCTACAATTTTTTGTAGAAAAGCTTTCGACAGCGAATGTATTCTATAGGAAATCTTTCGATAGCATATGCTTTCTACAGGAGATCTTTGAATATTAAACGTTTTCTATAGGAAATCTTTCGATACAAAAGTTTTCTTTCTATAGGAAAGTTTTCGATATTGAAACTTTGACTTCGAATGTTTTCTATATGAAATCTTTCGATATTCATAGTTTTATAAAGAAAATCAAAAGTTTTTTATAAAAATCTTTCGATATCGAAAGTTTTTTATAGAAAGCTTTTCGACATTGATTTATATAAGAAAGCTTTAGATATTGGCAGTTATATATTGGAAAGCTCTTGATATGGAATGTTTTTAGTAGAAAGCTTTATATATTAAAAGTAACCTTTACGAAATCTGTTTATATTAAAGGTTTTTAATCCGAAATATTTTGACGACAAAAGTTTTATATAAGAAATCTTTTTATAACGAAAGTTTTCTATAGAAAATCTTTCAATATCAAAAGTTTATTATATGATATCGAAAGTTTCATATAGAAAATCTTTTTTTTTAAAGCTTTCAATATGAAATGTTTTTAGTTGAAAGTTTTTTATATCAAAAGTTACCTTTAGGAAAGCTTTTGATATTGAAGGTTTTCTATAGGAAAAGTTTACATATCAAATCATTATACATCCAACCGAATGCTTTAAGATTCGAAAGTTTTCTCTTATTTGTTGATGCAACGAAGGCTTGAATATCTTTCTAAGTCGATTTAGCGATGTCAGTCCGTCCGTCTGGCTGGACACCCATGTAAACCATGTAATTTGGCACAGATCATATTTGACCATTGCTATTGAAATTCGTTAAAATCGGTTTATTATTTATTGTACCTCCCATAGGTCCCACTTCCCGGAATTGATATATTGACCACAAATATCAACATTTTTTCATGAAATTTAAAACAAATGTAAACCAAAATCACTGTACTAAATTTCGTCGAAATCGGTCCACATTTGACCAAGCTCCATACAAACTCTTCTAACAAAACGCATTAAATGAGACAAAAATAACTAAAACTCTCGTAAATCTGAAGATAATGCAAATTTCGAGATAATCGGTCCACATTTGACCCTAGCTGTCATATAAGTCCAAATGACAGAAACAGCTTAAATATATAAGTTTTGAGAAAATGTTTGTATGATGGCAAAATTTAGCAAATATTTGTCTTTATACAGGGAAAAGAACACCTCTGGCCTTAGTGGTGAAGGTAGGGTTGCCGGACACAAATCCTGAAAAAGCTGGATGTAAAGAAAAAAAAAAGCTTGACAACCCAAAAATTAGCTGGACATTAAAAATAAAAAACTTGCTTTAATAATTTGCTTCGATGAATCTTTAAATTTTTGATAAACCGAATTGCGAACACCGTAATTAACCGCAGCGATATTGAGGGAAAATTAAATCATCCGAAATCATCCAATAAAATGGGTCTAGTTTTTAGTGAATCAAAACAAAACTGCTGGTTTCTACAAGTAGGCAATCCTCAAGAATTGACCACATGTAATCGTTAAGAATTATAGCTACTTAAGTACCTCCGTCAACATAAATAACGACATAAGTTTCGAAATCAAACGTAGAATAATGCTTGCCAACAGATGCTATTTTGCCATAAGCAGGCGGATAAGAAATAAAGCTCTCTGTAAGAACTTTAACTATTCTCTACAAAGCGCTTATACAACCCGTGTTATTATATGATGTTAAATCATGGGCACTTGCACAGGCAGAGGAAGCTATTCTTGGAGTTTTTAAGAGGAAGATTCTACGAAAAATCTTTGGACCAGTTTGCATCAACAATGAATATCGACATTGAATGAACAATTAGCTGCATGAGTTATACGTTGTCATCGACATAGTAAAACCCATCAAACAGCACCGGCTGCGTTGTTGTGCGAACGTATAAAAATACTCCAGCAACAAAAGTATTCGAAAACGATCCAGAATGAAGTCGTAAAAGAGGACGTCCGAAAATTTGGTGGAAAATTTGTAGCTTGACTGGACAAGCACTAAAAAAGCTGGACAATCCAGTCGAATCCAGCCTGACTGGCAACCCTAGGTGAAGGGTATCGTATGGTCGGGCTTGACCGACTATAACACTTTCTTTCTTGTTTTTACGATTAAATTAGGGCTTTTTTGAAAATTACTTAAATAACCGCTAATTTTGAAAAAAAATTGCCTTCAACTTTTGTGAGGTGGTGTATTTGCGTTAAAAGTATGGGAATCACAAAAAAATCAATTTCGAAAAAAGTGTGAGTTAGGGCCTTTTTACATGAGACCAACGATATGTACTTATGTATGTATGTGCATTTGTAAACCCGAATATGTAGAAGTTTTTTCTAGAAATTTAATAAATGTAATTGTTTTTTTTTTAGTTTTTCTTGTGCTTTTCGCGTCAACCGGTTTAAAATAAACAAAAAACAAACTTCGAAGCAGTGATGCCAACCAAAAATTTTACTTTGTGGGAGATTCGACATTAAAAAGTAGTAGATTCCACAAAATTTATTTTCAAAAAGTGGTAGATCTACATCTTTTATTATTCAAGCTTTTAAAAAATTTTAAAGTTAGAATATTTATTTAACGTTTTGTTTAAAAAATGGTGTTTAATATGTATCAATAAATATACATACATATTGAATGTAATTTGAAAAATAAACTAGAGCTTATAAAAGATAATTTTTTATTCGAATCCTTACTAAATAATTTAAAATGTTTATCTGTTGGTGTCAGCATTTACTCTCCCTGAAGAGTGTCAGTAGAAAGTTTATTCCTATTAGAATTTTAAGGAAATTACTATGTGGAAGCACAAGCAATTTTTGTGTCAAGGGGAGCATTTGTTCATTCTTGAAACATGATGCCAGAAATTTTTAACACGTTTGTATATTTTCTTTTAGAGAGAAATGAAATGTTATATTTCTTAAAAGCTTCCATTCCTAATATAATTCGCTAGGGTCTTAGGGGCATGAATCTAAAAAGAAGAACATGTTACAAAAAATATATATATTTTTTTTGAAACAGGTGTTCAATGCTGAATTTTTGGTAACGAAAAATTGATTTAACACAATTTTGAAAAATCTTAAAAAAGTAGTAGATTCTACTTAAAAAGTGGTAGAGTGGAGAAAGATACCCAAAAGTAGTAGATCTACTACAAAAGTGGTAGAGTTGGCATCGCTGCTTCGAAGCAAAACAAACTGGAGTAAAATAATAAAATAAAAACTGAAATAATAATGACTCATATCTAAAATTTTTAGGAAAACACCTTTTATCTGCTGTTGATAATATTATAAATAGTATTGCAATAATTAACAATATTATGAAAATAATACCTATTCAAAACATAATGAAATTAAAATGAAACAGATGATACCTACTTTGTATACCTATAGAATTCAATAGAAAACCTGAATAAGAAAAATATGTAATTAAAGTAGGGCAAAACTGAAAACAATGTGTACAATTATAAACCGGTCAATTTCTAATATTTTCTAGAATCTTGATACATACATAGATACTATGTATTTCATTTAGGAACATAATTATGAATATTTGGCTAAAGATTACATTAACACACATAGTTTATATACGTGGATATGTATACTTGTATATAAATATAAACAAAAACCTTAAATAAAAACAAAAGATAAATCATTTCACATAAAAAGAGAAGAGAATAAACCGCAACATAAAATGTAAACAAAATAAAAATATACACAGAGAGAAAGTCATGATTAGAAAACAAACCGCAAGAGACTTCATTGTACCTACAGTATATACATACGTATGTATATAAATATGTACATACATTTGTTAATACATTATACATATGTATATTGTAGAGTACTTACAATTAGAGAAATATCTGGAAAGAGAGAAACATACAAAATAATTATCACATAATTTTACTAAATAAGCAAAATACTGAAAAAAACATAATATTATTACGTGTCGGTTGTTTTATTTATTTATTTTTTTGCTAATAACAAGTTTGAAAAAAAAAATAAGAAAGCAATAAGAATTTATTTGAAAATAAACAGCAGAAAAAGAATCAGAAAATGCGCATTAATTTTGAATTACACAAATGCTAAATTAACACTAATAAAACCGCATATTGATAATTTTTTAAAAGACATTAAGCAATAATTCCAAATTTCTGTAAAACATTTTACGATGACTAATAGCGGTGAAACATACGGTTGATTTTGAGATTTTCGGAATAGGTAACTTTAATAGGTAAACTTTAATATTTAGCACTTTTGACCCCGCTCCCAAACGGCTGGTCAAAAAAATAGTTTTTTATAGCTTATTATCTTATTAGGTTTTAAGGGATTTTCAAGGTTTCAGACTTTTTGATTCATTGGTTATAGAGATATAGAAAGATTCAAAAAGAAGAGTATTCGCATTTGATCCCAAATCTGTTACATTTATTTATTAATGCAACAGACCAATTTATTGATAAAAAGCCAAAAAATATTTGCGGAGAAACCAATTTCCTCGACGCGTTCAGGAGGATTATCCCCAATTTAGACAGATCGAAAACCTCGCATCGATACACTTAGCCCATGACCATTTTTCATTTCGGACTTAAGCCCCTAATGCTGGGCTTAATTTTTATTGTTTTATATTTTGGACTGCATTGTTACTAGGGTTGCCAGACACAAATCCTGAAAAAGCTGGACATAAAGAAAAAAAAACTTGACAACCCAAAAACTAGCTGGACATTAATAATAAAAAACTTGATTTAATAATTTGCTTCGATAAATCTTTAAATTTTTGATAAACCGAATTGAGAATACCGTAATTAACCGCAGCGATATCGAGAAAACGAAATCATCCGAAATGCTGCAGCTAATACATCTGAAACAGTTTTCAACAGAAAACACATGCAATTCGCGTTTGTCGATGACATTGATATCATGGGACAGACATTGCGCGATTTGACTGTCGCCTTTTGAAGTATTAAGAGGGAATCCAATAAAATGGGTCTAGTTGACAATGAATTAAAACAAAACTGCTGGTTTCTACAAGCAGGCAATCCTGAAGAATTGACCACATGTAAGAACTATAGCTACTTTGGTACCGCCATCAACATAAATAACGACATAAGTTTCGAAATCAAACGTAGAATCATGCTTGCCATTTTTTAATTTTTATTTGTTGTCTTATCTAAAAATATTAATATCACTAACTTGTTTTATTTGTGATACATACATATGTACATATTTTTAATGACATTTTTATTTTTTCACAAAAAAGCACACTAGTATAATTAAGCCGACTTAAATCTAACTGACGAGCTATAAATTTGATGGTAAAAAATCGATCTATTTATTTTTTATTGTTTTTAAATCTAGGGAGATGTAACTATCGAAAAATATGTTTTAATTTTTCAGTTCCGCTATTTTTGCAAAAAAAACAAGACCAAACATCAAACTTGCTTATAAGCGAAAGGGTTAAAAGAATAACTACTCACATTTAACATAAAATAAGAACTTTGTTATTCTTCAAAGTAATTTGTCGACTTTCGCCTGTTTAATATAGAATGAGTTATGATGAAGCGAATGACGAAGTTACAAATTTTTCTTAAATTATGTTCTGTTCAAATACTACTTACTACATATGTAATTAATATTGTTGGCGAAAATTTTGCCGTTTATAAATACACATCGTACCCCGAAAGTTTTTTTTTACAGGAGAAGCAAAAAACATAACTTTTAAACTACAAGAAATATTTATTCCAAATTTTGGAATTCAGTTAACAAAGCATCAGTGAAGAATTCTATAAAATTAAATGAAAAAAAATAACACAATTTCCGCTTTTTTAGACATATAAGGCGCTTTTAACAACATAAGACCAAAGTCGATTACTTTGCCAATGGAAGACTTAGGGGTCGATAAATCTATAATTTCGTTTGTGGATAAGTTACTTACCTACAGAGTCATTAGTTCAACCATGGGCACTGTTACAGTCCATAAGGTAGCATGTCGAGTACTCTACAAGGAGGCGTATTATCCCCTCTTCTGTGGAACATTGCTATAAACAAACTACTCACTGAACTAGTTTATCTGAAATTCAACACCATCACATACGCAGACGATGTCGCTATGGCAGTGTCAGGAAAATTTCTTAGCACCCCAGTCACTGCGTCTTGAAACAGTTCCAATGGCATGGGAGTCAATCCCACTATAACGGAACTTGTTCTTTTCTCGCGAAAATACAAAATACCCATTTCTACACTTCCAGAAATAAATAAGGTAGAACTTATGCTCACTGACCATGCCATACTTTGCAAATATTTTTCTTTATACGCGAAAAAGAACACCTTTGACCTTAGTGGTGAAGGGTATCGTATGGTCGTTCATGACCGACTATAGCAATTTCTTACCTGTTTTTTATGAAATTTATTTATTTTTTGCATACATAGTTTATGTAATCAATTTGCTAAATTTCAAGATAATCGGTCCACATTTGACCCTAGCCCTCATATAAATCCAAATGACGGAAACAGCTTAAATATATACAGTTTGTCAAGTAATTGTTTGCATTAAACAAAAATATTGAAAATGCAATTTAAATTTCGAAAATTAAACATCAAATCATTTAAATTTGCTTATTTTGTTTAACACATACCGTTAATGTAACTGTTTACTACAAAAAGTCGTAAAAAAATTGAAATAAATACATGCATTGCAACAGCAACAATAAAAAAAGAAATATACCCAATTAAAAAGGCGTTAAATAAATGTTTCCACAATGACTTATCCAATTAAATTAAAGTTATAAAAAAGTATTGTAAAAAAAATGTGTGCATTAGTTGTCCTATATTTAAAAAAAATGTCTGCAAAATTAATTTCGAAAGGCGTTATAGAATTAGCATATTTCCATCACTATAAGGGCAAATCCGCCAGGGAAATCGCTAAAATGTTCTCCCGTATAGTTTTTTTTAATGCAAACAATTACTTGACAAACTGTATGTAAGTCTTGAGAAAATGTTTGTATGATGACAAAATTAAGCAAATATTTGTTTTTTTACACGAAAAAGAACACCTTTGACCTTAGTGGTGAACTGTATTGTATGGTCGGGTTTTAACATAAACCGATAACCGAACTTTAGTGACAATCGGTCTGCAATCTCGAAATTTTGAACAAAATGAGCACATATTTTTTTAAGACTTAAGGAAAACTTGTTGTTGGTCGATATTTAACCTTAGAAGTGAAGTGTTTCAAATAGTCGCACTTGACCACTCCATCCATGTCTTACTTATTTTTGTGTAAAAAACGTTTCTGTAACTTTGTTTTTCTATAAAAGATTTGTTAAAAACTTTAACATAAAATTTTTTATTCCAATGGTATGAATTGTACTCCTTGGTATGAATAGTGTTAATTACAATCAAAACAAAACGAGATAATTTTTTTGTAAAGGCACAAAGAGGAGCAAAACCGATAAGAGAGACATAGAGAGAGAGAGCACATAATATTTAGTATAGCTCTAATAGAGTGTTAGTGTTATGCTCTTTGCTTATTTTACCGTTGCGCTGCGGGTATATATAAAAGCCCCATCTAGTAGCGAAAACAAGTTTAATAGTGAAAAATACTCCGTGTATTGAAGGACTATTAAAGAGTCGAATTTGTTTTTATACAACAAAAAAGTTTAAGTAAATAATATTTACATATAAATAAATATTTCTTTTTAATACAAAAAAAGAAAGAAAAAAAAAAATAAAACGTAAAGTGTTATACACAGTAAAAGTTGAATTTTGAAAAAGACGCATTTAAATTCAAAATATTCACAAGGAATATAAAAACCAAACACAGCAACAACATGTCTGAAGCTTATTTCGATGATTATGATCATTACAACTACGACCAGGATAAATACATTTTCTCGGGACATAGTGGCAAGAACCGCTCGAAAAAGGAGGCAGGTGAACACAGCAATCATTTCGATCCCTGTGGACATTCTAGAAAACTTTTAACCAAATTCATGAACACCAACAACAATAAGAAACTTGTCTGTGCTGGCCACAAAAATTGATCTAAAGTTGAAAGCGTTGTCGTCACAAAAAAGAAAAGTAGTATTTGAAAAAAAAGGATACATACAGTTTAAAGAAAGAAGATTGAAAATTTTACAAAAAAAGAAGCAGAATATCTAGAAAGAAACTAGAAAAGCAAGAAAAAAGCAGAAAACAAAAAATAGAAAATAGAAAGGAGTTGTACCTTTAACTTTTTGAAAAATTTGAAAAAAGAATCTAAAATCATTTAAGATTTTGAAATTGATTTTTAGCTAAGAGACATTGGTGGCTACATTTATAGTCTAGCACTGCCATGCAGTGCTTCACTATCATTTGTAGCCACCCACTAGTCTTTGGTTTGAAAATAAATTAACAAAAAAGTAAAAAAATTCCCTTTAAATCATATTTTGTAGATTTTAGGCATTAATTAATACTGTTCTTTTTTTATACAAATAATTTATTTTATATTATTTTTTTTTTTCGATTTAAGTTAGTTGCAAAAACTTTTTACGATTTATAATAATTTTTTATCAATCATTTATCAAGTCTGAATAGTTTTTGCAAAAACCCTATGTATTTCTTTACTACTATTACATATATTATAACTTAAAATTTATTAAGTAAAGAATAATAATACTACTATTGCACTAATTACAAGAAAAATGTCTCATTATATTATAAAAAATAAAATAAAAATACAATTAAATATGAAATATATGAAAAAAAAACTTAAATTGTGTTTTATTAAATTATAGGTATGTACACTCCCGCTTATCAAAATAGGTTCAATGTTTTCCACAATCTATATTGATATTCCGGTTTGTGATGGAAATCGACCGTTTTTAAATCGATCGATTTCAGATACATTTTTGAGATAATTTTGCCAATTTTCACAAAAAGTTTAAACCAAATGAAATATAAGATATCAGTCAAAAGGATTTAAGCCCAGATTTTCATTTTTTTTTGGGGGGAAATAACCGAAAAAATGAAAACATATCGGAAATCGATCGATTTGAAAACGATAGATTTTCATCACATACCGGATTTTGTTGAGGAAAAACGGTTACTCCGTATCTTGGAAATAAAATTGTTTAAATTTATATGCTTAAAACATTGTGTTTCGAAAATATTTTCTTTTCAATCGAGATACAGAGTGATCCCCCTGTTGAAAAATTTGCTCATCTGATAGAATTATTGCACAGTGGTGCATATGAGGTTTTTTGGTATTAACTCAGCAGTTTTCTAAACATCTTCTTCTGTTATCCTTGACTCCCAGTGGAGCATAGAGCCTCAACCATCCTTTTATATCGAACTCTATTGCGAGATATTAGGCATACATCTTTCAATGAATAGTTTGCTACTTGTAACTCCGCATCAATTGACCACGTTCCATTTCTCCACGTTCCAGTAGGTGCACCAACACGACGGCCGTTTTCTTGTAGATTCCCAGTAAGAACAGTGTCAAACGTTTGAAATATGATGACTTTTACATTTGATATCTAATGTTTTTTTTTTCAAACCTGAACAGATGTTTGAGATTCACATTTATTTTTAAATGAAGATTCATTTGAGAATAAACGTTTGAAAAATGCTAGTTTCTCAAATTGAGAATAAAGGTTATTCTCAAATCATTATCAAACCCTAAGATGATTTGAGAATAATTTGAAAAATAGTGTTCTACAAATTTGATTTTTGTGGAAATGTTGAAAACTATCTCAAAAATATATCTGAAATCGATCGATTTGAAAACGATCGATTTCCATCACAGACTTGTAGATTCAAATATAATGCACCGTTTTCAAAAACAAACTAAACAAACTCAAAAATATCAAAAATACAACGCTATTTTATTTATGTTCCACATGTAGATGATATCCACATTAAAAAACTTTGAGAATGAGGTTTGATAATGATTTGAGAATAAAGGCATTTTTCAATTTGAGAATAAAGACCCCTTTTTGTTGAGAACGATAATATTCTCAAATCAGTATCAAAGGTTTGACCTTTGAAAAAAGATTTATTTTCAAATCATCCTCAATTTGAGAATAAACCTTTTTTCTTACTGGGTTCCTACGAAGCGCTTGTCGAGCAATGTTGGTATTTGGCCTTCGAAGTGTGTGGCCTATCCACCGCCATTTCTGTTGACATACCTCTTTAGAAGAAGGGATTTGGTTTGTAGCGTTTAGTAGATATTCATTTCTTATGCGATTCGATTTTCCCGGAGTGGTTCGGAAAATGCGTCAGACGTTCTATTCAAAATTACTCGACTTAGTATTTTGCTCGGTATTGGAAGAAGTGTCTTTGGGTCACCCTTTTTTGGTATTTTGACTAGTATACCTTCATTCCAGGAGGTTGGTAGAGCTTCTTTACGCACAAATGGGTGCCATAGTCTCGCTTTTAATTGCATTATTCACTTCTTGTAGTTTTTACTAATCAACCGCATCAATTTCGGTATTTTGTGACCTATGCTTCATCTAGAATTAGAGCAGTTAAAAAAAAAAAACACAGAAAATTAAAAAAAAAATACAAAGTTTGATAGACCGTGAATTTTTTTTAAAGATTTTTAGACGTTAAAGATCAACACTCTTTAGCCAACGCACGTTTAATGCGTTTCACAATCGCTTGTCGAGCAATGTTGGTATTTGGCCTTCGAAGTGTGTGCGTGTCTATCCACCGCCATTTCCGTTGACATACCTCTTTAGAAGAAGGAATTTGTTTTGTAGCGTTTAGTAGATCCTCATTTCTTATGCGATTTGGCCATTAAGGATTTGCCTCAAGCATTTGTTTGCAAAGGTTTGCAGGCGCTTATCGATGGGATTTGTGCGTTTCCAAGTTTCGCAGCCGTAATACAAGATGGACTTGACATTCGAGTTGTATATTCGTAACTTAGTTGTTGTTGATATTTGCCGAGATTTCCAAATAGCTCGGAGAATGCTGAATGCTGATTTTGCCTTATTAATACGCGATTAAATATCCTCGGCGCCATCTTTTGTAGATACCAAACTACCAAGATAATTAAAGGCACCTACACATCCAATAACCTCGTTGTCCACATTGATGTGTGGCAACGGGATTGCGCCATAGCCTTCAGGCATAATTTTTGTCTTGGAGATATTGATTTCCAGCCCAGGTGCCCGAAATTCAACACTAATAGCGCTAATGTTTTCTTGAAGGTGACCTGGGCTTTGGCTTAGAAGACATGCGTCATCGGCGTATTCCAAGTCCTCGAGTTGTTTAAAGGGTGTCCATTGGATACCACGTCTACCATTCAGTGCCGTGCGCATTATATTGTCGACGACAAGAATAAAAAGTATGGGTGATAAGATACATCCTTGTCTTACTCCAGTAGTAACTTCGAACGGATTAGACAATTTACCTTTAAGTAGAACCCGGCATTTAAAGTTCACGTACATTGCCCTAATTATGTTCAGAATTTTCGTTGGCATGTTACGGTTTTCTAAAACTCTCCATAGATAGCGCCTGTTGACACTGTCGAAGGCCTTCATATAGTTGATAAACGCTAGGTAAATGGGGGTGCGGAATTCATTACATTGCTCCAGTACTATTCTTACTGTGTTGATTAGATAAACACAAGATCTATTCTCTCGGAACCCAAACTGATTTTCGCCGAGTGTTCCAGGAGGTTGGTAGAGCTTCTTCCCATATTCTACGCACAAATGGGTGCCACAGTATCGCTGATCCTTCAACGTCACATAAAAGCATCTCCGCTGAGATATTGTCATTGCCCGGGGCCTTGTTGCGCTTAAGGCTTTTAATAAATATGCCATACATTTAGGTTTTTAAATCCAAAAAGGACTGTACCTATTCTGATGAGCAGGAGTGTTTATTTATAAAATAAAAATTTGGCCTTTAATATCTCTTGTTAAACAGTTATTGCACTTTTACAATATCTTATACATATTGCATTTTGTTGTAGTTTTTTTTTCATTTCTTTTTGAAGTGCATTCTTTTCAAAATTGTGGCTTTGTACTGCAACAACCTTTTTAGTTGTTTTTGCAATAGTGCAAGTATGTCTTACTCTCCCTCTCTATTTATTTACTCTCTTTATTAATAGGTGTAGATTTTACTGTTGGTGGGCGGGAGGGGGCTTTTGTTTTTAGTTTTCTTTGTTAACATTTTGTTGCAATTTACGGGGATATATGCATGTATGCACGTATGTGTGTACTTATTTGTTTGCATGTGAGGAGATTTATTTATTTTTACATGACCTCGTCTACTTTTAAACAAACAGGAATCTAAACTAAAAAGGTTATCGAAACAAATGAAATATTGTAGATACTAGACATTAAGTAAAATACCCAGTATTCACATAAAAAATTTTATAAATATTACACCTACGAGAGTTGCGTTTTATGTTTCGACATTAAACTTTCGGGTTAAACTTTCTCTGCTCCAATAATTATTTTGTTGTGTGAGGCAAGATTTTTGGCAAGAAAAGGCACTTGTTACTACGATAAAAAATTTGATTTAATCCTATAAGTCTATCTTCCTTTTTATACCCTTCACCACCATAGGTGGAAAGGATATTATAAGTTTGTGCTGATATATGTAACCAATAGATTTAGAATCACTTTCTGAGTCGATTTAGCGATGTCAGTCCGTCCATTTGTCTGGCTGGCAGGCTGGACCTGAGGAGATTGAGTTGTATAAGACACAAAATCAAGTTCGTAAATTTTACCACAAGAAATAAGCACCAGACGGATGGTTATGGCAACTGTATCCTTTCCTGTAAGGACGACCAATGAAATCTGGTTACAGATACAGAAAGCGTATTGAAACTGTGGAAGGAGCACTTTTGCAAGTTGTTGGTCAAATCCTGGAGAGGACCCAAGGGAAACAAATAGATACTTATCATCTCTTTGTTGACTACAAAGCAGCTTTTGACAGCCCGATACGAAAGAAGGTGTTTAAAGCAATGTCTGAGTTTGGCATCCCTACGAAGCTAATAAAGATGCTGCAGTTAATACAACAGGTACAATTTTCAATAAAAAACGTATACTACTCGCGTTTGTCGATGACATTGATGCGCTGGGTAACTGCAGCCTTTTCCAGTATCGAGAAGGAATCAAACAAAATAAGTCTGGCTGTTAATAAATCAACAACAAAACTGATGGTTTCTACAGGCAGACAGACCACTAGAATTGGATCACATGTGTCCGTTGAAAACTATAGCTTCGAGTTTGTAAAGAATTTGTTAGAGCTAAAGCTTTCAAACTTTATACAAAAGTTTTCATTTCGTTTGGACAAATTATGAAAAGAGCGTAGAAGAGGTAAATTCGATCCACATACAAATAATATATTGGAAGAATCTTCAAACTTTGTACAAAAATAATCATGAGAATCCCCATTTTAGTTTGGACAACATTTGGTAGGAAAAGAACCGGAGAAACTTTGACTGACATAGAAAATGTTAATAAGTATTTTGGAGATTTCAAAACTTGTAAGCAAGGGCAACGACGGGCCTAAACGTCTAGTTGAACATCAAGACTTTTTTACAAAAATGACTGGTTATTATCAGAACAAACACTTAAGAAAGTTTTATTCGTTGTGTGGTAAAGCTTCAATAACAGACGGACGTATTGACAAAAAAAAAAATAAAATTTTCCATTACAATTTATTTCATATTAATCTAAAATCTTTCTAGAATAAAATTTACAACATAAAACATACCACACACAACCATTGTTAAATTTTAGAAAAACATTTGGAAACAAAATACAAATTTTTAACATTAACAAGACCAATAGAATGATTTAGAAAGACAAGACAATTGGAGCTATAATTTTACTTATTTAAATTTAAAAATAACCTAAGGAGACCATTAAAGCTAAAATTACAGGACTTATGGCCTATTTACATAATTAGTTTCATACTAAATCGTTCGTTATATGAGTAGAAAATTTTGAATTCATAAGAATGTCAGTTCTGCTTGAGTAAAAAACGTAAGAAGCAAAAGCTTGTACAAGTTTTATCGTTTTTGTAAGTAAATTTCACACGACTGTTGAGTCAAAAACAGACGATCAGAAAAAATCACTCGTCTACAATTTTATTTTCTAACTTCCAATTCTACTAAGAAAATAATGAATATTTATAAAAACTCTTTTGCTTACGGAATCGTCTGCCTCTAAATCGTTCGTCTCAGAATTCACATTAGTTATATAAACGTTTTTGGAGTTGTTCAACAGCAATAGGAATATGTTTTTGCACCGTTTCGCAACCGTGGAAGAAAAGTGAATCTACTACAACATACCGGAGATCAAAAAGTGAATCAGCGCCAAGAAAGGCAAAGGTAGGTTTGCCAGCCAATAAAGTCATGCCGATTGTTTTTTTAAGGATGTACGGCCTATCAATCAATATTCGGATATTTAGATACCAACTTGTGTCGATTCAGTCAGGAATTGAGTAAAAACGACTACATTTGGAAAGGAAAAAAGTTAAGTTTTTTTCTGGAAAGTGCAATGGTCCACACATATGTACTCCATTTCATAAATCCATTCAGATTTTGGGGGTTATACCCTTAGTTGAGGACATATAAAAACCATTGCTTGCCGAGTAAATGATATAGTTATGACATAATTACGATATCGTTTGGTTGGGTACGTATTTAAGCTTAATAACTTTTAGAATTTTCGCCTGATTTGAAAAATTAAAACAACGTTTTATTAGGAACAAAATTATCTTGTTAGGTTAGGTTGAAAAGGTGATGCCAGGGGATTGGCATCTTCACTCGGAGACCTTTGGGCCCATTGTAATCCTTTCTGAAAGTATAGAACGATAGCGGAAAAAGAAAGAAGAGAAGAGTGAAGTATCTAGATAGTGTTAAAGAAAGAGTAAAGGAGTCGTAGAGAAGAGAAGTGGCATCTAAAACGCTACCCTAGGCAGAGAGAGCTGTCTATCTAAAGTATCTAAAGAGCTGTCTATCTGAGCATAGTCTGCAAATGTCCTGAATTGCTCCATCTCATCTATTTAGCCTAGAATTCAGGGCGCAATGGCAGAGATTTCTGCCTGAAACACACTGCACTCATCTCTAAGCCTGTAAGATTTCCTAATATTTCCACCTATGGTGGTGAAGGGTATAAAAATCTTTAACAGAAGGACTTCCAAAAATGACTATAAATTTACAAAAAGTGAACAAGATGTAAACATTTTAATGTTAAATAAATTTTTACAATATATAAATAAGAAAGTATTATAGGTTGTCGGTCAAACCCTTAACCACTAAGGTCAAATATAACAGCTCAATATTTTAAAGATTCTTTTAAACAAAATTATAATCCATGTTCCCGAATTTTCGCTTAATTATTTGTTGATAATTAATAACAATTTGATTAAATTGTATTTTTTTATTATTTTAAATTTAATTTTTAATGATTTATTTATAACATAAGGAGTGCAAGGTGAAGAAATTATAAAAAATATAAAATAAAATTAGCTGACAAGCTTTTTATATTGATAAAGTGAAAAATATCATGTAAATTGTGAAATATTACTTTGTTTTCAATATAATAATTGTTAATAATATCAGTATCTTGTATATTCTAGAATCTTATCAACTAGATAATTCCGAAAAGAGGTCGCACATTGTGACTTCTGTTTTAAAAGCAAACAATACTTCGTATAGCTGAGTTTCATTTTGAGTCTAATGTTTTTTTGTTCATATAAATAAAAGCGACTTTAGATTTCATCTTCCAAGTTAAAATCTTCCTCGGGAAAATCACCAACTTCTACGGAAAGTGCTGAAACAAAGCCACCATAGTTGGGTGGACAAGTAAAATAACGTTGACCCTGCACTGAGCCATCATTTTTTCCTAAAGGTTCGTCATATTTGACGCCTATAAATATGCCAGTCTTACCCTCTAAGGGACCATTATACATGACAGTACCACGTCTAGTGGGACAACCCTTAACTGTAACCTGACAGCGAGATCCGATGGTACATAAAGCAGCCTTTTGTTTCTCCAATTCTTCTTTTTCTTTGCGTTTGGCTTCTTCACGTTGTTGCTCCTCTTCATTGTATTTACCCATACGATTCTTTTTCAAAAAACTTCTTACTGTATTGTCTTTTTGATCATATTCCGATTCGGCCAATTCAAATTTCTGCACCGGCTCATCACTTAGGTCCCAACAGAAATTGTCTTTAACATGAAATCTCATTCCTCCCTCAATGGGCAAGGCTCCCAACATCATGGATTCATCAGCGAGTGACGTCACTACCTGCTCGCCTTTGCACAGTTCGACCACCATGGTGCCGGCATTACCACCAGTAATAATTTGCAATTTATTTTTCAGTTCACCAACTGTCATTGATTTGGGAAATTTAATATCGAATGCCACATGGTCAGTCTTTGAATTTGTAACATTGATTTTAATGAAGTCTGAAGTACTAGTAGAGATCATTTTATTTATTTAATTTTCACTAATTTATTTATAATTTGTTAAAGAAAAACTTGAGAAGTTTATATTAAACTTTCTTGGCCGAATTTGTTTTTGTGAAGTGTTGCCACCAAACAACAGAGAAAACATAACAAAGAAAAACATATGACTCATTCACAGTGAAACGTTTTGCTGCAGTTGTTGCTAAAAATAAGGTGACCAGATCTAGAAAAATGTTGCTTACAACAAAGTTGGCTAACGATTAAATATAACGGTATTATTATTTTTTGAAAATTATATAGCTTAAGGGGTTTTATACAATGATTTCTTAATCATGACTTATATTTTATGTCTTTTTAATTTTTCTTTTATAAAAAGTCGT
The DNA here is from genome assembly GCA_933228675.1 of Stomorhina lunata. Classification (NCBI taxonomy): domain Eukaryota; kingdom Metazoa; phylum Arthropoda; class Insecta; order Diptera; family Rhiniidae; genus Stomorhina; species Stomorhina lunata. The sequence goes on along the minus strand of OW121741.1, from coordinate 79,289,544 downwards.
ACACATTTACATTCTCCTTTTTTTGCTTGATTTTTTTTATGATTTTATATATAGTAATCACACATAGAGAACAAATTTAAAAGCGAAGTCAAAAGAAGTAATGAAAACAAAACATGAATTTTGTATTTTTGCATTTGCCTATAAACAAAAAATCATGCTTTAAAATTATTAAAAGTCATGGTGTAAATTGCCTCTTGGAACCAGTTTCTCGCAAAAGCCTCTAACAATATAATATAAATATATTGCCCTCCATACATTTTTTTCTGTTAAATATGAATTTAAAGTGGATAAAAAACAATGAAAAACACATAAACTCACAAACAAACATATATTTCATGAAAACGTTTTCTTACCATTTCTTCTGTTTTGTTATATCAAAATACCCACTCTCTTGATGTATAATAGAGTGTTATTTACGGAATCTGAATTGTTGGTGGTTTCTTAAACTATTTTGGTCCGCAAAATCTGCAATAAATTCATTCGTAAATAATTTTTTCAAAGACCTTGTCCAATAAATGAACCCGTAGAGGACGCGTCCCCAGGTGGCGGATAAGGGAATGCCTGCCATTCATAGGTGCGAGGAACCTTTTCCATGAGTGGGTGGTAAGGGAAAAATCAAATATCCCTTGTGGACCAAACAGGTGGGTTGTTACACGTATTGTGTTATGGACGAATTAGGAATACGGATAGTAAATAAAATAGTTTATTTAAAACACAAATCCTGAGTTTGTGACGTGTAGTCCTGTTTCACACAAATCAGCTTAACTTGATCAGTTTTTCTACAAATTTCTTTTGAACTTGCTTTTACGTTTACACACGAACATTTTCTTCATCAGATTTCATTTTATTATTTACCCTTAGGTCCCTTTCTCTATGTCTATGTGCGCAAAATATCCTTAGGTCCCTTTCTCTATAATATATAGCAAAAAGTATAACACTTGTTCTCAGAGGTTCGGAAGGCTTAATTCCTAATTCCATATTTTAAAATCAAATTCATTTTAGTGTTTATATCATTCCCATAATACATTCACCTGAATCAAGTCATAAGCCTTAACTTTTAAGAATTAACAAATATGTATGATTTTGAATTCTCGGTGAATTAATTCTTATGGAATTTAAAATCAGTTAGATTTAATTCAAATTACTTGAATTCTTAATCTAATACAAAAATAATTGAAAATTTTATAAACAAATCATTTTGTAAAGTCATACAATAATAAATATATTCAAACGAACCCTACAGTTCAAAAATATATAATACCTATAAAAGAGCGGAATAAAATAAATCTCAACGAAACAAGACCCTAACCATAAAATAAGTTTCAGGATTGCATTAGGGATTAAATATCATTTAATACCCATGAAAAAAGTCCCCATTTTAGAGGATAAAGAAATGACTCTTTCTTAAGTTATTGGGTTTAAAAAGGGTTTTTAAGCTAAGATGATTTCCTTCTCGATTTTGACAAAACCAAGTCCATTTTGTTTAAAAAAAAATATATATATAAAGTTATGATTTTAATGTGATTTATTCATTATCGACATACATACATATGTATATATACATTTTCTTATTATACTGAATTATGTAATTCTATTCTAATTCCATCATAATTGTGTATGTATGTATCTAAGTTATGTAATATCTTCTTGCGAAGAAACTGATGTTTTTTAGACCTGTGGGGCATATACAAATAACATTTCTGTGGAAAAATTCAAAAACGTATTAAGTTGACTTAGGCGAAATTTGAAAAAATAAAAAAATTCTTTGTTATTGGTCATAAGATCAGAAAAACTATTTAAAATATAATATAGATACACGTAAAACTAAAGATTTTTTGTACATATAATCTATAATCTCATCCAGATTTGAAAACATATAAAATTCATTATTTCGTAGCAACACAACCCTGCAGTAAATGCCGTCAGAGAAACAATACTGTTTTGCTATTGACAATGTCTCCAGTACTACTTGCCTATTTTGCCTCATCCAATGTTATCTACTATTGACATTTAACATTAGGAGTTCCTACGAAATCTACCAGTAGACATTACCACTATTTACTTAGTATTGACTTTGTAGTTCTTTTGGTCCAAATGGAGACATTGGGATCAAATCGGGGCCTATTGATATACATATACGTTGAAACATTCATTGACAATGTCACCAGATATATACTAGAATAGTTGTCTCTATATATTCACTATTTCAGTACTGAACTAAAATTGGGGACATTTGAATTGATGTTACACAAAGTGTTGACATGGAGACACATGATTCCAGTTTTACTACAGGGAACAAACCCAGAGATAATATACTTTTACATATTAGCACATTTGTATATTTATATGTATGTATTTACAAAAACTAATGTCACAAAAAGTTAATTATTTTTATAAATTTTTTAAGAAACAATTTATAATTAAGCAGATTCCTTCATTGATTGAATTTCTGGTAAAGATTAGGTCGTTGTAAACGAAAGACCATTGATATTACTATATTCCTGCATACCTTAATATTTTTTAAAAGTTATAGTTTAACAAATAAATGAAAAATACACACAAGTTTGCCGTGAAAAAGCCACATTAGGGTAGTTCTGTTTTTACGAACGAACATTATAGAATACATGCATACTTTTATTAATTCTTTCTGATAAAACATAAGAATATTTTAATAGGTTATGATAAATTGTGTTCTATTTTGTATCTAGGGGTTTTACAAACAATGCATATCGCACTTGTTCCAATAATACCCTATTAATTAAAAACTTCAATTTTCGTTTTTTTCATTTTGATATACTTTTATTCAATGGGTGGTAGAGTTTTCAAAACTTTTCCCTCGAAAAAGTCAGAATTTAAGTTTTTGATTTAAAATCAAGTATCTTTAGTTTACATCCACCCTAATGTTTTGCATAAAATGAATTACCAAAAAATATTTTAATTCAATTTGGACTGGTTTGAATTAAGAACAAAAAATGTTAATTCAAATTGGAGTAGAGGAATAAAGAAACATTTTATTCATTCAGGTTGATTTTTAATTCCCATGTGAATCAATTCACTAAGAATTAAGAATAAAAACATTTTTATACCCTTCACCACCATAGGCTATTGAAATTGGTCAAAATCGGTCCATTATTTATGGTACCTCCCATAGGTCCAACTTCCCGGAATTGATATATTGGCCACAAATATAAATATTTTTTCATGAAATTTAAATCAAATACTGCTTATGTAAACTAAAATCACTGTACCAAATTTCGTTGAAGTCGGTCCACATTTGACCATAGCTCCCATACAAACTCTTCTTTAAAAAACGCACTAAATGAGACAAAAAATCACTAAAACGCTCGTAAATCTAAAGATAATGAAAATTTTTATTTTTTGCATCCATAATTTTTGTAACAACTGTAATCAATTTGCCAAATTTCGAGGTAATCGGTCCACATTTGACCCTAGCTCTCATATAAGTCCAAATGGCGGAAACAGCTTAAATATAAGTTTTAAGAAACTGTTTGCATGATGGCAAAATTTAGCAAATATTTCTCTTTATACAGGAAAAATAACACCTTTGACCTTAGTATTGTTAAATCACTTTTGAATTCCTAGGAATTAAGCTAATATTTAATTAAGCTTTTTGAAGCTCTGCTTGTTCTTCTATTAAACCATCCGGACTGCATTTATTTTAATAAAATAAAAATACGTATAAACATAAATGTTTATGATTCTATATAAAGAACTCTACTATTAACATAATAATATATTTTTACTGCCAAAAAAGCAAGACTAACTCAGATAGAAAACCAGGCATTCCCTTATCCGCCCCAGGTGGCGGATAAGGGAATGCCTGCCATTCATAGGTGCGAGGAACCTTTTCCATGAGTGGGTGGTAAGGGAAAAATCAAATATCCCTTGTGGACCAAACAGGTGGGTTGTTACACGTATTGTGTTATGGACGAATTAGGAATACGGATAGTAAATAAAATAGTTTATTTAAAACACAAATCCTGAGTTTGTGACGTGTAGTCCTGTTTCACACAAATCAGCTTAACTTGATCAGTTTTTCTACAAATTTCTTTTGAACTTGCTTTTACGTTTACACACGAACATTTTCTTCATCAGATTTCATTTTATTATTTACCCTTAGGTCCCTTTCTCTATGTCTATGTGCGCAAAATATCCTTAGGTCCCTTTCTCTATAATATATAGCAAAAAGTATAACACTTGTTCTCAGAGGTTCGGAAGGCTTAATTCCTAATTCCATATTTTAAAATCAAATTCATTTTAGTGTTTATATCATTCCCATAATACATTCACCTGAATCAAGTCATAAGCCTTAACTTTTAAGAATTAACAAATATGTATGATTTTGAATTCTCGGTGAATTAATTCTTATGGAATTTAAAATCAGTTAGATTTAATTCAAATTACTTGAATTCTTAATCTAATACAAAAATAATTGAAAATTTTATAAACAAATCATTTTGTAAAGTCATACAATAATAAATATATTCAAACGAACCCTACAGTTCAAAAATATATAATACCTATAAAAGAGCGGAATAAAATAAATCTCAACGAAACAAGACCCTAACCATAAAATAAGTTTCAGGATTGCATTAGGGATTAAATATCATTTAATACCCATGAAAAAAGTCCCCATTTTAGAGGATAAAGAAATGACTCTTTCTTAAGTTATTGGGTTTAAAAAGGGTTTTTAAGCTAAGATGATTTCCTTCTCGATTTTGACAAAACCAAGTCCATTTTGTTTAAAAAAAAATATATATATAAAGTTATGATTTTAATGTGATTTATTCATTATCGACATACATACATATGTATATATACATTTTCTTATTATACTGAATTATGTAATTCTATTCTAATTCCATCATAATTGTGTATGTATGTATCTAAGTTATGTAATATCTTCTTGCGAAGAAACTGATGTTTTTTAGACCTGTGGGGCATATACAAATAACATTTCTGTGGAAAAATTCAAAAACGTATTAAGTTGACTTAGGCGAAATTTGAAAAAATAAAAAAATTCTTTGTTATTGGTCATAAGATCAGAAAAACTATTTAAAATATAATATAGATACACGTAAAACTAAAGATTTTTTGTACATATAATCTATAATCTCATCCAGATTTGAAAACATATAAAATTCATTATTTCGTAGCAACACAACCCTGCAGTAAATGCCGTCAGAGAAACAATACTGTTTTGCTATTGACAATGTCTCCAGTACTACTTGCCTATTTTGCCTCATCCAATGTTATCTACTATTGACATTTAACATTAGGAGTTCCTACGAAATCTACCAGTAGACATTACCACTATTTACTTAGTATTGACTTTGTAGTTCTTTTGGTCCAAATGGAGACATTGGGATCAAATCGGGGCCTATTGATATACATATACGTTGAAACATTCATTGACAATGTCACCAGATATATACTAGAATAGTTGTCTCTATATATTCACTATTTCAGTACTGAACTAAAATTGGGGACATTTGAATTGATGTTACACAAAGTGTTGACATGGAGACACATGATTCCAGTTTTACTACAGGGAACAAACCCAGAGATAATATACTTTTACATATTAGCACATTTGTATATTTATATGTATGTATTTACAAAAACTAATGTCACAAAAAGTTAATTATTTTTATAAATTTTTTAAGAAACAATTTATAATTAAGCAGATTCCTTCATTGATTGAATTTCTGGTAAAGATTAGGTCGTTGTAAACGAAAGACCATTGATATTACTATATTCCTGCATACCTTAATATTTTTTAAAAGTTATAGTTTAACAAATAAATGAAAAATACACACAAGTTTGCCGTGAAAAAGCCACATTAGGGTAGTTCTGTTTTTACGAACGAACATTATAGAATACATGCATACTTTTATTAATTCTTTCTGATAAAACATAAGAATATTTTAATAGGTTATGATAAATTGTGTTCTATTTTGTATCTAGGGGTTTTACAAACAATGCATATCGCACTTGTTCCAATAATACCCTATTAATTAAAAACTTCAATTTTCGTTTTTTTCATTTTGATATACTTTTATTCAATGGGTGGTAGAGTTTTCAAAACTTTTCCCTCGAAAAAGTCAGAATTTAAGTTTTTGATTTAAAATCAAGTATCTTTAGTTTACATCCACCCTAATGTTTTGCATAAAATGAATTACCAAAAAATATTTTAATTCAATTTGGACTGGTTTGAATTAAGAACAAAAAATGTTAATTCAAATTGGAGTAGAGGAATAAAGAAACATTTTATTCATTCAGGTTGATTTTTAATTCCCATGTGAATCAATTCACTAAGAATTAAGAATAAAAACATTTTTATACCCTTCACCACCATAGGCTATTGAAATTGGTCAAAATCGGTCCATTATTTATGGTACCTCCCATAGGTCCAACTTCCCGGAATTGATATATTGGCCACAAATATAAATATTTTTTCATGAAATTTAAACCAAATACTGCTTATGTAAACTAAAATCACTGTACCAAATTTCGTTGAAGTCGGTCCACATTTGACCATAGCTCCCATACAAACTCTTCTTTAAAAAACGCACTAAATGAGACAAAAAATCACTAAAACGCTCGTAAATCTAAAGATAATGAAAATTTTTATTTTTTGCATCCATAATTTTTGTAACAACTGTATTCAATTTGCCAAATTTCGAGGTAATCGGTCCACATTTGACCCTAGCTCTCATATAAGTCCAAATGGCGGAAACAGCTTAAATATAAGTTTTAAGAAACTGTTTGCATGATGGCAAAATTTAGCAAATATTTCTCTTTATACAGGAAAAATAACACCTTTGACCTTAGTATTGTTAAATCACTTTTGAATTCCTAGGAATTAAGCTAATATTTAATTAAGCTTTTTGAAGCTCTGCTTGTTCTTCTATTAAACCATCCGGACTGCATTTATTTTAATAAAATAAAAATACGTATAAACATAAATGTTTATGATTCTATATAAAGAATTCTACTATTAACATAATAATATATTTTTACTGCCAAAAAAGCAAGACTAACTCAGATAGAAAACCATAAATTAGCATTATCATGCAGAAATATTATTAATATGTATTTATTAAGCGTATTTATTTTAATAAACCTGTTGAATACATTTATAGGTCGGGGTACTACTTGGTTGTATAAAAAAACAAAAATTGTTCCCGCTCTTTACTCTTCGGTTTTAATTGCGTCGTTTGATATTAAAACACATGTTTGTTTATATTTTATTGTATATAAACAATTTATATATGTATGTATGTTTGTACTAATATTTAAAGTAAACAAATTTAATATTATTAATTTTTTGATTGTTCCATTATAAACAAGAACAAAAAAAAAGCGGTACGTGACTAAATATGTGTAACAAATTGCTCAATACAAAGTATTACTATGTTCCAAGTGGTTTCTCCTTTTTATAACCTTCACAGTGGGTATTTGAATATTGTCATTAGATTTGTAATATCGATCATCGTATAAACCAAAATCCGAAATTTTGGAAATTAATTATTATGGGTGATGTAGGGGGAAGCCCAAACTTATCTTGATTATCCTTCATCTTAACTATGGACACTGACCTCCTCGTGGTATCACCTGGAAAACTACGTTAATAGCCGTTAAAGTAGCGAGCCAAAATGTGCCGCGAGCTGTCCCATAAGAAAGATAAAAATATGGGTCGGGCTAGTAACCCTAACTCCTAAAAAAATTACTTACTATGAAAAAGCAAAGTCGGTCTAATAATATACTGGGCAATGAGAAAGCAGATGAATTGACACGCACTGAAGCAAACTTGAATGAAAATGCAGCATATGAGAAGGGCTCTGCTCAATTTACCAGAATAAGAGAAACAAATTTTAATCTGAATCAAATGCATTATGGAATAACTCAACGCAATGTACTCAAACGAAAGCTCTATGGCAGACAAGAGATATTAACACACATTAATTTAAGGATATATGTAGGTATCATAACTGGTTTTCTGTGTGGTCCTCTTATCTATTGTAATGAAAAAGCAAAAAAGAATTGAAACGACCTTTTTAATATTGAAGACTATGACAAACGAAAAAAATGCTTACCCTAGTTCGGATGTTGCAGTTGCTGATCCTTAAATCATGGTCAGCACCCGAAACATTCGAATTCTTTACAAAGGAGGTGCTCTGATCCAGTTGATGGATTAGAGTAGGCATGAATTTGGTTGTGGATTTATAGTTAGCAAAAGAATGCGAAAACTTGTCTCCAAATTCATTCCAGTTAACGAATGATTAGCGACAAAACGTCTCAAAGCAAAATACTTCCATATGAGTTTAATTCGTGCTCACGCTTCCACAGAGGAGAAAGATGAGGATTTAAAAAGCCGTTTATGAATAAATAGCTTACGTAGGTGCTCCAATCGTGAGATTAAAATAATACTGAAAGATTTTAACTCAAAGATTAGGCGGAAAAGTTGCTTTGAGCCCACAACGAAACATCTGAAAATTGCATGAGGTTGATCTCATTTGTGTCGGCTCGCAATGTGGAAGTGAGTAGCATCAGATTTCAACACTTTGAATTATAAAAAGCGACATCGGTGTCTCTCGATCAAATGACAAAAAATCAAATAGACCATATTGTAGTTGACGGAAGGCACTCATCAAGTGTATTGGATGTGCGTACAATTTGAGGAGCGAATATGAACTCCGATCATTATCTTGTTGCAGCCTAAGTGTGTCGCGGAACATACAGACGGAAGCGCAAAGAAAATTTAACATCACCAAGCTATAATCCCATCAAATTACCACCGATTACTAGCATCGAACAGCTCAATTGCTCGGAGAAAATATTTATTGTTCCAACTACATCAGCGCTCTATGGCAACATATTGCCAACTACATGAAAACTGTTGCAAATTCTGCATTAGGGTTCCTAAAACTTCTTCCTAAAAAATCTTGGTATGACGAGAAGTGCCGCAATGCCACTGCCAGGGCAACTCTGCAGTCAGTAGTTACTCGTTGAACTTTAGAAAGATATCGCAAGAGAAGGGGGGAGAAGAAACGCCTATTCCGAAGAAAAAAAAAGAATGGAGAGACGCGTGTTCGATGAAATTTAGATGTATAAGAGGCGTAGGTCCCAGCTTATAGAAACCATATGGTTAGAAGAATAAATGCCAGATAATTGAAGTCTTAATGTTCTTTGTCCAGTGCATGTTGATAACTATAGCTTCTTTGTTTACCTTGGTACTGCCGTCAACATAAATAACTTCATGAGCTTCGAAATCAAATGTAGATTCATACTTGCCAACCGATGATATTTTGACATAAGCAGGAAACTATGTAAGAACTAAAATTACGCTCTATAAAACGCTTATACTGCCCGTGTTATGTTATATGGTGCTGAATTATGGGCACTTGCAAAGGCAGATTAAGCTACGAAATTAGAGAATATGCGCACAACATCGAACCTCATGGAATTCTAAAATATGCTCGGCCTTAACGGTCGATGACAACCTGATACGACCTTTTAAGTCTTTTTCTTACTTAAGTATTTATGTCAATGGGAAAGTTAATTAATCTTTCTTCTTAAGTTCAGAGTCAAAAGTCGGTACAACCCCTTCACTCCAAAAAATAGTCCAAGATTTCGATGAGATTGTAGTAATGTTAAGTCTTGCATGCCATAACTTTGTCATCGTTCTTTTGCAACGTCTCCTACACGTCTCCTACAATCTAAAATGATTGTGTGTTTGTGGTTTTCCACGTGTAATTGTAATAAGCTGAGCTACCAATGAAATGTAAATCGAATGAAAATGCGTTAAAAGCAGAGTATGAAATGCAATTAAACCTTTTGCAAACGTTTGTATAATGTAAAGACAGATTTAGTTCGTTTTGCTCCATGAACAAAACAAAACACATTAATTTGAAAAGTCAAAGAACAAAAAACAAACAATAAGGGTTTTCATGTAAACGCTTAAAACCCTCGTAAACTTCGCAAACTGTGCATTTTTCCACCTTCGCAAATGAACTGTCAAAAATTATATGAAAAATTATTTGCACAACTTATAAATATGTATTTGCGCTGCAATTTAGACTCGCAAATTTGAACAGCTTAAGTGTGCAATTGCTAAAACATATGTTTTTTGTTTACATTAAAAATAGTGACAAAGTGGATGAATGGTTTGTGCAATTTTAGCAGAACGTTAATTATTCTATTAGCAGTAAAATCTAAATAAAATAAAAAACAAGTAAGAAAGCGCTATAGTCGGTCAAGCCGACCATACGATACCCTTCACCACTAAGGTCAAAGGTGTTATTTTTCCTGTATAAAGACAAATATTTGCTAAATTGTGCCATCATACAAACATTTTCTCAAAATGTATATATTCAACCTGTTTCCGTCATTTGGACTTATATGAGAGCTAGGGTCAAATGTGGACCGATTATCTCGAAATTTGGCAAATTGATTACAGCTGTTACAAAAATTATGTATGCAAAAAATTAACTCAAAATTTTTATAATTATTAGATTTAAGAGCGTTTTAGTGATTTTTTGTCTCATTTAGTGCGTTTTTGAAGAAGAGTTTGTATGGGAGCTATGGTCAAATGTGGACCGATTTCAACGAAATTTGGTACAGTGATTTAAGTTTACATAAGCAGTATCTGTTTTAAATTTCACGAAAAAATATTGATATTTGTGGCCAATATAGCAATTCCGGGAAGTGGGACCTATGGGAGGTACCATAAATAATGGACCGTGGAAAATCTTCCGCAGCGGCAAGGTTTTTAATTAAATCTTAAAGAATTTAATTTTCTTGCTTTCGTTCCTTGTCTAATATTTTCCAAAAACAATTAGAACAAAACACAAGTTGCTATATTTTTGTAAAACTTTACAATCGGAAACTGCAACATCTCCAATTAAAAAAAAAAAATATTATTTTCTCGACGTTAAATTTATTTCTGACAAAATTACTTGTCAAAAACTGCACAAATTCCTAAAAAGGGGTTTCATAAAAGAGCGTCTAGCAAATTTACACAATTGAGCAAATGGCAAATTTAATTATTTACATGAAAATCCTTAATATTATTTTCGCTTAACTTCTTTGCTTCAGTTTGTCATATCAATCGTACGTTGAGTACAAAGCGGCTTTAGAAACGTTTGCGAATAGTTCGTTCGTTTGAATTGGTTCCCACATAAGCCCTTATCTCAATAAATGTTAACTAAATGGGCTGGAATTTATTTATTCCGTATCCGGGTTTGGGTTTTTATCGAAGCTTAGGTCAAATGCGGATCATTTGCAATCGAATTTGGTACACTTGTTGGTATTTTTATTTAATTTATTTGTATACCAGACAGACTAAAATAACGCATTCTTCTTAGAACTGCATTATGTCTCAAATATACAAAAAACTTTATTCTTCCGTAGGTATTTTTTTCAGAGACCGCCTTTTTAATATACCATTTTAGATTTGTTCTATTAAAATTATTTACTCATTGAAATAAACCCTGGATCAGGAAGAAAACACGGTCCAACAGACATTGGTAAAGCAAAAGGGTTTCTATTGGAAAAGCAGCTCCTCCAGTTCAAGGTTCAAAGCTTATGCTGGCCATATAAAGTTCCAGATCGTCATTCGATAATGAACTTAGAAGCATATCAAAAAAGCGAACAAATTAAAAAAAAAAAAATTATTAAAAAATAGACCTATTGTATAATAGCTGATGAAACTTTAGTAATGGCTAACTTTCCATAACTTTCAGTCCAAAAATTTTATGTTGTTGAACATGGCAGTGCTCAGGAAGACTACTGTACAAAAAAATCACAAAGACATTTCTTGTATGGCAAGCAACTTGAAGCATTTCAAAAAAGCGAACAAATTAAAAAAAAAAATATTTAAAAATATACCTATTGTATAAAAGCTGATGAAACTTAAGTACTGGCAAAATTTTCACTACTTCCGGGCCAAAAATTGTATGCTGTTGAACATGGCAGTGCTCAGGAAGACTACCGGACAAAAAAATCACCAAGACATTGCTTGTGTGGCAGCAATGAAGCAAAAGAAGCCAAGTATTTGTAACATCCGGCATGATAAAAGCAGAAATTTATATAACGGAGTTTCTACAAAAACGGCTTTTATAATTTCTGGATTCATACATATTACTAGCATTATCCTAAATTTTATAGAAAAAAGACATTTTAGCGGTATTAAAGAATAATAATGGCATTTTTGAACTATGGGAGGAAAATCCATACAACTGCTTCGAACATCGGCCTGTGAAAAGATATTGTGGGATATTGTAAAAATAACATTTCTAAGAAATAGAGAGGACGGAAATATTTCAAAACTTCTAGCAAATGTCTAAGAACCAAATGAAAATGTACGTATCCAGTCTTATTGAGACAATAAGTAGATTCTAGTCTATTTACGAAGATATGTTTTTTAAAGACAAATATGTACTATGAGTCTTAAAGCTTGTTAGAAAATTATTTCGTCAACAACTTTTGCAACCACAAATTGTGATTAAAAACCTTACAAGTAAAGGCAGCACCTCTTAGATTTTGGTACCTAAATCGTAAATACTTCTTTGACTACTATCTCTTCGACTGATTTGAATAAATATTAATATATTTAAAAAGCTGATTTTCTTTTTAATTTTGGATAAATTTGTTTTTGTTCTGCTTGGGCAAAAAGACACGTAAATTCAATAGATATTTTTTTAAACGATTAAGACAACCGTGTTTTATTATTTTTTTAAGTATGTAGCCGTTCTTTAAGATAGTTACAAAAATTCCCTATTTTAAACATTCATATTTTTCTTATTAAAGCACTATATCCAACTTTTAGCCAACGAAATTGTGGGTTACGGCTTTAGGCATTTCGGAAAAATTCAACTTAAAAAGACGTAACCCATATATCTTCCATAAATCGAAACAAATAAAATTATCTCTATACGAGGTGTGAAAATTCACAATTTTCATTAAATTGTTTTTATTTTATAACGTTTTATGCTTCCCCTGTTTAATTTTGAAAATGTGGGTAGGTCATTTGACTTTTTACGTGACGATATATATACTTGGTAATTCATAATTTTAATCACAGTTATTAATATTAAAACCCAACTGGTCAACCCAATATGTAAATGTAAACTTTTTAAATCGCTGAAATGACACTACTTGCTAAACAGCTGTTTTTATTTACTTTAATACAGTACAATAGAAATGTAAATAAATCATTCACAATAGATTTTGACATTCAATAGTTTATGAAACAGAAAAAAAAACACGTAGCCGAAAAAAATAAGAAAAAATATTTTAATGATTTTTAATAATTGAATTTATCAAAAAAAATGCTAAATAAAAGAAGTTTTCTAAATATACTAGCATTACTGCTTATATTAACTAACAACAACTGGTTAACAGGCGCACACGATGCCAAAGATTTTGACGATACAATTTTGTACAAAATTGAATTTGATGTTCCGGATTTCGACAAAAATCCCGTAAGTCCTAATGAAAAATTAGCTAGTTTTCAATTTTTAATATTTAATGAACTTTTAGGAATTGGAAGAACAAGTACAACAATTTGTAACCCATGACAAAGAACAATATAAATGTGTCATACCCAATGTACAGGAATCCAAAAAAGAGGAGATTAATAATAAAGCAAATATTGGTGAGTATTATAGGGCTATTGTTGCCGAAATCGGTGTCTTGGGAAACAACCTCATACTTTTCTGAACATTGTTACCAAAATAACACTTCATAAATTAATGTGTCAGTAGTTGAAAGGAAAGGTAGTTACAAATTTAGTCAAGGATCAACTGGAAGGGTCTGATTTCGCTTTTCGATGATCGTGTATCCTTCAAAGATGGACATAAGTTCTCTAGTGCGCCTTATTTCAGGATGCCGAATAGACTTAATGATAATATTGAAGGCAACTGATTTAATCTCTTATAAGATTGTTAGGTATAGTAAACTTCTCGTGGAATCTGCATCTGATTTTGAAGCACAGTACAATGACAGAGGAAATGTACGACTGAGTCGAACGATTTCTTATCTTAACATAATCTGCAAATATCAAATATCCCTCTGTACCATATTTTGACGCTAGAGTTTATGGCCTATTAGTATTCCTATGAATCTTCTTAAGTTGGTTCTACAAAGACCCAGCAAAATTTTGGTTCTGCCTAACATTTTCCATAGGGACCTAAATATTCTACAGGATGCAATTGCCTCGTGCCTGTTGCAATGGCCAAGAATCCAATATACCTAACCCTATATTTCAACCATAAGTCTAACAAAGCTTATCTCTATTTCCTTACTTATTTGGATTTGATTCTATAACCTTGCAGAACTTAAAAGTGTCATGCATGTCGACGTAGAAAGTAGATATTGCAAAACATCTGAAAGGAAAACACAACACTCATCCGCAAGTATTTACGACCTCCTAATGGTTTTGGGTCGATATCCATATATAAAGATAGAATAGCCTGTAGAGTTCTTCTTAAGGCTCCGGCTTATGGCCTTTTTGTTTTTCGATGAACTTTCTTAAGTTGGTGCTACAAAGACCCGGCAAAATTTTGGTTCTGCCTAACTTTTTCCATAGGGACTTAATATTCTACAGGCTACTGATGAATTATCAGGTGATTCAAGACAGAATTGCCTTGAACGAGCGATGTACGATATAGAACCACTTTCCTAAACTAACATAATAATCTATGTTGTCTGATTTAGTTGTAATTAAAAAACGGTCCACTTGATTGAAAAACAGTTATTTTATTTTTTTTATTTTAGAACAGCTCGCTGCTAATTATTTGATAATTAATATCATATTTTTATATTTCAGATCCGCTGATAGTGCTTAGTCCCATTTTCAATAAACCCAGTTGCTCATATCGCATCGAGGCCTATTGGTCGTATGAAATTTGTCATGGCTACCATGTACGTCAATATCATGAGGAACGTGAAGGTAAAGTCGTTAAATTTCAAGAGTACTATTTAGGAAAAAGAAACAAAGAAGAAGAGGAAAAACTAAGCCAAGAATGGGAAGAAAACAATAAGGCTGGTAACATTAAATACAAAACTACCAAAATCGATAACATAAATTATCCCTACTTTGAAATGATACTTACGGATGGCACAATTTGCGATATAATAAATGCACCTCGTACGACTGTAGTCCGCTATGTGTGCTATCCTCATGGCAAAAATGAAATATATTCCTTTAAAGAAACCTCATCATGTAATTATGAGGCCATTATACTCACATCAGCTCTGTGTGCTATGCCGGCTTTTCATCCGGAAGAATATAAAGAAGTTCCCATCAAATGCTTTAATTCGCTCACCGAACCAAATAAACCATTAAGTATGTTGCGTCAAGAGTTAAGTGACATGCAGTTGTCTATATATGATTTACTAATGGCCAAGGAAGGTAATGACGCTGCCGCTTCAATGTTGCAAAAGTATAATGATGATCAACGGTTTGTTTTTATGAATCGTTTAGGTGATGATGTTGACAAATTGGTTTTAAGTTTGAACAAGGAAGGTGTAGCTTTAAATACGCTACAACAAGAAGCTAATACTGAAGAAAGTAGCGCATTAAAGCAACCACCAACATCGCCAGTCGTTTCGGATTTTTCACCTCTTCTGGATTTTATTAAGGGGAAGACGTGCTTAACAGGGGTAAGAATTAAAAATAATAGATTTTTTTTTTATAAAAATATGCTTCATTGATTTGAAAGGAAACCTTCGAAGATTATGACATAAAAAACTTTGAAATGTAATAGACAATTTATTAATAAAAGCCAAAAAATGTTTGTGAGGACAACCAATTCCTCGACGCGTTTCGATGGTTGGTTAGGTCATTATCTTTAGCAGGAGTATCCCTACTTTTAGACGATCGAAAACATCGCATTATCACCTATTTTACAAACACAATCATAACGAATTATGTTTGTAAAACAAAGGTAAAATCTCGGATTATCGACTGAACAAAAGTAAACACAAACATTTTTCAGTTTCATCTTTATCTTGACTACTATGTGTACAAGTCTGCAGCAAGAATGTGGGAAGTAAAGGAAGATGAAGCTGAAATTACTAAAAACATTCCAAATTAAAAGCTTTCAAATTAAATACTGTCGTTATTTATGTAAAGTTTTCCTGAATTAAACTTTCGATGTCGAAAGGTTCTCTATAATAAACTTTCGATATCGAAAGATTCCTTATATAAAACATTTGTCGTCAAAATATTATTTTTATATAAAACTTTCCTATAGAAAAATTTCAATATCAAAAGCTTTTTCTATACATAAATTTAATATCTAAAGCTTTCTAAAAAAAAATGTTTATATTAAAAATGCCTAAATAAACTTTCGATGTCGAAAGGATTCCTATGATAAAGAATCGATATCCAAAGTTTTCTTATATAAAACATTCCTATAAAAATCTTTTAATATCAAAGCTTTCCTACAGGCAACATTGGATATAAAAAGCTTTCAACATAAAACCTTCCACATCGTACGCTTTTCGGAAAATAAGATTTTCTAAGTAAAACTTTCGATGTCAAAAGGTTTCCTATAATAAACTTTTGATTTTAAAAGATTTTCTATAGAAAACTTTCGATATCAAAAAATTTCTTATATAAAACTTTTGTCGTCTAAATATTTCGGATTGAAAACCTTTTAATATCCAACGCTTTCTACTAAAAACATTCCATATCAAGAGCTTTCCAATATAAAAATTCCAATATCTAAAGATATTATATTAAAAAACTAGTTCAGTGTAACCTAAAGTCATGAAAATAAGTCACAGTATTAATAAACTCTTTATTTTTCCAGGGATCTGGTTGGTGGAAATATGAATTTTGTCATGGCAAGTATGTTCGCCAGTTCCACAAGGACAAAAAGTCTGAAATAGAATTGTTTTTGGGCTACTTCGATGCAGATGCTCATCGTCTGTGGTTACAAATGAATCCGGATAAGAAACAACAAGATCAGTCTTCCTCGATTTGGCATCATTATGAAAAGGGTTCAAAATGTGATCGTACTGGTTTGCCTCGAGAAGTTGACGTGAAACTCACCTGCAGTGGCTTGGGTGGTATGAATCCCACAGCCGTTTCCATGTATCTGCTAGAACCGAAAACCTGCCAATATATTTTGGTTTTCGAGTCTCCAATGGTTTGTATGTTCATGGGTTATACCGACGAGCATGGCCTGATTAATGAAGCCGAAACACAAAAGGCTCTACAAGATAAAGATAACATTGTAACAACAACCACCACTACTACAACCGGTGGCAGCCGAGTTGGCAGTATTAATAGTAATGACTCACCAGTACCAGCAGCAACTCCCGTTGATATAAGACTTTAGCTTTTGACTAACATTAATTTTATTGTAATTATCTTTTCGAAATACTTGTAATTGCATAAAACTTTCTCTTAAACTAGTTTAACTTAATTGTAAAATTTAATTAAATCGAGTACATATTTAATAAAAAATATAAACATAACTTAATCATTAATTTTAGGCAACTCATCTGGTTTAAGTTCTAAGCTTTTCATTTTATTCTCTAAAGGCTTATCAGCATTAATTTCAGCTACTACATCCGTAAAAAGCTTTTCCCATTCCCACACCTCATCTGCTTCATCCAATGTATCTTGGGGTTGCAGGCATTTTGTTAAAATTGATAGATCAACATCTTCAATGGCGGAAAATGCATTTTGAGCTAATAAATCGGAATTTAATTCTTTTAAAGTAACCACTCGATTAACTGCAACTCTATTTTAATCATTAACACAGAAAATTACATACTTTTTTAAAGTTCCTTTTAATCTGTACTTACGAAGGAGGTTCGACTATTTCATTCATTAACATTTCATCTTTAATATCATCCAAATCCGGTATAATGGGTATATCATCAGTGGGCGAATTGTTTGCAGAAGATTTAATTCCAAAGCGGTCACTTAAAATTGTGTTAATAAAAATTTTTGATTATACATTTATTTAAATTAGTGATTTTCTTACTCTTCAAAGGAACCTTTTTTGGATCTGAAATTGTTAGGAAATTTTGTCTATTAAAAAAAAATAGTATTTATAATTTTCTAAAATAATATTTTTGTAAAGAAAATAATACTTAACTTCTACCACTGACAACTTTTCTATAGAAAACATGTCCCACTGACAACTTTTCTATAGAAAACATGTCCCACTGACAACTTTTCTATAGAAAACTTGTCCCACTGACAACTTTTCTATAGAAAACTTGTCCCACTGACAACTTTTCTATAGAAAACTTGTCCCACTGACAACTTTTCTATAGAAAACTTGTCCCACTGACAACTTTTCTATAGAAAACTTGTCCCACTGACAATTTTTCTATAGAAAACTTGTCCCACTGACAACTTTTCTATAGAAAACTTGTCCCACTGACAACTTTTCTATAGAAAACTTGTCCCACTGACAACTTTTCTATAGAAAACTTGTCCCACTGACAACTTTTCTATAGAAAACTTGTCCCACTGACAACTTTTCTATAGAAAACTTGTCCCACTGACAACTTTTCTATAGAAAACTTGTCCCACTGACAACTTTTCTATAGAAAACTTGTCCCACTGACAACTTTTCTATAGAAAACTTGTCCCACTGACAACTTTTCTATAGAAAACTTGTCCCACTGACAACTTTTCTATAGAAAACTTGTCCCACTGACAACTTTTCTATAGAAAACTTGTCCCACTGACAACTTTTCTATAGAAAACTTGTCCCACTGACAACTTTTCTATAGAAAACTTGTCCCACTGACAACTTTTCTATAGAAAACTTGTCCCACTGACAACTTTTCTATAGAAAACTTGTCCCACTGACAACTTTTCTATAGAAAACTTGTCCCACTGACAACTTTTCTATAGAAAACTTGTCCCACTGACAACTTTTCTATAGAAAACTTGTCCCACTGACAACTTTTCTATAGAAAACTTGTCCCACTGACAACTTTTCTATAGAAAACTTGTCCCACTGACAACTTTTCTATAGAAAACTTGTCCCACTGACAACTTTTCTATAGAAAACTTGTCCCACTGACAACTTTTCTATAGAAAACTTGTCCCACTGACAACTTTTCTATAGAAAACTTGTCCCACTGACAACTTTTCTGTAGAAAACTTGTCCCACTGACAACTTTTCTATAGAAAACTTGTCCCACTGACAACTTTTCTATAGAAAACTTGTCCCACTGACAACTTTTCTATAGAAAACTTGTCCCACTGACAACTTTTCTATAGAAAACTTGTCCCACTGACAACTTTTCTATAGAAAACTTGTCCCACTGACAACTTTTCTATAGAAAACTTGTCCCACTGACAACTTTTCTATAGAAAACTTGTCCCACTGACAACTTTTCTATAGAAAACTTGTCCCACTGACAACTTTTCTATAGAAAACTTGTCCCACTGACAACTTTTCTATAGAAAACTTGTCCCACTGACAACTTTTCTATAGAAAACTTGTCCCACTGACAACTTTTCTGTAGAAAACTTGTCCCACTGACAACTTTTCTATAGAAAACTTGTCCCACTGACAACTTTTCTATAGAAAACTTGTCCCACTGACAACTTTTCTATAGAAAACTTGTCCCACTGACAACTTTTCTATAGAAAACTTGTCCCACTGACAACTTTTCTATAGAAAACTTGTCCCACTGACAACTTTTCTATAGAAAACTTGTCCCACTGACAACTTTTCTATAGAAAACTTGTCCCACTGACAACTTTTCTATAGAAAACTTGTCCCACTGACAACTTTTCTATAGAAAACTTGTCCCACTGACAACTTTTCTATAGAAAACTTGTCCCACTGACAACTTTTCTATAGAAAACTTGTCCCACTGACAACTTTTCTATAGAAAACTTGTCCCACTGACAACTTTTCTATAGAAAACTTGTCCCACTGACAACTTTTCTATAGAAAACTTGTCCCACTGACAACTTTTCTATAGAAAACTTGTCTCACTGACAACTTTTCTATAGAAAACTTCTCCCACTGACAACTTTTCTATAGAAAACTTGTCCCACTGCCAACTTTTCTATAGAAAACTTGTCCCACTGCCAACTTTTCTACAGAAAACTTGTCCCACTGCCAACTTTTCTACAGAAAACTTGTCCCACTGACAACTTTTCTATAGAAAACTTGTCCCACTGCCAACTTTTCTATAGAAAACTTGTCCCACTGCCAACTTTTCTATAGAAAACTTGTCCCACTGCCAACTTTTCTATAGAAAACTTGTCCCACTGCCAACTTTTCTATAGAAAACTTGTCCCACTGCCAACTTTTCTATAGAAAACTTGTCCCACTGCCAACTTTTCTATAGAAAACTTGTCCCACTGCCAACTTTTCTATAGAAAACTTGTTCCACTGACAACTTTTCTATAGAAAACTTGTCCCATTGACAACTTTTCTATAGAAAACTTGTCCCATTGACAACTTTTCTATAGAAAACTTGTCCCATTGACAACTTTTCTATAGAAAACTTGTCCCATTGACAACTTTTCTATAGAAAACTTGTCCCACTGACAACTTTTCTATAGAAAACTTGTCCCACTGACAACTTTTCTATAGAAAACTTGTCCCACTGACAACTTTTCTATAGAAAACTTGTCCCACTGACAACTTTTCTATAGAAAACTTTCCCAAAAAATAAAAATATATCCAAAGCTTGGCATACTTCATCTTACTGCCCCCAGCTGAATCGGCCCAGCCCCCAGATATCCTCCTTAATGCTGGTGGACGTTTAGAGTCTGAAGATGAATTTAGCATATTCGAAATATCTCCACTGCCACCAGTCAAACTACTACTGCCACCGGTAAGTGAAGATGATACATTATTACTTGTAGAGGCGTTATGTTGTCTCTGATCCTGTGGCGTCGACTGCAAATCCAGTGCAATATCAATAGACAGTTCTGGGTTATTAGAGCTTGATGCTTGTTCACTGGAATTGGATGTTACACTTGCAGAACCTTTGAGTACATCCCGACTTTTGGAACGACGACCTTTACGGGCAGTAGTCTGTAATTAAGAAAGTTTAAGGAATTATAATTAAATTATTAAACTATTATTTATTTACTTTTCTTATAGACATTTTTAATTCTTCAGCCCAATCCATTTTTATGTTATTCTTTTATTTGTGTCCAATTTGTGAAAAGAAAATTTCTTTAAGAATTTGTTTACACAATTTTTTTTCGTATCAAACAAACCGGTTTCCATGGCAACAAGTTCTTGTGATGTTCAAGTTGTGGTTTAAAAAAAAGCGTTTGTTTGCTTCAAACCAGACTTAAATAAATACCTACTTCTATTTAGCCTTAATATACATATGTCTGTAATTTAATAAAAATTTTTACAGACATTTTTTCATCGTGGGATCATTACTATTAAATTAACCTGAAATCGGACTATTTTAGAGGTATTGAGATTTTGGACTATGGTCTTAGGTAATACTCCTCTTCTGTGGAACCTTGCTATAAATAAATTGCTCAAAGAACTGAATCTATGAGATTCAACACCGTCGCATATGCAGTGCCCGATGAAGTGTTTCAAATGAAGTTCAAGCCGATAAAAACGGAACTCTAGGAAATACTAAATATCGAGATTTACTATTTCAAGTTTGGATGGTGTAAAAATTGAGATCACTGACCATACATAATATATTGGGGTCATTCTTGGGTCTTTAAGCCAAAAAATCTCTATCTAGTGTCTTAACAACATCAGTTTTCACTCTCGAATGCCAGCCATCTCTTAATGAGATGGCGAGATATTTCAATTTTAAACTCCTCTATGAACCCAGTCATGACAACGTACCTGAAATAATCTTGCTAAATCTGGTTCTCTGCTTAGTTAGGAAGATGTTGACCAATTTATGAGTTTCCTGCTATCGGTCTACAAATCACTAAAAAGGCTATCTCTGTTCAGGTTAGCCATAGAAACCACTTGATCAGTTTCAGAGCTTACGTGGTCCTCTCAAGATAATTAACGTTCAAAATGTTTGAAAAACTGATTTTTATAGTAACGACTACTGTTGTAGTTGTCATAACATCGGGGAGAAAGAGACAGTTACTTAACTGCATATGAGCGCATCATTTCTGCGAGTTTTATCTGATCTATCGAACATTCTTTTGCTATCCCTGACTCCCGCGGAGCATAGGGCCACAATTGGTTTCATTCATCAGGATGTTTTTGCATAGATTGGGCAACTCCACAATCCTTGTGCCAGCTTCCGTACCAGGGGGATTTCTCGCATGATTACATTCTGTAATGTTGTTTCTTTCCATATCGTAAGTGCTAAGTCGATGGATGATGAGTTCAAAGACAAAAGCCAAGGTTTTAAAGCGTGACGCTCGATCCTAGACAAACGCCCGCTTGCAGCCGCAACTAACATGTTGAACAGACGCTACAGTTTCGTACTTTACCAAGTAGAACTATATAGACCAAATACGCCGAAATGGCTCCAAGGTAACGCCCTGTCATGTTAGCCCTGACCTAGAATCCCAGTCGGATTGTTTACCGCATCTTCAACTAGGTTGCTCAGATTTCCAGGGTGTACCACGAGTGGGTGTGAGTAGGAATTGAATACAGTTATTACCTGTTAACAGGAAATCCAGGCTACAACCCATTTGCATTCCATTTATAGAAAATATCGAACTATTATTGTAGCTACTGATTGGCTCCAATAAGCCTTCTACCACTGGTAGTCTAGAAATCTTTCTTTTTATATATACAGCTATATATATATATACTACAGAAAAAGACAAGTGCAGAGAATATGTTTTATGGACTCCACCTCTTCGACACCAAATCCGATTTCGTGTGATATATAGCTTTAGCTCTTTAGAGTAGGCACTGAAGGTTATTGAGTCGAGAGCCATCCGTAAAAGTGTAAAAGTCGTTTTTTACCACTAGTTCCTTCCGCATTGAACATATAGATCATATTGAACTATTATTGTAGCTACTGGTTGGCTCTAATAAGCCTTCTACCATAAGTAGTCCAGAAATCTTCCTTTTTATACCCTTCACCACCATAGGTGGAAAGGGTATTATAAGTTTTTGCTGATGTATGTAACGCATAGAAATATTTGTCTAAGACCCACCTTTTAATATACCAATAGCCTTAGAATCACTTTCTGAGTCGATTTAGCGATGTCAGTCCGTCCGTCCGTCTGGACGGCTGGCTGGACCCCCATGTAAACCATGTAATCAAAGTACAGGTCGCAATTCTAGAGATAATTTGATGAAACTTGGCACAGATCATTTTTTTGATAGTGGGACCATGGCTATTTAAATTCGTCAAAATCGGTCGATTATTTATGGTACCTCCCACAGCTCCCACTTCCCGGAATTAATATATTGGCCACAAATATCAATATTTTTAGTTTTGCGCAAAGATCTTGCTTTACAGGCTAACTCAAGAATTGAAGCTGATCGACCATTAAAAATGGTTTGCGTTTGTTGGCAACAGCCATAAAATTAGTTAAGTTATTGTACAATCTGGCAACGCCAGTAAATTTTGAATTCAACAGTTCTTGTGTATTCCTTTTTCTTAGTTTTAGTTCTTATTTTACCGTGATTGAATAAACACATCTTTTGTTAAATTAAATACAAATTGTTTATTTAATTATTTATTTATGATCTAAGCAAGATCATAACAGTGGCGACGAGATTTTTTTTTCAAGAACACACGCAAACAACTCATAATGAATACTTTGGAAAGCGTTATAGCCAAGCTTCTGGTGCAACAAACCGAAGCTGCTGAACGCCAACAAAATCTTATAGAGACACTTGCCGGGGTTGTGCAAGCATCAAATACTGCAAACACATCACAGCAGAACACCTACTCCGGCCAGGAAAATCTTATGGACGTGCTATCCAAGAGCATCAATGAATTTCATCATAATCCAGAATCAGACATGTATTTTTCCAACTGGTACAGCCGCTACGAAGCTCTTTTCGTTGAAGACGCCAAATCACTTGATGACGCTTCCAAGGTGCGCCTCATTTTGCGAAAGCTAAGTCAACAAGTGTACGACAGATACGCAGACTGTTTACTACCTAAGAAGCCGCAAGAATTAAAATTTGATGAAACCATTGCCAAACTTTCAGCACTATTTGACAGACAAGAATCTCTTTTTAACATTCGATATAATTGTCTCAAAACTGTGAAGGAGGAACATGAGGATTTTGTAACGTATGCTGGCCGAGTAAATAAACAGTGCGAACGTTTTCGCAGTAGCCAAATGAACCCTCAACAATTTAAGTGTTTGATTTTTATCATCGGTCTTCAATCTCCTATGTACATGGAATTACGAAGCAAATTAATATCCATGTTAGACAACGATGCTGACATTTCAATGGACAAATTAACAACAGAGGTGCAACGAATAATGGTACTCAAAAACGATGCAAGCCTTGTGGAAGAACAAACACCTCAGGTAAACGCTGTTTCATATAAAAATAACTACAAGTTCAAAAATCATCAAACAAGTAACAAACGAAATGACGTTCCTACAGATGATGATGGCCCAACACGTCCCTGCTGGCAGTGTGGATCAATGCACTTTGTCAAAGATTGCTCCTATACACAACACAAATGCAAGGAATGTGGTAAGTACGGTCATAAAGAGGGTTTTTGTGGATGTTTTCGAAAACGAAACTCAACGGAAAACAGCAAGAAAAATCATGCACCACAAAACCATTCAAAGCAAAACAAATACAAAGAAGACGATGTACGTACAAATGTTGTTGCCGCAACACCATTACAACCACAATTCGTTAATGCAATTCACAATCACACGTCACGTAGAAAATTCGTAACAATCACAATAGCAGACAAGCAAATAAAACTCCAATTGGACACAGCTGCCGATGTAACGATTATTTCACAATCCAATTGGATTAAAATTGGCAAGCCTAAATTGCAGCGTTGTATACAAAATGCCTCAGATGCTTCAAGTAACCAAATACCTTTATTAGGCGAATTTAGTACAGAAATACAGCATAATGATCAAATTCAAATTGGAAAAATCTATGTAACAGAATTGGAACACCTTAATGTATTTGGTACTGATCTGATTGACAAGTTTGATTATTGGAATACAAATTTAAATTTTATTTGCAACACAATTTCTGCTACTGGTCAAAAAGAGTTAATATTTAAAGAAATTCAAGAAAAGTTTCCGGAAGTGCTGTCAGATAAAACAGGACATTGCTCAAAATTTAATCTCACACTTCCCGTAAAGGAAAATTCAGTTCCAGTCTTTAGGCCAAAAAGACCAGTACCATATGCGACACTATATTTGGTGGAAGCCGAATTAGATAGATTGGAGTCTGAGGGTATCATTACACCTGTTACTCATTCTGAGTGGGCGGCACCAATAGTGGTTGTGCGTAAGCCAAATAACAAAATACGTATTTGCGGAGATTATTCGACAGGGTTAAATCAGTGTATGGAACCAAATTTTTATCCATTGCCGCATGCTGATGAAATTTTTGCTAAGATGGCAAACTGTAAGTATTTCAGTAAAATAGATCTTTCGGACGCATACCTCCAGTTTGAAATCGACGAGAGCTCTAGGAAGCTTCTTACTATTAACACGCATAAGGGTCTGTATTTGTTTAATCGTTTGCCACCAGGAATAACATCGGCACCTGGGGCATTTCAAAAAGCAATGGATACAATTTTATCCGGTATCAATGGAGTTTTTGCATACTTAGATGACGTTGTGGTTGCATCACCCACTGCTGAGGAAAACATCAATAAGGTAAAAGAGGTAATAAAACGTTTCCAAGAACATGGCCTCACAGTCCGTTGGGAGAAATGCGAAATTTTTAAAACATCAATAAAATATCTTGGTCATGTAGTAGATTCCAAAGGCATCCATCCGGATCCAATCAAGGTGGAGTCTATCAGGAAGATGCCGCGCCCAAACAATGTATCCGAACTGCGTTCATTTTTGGGTGCAGTAAATTACTATGGCAAATTCATTAATCGTATGCGAGATATTCGTTATCCCTTAGATAACCTGTTAAAAAACGAAGCTAAATGGGAATGGACGGAACAGTGCGAGTCATCTTTTCAAGAATTTAAGAAATTACTCCAATCAAACGTGCTTTTAACCCATTATGATTCCAAACTTCCAATTTTTGTTGCTGCAGATGCATCTATGGTCGGTATAGGAGCTCAAATATTTCATAAAATGACAGATGGTACTCACAAAGCAATTTATCACGTCTCTAGAGCATTAACACCAGCCGAACAGAAATATAGCCAGATAGAAAAAGAAGCATTGGCTCTGGTGTATGCTTGCACTAAATTTCATCGTATGATTTATGGACGCAAATTCACTTTATTGACGGACCATAAACCTTTACTATCAATCTTCGGTTCTAAGAAAGGCATACCGACACATACCGCGAATAGACTACAAAGGTGGGCACTCGTATTAATGGGTTATGATTTTAATATTCAATATGTAAATACAAACGACTTCGGAAACGTCGATGTACTCTCACGCTTAATTGGGTATCAATCACACGAAGAAGATATTGTAGTAGCAGCTATACAAACAGATGACGATTTGAATTTTATTATCGACGATAGCTTACAGCATGTTCCAGTAACTCATAGAATGGTACGTAGTGCAACAATGAACGATGTTACTTTGAAAGAAGTTGTTAAGTACATTCAAAGCGGATGGCCAACTTCACAGAAACACCTTTCGTCAAACATAGAGCCATTTTATAATCGAAGAGATTCATTAACAATTGTCGATAACTGCATAATGTCTGGAGAACGAGTCGTAATCCCTACCGTTTTTCAAAAAAGGATTATAAAACAGCTCCATAAAGGCCACCAAGGCATCGAACGCATGAAAAGCCTCGCCAGATCTTACGTTTACTGGCCTAAAATTGACGCAGACATCTCTAGTTATGTCAAACATTGCCGAAATTGTGCATTGGCAGCAAAATCACCAACAAAGTCCGTACTCTGCTCATGGCCAACGCCTAACGACGTTCTTGATCGAGTTCACATCGATATAGCTGGACCTGTTCGCGGAAAATATTATTTTATTATAGTAGATTCCTATTCTAAATGGCCGGAGGTAGCGCAAATTACTACAATTTCATCAAGTGAAATTATCAATCATGTTCACGAATTCATAAGTCGTTATGGTCAACCGAAAGTCATAGTGTCCGACAACGGAACACAATTCACCAGCTCTGCATTTAAAAATTTTTGTGAAGAAAGGGGTATACAACATATATGCACACCACCGTATCACCCTCAATCCAATGGCCAAGCGGAGCGCTTTGTGGACACTATAAAAAGAGCTCTTGAGAAGTCATATTCCGAAGTTTCTTCTGATGACAAGTTTAACCTACTCAACTTTTTAGCACAATACCGAGCAACCCCACATTCAAGTACTCCAAACGAAAGAAGCCCGTCCGAGTGTTTCATCGGTAGACGTCTCCAAACACCACTAGATTTATTAAGGCCAACTCAAGCACTAAGTACTGAGAGAAATACTGACATGGAAATCGCTTACAATAGAAAGCACGGAGCAAAGGTTAGAAGTTTCAAACCCAAAGACAAAGTTTACGCTCAAATCTATAACCGGAATAAGATGTCATGGGTTCCAGGTGAAGTTATTGAACGAGTTGGAGACGTAGTGTACAATATTCTGGTGTCAACAAGCAGACGTAATACTCTAATCAGATCTCACATAAATCAACTGAAAGCCCGTTCATCCGATCAATCGTTAACTCTTTCTTCAGTTGATCCAATCGATTATTCAGATCCAATTCAAAATGCAACTGCAGATCAAACAGAAGCTGATGAATTTGATATACCATCTGCATTCTCTAGTGATGATGACGAAGAATTCATCCAGACAACCGATGCTGCTAATGCTGCACCGCCAAGGCGGTCCAATAGAACCCGTCGTCCTCCTAGACGTTATTCTCCACATTAAAAAGGGGAGATGTTGGCAACAGCCATAAAATTAGTTAAGTTATTGTACAATCTGGCAACGCCAGTAAATTTTGAATTCAACAGTTCTTGTGTATTCCTTTTTCTTAGTTTTAGTTCTTATTTTACCGTGATTGAATAAACACATCTTTTGTTAAATTAAATACAAATTGTTTATTTAATTATTTATTTATGATCTAAGCAAGATCATAACAGCGTTTTATTAAAAAAAAGTTGTCAAGTCGTTATTGGAATAAGCTATAACTCTTTACGAAGGTATTGAGGTTTTACGTTTAACGTTTTACATCACAAATAAAATACTAGTTTTAGAAGAACAAGTTAAATCTGAGTTTCCCCAACAAATTAAAATATTTACTTTTTACGAATAATGCGTTGTAATAAGTAGAGTTATCACACAGTGTGCAAAAAATCAGATTTACAATCGGTCCATATTTAACAACAGTGCTTTGAGCTTTTTAAAGCGTGCATGGGGTGTATTTTTTAATTGTATTGTAATTGTTTAATTTTACTGTAAATATCGTTTACTTTGAAAAACTCAAACGCTCGAAGGTCATCACAGTTTGTGACAACCCTGTCAGTCATTTACATTTGCAACTGTCATATCTAGTCTATTGTGAATGATTCGTTTCTTCTTCCTTTATATTTTTGTTATCAGTAAATGCTCTCCCGAAAAGTATACTTCAATTTTGTGCTAAATTTCGTGTCTGTTTCCGTAAAAAGAAAAATATCAACATTTCAGTTCATTCGTAACGGTTCAAATTGGAATTTTTCAATAAAATTAATTTAATTAAACAAAATGCTAACGGATTTAGATGATGATTTCTTCTTTGAAGAAGATAAAATGTAAGTTTTCTCTAAAAAAAAAAATAATGATACACTTGAAACGTATCACAATATAACATTTTCAACATATGTTGAATGTGTTTGACTTGTTAGTGGTGGTTGATTGTATTGGTTCGAATTGAATGGTTGTGATTTTTGCATGAGTATGAGAGTATGAGTGTTTCTGGTGTGTCTTTTACAAACTTTTTAATGTTGTGTTTTTTTATGTTGGTTACAAATCAATAATTTTTATTCTTATTCGTTTGCAAAACACACACAAAATATTTTTATACATCTTTTTATTCTTTTTGGTAATTTATTTATAAAAAAATTAACGAAATTCGTAAATTTATATGTAACTAAAACAAAATAAACAAGTTCAAAATCTGCAATGGAAGACAATACTACTACTGCACCTTTATTACCCATTGAGGCCTTATCGTAAGTACTACTGAATTTCAAAATTGTAAGAATTACAAAATCATGAGATTAGAGTGTCTGTCATTGGATAAAATATCAGCCTTTAACCTTCATTGTGTTTTTACTTCAAAGCTTCGACATAACTCCGATATGTGCGGATCCGTTTGAACCTAAAATGGGAGAATTATTATTTGAGTCATCAACACAAGTTGAAGTTGCTTCTTCTATCACTGAAACTACAAATGCTAACACTACAGAAGAATCGTCTTTAACTTTTGACACTGATGATTCTGCTGCCAATCCATCCGTTTGCCAGCTGGTTGATGACAACTTGATAACAAGTGATGTTACTGCCACTGTCGTTTGCACCGCATCGCCTTTCGAGGCTGATCGATTTGGTGAACTTGCTAGACAAAAATTCGAATTAGAAAGATTGTAAGTGATAGTAGAGAAAATACCAGCACGATTATGTATTTTCTTATTAGTATCGCTAAACATATATTTTTATATCAATAATTTTACGAATTTTCTTAAACCAATTACAAATATTTATATAGATAATCCCTTTAGTAACAGCAAGCAAACTAGATTTACCGAAGTAACAAATTTAAAAAAAAATGAAGTTTACTTTTAGGACATTGACAACTTACACTAGTCGATAATATTCAACCTTTTGCGTTACATTTTTATCACCACTTTATCGTTACCTTGCGCAGTATGGTGGGAAGCAGTTAGCAAGGGTTCTTTTCTGGCTTCTCTCAACAAGGTACAACGTTGTGCTAGTATTGGTATAACCGGTGCCCTTTAAAGCACACCCCAAGCAGCCCTAGATATAATGTTGTCATTGTACCCTCTTGATATCTTCATAAAGGGAATGGCAATGAGAAGTCTAGTAAGGCTGTACGAGTCGGGTATACTTAGATATAGGCATGTGGGACACTCCAGTATTATGAGCTTAACAGGCTCCTTGGGCTTGGAGTCAGGTCTACCACGATCTGACTATTTAGTCAAGGAGCTACTGTTTAGCTCAGCACCAGAAATCGTAATCCCTGATAGATCCGACTGGAAGGGGCAAACAGCACTTTTTCAAGGCAGAGATTTTTGCCATTTGTGAGGTGACAATATACGTCGATAGCCAGGCCGCGCTCAAAGCGCTGCGCGGATATAGTATTACCTCCAAACTAGTCAAAAAATGTAGGATAGCTGTTCTTGACCATCTCTCAGGTATAGGATTCGATTATGCTGGGTTCCAGGTCATTGCGACATCGTTGGCAACGAAGGACCAGGCTCGAGTCAGGACTTAAGTCAAAGAGTGACACATATGGCTCCACCTATCTGTCAGTTTTATCTGGGCATTATGTCTTGGATTAGCAAGGAAACCACACGGACATGGGGAAACATGGTTACGTGTAGGACATCTAGAGCTCTATTGCCTAAACCGGACAATAATGGAACAAAAATTTTATTAGTTCTGAATAGGTCAAGCTTAAGAAGATGTATAGGGTTCCTTACGGGACACTATGCCTTAAATTCGAGGTTACATAGGTGAGATAGTAACATTTCAGACCTCTGCAGACTATGTCTAGATGAGGATTCGTCCGAGTCGGTAGAACACATTCTCTGTCACTGCCCAAGGCTGCAAAACCAAAGACTCAAACATTTAGGCAGCAGATTCTTCTTCTCCCTCTACACCTTTCTATTATCTTTTCTCTTCCTCTATCTTCAATCTTTTTCTTTCTCCTCTTCTAGTAAAGGATCACAATGGACCCCTGGGGTCTCCGAGTGAAGGTGTCGCTTGACACCTCCTTTATTACCTAACCTAACTAATTAATTCCGGGGTACTGCAAGGCTCCGTTCTTTCTCCTACTCATTTTCTTATATTTCTTAATGACTTTCTATGTCAAACTTCCAATCCTATCTACTCTTTTGCAGATGATAGCAACATTTGACACTCATATTCATTCAACTATAGGCCAAGCATGTTGGAGATTAATGCCATGAGTCAAAACATGAATGTTTGCTAAATTCCAACCTAACTAAAATCACTAATTGGGGTCTTGCGAATAGGGTGGATTTTAATGTTGTGTGCTAACACATAAACGGGAGATGGATAATGTTACTTTATCTGTAATTATGGGTGGTACAAATATTGAGGACTCAGAAGCTCTTGAAGTTCTGGCATGAAGATTCAATGCGACGTCCGTTGGACTGAACACATTTTTCAAGTGTCGAAAGAAGCATTCAAGTGTCTCGGGTTTCTTAAGCATTGTAAGACATCCTTCCTTCAACTGAGCTCCTTACTATTTATAACACCTATAACCGACCGAAAATGAAGTACAACTCTCATGCTGCTTGACCGTGTACAGAAGAGGGCGAAGGTGCATATCGCAGACAGTAGGGTAGCCAACTCTATTGACCCACACGAGCATCGCCGCAATGTTGGCTGTGTTTCACTGTTCAAATGAAATTAGATCTAGTTCCTGAAACTCGTAGATTCCTCCGTAGAATACGAAACACAACAAGAGTTCATTCCTTTGTAGTCGATTGGCCAGAGGATCGCAAAACACACTATAGAGAAGTTCGAGTGTGGAATAAACTTCCTGCAAAAGTCTTTCCTACTATTTACGATATCAAAAGGTTCAAATCAAATGTTCACAAACACTACTCCCTCTATCCTGTTACCCATCACCCTATTTCCTAGTTCATAATGTAGGGGTCATTCCGTGAGTGTTGGTCCAAAAATAAAAAATAAAATTGATAAAAAATTTAAATTTTTTAAAAATACATAAAATAACGAAGAGGACAAAACCCTATCATTTTTATACCATGATCTTAAAACTGTGAATATTACAAATATAATTAGATGCAGCTTTAGAAAATCCATAAATAATACACATAATTTCCCGACAACATTCTAATTGGAACAAGGGGAACTTCTCTCAGACAATGAGCTGCATCCGATTCTATTTTAGACTCATTGAAAGGGACCTACGTTTTAACGCCGGCTCCAAACGGTAAATCTATTACATAGAGAAGTTTTACATAGCCTATTACTCAATGAACTATTACAAGCCTATTACAAGTGAACCGCCGTGGTATAGCAGGTTAGTCATCCGCCTAGCATACCAGAGGCCCAAGTTCGATCCCTAGCCAGACTCACTTGAAAAAATTAATTTTCAAAAAAAAGCGGCGGTTCACCTCGTAACTCAGCTAGCCACTTGAGTATTAGGCTATGTAAAACTTCTCTAACTAATGCATTTGCCGTTCGGAGCCGGCGTTAAAACGTAGGTCCCTTCAATGAGTCTAAAAATAGAATCGGATGCAGCTCATTGTCTGAGAGAAGTACCCCTTGTTCCAATTGGAATGTTGTCGGGGAATTATATATATATATATATTACTCAATAAGCAGTGGCTAGCTGAGTTATGAGATGAAGCGCCGCTTTTTTTTCAAGTGAGTCTGGCCGGGGATCGAACTTGGGACCTCTGGTATGCTAGGCGGATGACTAACCTGCTATACCACGGCGGTTCACATCCATAAATAAATAGTGATTTTATTTACAGTAAAGTGAATGGAGTGAAAATACCAACATTTTTATTTAACCCATTTCCGTCATTGGGTCTTATATTTTTGCTAAGGTCAAATGTGGACCGATTTCCTCCAAATTTAGCAATTTGATTACATTTTATTCAAAACTGTTATGTGCGTTTTTGTGAATTTCGACACATTTAAGTGACTTTTGTCAAGAGAATATGCCATCTCAAGAAGTAGGCGATCTCGCGAATTTTGCTACTGACTATTCATCAAGCCAGGTTTAGCTGGCAGCCCCAGGGAAGCAATAGACCAATCACCTATTGTCTTTAAAAATTAAAAGATTACTTAAACCAATGCAAGTGTAAATATAAATACCAACCCAAACCTCCCGATTTTGGAACCTGAGTAGTATGCAAGAGTCAAAAAACTTGATTGAATTGAGAAAGTTTTCATCAATTATAATATACTTCTAATTATTAGGACTAAGTGAAGTACACTGAGCATCATACATAAAACGGTTTAACCCTTGTATAAGCTGGTAAAGCATCAGAACAACCTAGAGCAAGTGATGTTGGATTTCTTTTATCTAAAGTGGCAAAAATTATCTTATTGAATGGCAACCATAGACTTCTATCTGTACCCTCTCCTAATTGGCGATATAAAAATACTAATAGGTGACTTTAACTCGGGTCGCATGAGTGACAATAGTGAAAGACTGTTAGAGCTTTGTCGAACTATATTTTCTCACAAAAAAATCCACAAATGTACATGGGAGTTTCCGGATCACATAACCGAAAACCAGAATACTAGATGTGAGGAACAAGAGGGATGCAGATTTTGGTAGCGATCATCATTTAATTGTAGCCGAGTTTTGGCTGAAAGCTGTAGCACTTAAACCAAGTCTCAGCAGAATAAGGATTGATGTACATTAACTAAAATCACCTGAAGCTGCTATGAGGTTCTCTAACACATTGATGAATAGAACAGATCATCCCGATATCTCCGAATACAGATACCTTCTGGAATGATATAAAAACAGCCTTTATTGAAACTGCTGCTAGTGAAATAGTTTATAAAAGAAAGTCCAATAAGCCTTGGATTTCAAATAAAACATGGCAGATAATTGAAGATAGAAGACTAGTCAAAGATAAGTTAAATGATGCCAAAACCCTGCAGATCAAACAAGAAAGACAGCGCGAATATTAAAATCTAAATCGTGAAGTCAAACGAAGTGCAAGGGAGGATAAACGGAGATGGGCTAACAAGTTAGACAAAGATGGCCAAAAAGCCAGCGAAACGGGTCTATCCAGGGATCTATATCGAATTACGAAGGAAATAGCTAGTCATAACCACCATAGCTCAAAGTTGCTAGTGAATGAGCAGGGTGATCTGATATACTTACTAAAAAAAATTCTTCTTCTTCTGTTATCCTTGACTCCCAGTGGAGCATAGGGCCTCAACCATCCTTTTATATCGAACTCTATTGCGAGATGTTAGGCATACATTATTCCATGAATAGTTTGCTGATTGTAACTCCGCATCAATTGTCCTTCTCCACGTTCTAGCAGGTGCTCCAACACGACGGCCTCTTCCTTGTGGATTCCAACGAAGCGCTTGTCGAGCAATGTTGTTATTTGGCCTTCGAAGTGTGTGGCCTATCCACCGCCATTTCCGTTGACATACCTCTATAGAAGAAGGGATTTGGTTTGTAGCGTTTAGTAGATCTTCATTTCTTATGCGATTTGGCCACCATATATTATGGATTTGCCGCAAGCATTTATTTGCAAAGGTTTGTAGGCGCTTATCGATGGCATTTGTGCGTTTCCAAGTTTCGCAGCCGTAATACAAGATGGACTTGACATTCGAGTTATATATTCGTAACTTAGTTGTTGTTGATATTTGCCGAGATTTCCAAATATCTCGGAGAATGCCGAATGCAAATATTGTCCTCCACGCAGACTTTTTATTCTGTTGGATAGGTCACGGTATGTTGTACCGAGCACTTCAGCATCTCCATTTTCATTTAAAATTGTATTTTTTAGAATTGTACGTTGTAGTTTGGGTAAGCCAAGTTTTCCTTTTATGATCTTTAATTCCTAATGTTTGTTGACCAACTTCTTTGTACGTCTGAATTTCTTTATTACTGGCGACGTTGTTGCTAATAGCACCTGGAAGTAATAACGGCATTTTGATATCTTTTCAATTCAAATTTTCCTACATCAATTTTCCGATCGGCTTTTGCCTTTTTAGACCTTAGAGCCACTAAATGGTGGTCGCTATTTATATCTGCTCCGCGCCTCGAGCGTACAAAAGGTAAAGATGATCCCCACTTATAATTGATCACATTATGATCAATTTTTATACTTTGTTACGCCGTTTGGCGATATCCAAGTAATTTTATGGTCAAATAGTGCCACCTACAACAAGTTTCCTTTCTTACTCCGACACCGTGCTTACCAATGTAAGGCTCCAAACCGGTATTGTTTGAACCTACCTTGGCGAATTATCAAGATTCCAGAAGGTCTGGAAGACCCGCGAACACATGGAGGCGCCAAACTGAGAGCGAGATGAGGGAGTTTCAAATGAAAGTGATCACTACCGATAAACTTGCATGTGAAACATTTGTTGAGGCCCTATGTTCCACCAGGAAAGACTTCTTAATTCCATATAATATTTTGTTCCCAAAATCTCAATTTCGGTATTGGAGAGACAACATGAAAATGCTGATTTTGCCGATAAAATCATCTTCAGTGACGAGGCCCATTTCCATCTTGATGGCTTCGCCAATAGGCAGAATTGTTGCATTTGGGGTGAGGAAAATCCTCGAGTGATTCACGAGAAGCAAATGCATCCTCAACGTGTTACTGTGGGGTCTGGTTTTTGGGCTGGAGGCATCATTGGGCCTTTTTTTATGAAAATGAGGCAGGTCAAGCGCAAACAGTCAATGGTGCTCGGTATCGTGAAATAATTACCAGTTTTTCTAGCCTATAATTGAAGAAATGAATGTGGAGGGCATGTGGTTTTAACCAGACGTCATACAGCCAGAGAAACAATTCAATTGCTACATCAGTCATTTCTTGGTCGTGTTATTTCGCATTTTGGAGACCACAATTGGCCGCCTAGATCGTGCGATTTAATACCTTTAGATTTTTTTCTTCGGGGTTTTTTAAAGTCGATGGTTTACGCGAATAAGCCGACGACGACTCAAGCCTAAAAAGAGAAATTGGGCGCTGGATTAATGAAATACCGCAGCATTTATGCAAAAAGGTCATTGAAAATTTCATTAAAAGATCGCGTGTGTGACAGCAAAGCCGCGGCGGCCATCTGCACGATATCTTGTTCCATACATAACCTCATTCTGTCTACTTTACGATATAATAAAGTTTCACGATTTTTTTTTTAATATCTGTGTTTTTTTAATTTAAAAATTGCGTTCTATTTGGGACACTCTTTATTATATGGAATAGTCATAGTTTTACCATTTTATCATTCATATAAGGGGTGCGCCTTATTATAGACGTTTTTAACTAAAGTCCTGACTTAACTCTCCCACTACTCAACCTAACCAAAGAATAATTAAAATATGTCTAATACCATAACTGGAGCTATACTAATGGATGAGAATAATATGCATTTGATATATAATAAGTAGATTTTTATAGTATTTAGAATATATGTAAATTAAAATGCTAAAGATAATCTTATTTTTCTAAAAATATATATACAAATCCACATGCTTTTTAACGCACTCCAAATCCAGCTTTCAATGTTTATTTGTAGACTCCGTATCCAAGTTAATTAAATCAAACTTTTCTAAAATTAAAATATTAACCTTCAATTTTTATATTCCCAGGGGCATGACCGTTAGTACCAAATCGGTGGTTGTAGTCAAAGATGACACTAATCTAATTGGCATAAGCATAGGCGGTGGAGCACCCTTATGTCCCTGTCTATATATAGTACAGGTAAGGTTAAGTGTGAACTTTGTAAAAGATTATAAGCTCTATACTCAACTATTCTCACTTCTTTCAGGTATTTGATGGTACACCCGCTGCCCGAGAAGGCTCTTTAGAGAGCGGTGACGAGTTGCTGGCCATTAACAATATAAGTGTTAAGGGCAAAACCAAAGTACAAGTGGCCAAAATGATACAAACCGCCACACAACAAGTGGTCATACACTACAATAAACTACATGCTGATCCAGATAGAGGAAAATCTTTAGATATAATATTGAAAAAACTTAAACATCGTATCGTGGATAATATGTCTAGTAATACAGCCGATACTTTGGGTTTGTCACGGGCAATTTTATGCAACGACTCCTTGGTAAAGCGTCTGGAGGAATTAGAGGGCACAGAAATGATGTACAAAGGCATGGTGGATCATGCCCGACGCATGTTAAAGGCCTATTATGATCTTTTACAAACCTATCGGGCATTTGGTGATTGCTTTATGCGCATTAGCACAAGAGAGCCGCAGCTAAGAGCTTCAGAAGCTTTTCGTATGTTCGGTGAGCTGCATCGTAATTTGGAAAAAGATGGCTTGGCTGTTATAAAAAATATTAAACCGATTCTTGATGATTTGGGTACATACCTTCACAAGGCCATACCCGATACAAAACTAACTGTAAGACGTTATATGGATGCCAAATTTACCTATTTATCCTATTGTTTAAAAGTCAAAGAAATGGACGATGAGGAGCACAGTTTTGCCGCTATACAGGAGCCTTTATATCGCGTCGAAACCGGTAATTACGAATATCGTTTAATTTTGAGATGTCGTCAAGATGCCCGAGGAAAATTTGCCAAATTGAGAACAGATGTTTTGGAAAAAATGGAACTATTAGAATGCAAGCATGCCAATGATTTGTCCAAGCAACTAAGAAGTCTTCTTGATAGTTTGGCTCAACTGAATAAGACCATTACCGAGAGAATGGATACAATACCGAACTTATTTCCCATAGAAGTAGATTTTAAGGATACCGACTTTCAATATAAATCAAATGTTTTAGAACCCCAAAAATTGGATGAAAACGAGGAAGAGGAGGAACAAAAACAAGAATATCAAAAATCTAATATTAATACAAAAATTGATGGGCAAAGATCAGATGTAAGCTGTGGTATCGAAGCTGTTGAACAGCCTGCTCCTATTCTTAATGTACCCGCCAAAGTACAAGATATACTTTCGCTAAGCGACAATCCAACGGATAATCTAATGTTCGAGACAACAAATGAAAGTGAACAACTACTTAAAGATTTGGGATTATTGGGTATAGATTTGAATACTACCACGAGCTCTTCAACGCCCAGCATAAATAAATTAGCTTCTCCTAATGGTTTTTATGATTTCGATTTATTTCTCAATCAAAATTCTGGAATAGCAACAAATGTCGCTGCCGCCGCCGCCATCAATACAACGACACAATTTGAAAATACACAAATTCCAACATCAACTGTCCCATCACACTGTGGTCATGATTTAATGGCTGCTAATGCTCTGGAAACGGATTTGCTATTGCAGTAAACTACAATCTCCACTCTATTTGTAATTAATTCGTCCCAGTTAATACAAAAACAAATTAGCTAGTTTAATATTAACTAATACTTACTATTTACTGTATTTTGCATTCTACGTTTGATCATACCAGTAATCTATTGAGTACGAGTCCAATTCTACAAAACTTATCAAGTGGAGTTAGTTTCTTTTTTATTTACCCTTCACCACCATGTATGCTTTTTTTTCAAATTTGTATAAAATTTGGAACAGACAAATCGGTTCATTATTATGGGTACCAGACATAGCACTGTCCTTCCGGAATAGTGATTTTTTACCTTTATTTGAATATCTACCTTAAGTATTGCTTGTATTAGCCGAAATCAGCTTATCAAATTATCTTCAAATCGGCCCATACTGGGCTTTACCTTTAAATCAAGACCAACTCTGAAATAGCCCGAAAGAAATATAAATCTAAAGATAATTAAAAATGTTTGCTAAAACTTTGTCTAGATAAGTCTAATAAGTTAATATAAATTGATAGTTTTAATCTCTTAAAAATCGGTTCATATTAGGCCCTAGCTCCTATATCAGACCCGCTGACGGAAATACCATAATTATACCTAAATCTCTATAAATTGTTGTTTGTAAGGAAAGCTCAGACATGTTTGTGAGAGTCTAAAAAGCTTTTAAATTTATTGACCTGAGTTGTGAAGGGTATGAAATAGTCGGGCTTGACTGACTATAACACTTTCTTATCTGTTTATTTTTATTTAGATTATTCTTGCTTACAATATACAATGTTTTACTATATTTTGTTAGTTTATCATTAATAGTATATTTATAAAAATCGTATACCATGTACCACATATTTATATATGAAAAAGATATGAGTTAATAAATAATATATTATATATTTGAGATATCATTTCTGAGGCAATTGATGTATTTTCCCTCCTAAAAAAAGAATAATGCTTCACGTAAACACAAGCCATAGCACTCAGCAGCAGAATACTTGCAAACTTGGTACAATTGTACTTTTTGATGTACTTTACCTGTTTTGTACCGTTATACAACTACTACAACTCTAGTAGTAACTTCAAACGGATTTGAAAATTTCCAATAAAGGTGATTATAACTAATTAAGTAGAGGGTACGGAATTCATTACATTGCTCTAATACTATTCTTACTGTTATGATCAGATCAACCCAAATTGATTTTCGAGGAGTGCAGTCCACTCTACATATCCATTAAATATCTTCTGTCAACCATTCAGATTTTTATGATTTTAAGGCTGGTAAAAATTACTCCATTTTCAACAGGCAGAAATTTT
Source organism: Stomorhina lunata (assembly GCA_933228675.1). Lineage (NCBI taxonomy): Eukaryota > Metazoa > Arthropoda > Insecta > Diptera > Rhiniidae > Stomorhina > Stomorhina lunata. Next base: position 79,249,908 of record OW121741.1, on the reverse strand, counting down.
AGTTTTACAAATTGACTGTGATATTTTCTATTAAATTTTAATTATAGAATAAAATACACATAAATTTGTTTTAAAAAATGTTAAAAATTACCACAAAGAAACTATAGAGACATATTTATGCCAGTCAGTGTATGCTTTACTGATTTTCTTTACAAAAACACACATTTTCGTTTATCATCAGGTGCTCTACTGTAGTTTCTTAAAAATGCAACTCTGAAACAGTTGATTTTTTGCTTATTCGAGTACTCAATTACTCCATATATTTACAACTCTTAGCACAAATCACAACAATAATACAATTAAAAGAAAAAAAACGTAAAAAACAGGAAAACAATCTCTTGTTTGTTCTTAATGAAGGCTAAAAATAAGGGCAGTGTCTTAGATTCACTATAAAGAATAAAATACTATTGTTTTACATAGAACACAAAACATAAATGCATAAAAATTGCAAATAGTTTTATTGTGTAATTGCTAACAAATACATTAGTAAACAAATTAAAAGTGAGTCATTTATTTATTGTTTTTGTAAAGAGATTTCCCTAAAAGTTCTAATTTTATCTTATATTATCTAAATACTTAGGCCTCAGGTGATTGCAAGCAGCCAAACTCAAAACTAATGACAAGTGAAGCCCCACAAGTGGGGCAAGCAGCCTCTTCTGCTGCTGGCAGCAGCACGTCATCATCATCGATTGATTCTTCTACGCCTTTATCGCAACTTTATGCACAGACTGATTTTTATATTGGTGTCGGGTTAGCTATAAGCTCATGTTTCTTTATTGGTTCAAGTTTTATTATTAAGAAAAAGGCTTTGATAAGACTTAATCGTTATGGTGAAGTCAGAGCTGCTGCCGGAGGATTTGGTTATCTCAAGGAATGGATATGGTGGGCTGGATTATTAACAAGTGAGTATTTTTGTGTCAATGTTGAGTCATGATTGTGTCTAACTTCTTATGATGTTTATTTTATTGCCGTTTTAGTTGTTCTTTAGTTAAGTTTTACGTCAGTTCTAGTTAATTTCCATTTAAGTACTTGTTCAGTTTAACTTCAGTTTTAATTTAATTTGTATTTCAGTTCTAGTTGAGCTATAGTTGAGTTATAGTTCAGTTCTAATTTAGTTCTAGTTCAGTTCTAGTTCATTTCTAGTTCAGTTCTAGTTCAGTTCTAGTTCAGTTCTAGTTCAGTTCTAGTTCAGTTCTAGTTCAGTTCTAGTTCAGTTCTAGTTCAGTTCTAGTTCAGTTCTAGTTCAGTTCTAGTTCAGTGCTAGTTCAGTTCTAGTTCAGTGCTAGTTCAGTTCTAGTTCAGTTCTAGTTCAGTTCTAGTTCAGTTCTAGTTCAGTTCTAGTTCAGTTCTAGTTCAGTTCTAGTTCAGCTCTAGTTCAGTTCTAGTTCAGTTCTAGTTCAGTTCTAGTTCAGTTCTAGTTCAGTTCTAGTTCAGTTCTAGTTCAGTTCTAGTTCAGTTCTAGTTCAGTTCTAGTTCAGTTCTAGTTCAGTTCTAGTTCAGTTCAAGTTCAGTTCTAGTTCAGTTCTAGTTCAGTTCTAGTTCAGTTCTAGTTCAGTTCTAGTTCAGTTCTAGTTCAGTTCTAGTTCAGTTCTAGTTCAGTTCTAGTTCAGTTCTAGTTCAGTTCTAGTTCAGTTCTAGTTCAGTTCTAGTTCAGTTCTAGTTCAGTTCTAGTTCAGTTCTAGTTCAGTTCTAGTTCAGTTCTAGTTCAGTTCTAGTTCAGTTCTAGTTCAGTTCTAGTTCAGTTCTAGTTCAGTTCTAGTTCAGTTCTAGTTCAGTTCTAGTTCAGTTCTAGTTCAGTTCTAGTTCAGTTCTAGTTCAGTTCTAGTTCAGTTCTAGTTCAGTTCTAGTTCAGTTCTAGTTCAGTTCTAGTTCAGTTCTAGTTCAGTTCTAGTTCAGTTCTAGTTCAGTTCTAGTTCAGTTCTAGTTCAGTTCTAGTTCAGTTCTAGTTCAGTTCTAGTTCAGTTCTAGTTCAGTTCTAGTTCAGTTCTAGTTCAGTTCTAGTTCAGTTCTAGTTCAGTTCTAGTTCAGTTTTAGTTCAGTTCTAGTTCAGTTCTAGTTCAGTTCTAGTTCAGTTCTAGTGCAGTTCTAGTTCAGTTCTAGTTCAGTTCTAGCTCAGTTCTAATTCAGTTTTAGTCAAGTTATACATAGTTATATTCTAACTCTGATTTACTTTAAATTCTTTCTATTATAACCAATTACATTATCTTTCAATTTATGAGAATAATCAAATTAAATTATTTATTACAGTGGGCCTCGGTGAAGCTGCCAATTTCACAGCTTATGCATTTGCTCCCGCCTCACTTGTGACTCCGTTGGGTGCCTTAAGTGTTATCATCTCTGCGGTAATGGCTTCCCGATTTCTTAACGAAAAACTAAATTTACTTGGTAAATTGGGTTGTTTTTTGTGCATCATAGGTTCAACAATTATCGTCATACATTCACCTAAAGAAAAGGAAATTGAAGACCTACAAGTACTATTTGAAAAGTTGCAAGATCCCGGTTTTATATTATATGTCATCATTATAATTGGTTCCACTATATTTGTGGCTTGTTTTGTAGCACCCCGTCATGGTCATACAAATGTTGTCATATATATATTTCTATGCTCTGGCATTGGTTCGCTGACCGTTATGTCATGCAAGGCCTTAGGTTTAGCGATACGCGATACAATTGCTGGTAAAAATGATTTTGCCACCTGGATGCCTTGGTTTTTGATCTTAGTCACTGTAACATTTATCGCCATTCAAATGAACTATTTGAATCGGGCTTTGGATATATTCAATACTGGTATCGTTACACCTGTTTATTATGTCATGTTTACAACATTGGTTATAACGGCCTCGGCTATTCTGTTCAAGGAGTTCAGCCATATGAGCTTTGAGAATATATTGGGAGATATTTGTGGTTTTCTGGTGGTAATAAGTGCCGTATTTATGCTTAATGCCTTTAAGGATGTGGACATAACATTGAACGATGTGCGTGGCATAATGCGACCAAAAATTCAAAAAATCAATCAATACGATGAAGAAGTTTTGGTTACACATGATTCGAAAGGACGTCGCTATTCATATGGATCTGGAGATATATATCGTAAAGCATGACATAAGCTACATTATCAAGTTTAATATAGACTTACGTAACTTGATAATGTCCCCTCCCTTAGAAGACCTATTAATTGCTACCTTTTAAAAAGCCTTAAAAAGCACTATTTTTGTTTATTTTTTTTTTTGTTAAAATGTGTATACTAATGTGAATTCAAAATTTTAGTAGGGACATTTGTCCATATCCCCTCTAACATACATAACTGTTTATTTATAAGTTAGTTTAGGAAAAATGAAATTAAAAATATTAAATATGTTATCATATTTTTTAAAGAATGATTATAATAATCTTATTTTTGCTTTTTATTCAATAGTTGGGACCATAGACTTGGGACGAAATAAAGTATATCGGGCATATGTCAACATTTCCGTGGATTATGCTACAAGATAGCTTAATTTTGTCATTATGCTAGCATATTCTCATGATTTTTATATATTTTAGTATTTTTCGATATTGGGTCTAATATGGAATCTATATATCTGTAAATTATTTTTTGGTTCCGCCGTTTTGCAATAGATGGCTGTAGCGGCTAAGGCCCCTTGAATACACTCAAATACCTATCGTGTGGCCGCTAGTAGTGAAAGAATGTGCTGTGAGTGATTTCAACGCTTCGATGGCAGAGAGAAGGTTTTCGAAAATGCAGAATTGGAGGCATTACTCGATCAAGACTCGTGTCAAACGCAACAAGAATTGACAGGATCATTGGTAGTGACACAACAATCCATTTTTGAAAGTCATGGGTGTCATACGACTTGTAATAGATGGCTGTAGCGGCTAAGGCCCCTTGAATGCACTCAAATACCTATCGTGAGGCCGCTATTAGTGAAAGAATGTGCTGTGAGTGATTTCAACGCTTCGATGGCAGGGAGAAGGTTTTCAAAAATGCAGAATTAGAGGCATTACTCGATCAAGACTCGTGTCAAACGCAACAAGAATTGACAGGATCATTGGTAGTGACACAACAATCCATTTTTGAAAGTCATGGGTGTCATACGACTTGAGACCGAGACGTTAAACGTTGTTTGTTTGTTTGCAAGACAAAGACTGAAGGGTGTCTGCATCGCATTGTGATTGGTGACGAAAAATGGATTCATTACAATAATACCAAACTCAGAAAGTCATAGGGATTCCCGTTCATGCTTCCAAGGTCAAGCTTTAATGGACATTGTCCACCTAACTAGAAAACTATATTATTAACAATAAATCTAACATATCGTATACTGTTATATTTTAATTTTTTCGAAATTGAAAGATTTTTATTACATAAAATCGATTTATTTTTAGTTTGAAAATAACAATTTTTCAAACGTTTATTTTCAAATGAACCCTAACTTGAAAATAAATGTAAATCTCAGGTTTGACACTGTTCTTAATCGGGAAGTACATAACGATTTTTTAAAGACGAATTCGTTATGGTTGACGAAAATAGTCGTTCGTCCCAACTGTGTTTATAACCTAATTGGGATATTTTTCTCAAAACTAAGAGCTTTCTATAGAAAATAAAATAATCAATTTTTTCTCTAATAACGATCTAGAATTTTTTTGCATATGAAGATTTTGTTTGCATATGAAGATTCTGTTATAATATTTTTGTTATACGATTTGTAACAACAATCTTCAAGACTCTAGAGCATATCGTAATTGACATTTTAAATCGAGATATGGTTGTGTTTTATAACAGAAATGTTTGATGTTTACGTGTAGACTTGGTAATATTGCTGACGTGTGGATCGCTGATTGACAAGTTGTTTTGTTTTGGTGTAAAATTTTAAACGCCTAGCGTTTTGCGATAAATTTATAATTTTTTAAGCGGAAACTTAAATATTATTGTTAATTAATATACATAATATTTGCAACGGAAAGTCGTTTACGTAATGAGTAAAAAGGATTTTCATGTTACGTTAATACGAGCAGTTAAAAAGCACGAATGTCTTTACAATCCAAACTCCAACAAATATAAAAAAACTGACTATAAGAAACAATTGTGGAAAAAAATAGGTGAACATTTTGGATTAAGCGGTAAGGAATTAAGGAATTTTTATATAAATTTAGATAAAAAGAAAATAAACTAATTTGTAATAAGTTTTTGTCATAAGATGAGGCAACGAGAAAGAAATGGAAAAATTTAAGAGATAACTACAAAAGATTTATGGTAAGATTTGTTGAAACCAAGGGCCAATGTAGGGCTCATAGATATGCAGGCGAACTAAAATTCCTGGATCCTTTTATTGAGCAATCGCCGTAAGTATTGTGCTTATTACGAAAGTTACTTATACATTTTTTTTTTAATCCATTAGCAACGCAATACCGGAAGATGCTGAGGTAAGCACTGAGCTATCGAGCGATGATGACTATTTATGCCAGCCCCAAAATAAGAAACAAAAATATAGTATGAAGCGGCAACCAGATGATGATATCGAAAATTCTCTTAGTGAGTTGCTGGAAAATTCGGGCAACTCAGCTGCAGAAGACCTAAAGGAGGATATTAGTAAGATTGAGACAATTGAAACACAGTTTGTTAGCATAGGCGTTGAAAACGATGAATATGTAGAAGTGGAAGATAATATAGTCGAGGTACGTATATACCAAATATTAATTACAAATTAATTAAAAAAAGGCTCGCTAACCGACCGATATATAACTGCATATCTTATTGAATGCTATTTGCTACTGCCAATTTTAACACAGTGAAACGAATGTTCATTGAGTGGCGTAAAACGTTTTGTAGGACAAAGGTAATACTCTACGCCCAGCGTTGCAGTAATTAAAAATGAGACGTGATTAACCCGCAAAAAGTTTCCGTCACGGAATTGTAAAACTTTCCTCATAAGGAGGTTTCGAATAATATAAAAAAATATATATATATAAATGAATTATATAATTATAATTATATAATTATCCTCATATGTTTCTTTCCTTATTTTAGCACCCATCAAACGAAAAGGACTCTAATGAAATACTAATAGACTTGGTTAAAAAATATGATTGTCTTTACAACATACTATCTCCTCGATATAAACGTTTTAGACTTAAAGAACGTTTGTGGCATAGAATTGGAAAAAGACTTGGTGACATCAGTGGTGGGAAACATATCAAATAATGTCGTAGTGCTTTGGTTTAAAAATGTATATATTTTTTACAGCAATTGAAGCTAAAAAGAAGTGGAAAAATATAAGAGATAACTACAGAAAATATAAACAAAAATCACATAATGACGGTGGATTCAATAGGCCCTATAAATACGCCAACAGTCTAAAGTTTCTAGATGATTTTGCTTTTATAAGACCGTAAGTAACAATTTATTAGCCTTTGCAAATGATATAGCAAATTTAAAATTTTCTCTATTACTTCAATAGAAATTTGGCATTAGCTCTATCAATTTGCAAATGCTAGACTATTTAAAACGGATTTTTAACTGGACTATTTTATATTTTTGAATACATATTTTTTTATTTTGTTTTTTAGATTCAATCCAAGTCAATCATATGCTGACTCTGAGGTGTACACTGACTTGTCTAGCGATGAAGATGGTTTACAAATTGCTTCAAAACAACACCAATCTAAAGGTTCAGAAAAATCTCTTAAAGATTTGAGTGAATCTTTTGAGCCAACACTCTCAACAGAAAACGTAGAAGGACCTCCTACTTTCACATCCGAAACCACGACGTTTCGATTATTTGCGATATTGGCAAATAAAATAAATGAAGCCAATCTAAATCCTATGGAGAAGAATGACATTGAATTTGCTGTAAGCTCCGTAGTATATTCAAAATTGGCAGAGTTTTACAAAAAAAACACTAATAATTCGAGTTAAAAATGCTTATACAGATTTAAAAATACATATAAAATGTTTATAAGTTTATTGCTCAAAGGTGTAGGGCATATTCATATTTTGTATGCGGTGCCTGATTATAAAAAATCCCATTAATAGGTTTCTAATACAACTTTTATTTTTTTTTTGTATAAAATATGAAAAACATTAAAATAAATAAACATTTTGTTGAATACCTATTAAGGTAAATTTACCCATTTGTTTTGAACAAAATTTTTATCCGAACTGAATTTTTGTATATGTATTTTTGTATATGACAAAGTATTTTCTTTCTCTCTGAGAACTGTCAAACTACATGATACATGGACTGTTTCATGGTCAAACTACATATAACAAAATTTGTCCGGACAAAAATTCTATTCGAAACAAATGGGTGAATTCACCTTTATTCTGCTTGACTGTTAACCCTTTCACCCCTGAGTTTTTTCTTAAAGCCTAGTGTCTTTTTTAATTTTGATAAATAATTCGGTTATAAAACAAAAATATAAGATGTTGGTGGTATACGAGAAGTATAGTAACAATAAACTTTTATGGTGTGACAGTTGTCCCAATGAAGCTAAGCATTATACAAATTGTAAACTTAAGATTATTAGATGTAATTTCAACCAAACCTACCGTGTAGCAGTTTGACAGAACTTTCCTAGAGTTCACTTATTTCGTATATAGCTGTAACTCATTATATGTCGATAGTCAGGGGGGTTACCGCGTAACTCGATTCGAAACGGAAAATTTTCGAGTTCGTACAAATGGTACTGTCTAATACGATCTTCGTATGTTTTGTTTCGAAAGTGCGGACAAGTTTTTTCGCTTTCGACAAATAAATTTCCCTTTCGTAAATGCAACTGTGTATTACGAAAACGGACATTTTTGTCGTTTAAAGTGATAGGAAATTGTTCGAAAGCTATTTAGGTAGTGACAGTTGAGAAAAATGTAAGTATTTATAGAAATTATACTTTTTTAAATAAAAATCCATTTTTATAAAGTGATTCAAATAATAGATTTGTATTGTTAACATTTTTAAGGAATATTCCGAAAAAATATATTTACACAAACAAAAAACAATATGAGGAAATGGTGGAATATATGACAAGGCATCATGGCTTGGCAAAGGGACATTTAAATGTCCTTGATGCCAAAAACAATTTAAGTCATATGTGGAAAAAGTTGCAGTGATTTCAATACACTTGGACCGCCTGATCGTGATGTTAGGGGCTGGAAAAAAGTAATTTATTTTTAGGTTTGGGCTTTCTAAATAACGTAAAAGCAAATGTCATAGGAGCCGTGAAACATTTCTGGGACTGGAGGTGGACCAAGCAGATTAGAACAGCAAACGTCCAATTTTCTTTCGATAGAGGAAGCTATAAGAGTTTGGATCAAAAAGCTAATCACACAATGTGCCAACATTAATACGAAGATGTAGTCTTGAAAATAATTTAAATGAAAATTTCAATTCCTCCACTCCAAATGTTTCCGTCATTTGGACTTATATGAGAGCTAGGGTTAAATGTGGACCGATTATCTCGAAATTTGGCAAATTGATTACAGTTGTTACAAAAATTATGTATGCAAAAAATAAACTCAAAATTTTCATTATCTTTAGATTTACAAGCGTATTAGTGATTTTTTTGTCTCATTTAGTGCGTTTTTAAAGAAGAGTTTGTATGGGAGCTATGGTCAAATGTGGACCGATTTCAACGAAATTTGGTACAGTGATTTTAGTTTACATAAGCAGTATTTTTTTAAATTTCATGAAAAAATATTGATATTTGTGGCCAATATGTCAATTCCGGGAAGTGGGGCCTATGGGAGGTACCATAAATAATGGACTGATTTTGACTAATTTCAGGAGCCATGGTCCCATTATCAAAAAAAAAATGATCTGTGCCAAATTTCATTAAATTATCTTTAGAATTGCGACCTGTAGTTTGATTACAAGGTTTACATGGGGGTCCAGCCAGCCAGACGGACGGACGGACATCGCTAAATCGACTCAGAAAGTGATTCTAAGCCTATTGGTATACTAAAAGGTGGGTCTATGTTACATACATCAGCACAAACTTATAATACCCTTTCCACCTATGGTGGTGAAGGGTATAAATAGCGTACCAAGAAAATTCAATAACTGTTTTGAAAGAATTTAATGAAGGGTTCCAAAAATATTTAAGACGAAGTTATGATGTACAAAATAACATGTATAAGCTCGAGCTCCTAAATTAAATTTAGAAATTTAACTTTAAAAAGAAAAAATTCAACTTGAAAAAGAAAAATTAAACTACTAAAAGAAAAATTCGATTTCAAAAAAGTGACGGAGTTGGAAAAATCCAAAAGAAAGGTTCAACAATTGGAAATGAAGAAAGTTATTCTAAACCATGAATTGGAAATTGTTAAATAATATACTCTAATTTAATTGTGCTAATTTATTAAATTGTTCTAATTGCCAATTTAATTGTGGGTGTATATGGTCATTCACATTTTATAAGAAAGATCCATTATGTTTGAAGAGTCTCTAATTAATTTTCTTTGGACTCTTTCAGGGCCCTTACCGCGTAACTCGATTCGAAAAGTAAAATCTTTCGAAAGAAATTTCCGAATCGAAAGGTTAACCGTACTGTGTAAATCGTTCGAAACGAACACAGTGTTGTATTCACAAACATAAGGGAAAATTTGTGGAAATGTTGGTAGCACTGCTGTTTGACACACAAATTTCCCAAAACAAAACATATTAATTTCAAGTAATTTTTAAATAATTTTATAATATAGATTGCGTTTCCTTATGGTTCGATGATGAAAATGATACGGTGCCTGAAAGAGTCCAAAGAAAATTAATTAGAGACTCTTCAAACATAATGGATCTTTCTTATAAAATGTGAATGACCATATACACCCACAATTAAATTGGCAATTAGAACAATTTAATAAATTAGCACAATTAAATTAGAGTATATTATTTAACAATTTCCAATTCATGGTTTAGAATAACTTTCTTCATTTCCAATTGTTGAACCTTTCTTTTGGATTTTTCCAACTCCGTCACTTTTTTGAAATCGAATTTTTCTTTTAGTAGTTTAATTTTTCTTTTTCAAGTTGAATTTTTTCTTTTTAAAGTTAAATTTCTAAATTTAATTTAGGAGCTCGAGCTTATACATGTTATTTTGTACATCATAACTTCGTCTTAAATATTTTTGGAACCCTTCATTAAATTCTTTCAAAACAGTTATTGAATTTTCTTGGTACGCTATTTATACCCTTCACCACCATAGGTGGAAAGGGTATTATAAGTTTGTGCTGATGTATGTAACATAGACCCACCTTTTAGTATACCAATAAGCTTAGAATCACTTTCTGAGTCGATTTAGCGATGTCCGTCCGTCCGTCTGGCTGGCTGGACCCCCATGTAAACCTTGTAATCAAACTACAGGTCGCAATTCTAAAGATAATTTAATGAAATTTGGCACAGATCATTTTTTTTTTTGATAATGGGACCATGGCTCCTGAAATTAGTCAAAATCAGTCCATTATTTATGGTACCTCCCATAGGCCCCACTTCCCGGAATTGACATATTGGCCACAAATATCAATATTTTTTCATGAAATTTAAAAAAATACTGCTTATGTAAACTAAAATCACTGTACCAAATTTCGTTGAAATCGGTCCACATTTGACCATAGCTCCCATACAAACTCTTCTTTAAAAACGCACTAAATGAGACAAAAAAATCACTAATACGCTTGTAAATCTAAAGATAATGAAAATTTTGAGTTTATTTTTTGCATACATAATTTTTGTAACAACTGTAATCAATTTGCCAAATTTCGAGATAATCGGTCCACATTTAACCCTAGCTCTCATATAAGTCCAAATGACGGAAACATTTGGAGTGGAGGAATTGAAATTTTCATTTAAATTATTTTCAAGACTACATCTTCGTATTAATGTTGGCACATTGTGTGATTAGCTTTTTGATCCAAACTCTTATAGCTTCCTCTATCGAAAGAAAATTGGACGTTTGCTGTTCTAATCTGCTTGGTCCACCTCCAGTCCCAGAAATGTTTCACGGCTCCTATGACATTTGCTTTTACGTTATTTAGAAAGCCCAAACCTAAAAATAAATTACTTTTTTCCAGCCCCTAACATCACGATCAGGCGGTCCAAGTGTATTGAAATCACTGCAACTTTTTCCACATATGACTTAAATTGTTTTTGGCATCAAGGACATTTAAATGTCCCTTTGCCAAGCCATGATGCCTTGTCATATATTCCACCATTTCCTCATATTGTTTTTTGTTTGTGTAAATATATTTTTTCGGAATATTCCTTAAAAATGTTAACAATACAAATCTATTATTTGAATCACTTTATAAAAATGGATTTTTATTTAAAAAAGTATAATTTCTATAAATACTTACATTTTTCTCAACTGTCACTACCTAAATAGCTTTCGAACAATTTCCTATCACTTTAAACGACAAAAATGTCCGTTTTCGTAATACACAGTTGCATTTACGAAAGGGAAATTTATTTGTCGAAAGCGAAAAAACTTGTCCGCACTTTCGAAACAAAACATACGAAGATCGTATTAGACAGTACCATTTGTACGAACTCGAAAATTTTCCGTTTCGAATCGAGTTACGCGGTAACCCCCCAGGCACCGTATCATTTTCATCATCGAACCATAAGGAAACTCAATCTATATTATAAAATTATTTAAAAATTACTTGAAATTAATATGTTTTGTTTTGGGAAATTTGTGTGTCAAACAGCAGTGCTACCAACATTTCCACAAATTTTCCCTTATGTTTGTGAATACAACACTGTGTTCGTTTCGAACGATTTACACAGTACGGTTAACCTTTCGATTCAGAAATTTCTTTCGAAAGATTTTACTTTTCGAATCGAGTTACGCGGTAAGGGCCCAGGCTGCCCTTAAGGCGCTGCAAGTACAAAGTATACCTCAAAACTAGTTAGAAAATTTAGATTACCACGAATATAATTGTCGCTCAAGTACAGAATCAAACTGTAATAAAGTTGCCGATTGGGCCGCAAAGCTTGGCCAAGATTTGGGTCAGAGAGTAATGATCATAGCCCCTCCTAGTCACTTTTACATGATAATCAAGTCTTGGGTCAGCAATAAAACCACCACATTTAGCACCCTGTGGCCTAAATTAGATATAGGCGGAACCAAGATGTTTCTAGATCTCAACAGGACATACCTTAGAAGATTCATAGGCATTCTCAACGGCAACTGTGTCCTAAACTTTAATATCTAGGCGATAGGTTCCTTGTAGAGCTTCAGGATTTACAACAGTGTAAACTGAACAGTCTTGTAGGTTTTAAAATTGGACTCGTTTAGCTAAGATTAGTCTACTTTCTTATTTTCCCCTATCAATTAAGGATCACAATAGACCCAAAGGGTCTCTGAGTGAAGGTGTAGGTCTGACAAACACTCTGCCTCAATTGTGATTGTCCGCGATCTAATCGTCCGTAAAAATATTGGGTTTCTTTTCGTTTTCTCATACTTATATATTTCAAAAAATGTTTTCAAAGGACCAAAAATAACAGCAACATCCTTATTGCAACATGTAGATACCGAAGACTCTTTCGTCAAGGGTTCCGGTGATTATTTGGTTGGTTTCTTTCTCAGTATAAATATTTAAACCATAAGAATACCCAGTTTTAGCATCACACCGCATCCATATTCATAATAAAGTATGGATAAAAAAATCGTTTGTGTTATAACCATTCGTAACGCGGCAACAATAGGTGTCAAAGTATCAAACCAGGCTCTGTTGAAATACAATGACACCAAACTACAAACCGGACCAGAATCGCTTTACACAAGGCCTGAGAGGGCCTAAGCTTAAAGTACGCCCAATACTACCTGTTTCGATAAGAATATTTGAATTTTCTCTACAATCTATACATAAGTGGAGTTCCGCATTCCCCTATATATGATGTCGATTCGCTACGCATGTATGGGAAGCATTCTTTTTTCCGCTACCGCGTCCTCTAAAGATAACATGTTCCCTGATATTAAGTAAATAGTTACAATATATAAGTATGTATATAAAACTAGAACCATGTTTACAGTTTATGTCACACCAGTTCAAAGATTTTTATGGCTTTAATATAACTAATTTTCTGTAGGGATCTGAGGTGGTTCACTCCACTGTGCAATTATACCGTAAGAATATTTAAACGATTTTAAAGTCGCTAATTCTTTATTGAACACTTTGAAACACTGCTTTAGTTTATATCGTTTTACAACACTAAACTATCGTTATCAAGGACATTTCTGTTTATGTTTACATTTGTAGTGCAACTGCAACAAAATTGTGTTGATGTTGGAAAAAGAATATTGGAGTAGTGGGAGTTAATAAATGCGTATATAGATAACTATGGAAACACTGCCCTTAACTGAGTATCAAAAAATATGCAGAATATGTTTAAAAAGTGATATATTAGTGTCTATTTACAGTCCGACTTTTTTAATGCGGCCAATCGAAATGTTGGAAAAATTGCAAATAATTAAGGTAAGGGGATGAAATTTTTAAAAGAGAAACAATATTTATACTAAACATTTATTTTGCCTTTGTAACACACTAGTTGCCTTTGGATGATACATTACCCACCTTAATGTGTCAGTCCTGTTTATATCGTCTTTTGGATGCCTACAATCTGCAACAGCTGGCAGAGGCCTCTGAGCGTCGTTTAAGAGAGTATTTTGGCCTGCCAACTTCATCTTCTAATGCTTCCAGGTGAGATTAAAGTGAATTTTTATCTTTTTATAGGCATTATTGTACATACCTCTGACAAATTCACTCTAATCTCTGTAGTAACTTAAACTGCAGCGAATTGCCCAACTCAGATTTGATTAAACCCGATGCTACCGATTGCTCCTCCGTTTCTATGTATGCGAATATCTGTGATATGTTTGATCGTCATGATGTTACAAATGACATAGTTGAAGTGGTGGGTAACGATGATGTGGAACTTTTAAATGATGTTGAAATTGATGTCAGCAGCTTGACTCGTTCGGAAGCAGAAGACAATTCTTTGAGTGATGTTTTTATGTCTGCAAAATCTAAAATTTCATTTGGCTCTCCTTTGCTGACAAAAGATTTGGAAACTATTAAATTACAAACGCAACAAGATTTTTCTACTGCCACGAATACTCTGCAGAACATGGATAACAAATATAGCAGTGTTAAAAAATCTTCAAAATGTTGTAAAAAGCCTGTGAATAAGTCGTTAAAAACTCCTGATACTTGCTTGGAATGTGGTAAGACATTCCATTATAAAGGATATTTGGAAATACATAAGCGGGTTCATACTGGGGAGCGGCCTTTTAAATGTCAGGTGAGTACTTTACAAAGACCCGAAAACGATCTATTTTTAAAATCCATATTTATAGCAAAAAAATTAATAACGAAAAATTGTGTTTTTAATAAAAATTTTCTTTAAAAATGCTCATAACGAAATTTTTTTTGTAAAAAATTTTTTATTGAAATTTTTCTATAAAAAAGTTTTGTAATAAAAAACTTTTTATGCAAAATTATTGAGTTGCAAATGGATTTTCATAATTAAGAATTTTAGATTTTAAGATTTGATTACTTATTGTTAGTTCATGGTAAATCCCAGTAAGAAAAAAGGTTTATTCTCAAATTGAGGATGATTTGAAAATAAATATTTTTTCAAAGGTCAAACGTTTGATACTGATTTGATACCGATTTGAAAATAATAGCGTTCTCAACAAAAAGGGGACTTTATTCTCAAATTGAGAAATGCCTTTATTCTCCAATCATTATCAATTTTAAAGTTTGAAAAAACATTAAAATATGGTTTGATATCAAATTTATATAACACCATTTTTCAAATTATTCTCAAATCATCTTAGGGTTTGATAATGATTTGAAAATAACCTTTATGCTCAATTTGAGAAACTATCATTTTTCAAACGTTTATTCTCAAATGAACCCTCATTTGAAAATGAATGTGAATCTCAAACATCTGTTCAGGTTTGAAAAAGTTTGAAAAAACGAAAATCCTATAAATGAAATTTTAATTTTGGTTTCACTATTTCGAAGCCTTTCGTTTGTTTCTATTCGAAAGCAAAACATCATTTTGACATTTGCTTTCGTATTGCTGATAAATTGTTCGAAATAGTGAAACAGAAATTTGTATGAAAATACTTACGTTTTCTTTCGACTTATCTTTTGCATAAAATAAAGTTAGTGAAACGAAAAAAAAAATTGTATAGGATAAAACAGGCCATTAATCTACTTAAATTAAATGTAATTAAATCCTATTTTTGGTTATTTTCAAATATTTTAAATTGCAACCTGGCATATTTTAAAATGTCTATAATACGTATAAGATGAAGTTACTAAGAAGGATCTGGTTACTAGAGGGCAAGAAGTAGCTTCTAAAACTTTCAATATATATGTACTTTTAGTACTTCATTAAAATTTACCTTTAAAAAAGGCTTTTACTCCTTCTGAGACAGCTCAGAGTGCCTACATATTTCTGGACCAATTTGGCATCATACCACTATTAAAAAATTAGTGTTATTTAAACATTAATGTAATTTTTGTGCCACGGGAGGCAAATAGGGTAGGAGGGGGACCATTTGCAATAGGGGCACATTTGCCACCACTAATTTTCTTGAAAACTAACTTATGTTTTTTGATGCTGTAATCGATTTTATATTCGTTTATCACTGATATTCTATATCTCAAATTTTGACTGCTGTAGCTTTCATATTTAAAACATCAGGCGTGATTTATTGTTTCAGCTGATCCTGATAAAATATTAAAAAAATACTTGTATTTTAATATTTTCATTATTTTTTTGTTATCCTAAGAAATTATTCATTAGTTTAATAAACAATATAGCATTGAGAACAAATATTTTAAGTTTTTATCAATAAATCTATTTCTTATGTGAAAAATAGTTCTTTACATCAAAGGACTCTACCTAGGGCACATTTGCCATACATAT
Organism: Stomorhina lunata; assembly: GCA_933228675.1. Classification (NCBI taxonomy): domain Eukaryota; kingdom Metazoa; phylum Arthropoda; class Insecta; order Diptera; family Rhiniidae; genus Stomorhina; species Stomorhina lunata. The sequence continues at coordinate 79,233,976 of OW121741.1, read as the reverse complement.
AACAAAGCAACTCGTCGACATTCTTTTGAGCCCAACATTTGTATGTCCCTAAAAAAGATATCATATTTTGGTTGCCAGGCCCAATCCATCTTAAAATTTTTTTTTAATGTTGATATGTCACAGTACAATGTTAACCGAGGCCCAATAGTTTTAATTTTGATCTCTGAATTTTTTCTGTTTTGTTTAATTTATCCATGTGAAATGAACTCGAATTAATTTTTTGGTTTGTTTGTTTTGTACATTAAAGCTTTATAGAAATAAAAATTTACTTTATTACAACAATTTTTTTACTTCTTTTTTGTACCCAACTTATAGGCAAATGTGCCCCATGGATGGGGCACATTGGCCGCTTTTAGTTAATTTGCTATTTTCCAAATTTGATGCATAAAGAAAAGCCGTAGGCAATCTGAACCAACACAGTTTTAAGCTAACATATATAGGTACCTATGAAGAACAAAAGAATTGTGATAACTCTCACGGTTAGAAACCTAGAGCACTTTCAAAAAAAGTTGCAAATGCTCCCCCTTCTACCCTACACTTCAAAGAACTTCGATCTATGGAGTTAAAGAAACTGAACAAAATGTTTGTTAAAAATGTTTCTAAAAAATTTTTTAATTGAAATTTTGTAAATAAAAAACTTTTTAAAAATTACAAAATTGTTTGGGTAGTAGGGTAGGAGGGGGACCATTTGCCATAGGGGCGCATTTGCCACCACTAATTTTCTTGAAAACTAACTTATCTTTTTTGATGCTGTAATCGATTTTATATTCGTTTATCATTGATATTCTATATCTCAAGTATTTTGGTTGTAAGGCCTAATCCATCTTCCATCTTAACATTTTTTTTATGTTGATATGTCACAGTACAATGTTAACAGAGGCCCAATAGTTTAAATTTTGATCTCTGAAATTTTTACTGTTTTGTTTAATTTATCCACAAAATTTAATTTATTACAACTTTTTTATTTACTTTATTACAATTTTTTTTTTTTTACTTATTACAACTTTTTTTTACTTCTTTTTTGTACCCATGGATGGGGCACATTGGCCACTTTTAGTTAATTTGCTATTCTTCAAATTTGATACATAAAGAAAAGTCGTAGGCACTCTGAACCAACACAGTTTAAAGCTAACATATATAGGTACCTATAAAGAACAAAAAAATTGTGATAACTCTCACTGTAAGAAACCTAGAGCACTTTAAAAAAAAAAAGTGGCAAATGCTAAATATTTATTCAAAGAATGTATGTAATGGACAATTTATTGATAGTAGCCAAAAAAATGTTTGTGGGGACAATCAATTCCTGTACGCGTTTCGATGGTTGGTTAGGCCATCATCGTCAGATGGAGCGTCCCTACTTTTAGACATATTGAAAACATATTATTACACATTTTCAAAAAACTATAAACTTTTTATGTTAAATATTTTCTTTTTTATATCTTTGCCTCAAACAATACTTTACTTTTAAATGCAATTAAACAAATCGATATACATATTATTTCTTTTTATTTTTATAATTTATTTAAAATTAACTAATTATTAAGTACAAAAATTATATAAAAATTACTATTAAAAATTTAACACACATTCTACAGTATCAACTATTTATCAAGTAGTTTTAACACTAAATTTAGATTTTCTAATTTGTTCTACAACTCCAGCCAGGCCATAAACAACAGCTAAAGCTACAAAGTAAGCACCATAAACTATATACTGATTTCTGGGTTCCAAACCAAATCCCACTGAATCCGTTACGACTACCAAAGTCAGGATAGTCTGTAATATCAGTGCCAACAAAGTGTTTATGCCAAAAATTAAACCAAAGCTGTCATCACTTAAATTTTGTGCCACTATAGCGCTGGCTATCGTTATTACAAAGAAATAAAAGATTCCAAATATAATGTACATAATGTAGGCTATCCAAAGGATATTCGTTAGGGCAGATATTATTTGGAAAGCACCCATAAGTATTGAACAAATTGTTAATATCCACATGTGCCATTTTTTGTGCCGCACACCATTCATATGACCAGCTGCCATCGCTGCTGCTGCCCCCAAAAGTGTAACTGTTGCTTCCACGGCGCCGTTATAGTAACTTTCTTGATTTCCATCAATATCTTTCCATAAAATTTGAGCATATGATATAACTTGTAGCTGACCACAGGTGGCTAAGGACCACCAAATACTCCATTTTAGGACAGTGGAATTAGTATAGGCACTAATAGTGTGTTGTAGCAGTAAGCTGGAAGCGTTCCTCCATGAAAATTTTGGTTTAGAGGATGCTGTTGCGATTGTTGTGGAAACTAAAACGGGAAAATAAAAAAAAATGTAATTATAGTATAATTTTAAACTAGTGATAAGAATAAGGTGATAAGAATAAGGTTTATTTCTAGTTTGGCACAGATCACGCCTGTAGTATTAAATCCAGATTTTTGAACCAGGGGGGGGGGGGGCTGTGTAAAAATACGCATATAAAATTCCTCCACCGTAACAAAAATCATACCCCCTCCCCCTAAGTGCGTTACGTAATATGTGAACAGCCCCTTATCCCTAATCTAAGAAAAGATATAAAGTCTATAAATTTGACCGCTGTCGGACTATTAGTTTGTGATATATAGCCTTTTGAGTGAAAAATTCAGACTGGGTACGGTTTTGAGAGTACGCCAATAGCAAATTTCGTGGTGTACCTGCTCCCTCTGACACACGAATAGCAAAAAAGATGTTCCGAAAAACTGTCTCAGCTGCCCGTTGGTCGAATACAGTTGATGAGACCCAACTTCCCGGAGGAGGCCGCAGAGCTTGCAGAGCAGCATGACGACATTCATAAAACCAACCCCAGCGATCCCAGACTAGGGCCACTTAACCTGAAGATCAGCAAATTGGTCTGAAAATTTGGAAGAAACAAGTAGATAGATCACCTAAAAAACTGCAACATGAGCTATAGAGCCAATAAACTTTGGTCTACCATCAGACTCTCTCTCATTCCACGAAGCGAGATGACAGGATTGCAATAACATTTGGTAGCAATAACTTGTTAGATCCTAAGAAGTGTGTGAGCCATTTCGGGCGCCAATTTATAGAACACCCCGAGAGAGATATGGCTAAGAGAAGAATTGTGGGGAAAGTTCATCTTTTAGTTGAAGTTCATCTTATAGTTAAAGAAACCCTACTTGCGACCTATAAAGCAATTGATCGGTCCGTGGCAAATTATGCTGCTCCCGTGTGGTCACCAAGTGTGGGCGAAACGCAGTGTAAAAAGTCACAGAGCTGTCAAAATTCATCCCCCAGAACAGTAACATGCTGCCTTCACATGTCCTCAGAAAGCCATCTATATGAGGAGACGAAGGTCCTATCACTTAAGGAACATAGCCAATTGCTAACTAGGCAATTCCTTCTGGGATGTCATAGGAGAGATCATCCGAACCATAATCTAACGAAATTGGATCCTCTTCCACGACATGTTAGAAAGGACCTCAATATCACCTCATACAAAGCAGTTCTGGGAGAAATTCACAAAAGCATGTTAACATCAACATTAGCTAGTTGAATGTTATACTTGGAGGAGTGAAGAATTAATCCTACAAAAGCTAACACCTGCCCAACGTGTGGAGAAAGTCCACACAATACCCAGCACCAATTCCAATGCACAGCAAACCCGACCCTTTCTAGCTCCTAATTCCCTATGAACTGAAAATTTTAACTTTCGTCCTCTGTAACTCGGGTAATTCCCGGCCACATTTTACAAAGAATGTGAGGTTATGCCAGTAATTTGATTCACTTTCAACGAAAAAAGAGGAATACAAAATTCGTTAAATGTTTTCGAAGATACTTTTATTGAAATGACATCATCTTTTTTTAAAAGCGTTAATGATTTGAAGCATCACTTCATATGTAAAGAAATTTTTTTTCAAAAATTCATTCCGGTATGTGATGGAAATCGATCGTTTTCAAATCGATCGATTTCAGATATATTTTTGAGATAATTTTCGGTTATTTTCCAAAAAAAAAAAAAATATATATATAATTTGGGCTTTAATCCTTTTGAATGATATCTTATCTTTCATTTAGCTTAAATTTTTTTGTGGAAATGGGGAAAAATATCTCAAAAATATATCTGAAATCGATCGAATTGAAAAGCATCGATTTCCATCACATACCAGATTATTTTTTATTAAATTCACTTTTTTCAAAAATTCACTATTTTTATGGGGAATTTTTCAAAAATTTACTATTTTTATGAAGAATTTTTTTAAAAATTCACTATTTCTATTAGGAATTTAAAAAAAATCAAAAACTCACTATTTTATTAGAAATTTATCAAAAAGTCACAATTGTTTTGTAAGAATTAAAAAAAAAACTTTTTTTCATACGATTTGATCCTGACTCTGTTGAAGTTGTATATCGCCACATAAAATGCAAAAGGGAGTAACTTAATTTCTAGTTTTTTACAGAAGAAGCAAAAAACATTACAACTTTTAAACTACAAGGAACATTAAATCCAAATTTTGGAATTGGGTCTACGGGACATCAGTAAAGAAAACTCATTTTGAGGAATTGCGAAAAAACAAAGGTGCTTAACTACAAGTTGAATATTTCCTGAAACCAAAAGGACTTAACTACCATACAAGTTGTGAGCAAAAATTTAAACCTTTCAAAATGCATAAAGTTTTTTTGTCAATAATATAGAGAAGAGTCTTAAAGATAGTAACGGTTTATTTTCGAAACATAATTTAATGTAAAAAGATAAGTTTTAAATAATTTAAAATAGGATATACAGAGGTTTTTTAAAAGTTATTTCAGAAATAACCCCGCAACTTTTAAACAGTTAAAGATACTTAAATTTCATATTGTTAGAACAGACGAGCTTTAGATATGTTGATATGTAGAAAAACAGGTAAATGTACGAAATATTATGAAATATTAAAAAGTTTTACTGTAGTGTATTACACTAAAATCCCAATTTATTACAATTATTTATTATTGTAATTAATAGTTTTTTGATAAAACCAAAAAATGTTGGTGGGGAAGCCTTTCCTTAACGCGTTTCGATGGTTGGTTAGGTCATCTCATCAGAAGGATTATCCCTAATTCTAGACAGAGCGAAAACCACATGTTGTATATTATTTGAAGAACAGAATAAATACGAATTATTATTGTGTCCAACAAATAATAACGTAAAGCGAAGATTATCAACTGAACAGAAAAACACAAACATTTTTCAATTTTATCTTTATTTCCCATTGATTCCAAGTTTTGAAATTTGGCCAACAATGCATCAGCAAAGACATTCCTGAAAACTTAAATGACAAAAAACGAGTAATTTTGAAGCATTTAATTGCGAAAAAACAAAAGGGCTTAACTACAAGCTAAATATTTTCTGAAACGAAAAGGGTTTAACTACAAAACAAATTTTGGTTTTTAGTGAATAAAATCGCTGTTTTTGACCGTACGCATAATCAATGATCAATCATCATGATCATAATCATGATCAATCAAAAAAATCAATTGTTTTTTTGTGTTAGTTACGCCCTTTTGCATTTGAGGTGACGGTATATGATTCTCCGATAAAATTCCAATTGGAACAAGGGGTACTTCTCTCAGACAATGAGCCGATTCTATTTTTAGACTCATTGAAGGGACCTACGTTTTAACTCCGGCTGCGAACGGCAAATACATTAGTTCGAGAAGTTTTACATAGCCTAATACTCAATAATCAGAGGTGAACCGCTTTTTTTTAATTTATTTTTTTTTCAAGTGGGCCTGGCCGGGGATCGAACTTGGGACCTCTGGTATGCTAGGAAGTTGTTTTGCAGTGAAAAATTTCGTCACTTTTCTAAACATCAAATTTAAACATTCTTAATTTATAAGAAAAAATTTTAGCTAAAATAAAGTTAAGGACGCATATTTAACATTTCGCACTAGTTCCTCGAAAGTGAGTCAACTCAAAATTTTTAAATGTTCACTTTTTCAAAAAATCGATGTACAGTGGTCATATCCACCTGCTGAAAGTAGGAAAATAAAACAGTTTTTTGTTTGTTCTGAAATTTCAAATTTTCATCATGAGGGATATTTATATTTCAAATATAAATCCCTCTTTTTTATTTTTCGATCGAAATTAAAAATTCATTTTCATCGGTAATGATATTTATACTTGATGGATTTAAAAAATAAAACGATCTCCGGTCTCTGTTTTCAAACTTTCAGTTGACTCACTTTCGTGGAACTAGTGCGATATTATAATTTCATTATAATTTTTGCTTCCTAAATCAAACTTTTTATTCTTACTATTTTTTACGCATACGTTACTTTAGAATTTATATTTCATTAGTTAGATGGTTACAATATGATTATCAAATTTAATCATATTGTAACTATTATTTTTTTTAAACAACTTACCATTATTTTCCAATGTTAAACTGGAATTACCATTTTCAACACCTAAAACAGGCTGTGGAATATTATCAGTACTACTACTATTCACAACATCTTCGTCAGCCTTATAAAAATAAATGCTTTGTTGAACGGGCGGCAGGGCAAATGCAATTATCAATGAGACAATTTGTGAAGCAAAAGATATATAATGCAAACCAAGATAACCTAAAGTGCCGGTAGAAACTAAGGTCTGAGCTAAAACAGCACCTAAAAATTTTCCACACAATATTGCCGAACGCGTATGTCCCGAGACAATTTGATAGCATGATTTTTCTACTTTTGCATAGATATAGGTATAGTAGGCCACCTCACTGGCCATAAATGTGCCATAAAATACTTGACCAATGAGTAGCTCCCACAACGTATAAGTCCACAATAAAATAGCAAAAAGTATAATGCCAGCACATGCCGATAGCAAGATAATGGGTTTATAACGTAATATATCGGTTACCAAAAATACTAAAATTAATTGGACCAGTACTGAATAAGTGCCATATGGATAAACTTGGCGATTTATTTCTTCTATTGTTATGTTACGACCTGTTGTTGTCAGGTATTCAACTACAAACGGTTCGGAAGGACGCATTTCGCGAAAAAAGCCAAATGTGCAGAGTAAAAGAGATATACGTAACCATGTTTGCATATCTTTTATTTTTATTTTAAATCTAATAGGTTAATAATTTTGTATTGTAAACACTTTTGTTTATGATGTTTAGTATTATTTAATTTTTGGAATATAAACGTAACTTGTCAAACAACTGCGATCGCGACGCGCTGATGTTTAATCATGTGGGGCTAGGAAACTCAACTGAAAATGGTTTGTTGTATTAAAGAAATTCTCTCAGTTCTAGTTGGTAAAGTATCTTTTGCTCAATATAATCTCTAAAAATTAAACCATATCGAAACTTAATTCTCCCATCCACAAATAAACAAATTTTAGTATTTGACAGATACTCTTAAACTTTTGTCAATTTCACAAATTCGGCTGCCTTAACAAGAGTTTGACCGATCGCTATATATTTAATTTCTTACTTTGCTAAAGTAGATATTTATAAAAAAACATAATGCTTTATTTTTTTTTAATTAAAATAAAACAAATAAACTTTATCTGAGTGTCTGTCGCTATTTTAATACTCACATGTTCTACGTAAGTCTATTTTGGTTTTATCGCTCTTGAAATCGTTTAAGTACTTGATTTAGCCAATTGACTATGACAATAACATTTAATTGGCTGTTAATAATTATTTGTTTCAAATATTTTTTTGGTTTAACCCTCTGATGTCTTATGCCATTTTGAACATTATTTATAATGGCATTAAATAATTATTTTAAAGCCTTTTAGGTTTCGAGATATTTTTCATATAATTATCCTTTTTTTATAAAAGTTACATCTCTTTTAATAAAAACAAAGAGAAGAAATTTACTTTAGAACTTTGTCTTTAATATCTGTGGTTTGGTACTAAAAGGGCCAATGTCAAAAAAATAGTTTTGAGAAAGTGTGATTTAAAGTTTTTATTTTCCATATAAATTCATAGCCCTGAATAACCCTTATAAATCTGTTTTGAGTTAAGTTAGATTTAAGCTGTTGGAGGCAAATGAAATATGGTAAAGACTTGAATCTAATACAATTAACTCAAAACAGCAAAAAATTGTCAATGGTCCTTTTAGCATCAAGCCAGAGGCATATTATAGAAGAAATATTGAATTCTACCTTATTTTAAACGGTTTTTGCCTCTCCTTAAAAATATATTTGTTTCATAGTCGGTATTGAATATAGACTCTCGATATATGTATGTGTATCGTCGGTGGGCAAATGCGGCTCTTAGAGCTAAAAGATTCTGGAAGTGAGTCAACATCTCTTCAACGTGCGCAACATAATCATCTTCCTTGTTATTTCCATGTATTTTTCTCAATTTCTGACATTGAACTGAGAAAATCGGTATTTTTGACCAATTTGCGAATTTGTGGGCCGTCAAATATTCCTGCTGTCAGCTTTTCCATACTCAAACTGAGAAACTTCCTTGAAATATACTGGAAATATTCACCATCTTTGTTAAGTGCTTTAACAAATTGTTTCATCAGACCAAGTTTAATGTGAAGAGGGGGTAATATGATGCGATCTCGGGGCACCAGAGGTACATTTAAAACATTCTGCATACCTGGATCCAGTGTTTCCCTATAAGGCCATTGTTTTCTCTTCCTGACTTAGCTCTGCGTTTGCACTAAGAACCAGAATCCACTTTTTTGCAAAAGGGGGAATCAATAGCTTTAATTTTGCAAAAACTGAAAATTTGTCAATTTTTTTCGATTTAAACGAATCTGGCAAAACCCCCAAAAATACCCGTTTTCCCCTTGTTGACGCATTTTTTCAACTTTAGGGCCACTGATATGACCCAATTTCAGTAGAAATGTCTTTTAAATTGCCTCTTAGAGTGATGTTGAATCAATTGGAATACTATAAGTTCATCTCAGACCAATTTCTCTAAGCATTCTAAAAATCAGCACGATTAAATAAGTAGATAAATATTGATTAAACTAAATTAAAATAAATAAGTAGATAAATAGTTAATTAATAATTAAATAACAACTAAAATTTATCCTCAAATGTCGCCGACAAAGTTAAAAATCAAAATTTTCAAACTGTACAAAGTAGGACGCGAAAAAAAGTACAATTGTACCATGATTGCCATTCTTGCCTGTGTTTTTTTTTATTTAAGTTCTTACATATGGTTTCTATGTTCAATCTGCTCTTATTCTGCCTAATTTTGTCCAGACTAATATAAGAAGTTACGCCAAAATGGGAATTTTCTTAGCAAGGGAGTAGGAAATATACCTGATTTGATTTTTTTCTTAAACAAAACTCAAAAAGAATGATAAATGTCTGTTGTACTAAGTTAAGTGGCACCACCTTTAATTCTTATGAATTAGGCTCTAATAAATTTTCTTTCGCAATACAATCCTCTTTTACGTTTATTAATAACAAAAGATTTTTGTACAAAATTTGACGTTTCCCTTTAAAAGTTCTGAAGATGCTTTATTTAATGGATTAACGCTAAAAATATATCAAAAATTATAGTTAGTCGGTTATCACGCCGACTCCTTAACATATCATATTCAGACTGGGTTCGAGCCCCAGTCATAAAAACATAAATTTTTGTGTAATTATTATTTTTTACAGGGTTTAAATTTACTACGAGTTTTGTATAAAAATTGTTGAATATTTCATAATTTGAAATGAAAACTAAAAAAAATATTTGAATTCAAATAATTTTCGGCAATAAAAAACTATAAATATTGAAACTAAATCCATATTTCATAAATTTAAAATTCATTGGAAAAGCTATTTTTTAGTTTTGCTATAAAAATTGCTAACAAAAAAATATTTTCTGATAGTAATATTTTTTTGTAGCAAGAATTTTTCATTTCAAAATATTTTACTAAAAAAATATGAAAACTTAAAATTTATGAAACTAAAAAAATATGAGAAATTTTGAAATTGAAACTACCAATAGCAGACTAAAAATTTTTTAACTACAAAATATGAGGAATTCAAATATTACAACTTAAAATTTGTTTAAATTATAATATTGAAACTTGATTGCAGGCTTTAAATTCTGAAACTTAGAAAATATAAGCATTCAAAATTTTAAAAATCCAAGATTTAAAACAAAAACTTCTTAAAATAAAAGAAATAATCAACAAAGTCAAACTAAAGCGCCAATTCTAATTTACGTCATACCTCTATTTCCAAATGAAAACTTGTATTTCGCAGAATATTTGCATTTTCTTTTATATTGAGTAAAGTCAAAATTGAATCAACACCCACCAGCCAACTTATGCGTCGAATGTCGTGTTTAATTTATATGGTCACACGAATTTCTAATCAATATAATATAGGTATCAGTTCATGGATGAAAATATTTTTAACTATTGACTTCAAACTTAGATTCGTGTTTTTAAATACTTAAAATATTAATTACTTATAATGCATTAACACGGATACAGCATTAACACGCCGTCGATGTAAAATAAAAAATTGTCCGTATAACAAAAAGCTTAAAGAATATGTGTACCTAACAACAGATGGCGCAATTAAAAATAGACATGACATTACAGGAAATTACAGTTTTGAATAATATAATGCTTTATCTCATCTTTTCACCACTTTTTATATAATATCTCCTTTCCAAAGAAGGCTACCCAATTCGTGTTTACACTATATATAATTATATAGACAGCATATGTCTGAGTGTTAATTTTCTTTATAATATAAAATGATACCATTCCACTTTAAAGGGTTAATAAATTGAAAAGATCGTGTCATATTCAGTTAATTAAACACAATTCATTAAATATACATGATTGTCAGCAATTAATAAATATTTCTTGTGAAATAAGTTCATTAAAGTATAAATTTTTAAATATTTGTTATTGCCTTCTTTTATTTTCTTCCATATATTCTTTACATAATCAATCAACCAATTTTTATTTATTTTTTTTTTTTTTGGTTAAACTTTTAGATTTGTACTCGTGAATTTATCACTTCAAATAAACTACTACTACATCAACGAACACACGATCGCAGCAGCGATCCCCATGGTAATAATAATTATTTTAACAACTCATTGATAGTATCAACAACGTCATCCTCGTCGTCATCGCCATCACCAATATCATTATCAGCCGGCAAACGTTTTCAATGTGAAATTTGTTCGGCATTTTTTACAACATCTAGCAATTTGAAAACACACAAATTCACACATATCGATCAGAGACAATATCAGTGTGAGCATTGTCTAATGGCTTTTAAGTCTCCAAGAGATTTGAAACGTCACGAACCGTCACATAAAACAATTAAAGATGTACACTGTACAATCTGTGAGAATTCGTTTACGAAACGTGCCTCGCTTTATGCTCATATGATCACCGTCCATCGGAGAACACGTAAACACAAATGTACAGATTGTGATAAGATTTTTGGCAAACGATCAGATTTAATTAATCACATGCGGTGAGTATGGTAGAGGAAGGTACACTGCAGATCGTTAGTGAAGAACGCAAACAATTTTAAATTATTTACTTTTTGCACATGCAGTTGCGAGCAGATAAATAGATTCGCTAGGCTAAACTATAATTGATTATTTTTTGTTTTCAACTTCTAGTGCTTGATAATATTATAAGGAGTTTTCTGAATAGGTTGATGTAGCTATGTTGGATATCAAGCAACGGTTCTGATTGGTCTTAACTTGGTAAGCCCAGACTTATCTTGGTTATCCTTCATCTCAACTGTGGACACTGACCTCCTAGTGGTATCACCCGGGTAACTACATTAACACCCGTTAATGTAGTTAGCTAACATGTGCCGCGAGTTCTCCCATAAGGACGATAAAAATATGGGTTAGGCCGTCGGCCTAGTAACCCATTCCTGAAAAAAAACAATTACTGTAAAAAAGCTTAATTTAGAATAAAAACGGTCCCCCTAAATATTAAAAGAGGAAAATTTTTACAGCTTTGTGCCAAGCATCGAAGCGCATAGATTACTAAAATATGTTCGGTCTTTGACCTAAATAGGTTGTAAATATAGGTCATTTGAGTAAGTAAGTTCCGAATAAAATATACATTTACTATTTCAGGCAAAACGTATCCATAGTCTATAACACTAGGTCACAAATAACAAACTTTTGTCTGTTATTTGTTTCTAGCATACTTTTTCTCATGGATTTTGACCTACTGAACACGAAAATGAATTTTAAAAATTTTTCTGTCGATTGGTTTACGAGATACAAATTTTTTAATTTTTTTTTTAAATTTTTGGAGGTACACTTACTATTTTGAGCATATCTTTAGTCTTCTTTGACCTATTTTATCCTACTACTACTCAAATTAAAGACAATTGAGCCGTCTACAACTTATTCTCAGAAAATTTTCAAATCGGGTTAGTAGTTTTGATGTTGGCGGCTTAAAAAGGTTAAAAAACTGGGTTTTTTTAGTAAAAATGTGGCTGAAAAATTCATATAAAAATTCATATAAAATATAAAACGCGATGTTAACAGCGATTTTAATTTTTTTACGTATAGCTGACACTTTTCCAAAGAAAATAAGCCCTTACTTAACAAAATCTGATGACAAATGGCCGACTTATTATTTTTTTGGTAAACGACCGAAATTCCGCTATTTCACGATTTTTTGATTTTCATTATTTGCACAGCTTACCTACCCAACGCAAACGAATAAATACATTTGAACTTAATTTAAAATAAACAAATTAGTCTTCGTATATTATTTTTTAATTTATTTACAGCACTACATGCTCAATGTATCGCACAATTAGCTAAACTAACGAAATTAAACTAACTAATTAAATTAAGCAAATCAACGCACAAAAAAATGAGTAAAAACAAAGATATAAGTGTACATTTTATGCCATGTGGAAAAACTGCTGACTTCTTCTTTGTTTTTTTGTATTCGCTGCAATCGGTCTCACGTATTAGGGTCCAAATATAGTCACCCATCATAGCCGTGTCATAGATGCCCTGATAGCGTCGTTCCATAGCCTTCAATTCCTGATGAAAGCGCTCGCCGTGTTCGTCGCTCACGTCTCCTAAATTCTCAGGGAAAAAATCCAAATGAGAATGCAGAAAGTGTATTTTAAGTGACATGTGCACTCCCATGGCTTCATAGTTCTTTACCAGATCCTCAACTATGTCCTTATAATTCGGGCTTTTGTTGTTTCCTAAAAAGTTTTCCACAACAAGCCTGAAGGAATTCCATGCTGCGGCTTCGATGGGTGATAACAGCTTTGGGAATTTTTCATCTTTCAAAATTTTTTTTATCTCGGGTCCTGCGAAGACTCCTTCTTTAATTTTTGCCAGCGAAAGGTAAGGGAAAATTGACCGTAAATAGGCAAAAGCTTCACCTTCTTTGTCTAATTTTTTGGCAAAATTTTTAATCAAACCCAATTTTATGTGCAGCGGCGGAAGTATTATATTTTCACGGTTCTCTATTAGTGGTTTGCGCTGAACATTCGCTTCTCCAACTACAGGTTTCGTTCGTACCGGCCATTTTTTTTTATATAATGCTGATCATCAGCGCGGCTATTCCAAAGGCACAGAAAACAGCAATGTCGCGTATAGCCTCCTTGGAGTCCACACAGAATGGCCACAACTTTAAGGTCGGCGCATATTTTCCAATTGTATTTCCTATACTCTATGCATTTCAGCAAAATGTCCATAGTTTCATAGTTCTCCTTTGAATGAACCGCATGAGCAATAGGAACAGATGGCTTTTCATTCCCATTATGTAAGAGAACTGCCTTCAAGCTCTCTTTGTTGCTGTCAATAAACAACCTCCATTCGTTGGGGTTGTGAATTTGGTGAAGCTCTTGGAACAAGCCTGAAATGTCCCTGCAAAAACATATTTGGTCTTTCTTTGTATAAAATTTTGCATACTCCTTTTGACGGTTTCTGTACGCTGTTACTTTCACTTCTGAAGCCGCAAATCCACACTGTATCATCCGAGACGCAAAAAGTTCGGATTTCTCCTTAGTGAGACCAAAATCGCGCACCCAATCGTTTAGTTCGGCCTGTGACAGTAATTTTCGCTTTGCACCCGGCTCAAATTCGCTTGCATTTGACTCGGACTCTTCTTCTGACGATTCTGCTTTTTGAAGAGATGCACCAGGGCACACTGGATATGGCACATCATGCGAATGTGGTACTGGAAGCGCAAACGATCCCACTTGAGCGTAGTTCCATTTAAAAAATCTTCCTACCCCACTGTTTGTGGTGAGGCAAAAATAACAGTCTGTGGAATGGCATAGCGGCTTTTTCCACATCATTGGTGTATCGAATTTCATATGGCGGCTAAAATTAAAATAAATTACTATATTCAGTATGTATAATGTGTTTAAATAAAAATTCTTACCTTCCGCCAGCTGCCCAGTTGGTTAAGATTATATAGCAAAGATCACACAGCGACTTAGGTGTCCATGGTTCTGTGATATTTGGTGAAATACCAAAATAATTCAAATAGTGCAATTGTACTGCTGGAGTAAACTTGTGTGCGTGATTTTTTTTTTATAAACTGGCCACAAACATTGCAGAAATTGTCTGGATCGTTCAAACACTCGAACACACGTAGTCTTTTACTCATTGTATTCCTTGCGTTTTCTAAATATTAACTTCTTTACACTTTCACAGACAGTTTTGAAATGCAATTGATAACCGTGTCTCCTTATGTTTAAATATGTATGAACATGTAGTGCTGTAAATAAATTAAAACAAATAAATTAAAAAAGACTAATTTGTTTATTTTAAATTAAGTTCAAATGTATTTATTCGTTTGCGTTGGGTAGGTAAGCTGTGCAAATAATGAAAATCAAAAAATCGTGAAATAGCGGAATTTCGGTCGTTTACCAAAAAAATAATAAGTCGGCCATTTGTCATCAGATTTTGTTAAGTAAGGGCTTATTTTCTTTGGAAAAGTGTCAGCTAGACGTAAAAAAATTAAAATCACTGTTAACATCGCGTTTTATATTTTATATGAATTTTTCAGCCACATTTTTACTAAAAAAACCCAGTTTTTTAACCTTTTTAAGCCGCCAACATCAAAACTACTAACCCGATTTGAAAATTTTTTGAGAATAAGTTGTAGACGGCTCAATTGTCTTTAATTTGAGTAGTAGTAGGATAAAATAGGTCAAAGAAGACTAAAGATATGCTCAAAATAGTAAGTGTACCTCCAAAAATTAAAAAATTTGTATCTCCAATCGACAGAAAAATTTTTAAAATTCATTTTCGTGTTCAGTAGGTCCAAATCCATGAGAAAAAGTATGCTAGAACCAAATAACAAAATGGCTGTTGCCTAGTGTAATATAATACTTTCTAATAACGTTAGCTTTTATACATACTAACCAACTTAAGACAGTAAGCTTTCAGCAGTCTTCGTATCCCTACCGTGCCACAGACTACGCATTCTAATATCAATCCCCGCAGGACATTGCATAATAAGATTACATGTTAGGAGACCAAATCTTCAAAGCAATATCTACTGTAGAAGTTGTCATAACGTCGAGGTGGAAGAAACTGTCACTCATCTCCTCCGTCACTGCCCAGCCCTTGGTTTTCTCACCAAATAAGCTACTCGTTTCTGCACGATCTATCTGAGGTATCGAATATTAACCCTATGCGACTGACATGGTTGTCTAGCAGACACCAACCAATAAAAATACTCCTAAACAATAAACAGTTTTACAAATCGGATCTTAAAAAATATAAGCCACGAAATTGATGTCTGGCAGTCTACCATGTCAATATAATATTAAACATTTTTCACGTCAGTTCCAGAGGGTTAATATTCGTAAAATAGGCTCATTCATTGTTGAATCTGGCTGGCTCAAAATTTGACTTGTTATTTTGGTAGACTTTTTAATCTTCAGGTAACACAAAGTGTTATCCATCTCTGGTCACTACATTCTTCCATCTTTTGAACAGCGTACGAATCCTGCATTAAAAACCGTCATCTTTTAAAGCGATCCATTTTATTAATTCTTCATGAGATCGGAAGTGCTGGTCAGCTGTGTGCATTGATCGTGGGGTGGTACGTTTCCAAGTATGTTTCGACCAATATAGCAACATGGTGCGAGAATTGTCATGCTGTAAAATCCCTTTATCATGTCTCTCGTCATATTGCTATCGTTTGTCTTTCAATGCTAGACTCAAACGCATTGAGTTCGATAACAATCGTCTGTGATTGTTTCAGCCGGTTTTAACAATTCATAACACAATACACCGAGCTGATCCCACTTTCTCTCTTCTACAAACATGCCGGTCTTCCACGTCAAAACAAATTTGTACACCTAACAATATTAAAAATTTCATTAGCAGCATCGGAGTGCACCAAGAGATCGCTAGGGATCTTTATGTACAATTTTGAATTATTTTAAAATTTATTTTTTTATTTCCTTAGAATTCATAGTGGCGAGAAACCTTTTGAATGCTCATTTTGTTCATGGAAATTTGCACAGTCTTCTGCATTAAAAAGGCATATGAAAAAACATGCAAATAGGTAAGATCTAAAGCGTTACATTTACTTTTGAAATTGTAGAAAATTACGATATCAATTACCTTTTTCAGTTCTATCTAGTACCAACGGAAAAACTCTTAAAATCTTTAAATTTAAATTCACCCAATGAAAAATGAAATGGAAGTGGTTGCATCCTTAACAATAAAAAAATCACGTTTTAATTTCAATAAAGTTTGTATTTACGACTTTTTCATATACTCTTCATACAAACGCAACAATTCTGGACTGGTTCGTGGTTGTACTGCTTTTAAAGCATATTCGAATTGCGACCAGCTTACACATGGAGCATCAAAGCTTTGTTCCAATGTTTTCAAAGCTGCTTCATGGCATACGGCCTGAATTTCTGCGCCTGAATAGCCATCTGTTAGTTTTACCAGCCGCTCCAAATTAACATCTTCCGCCAAAGGCATTTTTTGTAATTTTATACGGAAAATCTCTTTACGTGCAGCATCATCCGGTAAACCCACATAAATAATGCGATCTATACGTCCGGGACGTAATAATGCTTTATCAATCATATCGGGTCGATTTGTGGCAGCAACAATAGTGACATTCTCCAAAGACTCAACGCCGTCCAACTCCGTCAAGAGTTGTGTAAGGACTCTTTCTTTGACTGAGCTACCCGAGCCAGATGAAGAGCCGTCCGAACGTTCACCACCAATAGCATCAATTTCATCGAAGAAAACAATAGCTGGTGCAACTTGTCTAGCTTTGCGGAAAACTTCTCTCACAGCACGTTCGGATTCACCAACCCACATGGAAAATAATTCAGGACCTTTTATGGATAAAAAGTTTAGCTGGGATTCTGTAGCCAAAGCTTTAGCAATCATCGTTTTTGAACATCCTGGTGGACCATACATTAGCAGACCTCGAGGTGGCTTGATGCCTAATCTTTGAAATTGCTCAGCATGTTTCAAAGGCCATTCAATTGCTTGTTTTAATTTTAGTTTCAATTCTTCCTGTCCTCCTATATCAGACCATCTTATATTGGGACATTCTATTAGAACTTCACGCATAGCTGAAGGTTTAACATAAGTTAAGGCATTATTTAAATCTTGCAACTCAAGCTGCTTGGAATTACCCGAAGATTGAAGTAAAGATTTTAAGGTTGCATTATAAATTAAATTAGCTAAATCGGCTCCCACAAAACCGTGAGTAACCTGAGCAATTTGTTGCACATCTTTTGAAGATAAACTATGTCTTTCTACCTTTCTCAGCAAACATTTTAGGATATCTTGACGTCCTTCGGGAGTAGGAGGTGCAACCTCAACTTCAACATCTAATCTACCACAACGTCTTAGGCTGGGATTTAGCAGTTCCAATTGTGAAGTTGTTGCCAAAAGAAAACATTTTTGTGCTTCACGTTTATGAGCGAGAGAATCCATCATATTTAGAAAGGCCAACGAAACTCGTTTCACCACTTCATTGGCTTCATGCTTGGGGCACAAATTATGAACATCTTCTAATATTATCAGCGTAGGCTGTGGATAATGTTTGTGGACTTTATCGAAATAAGACGCTAAGTTCTTTTCCGTTTCTCCCAGAAATTTACTGAAAAGTTCGCTGGTATTTAATTTTAAAATCAAGGGTTTAAAAGAGGATTTTGGCTGTTCTTCTTGCATTTGCAGTAGTCGACTGCACATGGCCTCACAAATCATAGTTTTGCCACACCCGGATGAGCCATAAACCAGTAAGCCTCTCGAAATTTTAACTCCTGAAAAATATATTTTTAAATGTATAATATAATATAATTTATTACTTTATTGTTTAGTTATTGACAAAATTAAAATAAAATTTCTTTGCAGCTTTTTAATGAAACCAGTAAAAAAGGTCATATAAAATTCTTCTTTATGCAAACCTGCTAAATCCACTTTTAAAGCAAATTAAAATAAATTTTGTTTGCTATTTTCTAACGAAAAAATGTCATACAAATTTTTTTTAAAAACGTCGGATCAGATTCCAAGCCTGCTAAATCCACTTTTAAAGTAATTTGAGTAATTTTGATGCCGTGTGGTAGAGAAAGATACATACGGCTTGTCGACCAGCATGTAATTTTTCTTCAATTTAAGTGTGTAAGGTATGATCAGAAAAACTGCTAAATCCACATATAATTACTCCAATTTATCTCTTTTTTTCGCAGCAATGAAATATCAGTTAAATTTTAACTGATTTTTCAGTTTGTGATCGAACAAACCCCAATTTTGGTTTCACCTACTTCAATAGTACAAAGCAGGCTTAGTATCTTATATTATAAATTCGGATTTGGAAACGGATAGCAGCTATCCCGAAAAACGTATGAAAATAAGAATAACATCAAAAGTACAAGTGATTTGCTGAGAAAAAACAAAAAATTAAGAGAGGCTTGAAAGAAATATTTCGGATAATGAAACATGGAATTATAAAGTGCAAAAAACAAGAAAGATTAAGTAAAGATGCAGTAGCTTACTTACTTAAATTAAATGTGAGGCTCTTAAAGAAGAAATTTACTTTTTAAAACTTTTGCAAAATGAATTGGCAAGTTAAAAAGCTTATATGGAAGGCTTTGCGACATCGTTTTCGACTAAAAGGTCACGGGGAACTCAAATAATAGTTACACAGTCACCCGACGATATGTTAATAAAAAATTGTGTTTAATTCTGTTTAGACGATATTCTTTGCTTATGTAAAACATTTTTGTAAAGAACATTTTTTTGACATAAAGAATTTAATTTACCTTGTGGTATTCGCCTCAAACCTAAAGCAAAATCTATAGCCTCTTCTATAATTTCCAATTGTTTTTGTAAACCGCCAATATCAGTTTTGGTAATCAAATATTTTGTTGTCTCCTCGCGTTCATCATCCGAGCTGGGTATATTTTCGGATGATACTTCAATGGTAGTGGAATTGGTAACTTTAAAAACTATATCCTCTATAGAGCTTTTACTGATATTTAAACTATTTAACGATTGTTCCAATGTAGGTTGTGGGTCTTCATCATTATTTAAGGGCGTCCAGTACATGATCTTAAGTTTTAAAGATTTATTGAAAAAGTTGAAGTATACCAGAGAGTCTAGGGTAAAAGATAAATTTCTCAATTCTAGTTTCAATAAACGATCGACATCCTTCAGTTGTTGGCCGTTTAAGGGTTCGTCATCTAGGGAATAGGATTGTGTTTGCAAAAATACTGTTTTGGCTACCTTAGGCTGACCTTCAGGGATTGCTTCGATGCGTAAGCTTTGTCCTTTAAAGCTTGACCAATAAGTATTGTAATCTGGAAGAAATTTGTATTATATTCTACTTAAAATAAAGTCTTCAAATATACCTTCTTCACTAACAAAAACTGTTGTTAGCAATTTTTCTGGTATTGGCCATATGCTACGTATTAAGCAGCAAGTACTTTTTGTTCTTATAACAACCTGTTGCCCAATATGCCATCCGGCCAAACGAATCGCACCCTCTGATATGAATATTAAATTATTAACATACTTTGAGGGCATTTCTTTTAATTCCTCAATCTCAAATTTTTTTCTTTCAAAACTTTCTGTGTACAAGATTCCTTTTCTTATATATTCTAAGTGCCCGGCTTCATCGTGTTGCTTCAGTATGGGACATTTTTCCTCATGTATTTCCCGTTCTTTCGAGGTAATGTGTACTTCACATTTATCACAATAATACCAGGATGGAGTAGCACTTGCATTATTTTTTTTATTTGATGATTTGGGTGGCATTTTCTTTGAAAATTGTTACCAATACGATAGATGTATTTAAAAACACATGCAAAACAAAAGTTAATATTGTTTGTTTACATTTATCCACAACAGCTGATGAAAACAGTATTCACAATAGTGTTGTTTCCATCAGGTGTTTGAGTTATCACTTGACAGGGATGGGAGTTATCAACAATATAAAAGTTTTGAAAAAAATCGTAAAAAAGCATATCAACCAATTTGTAAACAAAGTTTTCTTTAATCAAAATATTGGGTTGTTCGAAAACTTATTTTCTTTTATTGACTTAAGTATTTTTCATAAAACAGGCAGTTTGAATTAAAATGAAAATTTGCATAATCAAATTTAACAAACGTAACATATTTTACAACTAATGCTACAATAAAGGTGATGTTGGGGATGTTGGATACCAAGCAACGGTTCTGGTTGGTCTTAACTTGGTAAGCCCACACTTATCTTGGTTATCTCTCACCTTAACTATGGACACTGACTTCCTCGTTAATGCCCTAAAAAAATACTACAAAAAAGCTTAAATTAGAATGAAAACGATCCCCCTAATATTAGAAGACTGCATCCGAAACTTCAATGGAAAGATCAAGTAGAAAAAATATTTTAAAGCTTGGCCTACGAAGTTGAGGATATGCTCACAAGATTGAAGGGCATGGAATTATAAAATATGCTCGGCCTTTGACCTTAATAGGTTGTAAATATAGGTCATTTAATTAATGCTACAATAAAATATTGGGGAATATGCGCACAAGATTGAAGCGCATGAAATTCTAAAATATGATCGCCTTTTTTTATAAATATAGGTCATATAAGTAAGTAAGTAATGTTACAAAAAAATATTATTTGAATTTCTATACCATCTTGTAATTGTTAACTCATTGTTTACAGCGTTTAATATCTAAGAACTTTACTTCCTTCAATCTAATTGTTTAAATTATTATAAATCGTTTTAAGATCTGTTAGATAAAATGATGCATTACATATATATCAAAGTGACACAAACATTGATTGTGCTACCACTTGTGGTATTCTGTAGTATCCCTTCTACAGAGCCGACTTCTTAGTATGTTTCGGGCTAGTGAGTTTGGGTGACATGCTTATTTATTAATGTAATTTAGAATGAAAAAAAAAATAACTCGAAAAGAATCGAATGACGTTTAAAAATATGTAACCAAAAAGCGTTTCTTAATAAAATGTAAAATTAAACAAGTAAGAAAGTGCTATAGTCGGCCAAGCCCAACCATACGATACCCTTCACCACTTAGGTCAAATGTGTTCATTTTCTTGTATAAAGACAAATATTTGCTAAATTTTACCATCATACAAGCATTTTCTCAAAACTTATGTATTTAAGATGTTTCCGTCATTTGGACTTATATGAGAGCTAGGGTCAAATATGGACCTATTATCTCAAAATATAGCAAATTGATTAGAGTTGTTACAAAAATTATGTATGCAAAAACTAAACTTAAAATTCTCATTATCTTTAGATTTATGAGCGTTTTAGTGATTTTTTTTATTTAGTGCATTGGTCAAATGAGGATCGATTTCAACAAAATTCGATACAGTGATTTAAGTTTACATAAGCATTATTTGTTTTAAATTTCATGGAAAATGGAACCTATGGGAGGCACCATAAATAATGGACCGATTTTGACTATTTTCAATAGCCATGGTCCCACTATTAAAATGATCTGAGCCAGATTGCATCAAATTATCTTTAGATTTTCGGCCTGTACTCTGATTACATTGTTTATATGGGGGCCCAGCCAGCCAACGGACGGACTTACATCGCTTAAATGACTCAAAAAGTGATTCTAAGCCTATTAAGAACTAAAAGGTGGATATATGACAAATATTTAAATGCGTTACTTACATCAGCACAAACTTAGGAGTATTACCCTTTCCACCTATGGTGCTGAAGGGTATACAAATTTAGTCTTTGTGATTTTCTAATCTGATAAGTATTATGTACTAACATTTCCTTGAGGTACAATTCCATATATTTAATAAAAACTTTATAAAAAAATCACAATACAATCTTTCATTTGTATTCATTTATTATAAGGTTTGAAATAACACTAACTATCCAACGGTATCATAACCGTAATATTTTGCAAAGAACTAAAAATGTCTACAGTAGTAAGTGAAGAGATGGATAAGCAGGTTTAGAGCAAAAGCGCCCAATCATGTCTAATAGCAGTAAAAATTTCGTTTTAAACTTAAAATCCCAAAATTACTGAAAGGTATTTCCCGTACACAATTTTTAACACAAATTGTATGTTGAGTAATTTCTGACAACTTCGGACTGTTTTGGGTAGTTTCGTTTGAGTAGGAGAACAAGCATTTAAAAATCAGAAATAATTATTAAAAGTACAGTGTCTGGTTTAAATCAAGAACAAAAAGCCTTTATAACCTCTTAAGTCAGAATTCTAATGCTTATTCTACGTTGATGTACATATTTTTAGAAACATTTGACACCGTTCCTACTGGCATACTTGTACTTTTTTTTATTTGATACATCGAAGCGAAATTTGTTTTTCAGTGTACTAAAATCGCTTGCTACATCTCTGAACTAACAACACTTTTTTTGACAAAAAGCTCAGTTGACTGCGCTGCCATTGAGACAAATTCTATTTTTACAAAAAACCGTTGATGTAAAGAATTTTTTCAGTTTATATCTACCGGTCGTTTGCTTAAAAACTAGCCTCCGAACGAAAATGTTTGCAAATTGTTCACGTTTGTCTCGTGGAACAGTCACAACAGCAAAGAATCTAATTAGATATTACGCAGCTACTGCGCCCCAAGTGCAACAGCAGAAAAATCAAGTTACTCTCTTGTCAAAATCAAGAAGTTTCCTGTTAGCTGTCAAAGGCTATCATTGCTGCAGTCAAAAAATTTCTTCAACTTTACCGGTTTGTTTGGCAACAAATTCTTCAATAAAATCTAGCGTCACTGTAAAACGAGACTTTGCAAAAATGGCCTTGAAAAGTTTCCAAGAACATGAAATTATACCCGATGTCATTTCCACTGCTCCCACTGAGCTATTGTCTGTCTGCTACGGTGATCTTGAGGTAAAAGAGGGTAATGTTTTAACTCCCACCCAAGTGCAGAATAAGCCAAAATTAAGCTGGAAGGCTGAAGCCGATGCTTTTTATACCTTGTGTATGACCGATCCTGATGCTCCTAGCCGCAAAGAAGCCACCTTTCGCGAATGGCACCACTGGCTGGTTGTTAACATTCCCGGCTGTAATGTAGATCAAGGTGAAGTTTTGTCCGATTACATTGGCTCAGGACCACCAAAAGACACTGGTCTACATCGTTACATTTTCCTGGTCTACAAACAACCAGGCAAGTTGACATGTGATGAGAAACGTTTGCCCGACAACAGTGGTGATGGCCGTGGCTGCTTTAAAATTGATGCCTTTGCTAAGAAATATAAGTTGGGCAATCCAGTTGCCGGTAACTTCTATCAAGCCGAATATGACGATTATGTCCCTAAATTGTATGCTAAATTGGGTGCATAGATGGTGAATTTTGTATTTAAACATTATGCTGGATATTACATAATGAAAAAATCCCTTATTAAAGACACAAGAAACTAAGTTTCATTTGTAAAATTATAAAAAATCAAATAAAAAATATCAATTTAAATATTTTGTGTTCTAGAATCTGTTTTATTGTTTTTTTTGTCGCTAAAAATTTAAGTACAGCTGTTTTTGATTTATTTCTTTAGTCTATTTTATGGCTTTGTCAAGTATTATCTATCATTCTTGTTTGTAATTGAATTCTTAATTGGTTTTGTTTTTTTCAAGAAATTTATATTTTTTGACCCTACATCACCATATGAGGGGAAGATATTATTTGTTTTAGAATAATATAATATGTTTAACCTATGTAAAGTCACAATTTTGAAGATGCTTTAGTGGGAACCTGTCGCTAGAGAGCACGTCAACGTAGTGGCGAATAGCGTAATGCTTCCCATGCATGGATGGCGAATGTGAAGGTGATGAGGATTTTCTCAATTCCATGGTTGGTAGAAGAAAAATCAAATATCTCCCGCTAACTAAATAGGTAGTAATGGGTTTGTACTTTAAACTTACCCCTCCAAACCTTAGCATTCGCTTATTCTAGCGTTACAGGGCCTATGGTGTATTTTCCTTTGCACTGGTTCCACGAACAATTCAAATTTAAAAACAAATAAAACTAATATTAAGGCGCGCGGGAATTTTTTGACGAACAAGGAATTAATAACACATGTCGATGACTGCGTATCAAAGTAGGTAGTAATTACGGGGCGTGCAAAATTTTTCACTGCTAGGAATCTGCAGCTGTATCCAGCCAAGTCATCGACACTCTTCACCAAATGGACAAAGGAAGTATCGCTGGAACTAAATGTTGTTATTTTTGTAACAGCTTTAACATATACAATTTTATAATTTTGTTTTAATGGGGGATCTGTTTGAAGATCAAGGTCGGCGACCTCCTAATACAACATTTATGCGATAACCTGAAATCGCGGTGTCGGTGGCGTCTTTATGAATGTTGTTTAATGCTGCCATGTACGAGGTATGATCTAAAGGATCAAGTACATAACTTCGTATGCTATCCTCATACAAGCGAAGATATTTCCTGACATGCCTCGGGGAAGATGCCAACTGTGTGATGTTAAAGTTTGGATGATTTCTCCGATGACATCCCAAGAAGAACAATTGCTTTATAGGTAGACAGCAAGGTTTATTTGTCCATTCCTAAATATCATAGTTGGCGATGTAAAAATACCGACAAAAATCCATCCTAAAATTTTTAGGAGTGGCATTCGCCAGTACATGTCAGTACAACTTGCGATAAATTACGCAGTAGGAAGAGGGTCCTCAAGTCGCTAGCCAGAAGACCAAGTGTAAGCGAAACGTAGTGGAAAAACACCAGAAATGTCAAAATGCTGCCCTCAGAAAGCTATCTACATGAGGAGTCGAAGGAACATAGCCAAATGTTTCTTCTGGGATGTCATCAGTGTGGTCATTTGAACCATCATCCAAAGTATATTGTAAAAGACTTGATTCATACTAGTCAGAATTAACCCTTCAGTACCCAACAACTGCCCAAAATGTGGTGAACACTCCAAAATACCCTTAAGGCAGTTGGTGACAGTGTGGTTTCCGTCTTCAGTTGGTACTACGCAGACCATACTGTCTGTCCTGCAATAGCAATCACTTTTCAGTTTTAAAATTAAGCTCGTTTGAAAGCTGACGTGTGAGTTTATATTCAAGAAGTTACAAACGTTGCTACATGCGATACTTTTTCACTATAGAAAGGAGAACAATGTATGTAAGTGATCGTATAATGTACATTTTACTAAAAAAACGGACCACATTTTGGACATATTTATATAGACCGGCATGCAAGCTGTCATTAATGATCAAATAGTTTGGGTGTCACATGAATTCACTAACAAATTTGATCAATTTCATAATATATTAAAAACGGGCGATAAAAAATTAAAAAAAAGAATCGTGTTATGACGATGCTTGAAAGCCAACTAAGTTATTTTGTGTGTGGTGGAATTGGGGGGAATCTTTCTACAATAAAATCTTGGAACCTGTCCAAACGGCAAGTTTAGCTCTCAACTGTCAGCAACTAACCAGACTGCAATAATCGGTCAATAAAAATGCTGTTTTATAACGAGAACGCCAGGACGTTGATGGCAGATTTAGGCTGGGAGTTTTGAAAACATCCACCTTATACCCCGGAGATTGTTCTGCTTGATTATCATTTGTTTCAACCTCTCCTTGAGTGTCAAACAAAAGTGACAAGTTTTTTGCGGTAAACTACAGAATTTTTAAAATGATAGAATTATGAAGCTACCCGAATGTCCCGAAAATGACAAAAGATCTTTGTTAATATATTATAATATATTATTAATATGTTTGTTTCTGTATTTACATGAAACAACCCAAAATTACCTAAAAGTGTTTCCGTACAAAATTTTGAATACAAACGAGTACAATTATATTTATCGAAACAACCCAAACGTACATAATTTGTATGTTCCCGTACTCTTAAGAAGAACAGTACGAAGTTGTCAGAAACTACTCAAAAAGCAACAATTTGTATTAACAATTTCCAAGGCTCAACAAGGAAAAATGTGTAGCTCCATGAATCCTATTTTTATAATGCGGACTCACAGTTTTCAAACTTTTGAAAGCCAATGGCTAGTTTTCGAGATATTGTCAATTTAAGGTGTTTGCGAAAAATTTTGGCTTTGAGGATATTTTGATGAATATTGTAAAGTGGCCTAAAGTATAATTGTACGATTATCAATAATAATTTATTATAATAGCGAATATTTAATTAACATTTTAATATTTTATTTAATTAACTACTAAAAAAAATCGATCACATAAATAACTCTACCACAAAATAATAAAATAAAGATTGATTCAATCTATTCTCATAATTTATTGAAAATGAAAATAAATTCAAGAATATTACAAATAAACAAATAGTGTGCTGTGTCGGACGCTCGACTTAAAATTAAAAAATAATTGTTGGTTGAGACGGATAATGTGAACTGGGTCTTCAAGGGATTTTTATATATTATATATATTTTATATATTAAACTGCTTCAACTTTTTTTTAAATTTGAGACAATTTTGTATCCTTTTTTGACTTATAATAATGGCTAGTGCGGAGTCTAAGGTCTACAGTTTTTAATCCACTTTGTTATTTTTTAAAACAACGTCAGTAGTATAACGGAGGATGTTAATAATATGCTTTCTGGAAGATTTGCCGGAATTACAATGCAGTTCATAACCTAAAAGAGACTCATAACCTACCGCACTTTGAAAACTCAAGTAAAATAAAATAGTTTAGTATTTATTTACATTCAAAATTAAACATGAACAAATATAAAAGTCACAATTTTAACCAAAGGGCCAATGAAATTTAAAATAATCAATTCTGAGCCGAAATAACAGGAATGCGGATTTGCAGCATCTGTAATAAAAAAAAGCAAAATTTTATATTTAGTAAAGGTATTCACGTTTACAATTTTAAAGAAATGAGAAAATATATACGACTAGTTCATAATCCGCTGCAAATAGTCTAGCATCGAAGCATTTGCAAATCGGTATAGCAAAGATAATGGAAAAAATTCCATATGCTACACCGATTGATATCATATACAGGTACGATGCTAGACTATTTGCAACGGATTGTGAACTGATAATATGTGACCCGGTCTATGAAAAGATGGCTTATGACTCAAAAAAAAAAAATTTTGAAAAATTAGCTAATTTTTCGAAATTTTGTTTTTGAGTCATAAGATAACTTTTCATAGACCGGACCATATATAATTTATAGTATGTATGTATTTGATATTTTTAACTGATTTTAAGCAGTGCACACCTCAAGCAGCCCTAGATATCATGTTGTCATTATACCCCCTTGATATCTTCATAAAGGGGATGGCTATGAGAAGTCTAGTCGGGTATACTTAGATACAGGCATGTGGAACACTCCAGTATCCTGAGCTTAACAGGCTCCTTGGGCTTGGAGTCAGGTCTACCACGATCTGACTATTTAGTCAAGGAGCTACTGTTTAGCTCAGCACCAGAGATCGTAATCCCTGATAGATCCGACAGGAAGGGGCAAACAGGGGGGTTACTGCGTATTTCGATTCGAAGAAAAATATTTTCGAAACACAATGCTTTAAGCATACAAATTCGAACAGTTTTTCTTTCGAATCGAGATACGCAGTAACCCCCCAGCACTTTTTCAAGGCATTTCGATCTTCACGGATGGCTCTAAAATGGATTGCGGGACTGGATCTGGGGTTTTCCTGTTGGACCAAAATGTTAGGAAATCCTTTAGACTCGCAGATGAGTGCAGTGTCTTCCAGGCAGAGATTTTTGACATCTGGAAGGCAACATAGCTCATTCAGGGTCTTATAGCTGTAAACAGTGAGGTGACAATATACGTCGATAGCCAGGCCGCGGTCAAAGCGCTGCGGGGTTATAGTGTTACCTCCAGACTAGTCAAAAAATGTAGGAAAGCTCTTCTTGAGCTATCTCTTTGCTATAGGATTAGATTGTGCTGGGTTCCAGGTCATTGTGACATCGTTGGCAACGAAGTTGCCAGACAAGGTTCTAGTTTAGACTTAAGCCAAAGAGTGTCGGACGTGGCTCCATTTATCTGTCACTTTTATCTGGGCATTAAGTCTTGGACTAGCCAGGAAACCACAAGGCTGTGGGGTAACATGGTTACGTGTAGGACATCTAGAGCTCAATGGCCTAAACCGGACAGTAATGGAACTAAGCTTCTATTAAGACTTAAATATTTAGGTAGCAGATTCCTTGCTGACCTACAGGATCTACAACAGCTGTAGGGTTATCACTGGTCTCAACTGGCCTAGATAGGGTAGTCTTCTCTACGACTTTCTACTATCTTTTCTCTTCATCTATCTTCATTCTTTTGTTCTTCTTTCTCTAGTAAAGGATCACAATAAGCCCCTGGGGTCTCCGAGTGAAGGTGTAGTTTGACAACTCCTTTATTACCTAACCTAATCTAATCTAAGTTGTTAAAATTGTTTAAAAATGTCAAAGTTTTTAGCATTTTTTTCTGTTAATTATTTGCAGTTTTGCAAGACTAAAATATAAAATAAGATCTCTGATTGTATTTCAGACAATTGATAAAGAAATTACCTTATTAGTTTTATCAAATATAGCACGGGCCTTTTCTTGGTTCAAGCGATAATTGACAAATTTATCAAATAAGTAACCATGTTTCATAGACTCCAATAGGATGCGATCCTCACCAATATCCAAAGTCAACTCGTGAGAGGCAATCTGTAAATATGGCAAATGACAAGTAAAATTCATAATATATCGGGTTATCAATTTCGTGGTTTCAAAAGTATAGGACTGGAATTCGACATCTGTCAAACTAAGTTGTTGAACTAATTTTTTTCTTTTCAGTTGAAAGTCTGACATTGCGAAAATGGATCGCTTAAGTATCACACAACGCATAAAAATGATCAAAACATACTACAAAAATGGTGATTCTGCAACAGCCACATATCGTGCTTTAACGCCACATATCGTGCTTCTACGCAAGCAATTGGCAAAATTGTGAAGAAATTCGAAGAGACTAAAGCGGTTCCACATATTGTAAGACCTATGCATCGTCTTTTCGCTCGTTCCGCTGAAAAAATCGCTGCTGTAAGTGAAAGTGTTGCCGAAGACCCGATTGTGTCGATTCATCGTCGTTATCAGGAATTAGGACTGTCTTATGGCACATTATTGAAGAATACGACTTGGAGAATATGTGGTTTCAACAAGACGGTGTCACATGACACAGAACTCGAGCGAATATAGCTTAATTTCAGAAGACATTTCCTGGCCGCGTAATTTCTCGTCATGGCGATATCAACTGGCCACCAAGATCATGCGATTTGGCACCATTAGACTTTTCTTGTGGGGCTACTCGAAAGACTATGTTTATGCAGATAAACCTTTAACTCTTGGGCATTAAAAAACCAACATTCGTTATTGCTAAAATGCCGCCCAATATTTGTCAAAAGGTGGTCGGAAATTACCTCAAAAGAATCAATGCTTGCAACATTTCGCGTAGTGGTCATTAAAATGATGTAGTGTTTCACACATAATGTCAACGATCAAACTTTATAATAAAAAATAAATATAATGAAAAAAATATTTTATATGTTTTATTTACGTTCACTTTTGAAACCGCAAAATGGATAACCCTGTATGACCAACATTAAAATACTTACACATTTAGGCAGATAAATCTCAGCCTGAACTTCTTCTACGCCTTCATCCTTAATACGAGCTCTCAGCTTATATTCGGGCAAAGTAGAACCAGCCTGTGAAATTTCCTTTTTAATGCGCACAGAATCGGTTGATTGCTGAAGTTTCAATTGTTCCGTTTTTTGTTTCAGCGTCTTCAACTCATTGACATCGATTTCTTGTACTAAGGGCTTCGGTCCCTTGGCAGCAGCTTCCTCTAAAGATTTTAAATTTTCCAAATCTTCCTTGCTGGGATTTTTATAAGATGTCAAAACAGTCTTAACATCATTATTACGAACACGATGCGATACAAGGGTGCCAATAAATTTACGATTATTCAAAATTATGGCCTTATCCACCCGGATTTGTACATTGTATTTATCGTTGAGAGCTTCGGCTATTAAAGCTAAGAAGAAATCACGAAATAGCAATGATTTCTCAATTTTGACAAAGAATTTGGGATTAATAGCAATATCAACAGCATCGACGGGATTATTGGATTTATCTCTGGTTGTACGCGGCTCCGAAATACTCATGGGTATACGAAATGAACTTGGCTCCTCGGAATTGAGTATGTCCGTTAGTTCTGATTCGCTTAAATCTTCAGGCGAGGGTATTTCATCGGTTTGGCAGACGTTAATGAAATATTTCTCGTTGGTATTTACTTTAAAGCTTTTAATACAAAATCCTGTACATGAAAAGATAACGGATATAGGAAATATTAGAAAAATTTCAAGGTTATGTTAAATTTTTGGTATAGCCAATTAATAATGTATGTAACATCTTAAATAACTTATTTAGCAGTTATATTTGGGAGCTGTTGTCCTATATAAGCCTTCGGTTTCTAAGATAAAAACGGGATCTGAGCTTTAGATACACATTCACCTCTATGGCGAATATCACCTCCCATGGGAATCGTGTTCCCAAAACTATTTTCTTATATTTGTTACAGTGTAAAAAAAGTTTTGGGAACAC
The DNA here is from genome assembly GCA_933228675.1 of Stomorhina lunata. Classification (NCBI taxonomy): domain Eukaryota; kingdom Metazoa; phylum Arthropoda; class Insecta; order Diptera; family Rhiniidae; genus Stomorhina; species Stomorhina lunata. The sequence goes on along the minus strand of OW121741.1, from coordinate 79,202,966 downwards.
GATCCCCATGGGAGGTGATATTCACGATAGCGGTAATTGAAGACGTATAGAATATCAAGCCTATTTTCGAAAATTTAACGGAATCATACTTAGGCCCCTAGTTTTGGATACATAAATAGTGTTCCGAATAAAATAATCATTTTCTAGTTTAGGCAAAACTTATCCATTATGTCACATATAATATTTTTTTAAGCTACTGTTTTGTTGTTCTATATAAGCCTTCGGATCCTAGGATATGCACGTGATCTGAGTTGCAAATACATATTTAAGACGTATGGAATATCAGGTCTAATTTGGAAAAGTTCACTTAGGCCTTTAGTTAAAGACAGCTTTTACCGTTTCTGAGTGTGCATTTGTATTACTGGCCCTATCTGGCATCGTTTCGCTATAGAAAAAAGTTAAGTGGTATTTAAAGAATAATATAATTTTTGTCCCACGAGAGGCAGATTCATTCAACTGTCCATAATTCTAACCTGAAAAAAGGTATTGGGTTCGGAAAGAAATATTTTTAAATGATCCACAATTATGTAGGTGATATGATGCATTTTGTTGGAACTAGGATAATAGGGTTTTGTAGGACGTTAGATACTAAGCAAAGGTTCTGATTGGTCTTAACTTGGTAAGCCCAGACTTATCTTGGTTAACCTTCATCTCAACTGTGGGCACTGTCCTCCTCGTGGTATCACATGGAGAACTTTGTTAAGATGTGTCGCGAGTTCTCCCATTAGAAAGAAAAAAATATGGATTAAGACGTCGGCTTAGTAACCCACTCCTGAAAAAAAATAATTACTATTAAAAAGCTAAAATTAAGAATTAAAGCTGAAAACAAAAAAAGGGGACCATGATTTAAGGATCAACACCATCCGAACTCTTTACAGAGGAGGTGTTAAGATCAAGTTGATGGATGTTTTAGGTTTATACAAACGTGATGTAACTGCTGTCCAGGAAATAAGATGGAACGGCCACTGCTTCACCAAAAGGTGACCTGTATTATAGCTGCCATGAAAGTTGGTACGAATTTGGTTGTGAATTTTTGCGAAATCTTAATACAAAGTACTTCCATCTGAGCCACGCATACACAAAGGAGAAAGATGATGATAGATAGACCATATTGTAGTTGACTTAATTGGGTGTATTGGGTGAGAGTTCAATTCGAGAAGCTAATATGGGCACGGAACTTACAGGCAAAAGCGTTTGGCGTCACAGTCTTATCAAATTGACATCGATTACTCAGAAATATTTCTGGTTTCAACGACATCTGCACGCAACCTATTTCCAACTGCTGCAAAATCTGTACTAGGTTTCAAAACCCTCTTTATAAAAACTCTTGATATGACGGGGAGTGCCGCAATGTCACTACTGAGAAAAATGCAGTCTAAAGAAAACTGCAGTTTGTAGTTACGCGCTGAACGTTAAAAAGATATCGTGAGAAAAGGAGGGAAAAAAGTGCCTATTCTGAATCACCCTAGGGATTAGGTTCCCCAGGAGTTCATAAAACATCGTATTCCGGGTTTGTTATGCCAAATTTAATATTTTTTCCGGTTATCTTGTATAAGTATGTGCCAAATTTTGGCTTGTTTGTCCGCCAGGGCAGTACAAATGCCCAAAAAGATGTCTTATGGACTCCCCGAAATGACTTCCAATCAAAATGTGTCATATTAAGACGTACAAAAGTAAGAATACATTGGGTTGATAATACTATGACACATTTTGAGGGTGATGGCCTGGGGTCAAAGAAATACCTATGCCAAGCCCTAAAAGCGTTTGGCGCTGGTAGGTGGAACTTTCGAGTTACCGCCTGTTGAAAGTTGCAGTCGAAGTATGAGCTTTGTAAGTCGCTACAGGCATGACAACAGATTCCAGTTCATTTGAAACTTGCAAGGTAGTTCTAATAAGCGGTCTTCTTCATTTCAGAGAACTATGAAGTAGACGATTTATTAGGTATATCTTACAAGTTCCAGATAACTGGAATCTGTTGTCATGCCTGTGTATGACACATTTTGATTGAAGGTCATTTCAAGGAGTCCAAAAGACATGTTCTCGGCACTTGCACTGACCTGATATATAAAAAAGACTAAATCTGCGGCCAAATTACCGCATTCGATATCGATCGAAATCTTAGATATTTTCAAAACATTTGTATAGCATACTTTAAGGATAATCAAAATTATTTAAAAGATGCAGAGTTTATTATATTTTTTGAAGTTGTTTGCCAAAAGACGAACAATAGTAAACGAGTTTTAATTGAACTATATGTTTTTAAAAACGAATCAAAATGGATACCAAATTTCAATAAACCTTTTGCATCGAAGAAACTTAGAACATCCCTAAAGTATACTTCACAATATTTGCTTAAAAGTCTAAGTTTTCGATCGATATCGAATGCGGTAATTTGGCCCCTGGGCTCATATTTGAACAAGATAGCCATAAAAGATAGATATTGACAGGCTTAACGCGATTTTTAAAGCTATTCTCATTTTGCGGGGGAGTGATATGCGTTTTTTGCTTTCATGGCATCACAAAAGACCTCAAGGCTAAGTGTGTCTGATTACCAGAGGAGAGAGATACTGTCATTTAGAAATACATAAAAGAAAAATAGTATTAGAAAGTACCCGATTTAATCTAAAACTCGTTGAATATAACAGCACCATTTTCCGATAGAAAGGTTAATACATCACCGAAGAGGGACCCATAGGGAATCCATACTGCCGGTCGTTAAGTAGGTTTTTAGACTCCAAATATTTTAAAAGATGGTAGTCAACCGCCGTGGTATAGCAGGTTAGTTATCCGCCTAGCCTACTAGAGGTCCCAAGTTCGATACCCGGCCAGACCCACTTGAAAAAATAAATTAAAAAAAAGCGGTTCAGCTCATAACTCAGTTAGCCACTGCATTTGAAGTTCCGAGCCGGAGTTAAAACGTAGGTCTTTTTTAATAAGTCTAAAAATAGAATTGGACGCAGCTCATTCTCTGCTCCAATTGGAATGTCGTGAGAATTATGTATGTATGTATGTAGTCAACCATACTTTTCATTATGCCATTGGGAGGTAATTTTCAGGATTGCTAGCCCCACGCTTTCCTAGTGTTATAAAGGATGTCCCAACTAGAACGCAATTTTTAAATTTTAAATAAAATACAGATATTTAAAAAAAAATCGTGCAGGTGGCCGCCGCGGCTTTGCTGTCACACACGCTATTTTTTAATGAAATTTCCAATGACCTTTTTGCATAAATGCTGCGGTATTTCATTAAACCAGCGCCCAATTTCCTCTTTTAAGGTTTGAGTCGTCGTCGGCTTATTCGCGTAAACCATCGACTTCAAAAACCCCAAAGAAAAACATCTAAAGGTGTTAAATCGCACAATCTAGGCGGCCAGTTCTGATCTCCAAAACATGAAATAACACGACCGGGAAAAGACTGATGTAGCAATTGAATTGTTTCTCTGGCTGTATGACATGTGGCGCCGTCTCGTTGAAACCACATGCCCTCCACATTCATTTCTCTAATTATAGGCAAGAAAAAACTGGTTATCATTTCACGATACCGAACACCATTGACTGTTTGCGCTTGACCTGCCTTATTTTCATAAAAAAAAGTTCCAATGATTCCTCCAGCCCAAAAACCACACCACACAGTGACACGTTGAGGATGCATTTGCTTCTCGTGAATCACTCGAGGATTTTCCTCACCCCAAATGCGACAATTCTGCCTATTGACGAAGCCATCAGGATGGAAATGGGTCTCGTCACTGAGGATGATTTTAACGGCAAAATCAGCATTTTCATGTTGTCTCTCCAATACCCAATTAACGAACTTCATTCGCTGTCCATGCTCATCTGGCTTCAGTTCCTGAGTCAATTGAACTTTGTATGCATGAAGTTGCAAATCTTTCGTCAAAATTCGCTGCATAGTGGATTTGGAGACACCAATTTGCTGAGCTCGGTGTCGAAATGAGGTGGATGGAGTTTGAGCGACATCATCACGAACAGCTGCGACATTTTCGGTCGATCGACCTGGTCGAAGGCGCGTTGTTGTCTTTACTTCACTAACAGACCCAGTTTCGGCAAATTTATCTATTAATCTGTTTACAGTTGACTCTTTTGGATCATTATTGTGACCCCAAATTGATCGCAATTTGCGAACTGTAGCTGCAAAACTTTCATCGTTTTGGTAAAATAATTTCACAATAAAAATGCGTTGTTCATTCGTGTAGCGCTCCATTTTTACTAACCTTGTACCTTCTACTAGCAAACAATAACAATTGTTTAAATGTCAACCAATGACACTTCCAATCGCACCAAATTTGAAAATTGCGTTTTAGTTGGGACACATTTTATTAGCAACCTTCCAACACATTAGAAATTCAACTGCATTGTACCTGAAAAGGTTGGCTAATGGACAAGCCAAGACCGTTCCGACCGCAGCCGGTTCTTTGTACCGAAACGACTCGGGAATCTTAGGATTCCGATGAAGAACTGCCACTTCTGCAATATTACCATTAATATCACAGTTATAACAACAACTTCAAGACCAGTACTGGATGCCATCCGATACAAGAGACCTATTTATGTCAAAATCCTCTAAAATCAGCACGAACACGAAAAAATATATTAGGCATAGTTACTGCCACTCTTTTAAGCTCGGGCATTAGGTTAGGTTAGGTAATAAAGGAGGTGTCAAAGACCCCAGTGTCGGAGACCCCAGGGGTCCATTGTGATCCTTTAACAGAGAGGGAGAAAAGAAAGAATGAAGAAAGAAAGAATGAAGATAGGGAAAGAGAAAGGTAGTAGAGAGTTGAAGAGAAGACTACCCTATCTAGGCCAGTTGAGACCCGTGATGAACCCTACAATATCAATTAACCTACACTGTTGTAGATCCTGTAGGTCAGCAAGGAATCTGCTGCCTAGAAGTTTAAGTCTTAGGTTTTGCAGCCTTGGACAGTGACAGAGAATGTGTTCCACCGACTCGGACGAATCCTCATCTAGACATAGTCTGCAGAGGTCTGAAATGCTGCTATCCCACCTATGTAGCCTCGAATTTAAGGCCCAATGTTCCGTAAGGGACCCTATACATCTTCCTAAGCTTGACCTATTTAGACTTAATAGAAGCTTTGTACCATTACTGTCCAGTTTAGCCCATATAGCTCTAGATGTCCTACACGTAACCATGTTACCCCACAGCCTTGTGGTTTCCTGGCTAGTCCAGGACTTAATGCCTAGATAAAAGTGACAGATAGGCGGAGCCAAATCCAACACTCTTTGGCTTAAGTCTATACTTGAGCCTTGTCTGGCAACTTCGTCCGCAACTTCGTTGCCAACGATGTCACAATGACCCGGAACCCAGCACAATCTAATCCTATAGCAAAGTGATAGCTCATGAAGAGCTATCCTACATTTTTTGACTAATTTGGAGGTAACCCTATAACCCCGCAACGCCTTGAGCGCGGCCTGGCTATCGACATAAATTGTCACCTCACTGTTAACAGCTATAAGACCCTGAATGAGCTCTGTAGCCTTCCAAATGGCAAAAATCTCTGCCTGGAAGACACTACACTCATCCGCGAGTCTAAAGGATTTAATAATATTTTGATCCCACAGAAAAACTCCAGAACCAGTCCCGCAATCCATTTTTAATCCATCCGTGAAGATCGAAAAGCCTTGAAAAAGTGCTGTTTGCCCATTCCAGTCGGATCTTTCGGGGATTACGATCTCTGGAGCTGAGCTGAACAGTAGTTCCTTGATTAAATAGTCAGATCGTGGTAGACCTGACTCCAAGCACCGGGAGCCTGTTATGCTCAGAATACTGGAGTGTCCCACATGCCTAAACCTTAGCATACCCGACTCGTACAGCCTTACTAGACTTCTCATAGCCATCCCCTTAATGAAGATATCAAGGGGGTATAACGACAGCATGATGTCTAGGGCTGCTTGAGGTGTGCTTTTAAGGGCACCGGTTATACCAATAAAAAAATAAAATCTCGGGCATTAGTTGAATAATTTCCGACAAGAGTTTACTTGGAAACAGGTCAGCCAAAGGGTTTGCTTTATCAACCGAGTTAGAACGTCTGAGTACTTGGTATTTGGAGTTTTGTTAATTCTCTAGATTCTAAATGTATGACTTGACTTTGCGATGTAAAAAAGAGTACGGAACATTGGAATCATCAATAAGAACAGTCGATAATGTTCATCAGTTTATTCCATAGATATTCATACTTTAACATAAAATACATTTCTAATTATGTTCAATTAAAATTTTTTTTAAATTTAATCCATTTTATAATTTCATATAAAGTTGAATGTAAAGATTTTAATTCGCACTCCTTCATTTAGTAGCTGGAATAATCTTCATTATCATCCTCATGTTTGTAGACGTAGTTGTCATTTTTTAAAGTTATATCGGGACCAACTCCCAAAGCATAAATATCAACTTTTTTTGATTTAATAGTTTTAAAGAATTCCGGAAATTCAGGCCAATCTTGTTCGCACATTTTCTAAAAAGTGAAAAAATGAAATAGTTATTAGTATTATTAGATTTTATCAATATACTATATAAACATAAGAGGGCTGAAAAGGTACCTTCAGTTCCTGTATAGATAGCCAGGTCAAATAATGAAAACATTTTTCGTTTAGTATTAAACGGGCATAATTGGAGAATATTTTTTCGCCTGCTGCCACTTTTCTCATAATATCCAAAGAAATGTGCCATCTACAGATCATAGCTTGATGTAGCAAAGCCATTGTAGGTTTTATTTGGAATTGACGCAAGGCTGGTGCAATGATATTCAATTCCTCGGGAGTTAAGTAGTTTTGAAAGTTGGGATCTTCTAAATGTCTTTTGTATTGCATCAGTTTGTAGATGTCACGTACATAATAATTGTTCTCATTTATTTTTACCGTTTTCATGATGGCTTTAACAGCTTTTCGTAGAAGACAATTCTTACGGATATTAAATTCATTGGTGTTGGGTCTAAACATGAAGTTCATGCAGGTTTGAACTTCTATGTCACTGGGATTAATAATTGGTAGTGAATAGTGAATGTACTTGTATTGGGGCCACCATTTCGACCAATAATCCTTAGGATCCGCCTTTAAATGACCTGGTGGTGGTTTCTTTAGGCCAGATTTTATGACGTTAATTTTAGCAAAATAGGGCCTATATTCTATTCTATTCTGTGGTGGAAATTTTCCTTTTGAGGGTTTCTGGTTCACTTGTTGAGAGTTTCCTTTGAAATCGGGTTTGCTACGGTTCCCTTTTACAAACGTTGATGTCTTTTGATTTGCAAATTTCTTGTTGGATATTTTGTTTAATTGATTTCCTTTGGCGGATGTTGATGGTTGTTCATCCGGGTATACTTGCAAGTCAAAAAGTGAAGGTATCTTTTTATTTTGAGAACTTTGGGATTCTGGTCCCAGGTTTTGATTGGCAAAAACATCCATTGTAAGTAGTGAAGGAATTTGTGTCTGAGGTTTATTTCTATAATTGTTAGCACCTTTGGCGTTGTTTCCAAATTTCATGTTGCCTTTTAAACCCTGATTTTGAAATCTTGTAGCACTTGATGTTGAACCCTGATTTTGAAATCTTGTAACACTTGATGTTGATGGCCCAAAGTCCATAAAATTTGTTTCTCTTCTTGCGGTTTGGGAAAAAAACTTGTCATTTCTTTCTTCTACTAAGTTTAAAACTGTAGTGGGTGAACGTGATCTTAATGATCTATGAAATATGTCTGGACTTTCATGCCTTGGTGGAGAAAAAGGTCGTGAAGGAGAACGTCCATGTCGAGAAAAGAAGTCTTCTGGGTTCCTACCATAATCTCTAGGTGGAGAAGTTGATAGATATTGCTCGTCTCTATGTTGGGTTATAAGAGGAGATATTGAGCGATAACGTTCAGACCTGAATTTATCAAAATCCCTATTGGGGGAACGTGTTCTTCCAATTGGGTAATTTTCTTCTCTGCGCTCAATTTGAGAGGGAGAATAAGAATGTTCTCGGATTCTTTCACCCCTAAAATCATTTTTCTCTACACAATAAATTCCAAAACCTCCATTCGGCGAACGCGATCTTGAAGAATGAAGATGTTCTAATCTACGACCATTTCCCCTGGGTGAGTATGATCGTGATCGGTGTCGAATTATGTCTCTTCCTACTTCATCTCTATATTTATTACGATAATAATCTTCATTAAGATCTTCATTAAGCATTGTATTTAATGGTCTTCTTGGTGAATGTGATCTTGGATCTTGATAACGATCTTCTCTACTATAGCGTCTGGGTATCGAAAGGGGATGGGAATGTGATATTTCGCGTACATTATCTCTTGTTACTAGATCTCTAGGTTCAAGCGATCGGTTATAAAACTCCTCTTTATTTCTTTCATATATTACTGTATGATCACCTCTAGGCGGAGTAGGTGAATGTGTCATTTCTCTCACATCTCGAGGTTGATGCGATCGCGAATAAAAATCTTCAGTTTTTGTCCCATGTACATTATAGCCCCTGGGCGGTGAACGAGATCTTATAGGGTTAAAACGTTCATCGTTATGATAAGGTACATCTCTGCGAGAAGGAGAACGAGATCGCGAACGATTATATTGAAATATATTACGCTCCTCACGATCATGCTTTAAATGTTCATCTTGGTGACTCTTCGAAATGAGAGGAGCTGGTGGTGCCTTTAGTGGAGGTTCACTTTCCCTGTTAACAGTACCTTCATTTTCTAAACGTATGTCATGCAATATTATCTCATAGATTTCGTTTCTGGGAACACCACGATCAAGTAATTGTTGACGCTTTTTCAGATGGCGATCAATTTCAAAGATGTTCTTTTTAGCGAATTCATAGGCCACATGTCGCGTTAAACCTACTTTTAGTAGGAAATCTCTACGCGCTTCGAGTCCATGCGATTGCGTAGGGGCATGAGAGCCACCTTTAGTTTTATATGTTGTGACGATATAAATTGGAGATTTTTCAAAAATTCGAAGGTTCGTTTAAGGACATGAAAATAGATAATGAAAATAAACATTTAGATTGTAGAACAGATAGGAGTAGATTCATTTTACATTCTGAAAATGACCAACACTTATTGCATTTTGAAGGAAAAATATGTTTGGGATACACGTGTGATTTTGTAGACTTTTAGTTACTTTAAAAGTTATAGCCTTTAAGAATTAATATTTTTTCCTAAAGACTATAAAGACATTTTTAGCTCGATCCCTTAGTGTAGGGAATTATTTAGTTCTTCGAACTTACGATACTTCCCAGTAACGACTTTATTTAGGAAATAATGATGAAATTTATAAAAGCAAACTCTTCATTAATATTAAGTGTTAGATTTATATGTTTGGGATCAAGGGTAATGCTTTACAGATCTGGATAAGTTTAAGTTTCTGTCATCAATGGGTGTGCAACAATTTTTTTGATTTCCATAATTCAGGGTTGGTAAATTTGAGGTCATAAATTGAACTCTCATCCTTTGGCATTTATTTAGTAATAGGTGGAAAACTTTTACCGTGTAACCCTGGCCGACCATTGTTTATTGCGAACGTTTGGAATTTTCTGTTTGAAAAACTAAACGAAAACAAAGCATTTTCAACAAAATCATTTCAGGTGATGAGACCAGTTTTCATATTAGGCGTTATAGCAAAAAAACCATTTTATCCAAAGAAGTGGTGAAAGTATGGTGCGGTTTGTGGCCGAACGGCATCATTGGCACGTATTCTTTAGAAAATGAGGCTTCACCGTATATTCTTTGCGCTAATAAACCACTATAACGGCTTTTTTGTGGCCACAATTGGCTAATGTTGATATTATTGATCTTGGATTCCACAAGACTGCGCTACAAACCACAGAGCCGGACAAACAATTCAGTTATTGCGATGTTAATTGCCCTCTATGTTCTTGAAATTTAACTCCGTTGGGTTATTTTCTCTGGGGCCATTTGGGAGACATGGTTTACGTGAACAAACAACTGGAGCACTGAAAGATGAAATTCGGCGGTAGAGGTGGACTTAGCAATAAATTTAACTGAATTTGTCAAAAAAAAAAACATGAGTATTTGCAATCAAATTTACTTTCTAACCTCAAATTTGGATTCTTTAACCGCAGATACAATTATCGGTTATAGTTGTGCAGTATTCAATTTCAATTTATCGTTAGTTAGGGTAGGTCATCATAACCCACTCCTCTATTCGATTGAACTTTTAGTGTGAAAATGTCTGGAGGCAAAAATACCTTTTTGGAAAGAAAAATTCTTACAAGATTCGTGAAATCTTTATTATTCTACAGACCCAAATAACAACAGAACATTCGAGGAAGAATATTCGTTTGATTGTCTTCACGGCATCTGTTCTAAGTCGAGTTTGCAGGGCATATCGTAATGATATGGCGAAACATTATACTATAGAACTTTTTCTGCAACATTATTACGAATTACGGTGCTCTCCTTATTCAGGTGTTATTCTGCAAATTGAAAATAAGGAAATGTTCTAATCACTTGGATCACAAAACCACATGTTCAATTTAAAAACAAACATGGGCCACTTATGACAATAATCGATCTTCAACTTGAACATGTGGTTTGTTCAAGTTAAGAACAAACATAGACAATAATCGATTAGCATTCTTCGTATGTTATATTAAATTCGAGGAGACTCGAGTTTTATTTCGATGGTGGTGGTACCCAGGTTAACTCTCTCCAAACGATTGTCTGATTTTTCGAACATAAAAGTAAAATTGAAGAACAAGTCCTTATTTTCTATTGCTTGCATACACTACAAAGGGACCATCAATTAGACCCAAATGATCCAGACTTGGGTTATTATAGAAGAGGTTTATATTAAAGTTCTGCGATTTTTCAGAGGACACATTGCGAAATGCAATTTAAACTTGTCTGAATTCTTCAGCATCTCTTTGTAATCTTTATTCCGATAGAAAATATGGATAAAATATGAGTTAATAATCCAAAAATTCTCAATAAGATCAGAAACAACAATCCCGGTCATGATTACGACTGGGATTGTTCAAAATCTAATAAGATCCTACTTTCTATCGGATAGGATACTTTGAATTTTAAACAAGCCAAATTGTTTGATGTAGGATATGTTGGATACCAAGTAACGGTTCTGATTGGTCTTAACTTGGTTAGCCCAAACTTATCTGGGTTATCCTTCATCTCAACTGTGGACACCTCCTCGTGGTATCACCCGGGTAACTAGGTTAACATCCGTTAATGTAGTTAGCTAACATGTGTCGCGAGTTCTCCCATAAGAACGATACAAAAATATGGGTTAGGACGTGGGGCTAGTAAACCCACTCTTAGAAGAAAACAATTACTAAGAAAAAGCTAAATTTAGAATGATAACAATCCTTCTAATGTCAATGAGGACGTCCGAAACTTCGATGGAAAGAGAAACATCTTTTTCTCACATGGTTTTCTAAAATAGGCTCGGTCTTTGACCTTAACAGGTTATAAATATAGGCCATTTAAGTAAGTAATTGCGAGGTGTTATAAAAATGTCAAAGCATACAAATCTTCATACTTTCAAACGGAGAGGTTTTAAGTCAAAATGTCTTTCTTTTGAGCATTGATGATTTGTTCGATTTCGGAATTCTGCAGATTTAAATGAGGACGTCCGAAACTTCGATGGAAAGAGAAAAATCTTTTCCTCTACTTGACCTACGCAATTGGAGAGTATGCGCAAATGATCGAAGCGCATGGATTTCTAAAATATACTCGACCTTTGACCTTAACAGGTTATAAGTATAGGCCATTTAAGTAAGTAATTGCGAGGTGTTATAAAAATGTCAAAGCTTACAAATCTTCATACTTTCAAACGGAGAGGTTTTAAGTCAAATTGTAGAAGATCTTCCTTTTGAGCATTGATGATTTGTTCGACAGATTTAGTGCTATCAAAACAAGAAATTGAGTATTAAAAGCTTCATTGTTTAAATCGGGATGGTTCTAAAGAGATTTTACTTTCCTTTTAATTTCTCATAATAATGAACTCAAATCCTGGAAGATATTCGACCGAGTGTCTAGGCTTATGAATAACAAGCAATTTCAGAGCCCAGTGATAATGTTAGAGTTAGAGCGATCATGGGAAGGTTCAAATAAATTATCGCGTTCTTGTACTCAATCTTAGTTATGAAATTTAGCCATGCAGTAAAGACTAGTTTGTGAGACATTTTGTCCTCAAACCCAAAATTGTCTATGCTTGATAGTCAACAAGTCTTAAGCACTGATTAGGCTAGTTGGGACATTTGCCTTTAATAAGGTCTTTCTATGTGCTTTCGGCATAATCCAAATTCGGTATACTCTTTCTAACTTAAGAATATCAGTTAGCACTTACCTCTGTGAACAGGAGTATGAGCTTATTACCAAATCTCAACTAAAGGGTGGCCTCAATTAAGTGATAATAAAGAAGGCTTTGAAATTGAAATCCCTTGTAGTATATATTTCTTTATATAGAAGAAAGTTGGTCAATGAGTCCATAATTTTTTGAGTTCGGAATCAGTTTAATCTGTCTGAATTTGAACAATCTGCTTCATTTTTTATGTGTTTGGCAGTCGTTAATAGCAGACTACTTCACGTTTTGAGAAGAATATGGGAAGAAGTGAATTTCGTGTGCCATCAAGTCTTTGTTTGATAAATATAATGGGGACTCTGCACCATCCATTTCCATAGTTATGTAAAATCAATGTGGCGGTATAAGCAGGAAAGATGCTCAACGGAATCTTTACATCCGAAACAATGAAACAAATCACGAACGGATAGTATTAAGTGTGGAAGCCATAGGCATCTTACATGATTAAATTTTGATTGATCACTTAAAATTTCGCAGAAATGTTTGGCGTCGTTCAACAGCAATAGGGACGACTTTTTGCATCGTTTCGTAATGGTAAACGAAACGTGAATCCAACAACACTCCGTAGACCAAACAGTATGTTTCTCGGGGTTAATCGGTGCCAAAGAAAGCAAAGGTGAATTTTCAAGCCAATCCACATTGATTAGCTTCAAAAAATTAAAACAATCAATGTGAGAATATTATTCTAACAATGAGGCCAAGAGACAAATTAATTTCTACCTGGAAAGTGTAAGAACTACGAATCGCTCCGTCATCCGCTATATTCTCCAAATTTTTCTTTCTTTTCTTTTTCCCAAAGAAGGAAATGGGAAGGCGGAAAGAGATTATACTCCCACTACGAAATCAGCTTACAAAAATGGATATTTTGGAGATCTCGACCAGAGGGCGAAGCCGACTACAAATTATCAGCGGCTGCCGATATAAAATGGACCATCGGCGGCTGAGCGCCGGCTTCAAGGCGGCTATAAAAAGAAAAAATACCGGTTGTAAACAGGTCAGTTTTTTTTTCAATAAAAAAGGTTTCCAGCATTTTTAAACTCCCTTTTGATTGACGACAAACCTTGGCCAATTTTTTAATTATTCCTTCTTTCTTAAAAGGTTGGGATGTAAATGGGATGCAGTTGTTGCCTGGGTTTCCTGCTAACAGAAAATAACTGTATTCAATTCCTACTCGCATCTCCTAGTGGTACATCCTGGTAACCTGAGCAACCTAGTTGAAGATGCGGTAAACTCCCGAGTGGGATTCTAGGTCAGGGCTAACGTGAGAGGGAGTTATCTTGGAGCCATTCCGACGTATTTGGGCTAAGGGTCTAAGATAATTGTATTTGGCAAAGTACGAAACTGTAGCGTCTGTTCAACATGTTAGTTGCGCCTACAAGCGATCGTATGTCTCGGATCGAGCGGCTCGCTTTACAAACGTGGCTCTTTTCATTGGACACATCATCCATCGACTTAGCACTTCGTTGTTTTAAGCATGGAAAAAACAACATTATAGAATATACTACTCGAAGAGGTAATCACGCGAGAAATCCCAATGCTACGGCAGCTGGCACAAGGATTTTGGAGGTGCATAATCTATGCAAGAACATCCTGATGAATGAAACCTTAAAAGGTCTTCATAATATTCAATATCTGCATTAATCAAGATATATTTATTAACATTTATATTATCATTATAATTTTAGTCTAATGAAATTGAACAAAATTAACAAAAATTGAAGGTAGTAGTGTTGCCAGTGGTTTATATAAAACTGAAAATTTGAGCCGCCATGAGCCGGTCCTTTCAGCGGCGGCTGGATATCGAAAAATTCCTGCTCAAATATTGAAAAAATATTGGCTCAAAGCCGGCTGAGCGCCGGCTTCTAGCCTGTCGACTTCGCCCTCTGATCTCGACAAAGTGATAACAAAGTTTGTGGCCGCATGTTCCAATGGGAGTCAAGATTTATAGAAGATAACTAAATTTTAGAAATGTATTTAGAACTAAGTGCATACATAGAGCTCAAAGGAGTATAAAAACCTGAGTTTTATTTAAAAAGTCAAAGACTTTTTGTAATGCCCTCATAGTTTATATCAAATGTATTATTTATGCATTTCAGCAATTAACATTTAGATATTAACTTCAACTGATAACAAGGAATTAGATCAATAATTTTGATAAGTACCTTGTTACTGAAAATATTTTACTATTTTTAAATACATAATTTGATGACGTAAAAATGTGTTACTAAAACAGGCATGAAAACACTCCAAAATCAATAAATAAAGTTTGAATAAGGAATGAATGGGGTCGCGTAACATAAATACTTATTGTTTATTCAAAAGAAATTTAATTTTAAATTTAGTAGAATTATGAATTTTTAAACTTAACATAATTGTTTTAAATATTATATTACACATATTAACGTTGGGGCAAACTCGAATGATATCGAATAAATTAATAGCGACTAGAAAAACAGTAGTACCATCAGATTGAAATGCCATTGTATTTTCCATCTCTGGTGGTAACTTTAAATTATTAAGAGTTCATCGTTCTCTTTAGCACCAGTTTTTAACTGAATTGAGAAACTGAGCGAATTTAAGAGAATTTCAACAAAGTACTCACAAAAGCAAAAAACTTATTGGTTATTTTTTTTTAAGAAAACCATGAGTATCACGTGTAAATAAAATTTCAGACATATGTAGGACTGCGAAGTGTTTATATATTTCGAATAAATAAATCTATAAAAATAAACAAAAAAAATTTTATGTTTACAAACCACACTTTTAAAAATAACTTAATATTGTATACTTACACCGAATACTTACTTAATAATTACTCATACTCATTTTATGTTATAAAGTTCAAATATCTTAACAAATAATGCTATATAGTAAAATTTTCGCTAGTTTTGTTTTCAATTTAGAACATTCATTCAAATCGTATCAAAATAACGAATATTTTAAGGTGGCAGAACAAGATTTTGGGCGATCTTTCATAAAGCTTCTCTGTTCTAAATTACAATTGGATTTAATTTATCAGCATTAATCTCATTCCCGGGTGGGGTTATAATGGAACTCTTACTAAATGTAAACCGATTTCGCAAATTTTCAACACGAAAATACTTTTGTAAAATTTTGTCCTAGCTCTTTCAGTTAAGGCGCTATCGCGCTTTTATTTGACGGATAGGAAAGCCGTTTCTTTTTGTTTCCGTAATTTTTTTTATATGGAAGCTACGGTCAAATGGTGACCGATTTTGCACACTGGCTGGTATTGACATAAAACTTCCCTGTGCTAAATTTGGTGGTCATTGCTATTATAGTTTATCATTAATTGGCATTTAAGTGTATTTTAGGTGGAACTTAGGCTGTTTCCATAAGTGTTTTGTATGGGAGCTATGGTTAAATGCCAATATACCAAATTTTATTATTATTTCTCATTTGTTAGCAAAAAAGCGATTAGCCTAGAAGAGGTTATACAGGAGCTAATGTAAAATGTGAACCGATTTCGCCCAATTTCAATATCAAAACACCAGAAATGAAGAATATCTTTGCCAAGTCACAGTGACCTAGCACTTTTCGTTTAGGTGTTAACGTGCTTTTAACAGACAGACGGACATCGCTCAATCGTCTTAGAATCTCATAAGGATTCAGAATATATATCCCTTTTGGTTTTTGAGCCAATATTAAGGAAATGCAAATCCGTTAGAAATAAGGCCCCAGAACCAGATGTATATGATAAAACAAAAGTCTGCAGGGAAAACTTCTGCCAGGGGAGTGTCATATACGTACTGTAAGGCTAAAGAACGAATTTTGTCTATAGTGTGTTGTTTGATCCACCACAAATGCATGTGATCTAACATGCTATCGTTTGTTGCGTAAGAACGAAGTGCCTGATATCTGTAGAATACATTCCAAAGTAGTAACGATAGAACAGCGCAATACAATCCACATTGCGGCTGTGCTTCAGCAAGTCTACTTTCATCGATGAGCACTTTTGCCCTCCCCTGTACGCGGTCGAGAAGCTCCAAAATAGACCTCGAAGCACCGGCCCATATATAAGAGTTGTATTCCATTTTAGGTCGGATATAGGTGGTATAGATTTTTAGGAAATCAGTTTAAATTAAGTATCTCTTACACCGTTTTACAAAACCGAGGCACTTGAAAGCATCTTTCGACACTTAAAATATGTGCTTAGCCCAACAGACATCACATTTAATTCTCATTCCCAGAACATCAAGAGCATCAGATTCCTAAATATTTACACCATCCATGAATACAGATGAAGAAACATGATCTGCGGAGCGTTTATGCATCAAAGTTAACTCTATTCGCACGACCCCATTTGAAAACGGTTTCGAAATCGCGATTTAATGATTCATTTATGTTTTGCCTAAGAGCCACAATCTGTAGAAGATCCGGTCGGTCTATGATTAAATGAATACGAATAGCAAATGTTACTGTCATCTGCAAAAGAATAGATAGGATTGAAAGTTTGACAAAGGTCATTATTGTATATAAGAAATAGAGTAGGGGAAAGAACAGAGCCTTACGGTGCCCCTGAATTGACTTTGGACTCTATTAATGAGATCCTACCTACAACAACTTATAGTGCGATCTCTAAGGAAGCTCGGTATAAATAGTGATAAATAGTATTTAACCAAATGGTAGTTTATCATACTATCCATTACTTTGAAAAGTGCAGAACAAATCACTATTGGGCGGTAATTTTCAGGGTTGTTAAACTTACTCCTTTTGGGAATTGGCTTTACATTAGCAACTTTTCAACACATAGGAAAGTCACCGGCATTGGTATAATTTACAAAAAAGTGTTTTAATGGCCATGAAGAACATTGCTTCAATGCCAGTGCTAGAATACCATCAGGCAATGAAGACTTGTTTGTTGAGGTTGGCTTTATCAACAGGGTTGGTAAATACTTGATCATTCTTTAAAATAGTATAAATTGAAGAACTAGCATTATCTTTTCATCTTTTAACGAAAGACCAAAAGCTCTTGCTGCCCCGAGGAACATCAAAAACTTTAGTACGAAGACACTGCTCGTACAGAGCTTTCTCGCCCCTTTAAACTTTAGCACACAAACGTCTCGCCTGTTTGCGTTCCAAATTATTAACTGGGCTTTGGCTATTACGCAAGTTTCTGAATGCTTTCTCTCTGGATCTGACTGCTTGTTTGCACGTCTGATTAACCCATGAATTTGTTTTGGCTTTAAACGAAATTCTTTTGGATGGAATTAATGAATTTATTCCCAGCAAGATTACATGATTTTCGACAATGCATTGACATTGCTATTAAGGAAACAAAGTTTCCAATTAAATTACCTATAAAAATCGTGGAGCTCAGCCCAAGCTTTTTCTTAAATTAAAATTGAACGCTTCGTGCAACGTCTCCAAGCCTGGGGGTTATTACGTAATTCGATTCGAAAGAAAACCCTTTCGTATTTATATATCCAACACATTCCAAATAGAATTACATAATAAACTAGCTGTACCTGCGTTGCTGCTCCACCAACTAAAATAAGTTGAAAGAAAAGACATAACACAAATATCGAATTAATTTTTAATAATTTTATTGATTTTATCCGATCAACACATAATTAAATGCATAGTTTGCAATACTTTTTATTCTGATTTATTTTAAATGGCGCCATCTGGAGAAAATTAGTCTTACCAAGCAAGAAACCTGCGTCGTATCATGCTCAACAACTTTGCTTAATTTTATAGAACAATCAAATGCACAGTTTACGATTAAATTAACTTTAAGCAATTAAGCGCCACCTGTCGTTGTAGCTACAGCTAATGCGTAACAACTTTTCTTAAGATCATAACATTCAAATCCATAGTTTATAATTCAATAAAGGACATACAGACACACATTCATTTTTATATATCGTCATCTTAAAGACCAAATAACCTATCTGTAAATTTCAAAATTGAATTTTTTATGGATTATTATTCCCTATATCATAACGTATATCTGTGCAAAATTTTGAAAATCTAATACCACAAATGACCAAATTACTACAGTTTTTGTACCTAGAGGACTGTTACGCACATAAAAAAGATAAAACTAAACCATCAAAAATCGCGATAAAAGTTTAATTTTGTTGCATAGTGTAATTTAAACAATCATTAAGTACTTTCGTTTGCTTAAACCAGTAAAAGATACTAATGGGTGTTTTTTTTAGAGGTATAGAACTTCGAATTGAAATAAAACACAAGCAAATCGTTTTAATGTCCATCAATTTGGCTTTATTGGAAGGATAATTTTATGCCATTAATGTTTAAATATGATTTCGGGCATGTGGCCGCCGCGGCTGGCTCGAATAAAGCCAATTCTACAGGTCCAATTTTCAACTACTTTTTCGAGCATATGGGGCCGTATGTTGGCAATAACGCCACGAACGTTTCTGGTTTGTTGGCGTAGACGAGCGACTTCACATATCCCCAAAGAAAATAATCCAGTGGTGTCAAATCGCACGATCTTGGTGGCCACTTGACACGTCCATTCCGCGAAATTATGCGCTCATCGAATGTTTCCTTCAATAAATCAATTGTGACGTGCGCTGTGTGGCATGTAGCGCCGTCTTGTTGGAACCACAACTTATCCACATTCATGCCATCCAATTGGGGAACAAAATAGTCGGTTATCATGGCTCTATACCGGTCTCCATTTATGGTAACTGACTCTCCAGCATTATTTCGGAAGAAGTATGGCCCAATGACTCCACCAGCCCATAGAGCACACCAAACAGTCAGTTTTTGTGGATGTAATGGCGTCTCAAGGGTCTCATGTGGATTCTCTTCACTCCAAATGCGGCAATTTTGCTTGTTGACGTAGCCATTCAACCAAAAATGAGCCTCATCATTGAACAAAATTTTGCGATGAAAATCAGCATCGAGATCAATCTCATTTTCGGCCCATACACCAAAATCACGACGCATTGCATGGTCTCGCGGCTTTAATTCTTGCACAAGCTGGATCTTGTAAGGTCGCAAGCCAAGATCTTTGCGCAAAATCTTCCATAAAGTTGATGGACAAAGCTCCAATTGCTGTGCACGGTGGCGAATCGATTCATTCGGGTCCTCTTCAACACTTTGCTCTACAACGGCAATTGTTTCTTCGGCGCGCACTGTTCGACGTCGCTGCGGATGCGTATTATCACATAGAGTAAACGTAGTGCGAAAACGATCCATGGTTAACCGAATTAATTGCTCTGATGGATGATTATGTCGACCATAAAATGGACGGAGCTTGCGGTAAACTTCGCGAATTGAACCATTATTTTCGAAATAAATTTGCACGATTTGCAAGCGTTGTTCTTTTGTCAACCTGTTCATGATGAAATGGCAAACCAAACTAAATATTAATCACTTGACAGCTGACAAAATGGCCGCCAGTTAAAAAAGTGATGCCAACTTAAAGTTCTATACCTCAATAAAAAACACCCGATATAACTGTTATTATTTAATTTTTATAATATTTATATGTATAAAAAGATTTGATTTATTCATACTAATTAGTACTGCAGATAAGTTATTTGGATTCAGATTTTTGCAATTCCAAATAACCTAAGCGACATACCATAAGCTGTGTTTAGAAAAACAAAAATTGTTCAACTGATATATATTTATGGTTTAATTTTAATCTAAACACATAATTTTCGTTTAAATATTGCAAATAGTTCCAATTTTATAATGTTTTTTTCCATCTCTTGTAAACTTTTGATGACGATATATATGTAGATAGATATAGAAGAAAATTTATAGAGTTTATACAATGTATGGAAATTATATTATACAATATGTAAATATAAAAAATTTCCATGGATTCTATAAACTCTAAAAAAATTATTAATTAATCTGTTACAAATAACGTGATAAATGAAGAATCACTTGACTGATTTTGAGACGATTTTTCACATAAACTATCTCCCAAATAGTCGGAATAGGTAAGCCCGTTCTTGAGTTATAAAATTTCAAACGAAATGTTTGTTGGTTCATTTACCTGTAGCGCAAGGTGATTGTGCGCAGCGAACAGTTCAACATATTGGCCTTCAGTAGTTGTATAGCTCGAATGGCGAAGCCAGGATGAACGAGCAACGATTTCACTGATCGGGAAACTTTCTAGGATCTTCGTGATGGAATCGAAAAGGGCGTCAAAGCCGGCTAGGATTTGCCATTTTCAATTTTTTTTGTTATATTCGAAAAAATTAAATTTTTTCGGTTTTGCACAAAAACAATTTTTTTATTTGTGTAAACCCGTCGAATAGCAAATATCGAACGTAAAAGTCAACCCACTCTTTTCTATTGTTACCTTTTTAGAGATTTATCACCATTCGAACTATAAGTTCGGTTAAATACATCATTTTAGTGTTAAAACTTTGACTTGTAAAACGAATATTTTCTTTGTCGGCATTTCCGATTTTTCAGGTATAAACTAAAAAATGACGTATCTATTTTAAACAAAATACAACTAAAAAATATATTTAAACATTTAATTTGATCTCAGCTTTGTTGCTAGTACTCATTAAACAAATTTTGTCTAGCATTTCAAGCGTAAATTCAAATTCTTAAAAAAAATTTACAATTTTTTTTTACATGTTTTCCGTTTAGTTTTTTTGCTAAAAGGCCAATAATTATATTTTTTAACAATGACTTAACAACTTTTTTTGAAGTGAAAAAAAAATTTGACTCATATGTACATGTGTAGGTACTTTAAAAATTTTTTACTGAAAACAATTTAGAATTATGAGGATTGAACTGAGCACAAAAATTAATTGTTGATCTTCATGCATTCTGTAGTGATAACAATTTTTAGCAATTGACATGAATTATTCTATTTTTAAATTTCTCTTAACTTTTTTTAATCAAAGTTATTCTCTTTCCAAGACACCCTACAGTAGGAATATTGGTAATATTTATGTGTTCCTAATAAGGTAAAAAAAAAATATGATATTCATAACTTTTTCGAAATTGTTTTATGATCTGGGTATTTGGTGTACCTAGTGATGGGACAAGGGTAAATACCCAAAATGGTAAATTGGGTATTTAAAGGTATTTACCCAATCACTTGGGTATTTACCCAAAATGTGGGTATAAATCAGAAAGAAGAAGCTGTGCGTGCTAAGGGGACGTTTAGAAGCAGCTGAGTACAGGGAGCTGTTAAAATTCGAATATCTAATTTGCTTAATTGCGTACATCCACAAATTCCTTTCCATTAATTTACTGGAGAAATTTTATCCAAACAAAAGTTTTGGCCCAAAAATCATTTCTGGCCTTGTAATTGACCAAAATGCCATTACATTTATGTTTAGAGACTGTGACATTGTGTAAATAAATTTCAATGCAAAAGGTACCTCAGATAAATTCGAAAATGTTCAAAATTCTGTTGCTCTACGTAGCAACGAGTATTTGTTATTCAAATAAGTATTTAGCCGAAATTAGATAAATACTCGGGTATGAAAGTGGGTATAAATAAGTAAATACCCAACATTAGGTAAATAAACAGGTCTAAACCCATCTCTAGGTGTACCACATTACCTGCTCAAGTTTTTATTAGGATTTGAAGTATAAATCACATTTTAATCGGACAGAAAATAATAAAAAAAAACAAATTGGTATACCACATTATCTATTATTTTTTTCCTGGAAAAGCACAATCACTCAACCATAAACGCAGTCGTTTGACAATTTTACAGGCATGTTTGGATTTGTTCAACTGCAATGTCGACAGTGGACGTTACGTGGATCCATCACAATACACACGAGACAAAGTGGTGAGTAAAATTAAAGCTTCTGTTCATTCGTTAAAATGGTCAATGATAATTCTGGTTCCTCAATTCCTACTCTTTTAAAAAATGGCAATCACTAACACGATTGATAAAGCTAACCTCTTTGCTGAATTGTTTGCAAGTATTTCACACTTGTCGGAAAGCAATCAAACCACGTGACCGTGTTTAAAAGAGTATCTGTAACATTGCCTTAGATATGTTTTGAGCTCGAGTTGTGTAAAAGGTTTTATCGGATCTTAACATAATTAAGTCTTCAGAGTCAGATAGCATTCCAGTGCTGGTTTTGAAGCAGTGGTCTTCGACGTCAACTCGTCCATTGACCCATTTTTCAGCACAATTTACCATGCCGGTGAAGTTCCTGTGCGCTGGAAGGTGGCTTATGTAACGCCAACTGCCGTCAAATAGCAATTTGTTTTGCACTTTCCAAAGTAATGAAAAAAAGTATGGTTAACTTCCATTTGCTTAAATATCTGGAGTCTAATAACTTCCTAGACCTCCTTTCGGAGATAGTCCTATTTACAGTTTTGGCGAAAGTAAAGTTATAGCTTTAGATATTTCCAAGGCGTTCAAAACTTATTGCTCGATTTATATCGAGTTTCCTTTAAGATCGCTTTATAGGAGTTGTAATAGATCCATCGTGTTCAAGATTAATTCAAGGGTACAGAAAGGTTTCGTTCTTTCTCCTTATATTTCTAAATGATCTTCTATGTCACACATTTAATTCTTTCCGATCTTTTGCAGATGATAGCAACTTTTAGACATTGAGGAAACGCTAAATTTGGACCTTAGATCAGTCTGATCTGAATGGAGTTGAGCGAATAGTGTTGATTTTTATGCCATAAAATATTGGCTTCATCTATTACTATGAGTGGTATAAATATTAAGGAATCAAAAGCTCTTGATGATCTGGGCATGAAAATACAGTGTGATGTCCGTTGGACTCCTTACATCTTTCAAGCCTTGAGAGAAGCATTCAAGTGTCTCAATTTTTTTAGAACGGTGCAAGACATACTTTTCTCCCTCTAATCTGCTTACTATTCATTTCATCTACATTTTACTCTACGGTGTACAGAAGGTGCTTATATTATATTATATGGTAGTGGTAGGGTAGCCAACTCTATTGTTTCATTTTATCGCAATATGGGTTATGTTTTACTATTCTATCGATATTACAATTGTATGTGTTCTAGTGAAATCAGGGACCATGTTTTTGAAATCCGAAATTTCGCTCGTAGAACTCGTATGTCTTTTAGAACACATTCATTCGTTGTCGATTAGCCAGTGCATAGCACAACAAACTACAGAGAAAATTAATTGGAACAAAGTTTTCGCTGAAGTCTTTCCGCTCATTTATGGCATCAAGAAATTTAAATCAAATGTCCACAAACACTACTCCCTCAAACCTTTTTTTCTATTTCCATCACAATACAATTGGGTTACATTCTTTGGAAAGAGGGTAGTAGAGATCAGGGATGGCAAACAAGATATAATTGTACTTTTTTGGTACATTTTAAACATGGTTGGTACCGTGATACTACCGCGTCTCATTTGGTACAATTTATAAGTTTTAATTTTTCACTGTGTCCGAGCCGATTGTTGACGATTTGAAAAAGGTAAACGTAAGTATGATCCAGATAAAAACTTTGAGATTTAAATTTTTACTTTTTGGAAGACTAAAACCTCTGTTATATAGAAAATTGTATAATGTAAATTGAAATTTATTCCATTTTCATATTAAAAAGTCCAAGTGTTTACTAAATGTTGAAAATGTTAATCGACTTTTGGACCAGCCCTGTAGTAAAACTGGGATCATGTGTCTCCATGTCAACACTTTGTGTGATATCAATTCAAATGTCCCCAATTTTAGTTCTGTACTGAAATAGTGAATATATAGAGACTACTATTCTAGTATATATCAGGTGACATTGTCAACGAATGTGTCAACAAATATGTATATCAATAGGCCCCTATTTGATCCCAATGTCTCCATTTGGACCAAAAGAACTACAAAGTCAATACTAAGTAAATAGTGGTAATGTCTACTGGTAGATTTCGTAGGAACTCTAAATGTTAAATGTCAATAGTAGATAACATTGGATGGGGCAAAATAGGCAAGTAGTACTGGAGACATTGTCAATAGCAAAACAGTATTGTTTCTCTGACGGCATTTACTGCAGGGAGGTTCCGATTAAGATTATTATATCATATGTAAGTTAGATACAAAGGGATTAAATCCATATATCGGGTTTACTATTACGTGATTTCAAAAGTATAGGACTGGAATTCGACATCTGTCAAACAAAGTTGTTAAACCAATTTTTTTCTTTTCAGTTGAAAGTCTGACATTGATGAAAATGGATCTGTTAAATAACACAAAACGCATAAAAATGATTAAAACATACTACAAAAATGGTGATTCTGCAGCAGCCACATATCGTGCTTTAAGAGGAGATTATGGTTTACATAATCGTCCAACTAAGCAAGCGATTTTCAAAATTGTGA
The DNA here is from genome assembly GCA_933228675.1 of Stomorhina lunata. Lineage (NCBI taxonomy): Eukaryota > Metazoa > Arthropoda > Insecta > Diptera > Rhiniidae > Stomorhina > Stomorhina lunata. Next base: position 79,178,320 of record OW121741.1, on the reverse strand, counting down.
AGAGACTGGAGCGGTTACAAATATTGTAAGACCTGTGCATCATCGTTTCGCTCGTTCCGCTGAAAATATCGCTGCTGTAAGTGAAAGTGTCGAAAATTACCTCAAAAGAATCAATGCTTGCAACATTTCGCGTGGTGGTCATTTAAATGATGTAGTGCTTCACACATAATTTTAGCGTTTAAACTTTATAATAAAAAAGAAATATCATGAACAAATGAATAACTCTTTAATTTCGAATTTGATACTCGTGAAATGAGTCATGTTTTAAGCCGACAAGTTTTAATTTTTAATAAAATATCTGTACACAAAATTAAATACTGCTTATGTAAACTAAAATCACTGTACCAAATTTCGTTGAAATCGGTTCACATTTGACCATAGCTCCCATACAAACTTTTCTTTAAAAACGCACTAAATGAGACAAAAATCACTAAAACGCTCGTAAATCTGAAGATAATGAGAATTTGAAGTTTGTTTTTTGCATACATAATATTTGTAACAACTGTAATTAATTCGAAATAATCGGTCCACATTTGACCCCAGCTCTCATGTAAGTCCGAATGACGGAAACAGCTTAAATATATAAGTTTTGAGAAAATATTTGTATGAAGGCGAAATTTAGCAAAAATTTGTCTTTATACAGCAAAAAGAGCTTCTTTGGCCTTAGTGGTAAAGGGTATCGTATGGTCGGGCTTGACCGACTATAGCACTTTCTTACTTGTTTTACCTAACATTAAAAAAATATATTTTAAGCAAAATAATTTAAGTATAATGCACCGTTTACAAAAACAAAATAAACAAACTCAAAAATACAACGCCATTTTATTTATGTTCCACATGTAGATGATATCCACATTTGAAAAACCTTTGAGAATGAGATTTGATAATGATTTGAGAATAAAGGCATTTCTCAATTTGAGAATAAAGTCCCCTTTTTGTTGAGAATGCTATTATTCTCAAATCAGTATCAAACTTTTGACCTTTGAAAAAAAGATTTATTTTGAAATCATCCTCAATTTGAGAATAAACTTTTTTTCTTACTGGGTATATACTAGGGTTTGCAGTTCGGTTTTAACCGAAACCTCGGTTTTTATGCCTCAAAACCGAAAACCGTAGAAAAAACCGCGGTTTTAGCTATTTATTTTTTATAATTAGTTTATTATAAATTTTCACGTAATTTGTCTATGGAATAAAGCAGAAGAATAAAAAACAAAAGGTGCCTTACAATGGACGAATGGTCAAGTGGAAGGGGAAGACGGACGGTATATGACGGTTTATTTTTTAACCTGGGACTCAGCCGTAATTTTGGAACGTGTAATTCCAAGCAAACGCAAGAAACCATTAGACAAAAGCCAATGGAGTTTAATATTTCACTTGATACAAACATCGTAGCATGTACTATAGATGGAGCAGCAGTCAATATCAAATTTGGATCTGAAAATCAAACACTACTACAGTTGTGGTTGGCACACGGAATTCATCTTGCAGTTATTGATGTTTTTTATGAAAAAATTGTTATAAATCCAGATGTGTAAAAATTTGAAACCGACGAAAGCGAAAACAATTTTGAAGATGACGACAATGAAACTTTGAATCATTTAAAACCGATTGCTCACATAAATTTGAACTAGAGGCTGTAAGAAAAACTGTTCGGTATTTCAATAATTCGTCAGTTCGGAATAATATTTTACAAACAAGCGTTAAAAAGCATAAAAATCGTGTGAACTAAGTTTACTCTTAGATTTCTGATTCTAAAAGAAAGTATTCATGAAAGTTTAGGAAAGCTGTCAACTTTAGATTTGCTTCCATCGACTTTGCAATTGTAAATTCTTTTAATGATTCGTTGCTGTTCGTAAAAATGACTGTTGAAGCAATTTGTCGCTCGGAGGCAAATATTATACAAGCTAAAGGGGCTCTGCAGTTTCTCGAGAAGAGACCAGACTTATTTAAGAAATTTTAGTATTAAATTATAATTGAGCTTTACTTGGTTTTAATAAAATTATCTAAATTTCACTACAAGTTTAAATCAATACAGTTTTATTTCAAAAAACCGAACAGAAACCGACCGATTTTCTGTGTTTTAAACCCGGTTTTTTGCAAACTCTAGTAATGGGTGTTTTTTTTAGAGGTATAGAACTTCGAATTGAAATAAAACACAAGAAAATCGTTTTAATGTCCATCAATTTGGCTTTATTGGAAGGATAATTTTATGCCATTAATGTTTAAATATGATTTCGGGCATGTGGCCACCGCGGCTGGCTCGAATAAAGCCAATTCTACAGGTCCAATTTTCAACTACTTTTTCGAGCATATGGGGCCGTATGTTGGCAATAACGCCACGAATGTTGGCTTCCAAGTCCCCTAACGTTTCTGGTTTGTTGGCGTAGACGACTTCACATATCCCCAAAGAAAATAATCCAGTGGTGTCAAATCGCACGATCTTGGTGGCCAATTGACAGGTCCATTCCGAGAAATTATGCGCTCATCGAATGTTTCCTTCAATAAATCAATTGTGACGTGCGCTGTGTGGCATGTAGCGCCGTCTTGTTGGAACCACAACTCATCCATATCCCCAAAGAAAATAATCCAGTGGTGTCAAATCGCACGATCTTGGTGGCCAATTGACAGGTCCATTCCGAGAAATTATGCGCTCATCGAATGTTTCCTTCAATAAATCAATTGTGACGTGCGCTGTGTGGCATGTAGCGCCGTCTTGTTGGAACCACAACTCATCCACATTCATGCCATCCAATTGGGGAACAAAATAGACGGTTATCATGGCTCTATACCGGTCTCCATTTATGGTAACTGACTCTCCAGCATTATTTCGGAAGAAGTATGGCCCAATGACTCCACCAGCCCATAGAGCACACCAAACAGTCAGTTTTTGTGGATGTAATGGCGTCTCAAGGGTCTCATGTGGATTCTCTTCACTCCAAATGCGGCAATTTTGCTTGTTGACGTAGCCATTTAACCAAAAATGAGCCTCATCACTGAACAAAATTTTGCGATGAAAATCATCATCGAGATCAATCTCATTTTCGGCCCATACACCAAAATCACGACGCATTGCATGATCTCGCGGCTTTAATTCTTGCACAAGCTGGATCTTGTAAGGTCGCAAGCCAAGATCTTTGCGCAAAATCTTCCATAAAGTTGATGGACAAAGCTCCAATTGCTGTGCACGGTGGCGAATCGATTCATTCGGGTCCTCTTCAACACTTTGCTCTACAGCGGCAACTGTTTCTTCGGTGCGCACTGTTCGACGTCGCTGCGGATGCGTATTATCACATAGAGTAAACGTAGTGCGAAAACGATCCATGGTTAACCGAATTAATTGCTCTGATGGACGATTATGTCGACCATAAAATGGACGGAGCTTGCGGTAAACTTCGCGAACTGAACCATTATTTTCGAAATAAATTTGCACGATTTGCAAGCGTTGTTCTTTTGTCAACCTGTTCATGATGAAATGGCAAACCAAACTAAATATTAATCACTTGACAGCTGACAAAATGGCCGTCAGTTAAAAAAGTGATGCCAACTTAAAGTTCTATACCTCAATAAAAAACACCCGATATATACGACAACTGCCTTCAGATATATTTTTCATTTTCTGATTTTTGTCGACTTTAAGGATTTGTGGATCTTGGACGTATCCTTAGGCTAATTTCGTCGAAATTTTACAGATAATTTAACCACATTTTTATTAAATCATGCAGCAAAATTTATTTGTCTGAAGTATCTCTCATGGGAGATATTTTTAGTTTTCTGAATTCCACAAATTTTTCAATATTAAGAAATACGTAGGCGGTAGGCGTGTCCTTCGACCGATTTTGTTAAAATTTCGAACATGACCATGTTGAATCACATACCAAATTTCATTCATCTAAGACAACTACTTATATTTTTGTCCATTGGTTGTATGGGATGGTAGCACTGAGCAACGTCGAAATCATCTCACAATAAAATAATATTTTGAATATCTTTACAAATCTTATTTTTCGGAAGGGATCAAAATGTGAGAAATATAGTACTAAGTATATAAAACTCAAATAACATTTTGTATATAAAGAGTGCTCTAAATAAAATTTGTAGTTGGATTTTCTTAAATAAAAATCAAACCTTTTAATATAAAAACTCTACAAAATACGCAAATATAATGACATATTATACAAAATCATTTAGCATTAAAATGTTTACTGAGTACTCGGGTTTTGCAAAATTATCGACTTTTTTCGGAAACCCTCCCATTAAAGATTTTACAGTTGCTTCTGATACCTTTTTGGAGCATGTGTTTCACCTGCGCTTAAAATCGGACATGTTCTTGGAAATCTTTCCTGTGTTCTTCAATTCCTTTTTTACCAGAGCCCAATACCTTTCCACAGGCCGAAGTTCTGGACAGTTAGGTGGATTTGCCTCTCGTGGTACAAAAATGACATTATTCTTTGAGTACCACTCAAGTGCCTTTTTTCCATAATGGCATGATGCCAAATCGGGCCAAAAAAAATGTAGTCACTCTGTGCTCTCTTAAAAAGGGTAACAACCGTTTTTGTAGGCACTCCTTTATATAAATTTCTGTGTTTATTGTGCCAGATGCCACAAATACTTTACTTCTTTTGCCACAACTGCAAATAGCTTGCCACACGAGAAACTTCTTAGGGAATTTTGTTTGTTTTTTTGTGCGAAACTCTTGCCGAACATTGCCCCGTTTATCAGCAACATAAAAATCTTGACCAGGAAGTTGAGAAAAGTCTGCCAGTACGTATGTTTCATCATCCATCACACAACAGGTGTATTTTTTTATAAAATCAGACTTCAATTTTTTCGCTCGTTTTTTTGCTTCTAAGTTCTTTATAGCATTGCGATCTGGAACCTTTTGGACTTTGTATGTCTTCAATCCAGCATAAGCTTTGACTCTATGTGCAAAATTCGTAGAACATTTCACCGTACGAGCTGCTTTTCTTAAAGAAGTGTTAGGCGCTCTTCGAAAGAGTCGCTCGACTTCTTTTGCCTTACCAATATCTGTAGAACCTTTTTTCCTCCCTGATCCAGGTTTTCTTTCAATGCTCAGGTTTTCCTTATACCGTCTGATGGCATTAGAAACCGTTCGAGGGTCAACTTTAAAATTTTTAGCTATTTTTTAAAAGTCCATGACGGATTTTTTTGAAAAGTTTTAATTATATTTTCACGAACTTTTTTTTTCGCAGTCCATTTTGATTGAAATAACTATTGAAAATTAATAATTTCTAAAATAATAGTATCTGACATATCTATAGAAACTAACTTGATCAAAAAATAAATTATTTCTTGCACTATGGATAAATTTTGTCTAAAATAGTAAATGCATATTTTTTTTAGAACACTCTTTAAATATCAGAATTTGATACTTCAATATTCGTTTCAAAATTTTGCTAGGGTATACAAAGATCTGTACATTTCAATAATAACTGATATGAAAAGTATTTCATAATATTGCCATAAACAATTTAAAGAAGAGATCTCAAAACTACCGAAGAGAACCGATGTTTTCTCATGCTCTTTTAAAAGAGAACAACTACAGAATTCATAGATAATTAAGAACAGAATACAGATAGATATTGTATATATATTAAAATAATTTATAAAATTTTTTTTATTTGGTATTAGTGGTTTTTTTGTTAAAAGTCAAATACAAATTAAGACAAAATTTAAAAACATTGTCGACACAAATTTCAGTTAGTGCGCGGAGCTCAAGCGAGTCGGTTAAAAGAAAAAAATTCCCCCGGTGGTGTTTTTTTTCTTTTTTTTTGTATAGAAAACCGTTAAAGTGTAAAATAGTGGTGAAATAAGAAAAACATTTGAAAAAAGATACAGAAATAAAGGTAATTAAGAAAAAAAAAATCCAAAATAGCCGGTTTTATGAGAAGACGAAAAAGAATTTGTTAAAGAATTATAAAGTGTTTTTGAAATGAAATATGAGTTTGAAATAAGTGAAAGTTGGAATAAAATTATGTAAAAGATATATAAAAGTTAAAAAATAACGTATAAATCTATCTTAATAAATTAAAAAATGAAATTAATATAATAATAATTTTAATAACCCAATTCCAATACAATGAATTCAAATTTTTTATTTTCAGCAATTATGACAATTATGGCAATTATTTAGGAATTTTTGTTTTTATGATTTTCATTTTAACTTTACATACGATAAAATTTACTGATTCTTGAAGGGGATTTTTGAAATTATTTCCGCTTAGTTATTAAAATTTTGAAAATAAAATTTAATAAAAATAACACAAAAACTCTCGTGTTCAGCAAAAAGAAAAAATTTTTATAAACAAACAAACAAATTAAATACTGAAGCTTCTTCATATGACGTCATTTTTGTTAAATGATTTGACACTTTTTTAAAAGTTTTTATGATAAAAAAATTTTAATTTATGCTCGAACATCTAAATAAATGGACTTTCTATTGCTATATTTGCAAGTTTTTTTTTCTTTAATAAATTTGTTTAAAAAGTGAAATTTTTAAGAAAAAAAAAAAAATGTCTCGAAAATGTCAATGACCCCAAAGAGAAAAAAAAACATGAATATTAATTTGTATTTTTTTTATAAAATTGTATAAAATGAAAATTAACATGAATGAAAATGTAGCAACAACCTGTTGCAAAAATAAAAATAAAGAAAAAGAACCTTGACATATAGTTTAGAACAGTGGTTCCCACGTGCTAATGCTTCGCGGCCCCCTTAAGTCATTTCTGCAAAGCTGAGGCCCTCCAAATTTTTTCTACTATAAAAAAATACTTTTTATAATAATATTTTTTCTATCATTTAACAACAATCCAAAAAAAAACATATGGGCAAATCCGAAAAACATTAAACCAAGGACAAAATTTTAAAACTGTCGAAATCATGTATTTGTGTTTATGGAAAAATCTATCATATATTGATCCTTTGGAATATATAATGGATACAATTTTTAATTGCTCTCTTCGTGAATGGCAGGTCTTTATTTGCATACATCTCGAATTTTTATAAATTTTTGAAATAATAGGTTTTTTAAAAGCTCATAAAAATCGCAAAAACATCCATTTAGGTATCAAGGGGCTGAAAGTCTGCTTAATTTTATACAATGAGATGTAAAAGACCCCATCAAAAGTAATTGGAGTGATCTAAATAACGTCAAGTAAAAAAGGGCACACAATGTGTAGCGTCCGTCACAGAAATAAAGGTTTTTTTAATTTGACTAGTTCAATTGCTATTTATATATAGAAGTAAATAAACTCACTTAAAATATTTAGGGTGACAATATGTTACAAATGTTAATTTGTATTAAAAATAAATTTTTATATTTTTGTTTTATGTTTTTTATTGCGAATTGTTAAACTTTTTTGTTAATAAAACACTATAATTTTATTAAAAAACTTGTTGTATTAAAAATATATATACAAAAAGCTTACAGAAAATTCCTACTCGAGTAATTTTAAAATGAATTTTTTACTCGATTAACTCGAGTAATTTTTAACGATTAATCGATTTTCCGAGTAATTCAAAAACCCCATTTTCAAGTTATTTGATTACTCAAACAATTAAAAGTCGAGTAAAATGAACACTCTAATGCGTAGTCAAAATGACGAAGGATGACGTTAGTGTATGTAAAATAAGGATGACTTTCCAGGGTTAAAGATAATTTGATGAAATTTGGCACAGGTTATTATTTTGGTCCAAGGACGATCCCTATACTTTTTGAGCGAAATCGGATTACTATTTCGGGTACCTCCCATAGGGATGCCTTCCCGGTATAGAGTTTTTGGTCCTATTGCTTATGATAACGTTAATCAGTGTTCCTAATTTTGTAGAAATCGGCCCATATTTGACCATACCTCCCATACAAGACACATTCCCATTTGATTACTTAAACTTTGTACAGATAAATATTTTTTAAATATAAAACAATAATCAAAGTTTGGTAACAATCGGTCCACAATTGACCCTAGCTCCCATATCAGGCCCTTAGCTGGAAATGATATAAATCTCGAAATTTTGAAAAAATAGCACATAGTATATGTATGTATGTCTCTAAGACTTAAGGAAAACTTGTTTAATTGTTGGTCCATATTTGGCCTTAGTAGTGAAGGGTATTATATAGTCGGGTTTGACCGACTATAGCTTTTCTTACTTGTTTATATGAATATTTTTGTAAACAAACATTTTATGCACTGGCAATACTAGGGGTCCGCGTGCCACTACTTGGGAACCTATGGTTTAGAATGTTAACAATTTATTTTTAATTGTTTTGGGATTTTTTTTAATTAAACAATTACACGACTTTTTTATTTCTAAACGTTATATTCAGACATGTCTGTGTTAACACAAATTGATGATTTTCAACGAAAAGCCTTTGAAATGTTAATTCTTAATATTGAATTAGAACTGAACACTGAACCAAAACCCAGAATCCAATACCGAACCGAACCTGTAACTGAATCTATAGCAGTGATGGGTAGCACAATAACATAGGAAAAACAAAAATGGTGCCCTTCGCTGATCTAGAGCAAAGCCTAAAGTTGATAAATTCAAAAAAAGGAGTTTAAGTTTGTACTTGATTCAAACCCGATTTAAATTGCTTTTAGTTTCGGCGATGTTACTGAATTTTTTAGATGGTTTAGATGGTAGAAACATCAAATTTGTTAAAGCCTGTTTTATAGAAAAACATAGTGCCCTATCGAGCACCTCTGGTTTAACAATGCCTCCGAATTTCACCAAAAAGTATTTATGGCAAGGGGATGAGAGTTGGTTATGAAATTCAACTTTTATCTATCTATATCTGATCAAATCATGTTTGTCAATTATGTTTAACTATGGGATGAAACAAAAATTTGTGTTTCTAAAAAACTTTAGAGTCATTTGGAATTTGAAATTAAAGTTTGAACTGTTTGATACATGATACAAGTACAAGGTAGTTTCAATAGTCTTACTAAATTTTTAATAAGGATTTTTGAAGTTTCATTTTTATATTTACATTTGTAAGAACATTGCCACTTTTTAACAAGTAAGAAAGCGCTATAGTCGGTCAAGCCGACCATACGATACCCTTCACCACTAAGGTCAAAGGTGTTATTTTTCCTGTATAAAGACAAATATTTGCTAAATTTTGCCATCATACAAACATTTTCTTAAAAATGTTCCGTCATTTGGACTTATATGAGAGCTAGGGTCAAATGTGGACCGATTATCTCGAAATTTGGCAAATTGATTACAGTTGTTACAAAAATTATGTATGCAAAAAATAAACTCAAAATTTTCATTAAGATTTACGAGCGTTTTAGTGATTTTTTGTCTCATTTAGTGCGTTTTTGAAGAAGAGTTTGTATGGGAGCTATGGTCAAATGTGGACCGATTTCAAAATTTCGAAATTTGGTACAGTGATTTAAGTTTACATAAGCAGTATCTGTTTTAAATTTCATGAAAAAATATTGATATTTGTGGCCAATATAGCAATTCCGGGAAGTGGGACCTATGGGAGGTACCATAAATAATGGACCGATTTTGACCAATTTCAATAGCCATGGTCCCATTATCAAAAAAATTATCTGTGCCAAATTTCATCAAATTATCTTTAGAATTGCGACCTGTAGTTTGATTACAAGGTTTACATGGGGGTCCAGCCAGCCAGACGGACAGACGGACGGACGGACTGACATCGCTTAATCGACACAGAAAGTGATTCTAAACCTATTGGTATAATAAAAGATGGGTCTAAGACAAATATTTCTATGCGTTACAAACATCAGCACAAACTTATAATACCCTTTCCACCTATGGTGGTGAAGGGTATAAAAACACAGCTTTGTATATCGAACGGCATCCAATTTTCATAACACATTTTTGACCTTGTAATTGTCTAGGATTATTCCTCTATGATCCATGCTCTCTTAAATTCAATAATTAATAATTTTTTTGATATTTATATTGAAGAAAAATAATTTCAATGAAAAATTAATATGTTTCAAAAATATTCAATATTTACAAAATTGAAAACAAATCCAAACATATATGGTAGCTTTATTTTTTCACAAATGTCATAATCCTTATATATGTCAGACCGTGTACATATATCTTGGTTTGATATTTTGAATCAATACACGTGTCAAAGAATTTTCTAGTGGATAAAGATATGAAAAAAGGGGACATCAGTTACTTTATGTTCGATAGCTTTTTTGTAGTTAAATTCATCCATTTAACCATTTTTTTTGACTCAGCAACGTTATTTAGGGCTAACCTTCATAAAGCTGGACATGCTGGTAAAATGAATATTCACGATAAAAAAAAGTGGGAGAAATTGTGGACATCATAGACGTCACACAGTGGTTCAGAGTCGTTTTTCATTGGCCAAAACTCTGTAACTTTTTAACTAATAAAGATTTTGTAGTGGTTCTTTTTAAGTCAATAGATAACATCTTAAGCTTTTATCGAGTTTAGGTCTTACAAAGATATGTACAGCGGTTGCATAGATATTAAAGCTTTAAGTTCAATTTCCGATCTGTAACTTCGTTTCAAATGCGCTAACTCATTTTAACCCACTTCCTCTTAACCGATTTGGCTCAAATTTAGGCCACAAGCCAATCTTGGATGAAAATATAATATTTTGTTATCCTTAGGTCCCTATCCCTATTTTCATTGAGGTATTTTCCATATTTTCATTAGGATGGCCCAAATGGAACAAAAATAAAAAAAAATAATTTTTGAAGTCAAATTTCTCTAAAACCATAAGAGATAGGATATGCATGTCGAGACGTTTTTTGTAAATCTTGACCTACGTGTTTGTTATATATTATGATTCTTCAAATCGGTTAGGAAATGACAATTATATATCGTAATTTATTAGTCTGAGGTGCCCTACTTTGGGGATTGTGCCGCCCCAAAAAAATCTACGCTTTTCAGGTTCAAGACAATTTTTGCTCTACAACACTTCTGCTATATGCACATAAAATTATTTTAAGTTCCGCCCAATGGTTTAGAAGTTGTGGACTTATTTCCATAATATTTGTCCGCCACCCCACTGTGCTACGTTTTGCTATCTGCAATTTGCATTTGTTGCAATTTACTAGCAACTCTGATAGAATTTCGTATGTAAAAATTTTGAACATTTTTATTAAAATAAAAAAAAAATGTTTTGCGGTCGGGTCCGGGCGGATGCATACTTTTGCATCCGTATTGGAACGAACGGCAAATGCATTAGTTAGAGAAGTTTTTCATAGCCTAATACTCAATAACCAGTGGCTAGGTGAGGTAGATGAGGTAAACCGCCGCTTTTTTGAAAATTTATTTTTTCAAGTGTGTCTGGCCAGGGATCGAACTTGGGCCTCTGGTATGCTAGGCGAATGACTAACCTTTATAAATTAAGTTATAAATATTTTGACAACACTTTTTGGTTACCTTAGTTTTGATATGTTTCCTTTCTGATGGCATAAAAGTTTTAAGAATATCTATGTCATGAAAAAATATAGGTTTTGGCCAATTAAAATTTATTCTGAGCCACCGTGCGTCAATGGTTTAAATTTTGAATGAACAATTGGGTATGAGGAAGCTTTTCGCCGCAATCGCTCACAATCAAACGCAACCGTTGGTCAATTGCACTTGAATACAAAGTGCATGGGAAAACACATGTGCAGTTTCCATGGGAAAATTCGATGAATTAGTCTGGGAATTGCTACCTCAATATTCTCCAGATTTATCCCCGAGTGACTATTTCTTGTTCCTAAACTTAAAGAAATGTCTCAGCGGAAAGAGATTTGAAAAATCATCATCACAAAAAAGTGTATAGAACTAGTAAGACTTTGTTAAATAATAAATTAACTTTTTCTTACTTGTTTTATTGGAAAAACAAGTAAGAAAGTGCTGTAGGCGGTCAAGCCCGACCACACGATACCCTTCACCACCAAGGTCAATGGTCTTCTTTTTAATGTATAAAGACAAATGTTTGCAAAATTTTGCCATCATGCAAATATTTTCTCAAAACTTAGATATTAAAGCTGTTTTCGTCATTTATACTTATATGAGAGCTAGGGTAAAAAGTGGACCGATTATCTCGAGACTTGGCAAATTGATTGCAGTTTTTACAGAAATTATATATGCAAAAAATAAACTCAAAATTCTCATTATCTTCAGATTTATGGGCATTTTTAGAGATTTTTGTCTCATTTAGTGCGTTTTGACAGAAGAGTTTGTATGGGAGCTATGGTCAAATGTGGACCGATTTCAACGAAATTTGGTACAGTGATTTTGCTTTACATAAGAAGTATTTGTTTTAAATTTCTTAGGAGGTACCATAAAAAATGGACCGATTTTGGCGAATTTCAATAACCATGGTCGCACTATAAAAAAATTATTTGTGTCAAATTATCTTTAGAATTGCGACCTGTACTTTGATTACATCGTTTGCATGGGCATCCAGCCAGCCAGACGGACGGACGGACTAATATCGTTAAATCGACTCAGAAAGTGATTCTTAGATTATTGGTAACTAAAAGGTTAAAGACAAATATTTCTATGCGTTACATACATCAGCACAAACTTATAATAAACTTTTAGCATATGATGGTGAAGGGTATAATCACTGCCTTATTGACCTGGTCTCGTATGTGGACACTCTGTGCTGCCTCAGAAACGGTATAAGCCGTTTTTTTGTTGTCCATATGACGTATATGAAATAGTTAGAAAAATCCATATATCCTATTTTTCACTGAGATTTAAGTATTTTTTAATTTCAATTAAATTTTTATTTATTCACGATCACGTTTTATTTTGGTAAAAAAGAAGAGTCTTAAAATAAAACTTTTATTAAACAGGTATAACCTGAGAACGTGCACTAGATATAAAAAGTCTAAGGAAATTCCTGGAAGAAGTTTATAGAAAATGTTAATGACGTCTGTTTTAAATTGACTAAATGATTTATTAACAAAAAACCGACATTAGTTAATTAATTAAATGTGAAAGAGTTTTTTTATATACTCAATATTTTGTGTAGATAAACTCACAAATACGTGTCAGAAAATTACGAGACTTTAAGGGGTAAAAATGGGAACAAAATTTATGTTTATAAAATTCGTAGTGTTTGTTCCTGAAGGTGCATAATATGTTTACACTTACTCAATAGATAACGCCATTGCGAAGATTTTAACATACGAGGCCAGGTCAATAAGTCAGTGTCTTAATGGGTTTAACAGGGTAAATCTGTTCCATACAAGGTAGGTTTGTCAGTCATTAAAGTCATGACGAACGTTATAAAATCTTATATATTTTAACGAGCAATAATTGTATGTATATATCGTTACTTTAATATAGAAAAGACATAACTAATATTTTTACATTACAGGAGAGGGAAAATAAACTAAATAAAATCGTAAGTTTTGAAGATACAGAAATTTTTTAAACGCAGTTTTTTTTACTAAATTCTATGAAGGATTTAATGCCATAATAATGTTTTTTGAAATTAAAATATTTTTTTTTTAATTACATAAGATAAAGCTTTAAAAAGCAATTTGAATGAAAAACGACTTAGGGCCTTTCTATATTAAAGTAACGATATATATAATGGCTATTTTGAAAACGGCTCTAACGATTTTAATAAAGCTTGGACGGTGGGTACCTTTTTTGCCGTATAGGTCGAGTAATAAGGGACTTTTGGAAATTTTGCCGCAAAAGCGGTAAAAACGGGTAAAAAAGGAAAAAAGTCTAAAACGTGGTATTTCCTAAAGTAATAGGTATAGAAACAAAATTTAAATAACATTTTGAACAGATATAAAAATAAGCGGACATGTGTTTGGTACTTTTTCGAAACTATGCCCCGTAGGGGGTAAAAATAGTGTTTTTGGTACATTTTTTAACCCACTCTTATCTTTTGAATTAAAAAATATAGAATGAGTCGCCGAAGATTTATTAATTGGTATGAACAATTTCCGACAGGTGGCGCCACTGAAATTATCTTAAAGTGAATTAAATCGTAAGTTGTCTATTTGATCATGCTATGCTCTTTAGAAAAATTGTTACGCAGGGGCAGACAAAAGTTTCTTTATTGGTATGAAAAATGTCCGGCAGCTGGCGCCACTGAATTACCCAAAAATAAATTAAATCGTAAACTGTGCATTTAATCATGCTATGATCTATAGCAAAGTTGTTACGCATCAGCCGACAAAGGTTCTTAGTTGATATGATCAATTTCCGACAGGTGGAGCCACTGAAAATTGCCAAAATGAGTTAAATCGTAAACTATGCATTTAATCATGCTCTGATCTTTAGCAAAGTTGTTAAGCATGAGCCGACGGATATTTCTAAGTTGGTACGACCAATTTCCAATGTTATTCAAAATGAATTGAACTGTAAACTATGAATTTGATCATGCGTTGATCGGACAAAATGATTAAAAATTATAATTTTCCTCTTAATTTATTTTAGTACTTTTTGAAATGAAATATATGCAAATTTCAAAATTTCCTAGAAATTTTTATCATAAAGCTCCGAGCAAGGCTCGGTTAACCAGGTACTCATTAAATTGAAAAGGCTATTGGAAATAGTGTTGAATAAGTTATTCTGACCTAATACATACGAGTATGTTTTAAAATAAATTTTGAATAATTCCAGTTTGTTTAGATTAATTTTGGCACTAATTTTAAATATAATTAAATGCAAAGTGTTAATTTTGATTGGAGAAAATGTTTAATTTGTTAAAAACATAAATTTTACGCTTCGCTAAATCAAGTGATTGACAGTCGCGAATTTTGCGGGATTATATTATTCAATTTATGGAAATATTAGAACGTATGAAAAATATACAAAATAATTCAAGTACATAATATAATTTCATAATTCTCGGGAGATGAAGGTAAATTTTCATTAACATTTCTGCCTGCCTTTTACTATAACATAATTTTTTTTTGCTTCTTCCAACATAATTCCCAGAATTTTTTAGAATCTCTTAAATAATATTTACCCAAACTAATGACGTTTTTTGCACCTCCAACGTATGTCAAAAAACCTCATAAAAATTTTGCCTTATCACTTTTTTTGTCGAATTACTTTGGCATGTATAAGGAAAAAACTTTTTTAAATAAATTTCACAACAAGAATAAACAAAAACATATATTAAAGATTAAATAATTGTTTAAATTTATTTAACAAGTGTGCCTGCCATTCATGGTCCTAACTTTAAGATTGTTATCAAAAACGTTGACGAAATACCTACCCTTCATATCAAATGAATATGGGAATATTTGAATAGGGTAATTTTTCGGGTCGGGTGAAATTATTTAAATGAATATATCGTCAAGTCATGACGATTGCTGAAGAGATATCTCTTAGTACAACGCACAGAGGGGCCAAAGGTATCAGTTTTGCGGATAATTTAAATAGAAATAATTCAAATTAATCTGAAATATGTAACGGTATTTTTGTGGTGACTTGTTGAATTTAAATATTGTGAGAAAAAATCGATTTTCTATGTTCAGGTGGACATAAAGTTATAAATTGGACTGAGTTGGGCAGTGAATTATATAAAATTTTAAGGCTGCACAGTTTTATGTTATTTTTGAAAAAATTAGGTTCCGCATCGGTGCACGTCAAAAGTTATGTCTAAATTAAATAGTAACTCGCTAAGTTAAACCAAAAAATGGTACAAAAATGAACAGGTACAAAATTAATGTCAAATATGAAATTTTTATAGTGAATTATACCCGCGGTACAACATGAACTCTACTCTGCATAAATACCTTACCCGCGGACCAGAAATTATTAACCACGCTCTTTTACCTATTGGTCAACTATCAGATTTTCAATTTTTCTATAGAAAAATATTTTTATCGACAACTTTTCTATAGAAAAATATTTTTATCGAAAATTTTTCTATAGAAAAATATTTTTATCGAAAATTTTTCTTTAGAAAAATATTTTTATAGAAAAATATTTTTATCGAAAATTTTTCTATAGAAAAATATTTTTATCGAAAATTTTTCTATAGAAAAATATTTTTATCGAAAATTTTTCTACAGAAAAATATTTTTATCGAAAATTTTTCTATAGAAAAACATTTTTATCGAAAATTTTTCTATAGAAAATATTTTTATCGAAATTTTTTCTATAGAAAAATATTTTTATCGAAAATTTTTTTATAGAAAAATATTTTTATCGAAAAATTTTCTACAGAAAAATATTTTTATCGAAAATTTTTCTATAGAAAAATATTTTTATCGAAAATTTTTCTATAGAAAAATATTTTTATCGAAAATTTTTCTATAGAAAAATATTTTTATCGAAAATTTTTCCATAGAAAAATATTTTTATCGAAAATTTTTCTATAGAAAAATATTTTTATCGAAAATTTTTCTATAGAAAAATATTTTTATCGAAAAATTTTCTATAGAAAAATATTTTTATCGAAAATTTTTCTATAGAAAAATATTTTTATAGAAAATCTTTCTATAGAAAAATATTTTTATAGAAAATCTTTCTATAGAAAAATATTTTTATCGAAAATTTTTCTATAGAAAAATATTTTTATCGAAAATTTTTCTTTAGAAAAATATTTTTATCGAAAAATTTGCTATAGAAAAATATTTTTATCGAAAATTTTTCTATAGAAAAATATTTTTATCGAAAATTTTTCTATAGAAAAATATTTTTATCGAAAATTCTTCTATAGAAAAATATTTTTATCGAAAATTTTTCTATAGAAAAATATTTTTATCGAAAATTTTTCTATAGAAAAATATTTTTATCGAAAATTTTTCTATAGAAAAATATTTTTATCCAAAAATTTTCTATAGAAAAATATTTTTATCGAAAATTTTTCTATAGAAAAATATTTTTATCGAACATTTTTCTATAGAAAAATATTTTTATCTAAAATTTTTCTATAGAAAAATATTTTTATCTAAAATTTCTCTATAGAAAAATATTTTAATCGAAAAATTTGCTATAGAAAAATATTTTTATCGAAAATTTTTCTATAGAAAAATATTTTTATCGAAAATTTTTCTATAGAAAAATATTTTTATCGAAAATCTTTCTATAGAAAAATATTTTTATCGAAAAATTTTCTATAGAAAAATATTTTTATCGAACATTTTTCTATAGAAAAATATTTTTATCGAAAAATTTTCTATAGAAAAATATTTTTATCGAACATTTTTCTATAGAAAAATATTTTTATCTAAAATTTTTCTATAGAAAAATATTTTTATCTAAAATTTCTCTATAGAAAAATATTTTAATCGAAAAATTTGCTATAGAAAAATATTATTATCGAAAATTTTTCTATAGAAAAATATTTTTATAGAAAATCTTTCTATAGAAAAATATTTTTATAGAAAATCTTTCTATAGAAAAATATTTTTATAGAAAATCTTTCTATAGAAAAATATTTTTATAGAAAATCTTTCTATAGAAAAATATTTTTATCCAAAAATTTTCTATAGAAAAATATTTTTATCGAACATTTTTCTATAGAAAAATATTTTTATCGAACATTTTTCTATAGAAAAATATTTTTATCGAACATTTTTCTATAGAAAAATATTTTTATCAAAATTTTTCTATAGAAAAATATTTTTATCGAAAATTTTTCTATAGAAAAATAATTTTATCGAAAATTTTTCTATATAAAAATATTTTTTTTATCAAAATTTTCCTATAGCAAAATATCTTTATCGAAAATTTTTCTATAGAAAAATGTTTTGATCAAAATTTTTCGATAGAAAATTTTTTTATCAAAAATTTTTCTATAGAAAATTTTTTTTATCGAAAATTTAAATAGTAAAATTTTTCTACAGAAAACTTTTTATTAAAAATTTTTCATAGAAAATTTTATATCAAAAATGTTTCTAGAAAAATTTTTTTTTATCAAAAATTTATCTATTGAAAATTTTTTTATCAAAAATTTATTTATTGAATTTTTTTTTTATTAAACATTTTTCTATATACAATTTTTTATGATTTTTCTGTAGAAAATTTTTTATCAAAAATTTTTCTATAGAAAATATTTTTTTAAAAATTTTTTTATAGAAAATTTTTTTATCGAAAATTTTTCTATAGAAATCTTTTTATTAAAAATTTTTCATAGAAAATTGTATATGTTTCTATAAAAAATTGTGTATCAAAAATGTTTCTATAAAAATTGTTTTTTATAAAAAATTTCTCAAATTTCTTAAAGTTTGGAAACAAATCTAAGGAATGGGGATAATTTTTGCCTTGAAAAGTGTACATGTGTTTACCCTTGCACTTTTTAGGTGCAAACAAAATTTTTTTCTTGGCCAAATGGTAGGCTTTTTCTAAATTCCTTATTAAATGGACACAATAAGTTAGTATATTATTCTTACATTAATTGTTTTGCCCTTTTGAAGGTAGTCAATGCGGATTATGACCCGTCCTTCGCAAAAATAGACGCCATGAATTTATTCGCTGTCATATCCACCTTCTTTAGGACAACTCACTATTTGGTATCCAGTGTTTTCTGGTGGATCCACTTTTCGTCTACGGTTACGAAACGGTGCGAAAATTCATCCATATTTCTATTAAATGGTTGCGTTTGTGGTTGATATATAACAAATGCGGCAGCCATCTGCGAATAGCTTTCTCATAGGCAAGAGATTGTTTAAAATATAAATCACTATTGGATGTCAGATGCTTATGGTGTTCAATATCGCTTTTAGTGTCCCCATAACATTTATCAAGAATAGCCTTCTTTCGAACGTTTTTTTTTTTGCAAAAAAACTTGAACTTCATTTTTTTTCCCATTGACTTTTCAAACCTACAATATGAGTCAATTGACAGTTGTATATTGACATTGGGTGTATTGTCATTTCAATAAGTAAGGGGGAAACTTAAAAAGCCCTCGTATGTATATTTGGTAAACTTTGTCATCATACAAATATTTTCTCAAATTGCTAACATTGGTCTTATATATGGGTCCTGATGTGGGTCAAACTAATTTATTTGGAGAACAGATTTTAATCTCTGGTAATATCCATTGCATTCCTTATGGCGTTTTTTCGCCCTTAATACCCTAATTAAGGATATTTCCCTTAAATATACAAATATTTTATCCAATAAAGCATCGCCCTATTCATTTGATTGTAACCCTAACATACTTTTCTATTTTTATTATTATTAATATTAACTGAGATTGTTTAACTGAAAACAAAAATGGAATTTTATGTCATTTAATAAAATAATTACTCGTAAAAGAAAAAAAATAATAATTATTATTTTAAAAGTGATAACACACATTTAAGTTTATTTGTTAAGTAGTCGTTTGAATATAAAATTCTAACAATGACAAAGTTTGTTTTCTTGTTTTTTTTTTTTGAGCTAAGATTTTAATTTCTTAAAAAAAAAAATTATATACAGAAATTGTATAAAAAACGTATGAAAAATAAGGAAAATGCAAAATATAATAAAAAACAGGAAAAGCAACAAATTTAAGTTTAGTACACATTTTCACACCTAGTGTGCGAATTAATTGTAAGTATTTATTGACATTTTATAAAAAAAAATATAAATAAAGAGTGTTCTAAAAAAAATATGCATTTACTATTTTAGACAAAATTTATCCATAGTGCAAGAAATAATTTATTTTTTGATCAAGTTAGTTTCTATAGATATGTCAGATACTATTATTTTAGAAATTATTAATTTTCAATAGTTATTTCAATCAAAATGGACTGCGAAAAAAAAGTTCGTGAAAATATAATTAAAACTTTTCAAAAAAATCCGTCATGGACTTTTAAAAAAATAGCTAAAAATTTGAAAGTTGACCCTCGAACGGTTTCTAATGCCATCAGACGGTATAAGGAAAACCTAAGCATTGAAAGAAAATCTGGATCAGGGAGGATAAAAGGTCCTACAGATATTGGTAAGGCAAAAGAAGTCGAGCGACTCTTTCGAAGAGCGCCTAACACTACTTTAAGAAAAGCAGCTCGTACGGTGAAATGTTCTACGAATTTTGCACATAGAGTCAAAGCTTATGCTGGACTGAAGACATACAAAGTCCAAAAGGTTCCAGATCGCAATGCTATAAAGAACTTAGAAGCAAAAAAACGAGCGAATAAATTGAAGTCTGATTTTATAAAAAAATACACCTGTTGTGTGATGGATGATGAAACATACGTACTGGCAGACTTTTCTCAACTTCCTGGTCAAGATTTTTATGTTGCTGATAAACGGGGCAATGTTCGGCAAGAGTTTTGCACAAAAAAAACAAACAAAATTCCCTAAGAAGTTTCTCGTGTGGCAAGCTATTTGCAGTTGTGGCAAAAGAAGTAAAGTATTTGTGGCATCTGGCACAATAAACACAGAAATTTATATAAAGGAGTGCCTACAGAAACGGTTGTTACCCTTTTTAAGAGAGCACAGAGTGACTACATTTTTTTGGCCCGATTTGGCATCATGCCATTATGGAAAAAAGGCACTTGAGTGGTACTCAAAGAATAATGTCATTTTTGTACCACGAGAGGCAAATCCACCTAACTGTCCAGAACTACGGCCTGTGGAAAGGTATTGGGCTCTGGTAAAAAAGGAATTGAAGAATACAGGAAAGATTTCCAAGAACATGTCCGATTTTAAGCGCAGGTGGAACACATGCTCCAAAAAGGTATCAGAAGCAACTGTAAAATCTTTAATGGGAGGGTTTCCGAAAAAAGTCGATAATTTTGCAAAACCCGAGTACTAAGTAAACATTTTAATGCTAAATGATTTTGTATAATATGTCATTATATTTGCGTATTTTGTAGAGTTTTTATATTAAAAGGTTTGATTTTTATTTAAGAAAATCCAACTACAAATTTTATTTAGAGCACTCTTTATATATCGGTGTTCACGGCTCTGTAACGGCTAAATTTCTCTCTTTGCTTCCGAGTTATGACTCTATTCTAGCAAATGAACGTTATGTATTTTACATGATTTCATTATGAAAACGAAAATTTAAATAAATGAATCACGTGAACGGTTTTAAATTGTTTTCAATATCTTTAATACAAATACAATATATGAATTGTAAATACCCTTGTTTGTTATATCTTGGATAAAGTTGACGACAAAGTATGTCAACGAATTAAATTGATCGATAATAATTAAATTGTTTGAAATAAAGCAATAATTTCAAACTTAAGTTTTTTGATTAAATGTAATTTCGAAGAAATATAAAATTTGATTAAATTTTTTTTTGTTGATTTTTGGTAAAAACAACCTAATTTCTACTTATAAAAAGTTTAGATTTTCTTATTATCCGATATTCGAGGCTTTATTGTTCATCGCTGACCACTACTTTATCTCAGCTTTTGGGCGGAATACTAATTTCGCGTTAAAAAAAAAACTGGTCATCTTTTGAAGCGATCCACGAATATATCGAATTTTTTACTTCTTCATAAGACCGGAAGTGCTGGTCAGCAAGGCCGTGTGCCATGGATCGAATTAAGTGATAATCCGAGGGAGCAATGACTGGAGAATACGACGAAAGGGGTAGGACTTCCCATTTCAACATTTCGCAACATGGGGTCGTATTGGGGCCGTTTGTCTATCAATGCTGGGCTCAAATGCAAAAACTGCGTTCGCCTGTGATTGCTTTCGTCAGCTTTAACAACTAATAATACACTACGCCGAGCTGGTCCTACACAGAGCATTTCCTTTGGTTTTCAGAGCATTCGACGAGCATCAACCTTAGTTTTCTTCATATTTAAGCAAACAATTAAAACCTCCAATAATATCTATGATCTATTTATTTCGACTACCATTTACCGCAATCACCTAATATTTTCCTAAAAAGTTGAATAATTTGTGCATTTTTCTTCATATTTAAGCAAACAATTAAAACCTCCCATGATATCTATGATCTATTTTATTTATTTCGACTACCACTTACAGCTACAGCCATCACCTAATATTTTCTTGAAAAGTTGAATAAATTGTGGGCCAAGTTTAATTACAATAAATCCGCGACTTTTTGATTTTCTGGGCTCTTAATTCTGTGGCTTGGTGCTAAAAGGGCCAATGTAAAAAAAATAGTTTTGAGAAAACTTGATTTAAAGTTTTTATTTTCCATAAAACTTTATAGTAACATTGCCCAGAAAAACACTTATTAATCTGCTGTGAGTTAAGTTAGAGAGTACCTGGTTGACCGAGCCTTGCTCGGGGCTTTATGATAAGCATTTTGAGGCAAATTTTAAAGTTTTTATATATTTTATACAGTTACAGTTTAACTCATTTTAAATAATTTTGAAAATTGGTCATACCAACAGAAACCTCCGTCGACTCATGCGCAACAACTTTGCTAAAGATTATAGTCTGATCAGATGCACAGTTTACGATTTAATTCATTTTGAGTAGTTTTCAGTGGCGCCGCCTGAAGTCGTTCATACCACTAAGAAACCTTCATCTGCTTATGCGTAACAACTTTGCTTATGATTATAATATGATCAAATGCACAGTTTATGATTTAATTCACTTATAGTCTGATCAAATGCACAGTTTACGATTTAATTCATTTTGAGTAATTTTCAGTGGCGCCACCTGTCGGACTTTGGTCATTCCAATTAATAAACCTTCGTCGGATTATCCGCAATAACTTTGCTAAAAATTATAGCAGGATTAAATGTATAGTTTACGATTAAATTGACTTTAAGTAAATTTCAGTGGCGCCACCTGTCGAAATTTCTTCATACCAACTAAGAAACCTTCGTCGGCTCATGTGCAACAACATTGCTAAAGATTATAGCATGATTATATGTACAGCTTACGATTAAATTGACTTTGAGTAATTCAGTAGCGCCACCTATCGGAAATTATTCACACCAATTAAAAAGCATTCGCCGGCTCATGCGCTACAACTTTGCAAAAGATCATAGTATGATCAAATGTACAGTTTACGATTTAATTAATTTTTAGTAATTTTCAGTGCCGCCACCTGTCGGAAATTCGGTTTACCAACTTAAAAACCTCCGCCGGCTTATCCGCAACATCTTTGCTGAAGAGCATAACATGATCAAATTCACAGTTTACTATTCTATAAAGAACATACATACAGACAAACATTCATTTGTTTTAAAGTTATAACATTACTAATTTTTTCCCCTTTTTATCCCCTAATTTCAAAAAGTTCCATATGCATAATTGGTACTTCTTTGGTACCAATTGAATTCGGTACATTTTATTAGAAAGCAGTTAACATAATTTTCCTATTCATATTACTTTTGTAGATGTTAAGTTATCAGTTTATCCCTTTTTTACACATTTTGGCCACAAAATCAAAAAAGTACCAAATACGTGTTTAATATTTCTTTCACATCTATTGATTGCAGTACAAAGTTTCTTTCTATATTCCTTAGTTTAAAATATAAGAGTGGGTTAAAAATGTACCAAAAAAACTATTTTCACCTTTTTTTACCCCTTATCGGACATAGTTTCAAAAAAGTACCAAATACCTGTCCGTTTATTTTCATAGCTGTTTAAAACGTAATTTAAATTTTGTTTCTATACCTAATACTTAAGGAGATATAGCGTTTTCGATTTTTTCCCCTTTTTACCCGTTTTTACCCTCTTAGAGGCAAACGTTCCAAAAGTCCCTTCTTCTTCGGCCTATACATCAAAAAAGATACCCACTGTCCAAATTTTATCAAAATCGTTAGAGCCGTTTTCGAGATAGTCATTCTATATATATATATATATATATATATATATATATATATATATATATATATATATATATATATAAATACATACAATTATTGCTCGTTTAAGAATATAAGATTAGCTGTTCGAGTGAAATAAAAGAAATAAAACAGCCGAAAATTGACATTGGCCCTTTTAGCACCAAGCCACAGAATTGGGAAATTAAAATTGCTCCAGTGAAAAGTTCTCTGTCAGATGACTTTTGCTTAAATTTAAACAGTCTCCATCATTTAAAACAAGACTATGCCTGATAAATATTATGGGGATTCTGTACCCCCATTTTAAAGGTAAAGTAGTAGTTTCTGAATTTCCGAAAATGAGGTCTCTACATTCGAGCCAATTAAAAAAATGTTAGTCGGTTTTTTTTGGGATGCTCGGGGTATAATTCACATTGATTACCTTTAAAATTGAAAAATTATCAACGTGTCAATACCATCGACTATTTCTTGTTTAAAAAAAGTCACGACCTCGTATTATAATTTATTCGATATCACTCCCGAATTAATTGTTTACTTAACTCTTTATGTTAACGATTTGAGATGACTTGACAAGTATCCTAACATTTACCTTTCTTCTTAATTTTTTTTATACATATCAAAATATTGATTTTACTTAATCACTTCAACAAAATAAAAAAAGGAAGCTGGCGATATCTTGATAAGATTCTTTCTTATTTTACTAAAACAAAGCATATTTTTACGTTTTCTGAGAAAATTGTACATCAAAACGTCAAAAGCTTATTTAAATACAGAACGAGTATACAGTTAAGAAAAAACAATGGTAAAATAATAAATATCTTTGTAAAAAATGGAAAGGTCAAGAAACTTATAAACTTATAACTATAAATAAAAGAAGACACACGCTCTAAATTATAAACTTTTATATTAAACAAATACGAGTATAGAGATTAAAATTGACGCCCACAAAATTTATCAAACGGAAGTTACAAATGAAAGAGTTTTGTGAATTTCAAAAAGTATAGAAGTTTTAAAATTTGGAAATTAGAAAAAAAAATTAACACTAATGTGCACTTGGCGCCATCTGGATGTGATCCATAGCTCACCTGAATTTATACCGATCGAATCAAAATCACTTCAGATTCGAATTAAAGACCATAAGGAGTGAGATTCTATAAATAGTGCACGAACAAGTTACTATAACTTTTGATAGAGTCAACCAATTTCACTAGAAAAAAAGGTTTGTTATGGTAAATTTTGTGTAAATTTATATTTTATTAGTAAAATATAAAAACTATTTGTTTTTGAATAAATAATACAATTTTATTCGAAATATTTCAAATTAGGGCTTTTATAGTGGTTTCAGTAACCTTCCTGCTGTTCATGGACCACTTCATTCTAAAATTTGAAATGTCTTTGGTGAGTCCTTTTCTGTCCTTCGTTACTTTTTATACCAGAACCCAATATATCTCTATATTGGTCTGAGTTCTGCACAGTTAGGAGGATCAGCTTCTTTTGGCACTAAAACGTCATTATCGTTTTTATACCACTCCATGACCGATTTACTATAATGACAAAAAGCAAGATCGGTTCAGAAGAAAGTAGAAACCTCATGTTGCTGTATAAATGGCGACAATCTCTTTCTAAGACCTTTTTTGATATAAATATTATTGGTAATATTTTCAGTTTTTATGAAGGGACTGTTTTTTTTGCCGCAAGTACAAATTGCTTGCCAAACCAAACTTTTAAGCAAATTTTGTTTTTTTGGGTTCGGAATTTTTCGTCTATATTTCCTCTTGCATCGGCAACGTAAAAAGTCTGTCCCGAAAGTTGAGAAAAGTCAGTAAGAACATAGGTTTTATCGTCCATTATACGGTAATTATATTTTGTTAAGAAACTACAATGCAGTTTCTTAGCTCGCTGTTTCGCTTCCTTATTCTTTCTGAAATTTCTATCCGGCACCTTTTGTTCCTTATACACAGGCGTAGGCAGCCCATACCACCAGAAGCCGAAGAATTTTTGTAATTTTCGTAAATATCACGATCATTAATAAAACTCGTGAAAATGAGTTTTAAAATCATTCAGTTAGAATTTGGATGTAAACAGAGTTGGTTGGGGACGCTTTGTTCAAAAAAAAAAAAAGACAAAAACAAAATAGGCACGAAACAAATCAAAATCCAATTTATAGCAACAGAAAACATGGTTCGAGAGAACGAAGAGATATAAAATCGAACATTGTTGCCACGACACTATTATTTTTGTAAACATTGGGAATATTTTTGTAAATTTTGGGAATATTTTTCAAAACAGAAATAAATTCTAATAATAAACAAATTTAGATTTTTTAAATATTTTCGATCCAAACATTTTTTTATAGAAAAATGTTTAATAAAAATATTTTTCTTTGGAAATTTTTTCGATAAAAATTATATTTTATATAAAATTTTTCGATAAAAATATTTTTCTGTAAAAACTTTCAATAAAAATATTTTTCTATCAAAAAATTTTCGAATTTTCTATAGAAAATTTCTGATAAAAAATATTTTCTATAGAAAAATTTTTGATAAAAAGAAATTCCATAGAAAAATTTTTGATAAAAAAATTTTTTAAGAAAAATTTTTGATAATAAAAAAAATTTTCTATAGAAAAATTTTTGATAAAACAATTTTCTATAGACAAATTTTTGATAAAAAAATTTTCTATAGAAAAATTTTCGATAAAAAGAAATTCCATAGAAAAATTTTTGATAAAAAAATTTTTGTAAAAAAAATTTTTTATAGAAAAATTTTTGATAATAAAAAAATTTTCTATAGAAAAATTTTTGATAACAAAATTTTCTATAGAAAAATTTTCGATAAAAAATTTTCTATAGAAAAATTTTTGATAAAAAAAATTTCTATAGAAAAATTTTTAATAAAAAAAAATTCTATAGAAAAATTTTTGATAAAAAAATTTTTCTTTATAAAAATTTTTGATAAAAAAATTTTCTATAGAAAAATATTTGATAAAAAAAATTTGCTATAGAAAATTTTTTAATAAAAAAATTTTCTATATAAAAATTTGTAATAAAAAAATTTTCTATAGAAAAATTTTTGATAAAAAAATTTTCTATAGAAAAATTTTTGATAAAAAAATTTTCTATAGAAAAAGTTTTGATAAAAATATTTTCTATAGAAAAATTTTTGATAAAAAAATTTTTGATAAAAAAATTTTCTATAGAAAAATTTTTGATAAAAAAATTTTTGATAAAAAAATTTTCTATAGAAAAATTTTTGATAAAAAATTTTCTATAGAAAAATTTTTGATAGAAAAATTTTCTATAGAAAAATTTTTGCTAAAAAAATTTTCTATAGAAAAATTTTTGATAAAAAAATTCTCGATAGAAAAATTTTTGATAAAAAAATTCTCGATAGAAAAATTTTTGATAAAAAAATTCTCGATAGAAAAATTTTTGATAAAAAAATTTTCTATAGAAAAATTTTTGATAAAAAAATTTTCTATAGAAACATTTTTGATAAAAAAATTTTCTATAGAAAAATTTTTGATAAAAAAATTTTTTATAGAAAAATTTTTGATAATAAAAAAATTTTCTATAGAAAAATTTTTGATAAAACAATTTTCTATAGAAAAATTTTTGATAAAAAAATTTTCTATAGAAAAATTTTCGTAAAAAATTTTCTATAGAAAAATTTTTGATACAAAAATTTTCTATAGAAAAATTTTTAATAAAAAAAATTCTATAGAAAAATTTTTGATAAAAAAATTTTTCTTTATAAAAATTTTTGATAAAAAAATTTTCTATAGAAAAATATTTGATAAAAAAAATTTGCTATAGAAAAATTTTTAATAAAAAAATTTTCTATATAAAAATTTTTAATAAAAAATAAAAAAATTTTTGATAAAATAATTTTCTATGTAAAAATTTTTAATAAAAAAATTTTCTATAGAAAAATTTTTGATAAAAAAATTTTCTATAGAAAAATTTTTGATAAAAAAAAATTTCTGTAGAAAAATTTTTGATAAAAAAAAAATTTCTTTAGAAAAATTTTAGATAAAAAAATTTTCTTTAGAAAAATTTTTGATAAAAATATTTTAAATAAACGGATAGAAAACTTTTACTTTTTAAAACGTTAGAAATTCTCATTGAAAAAAAATACATATATTAGTTAAAAGTATAAAAAACGGCAACTCTGCTGACTATTTTTTGTTCTGTTCTCTTTGTGCCGATCCGTGCCTATACGACTTCAGCCGCTCAATTTTCTAAACTTTTCTGACAAAAAAATTCCGAAAAATTTGCTTTATATAACTTTTCCGCAAACAGCCCCCGAGAAACCGTACTTCGTGACACATTTGCCTCAAAAGCAGCAATCGTTTTAAATGTACGGCTTGGATTTTTATACCCTTCACTACCATAGGTGGAAAGGGTATTATAAGTTTGTGCTGATGTATGTAACGCATAGAAATATTGGTCTTAGATCCACCTTTTAGTATACCTATAGACCTAGAATCACTTCCTAAGTCGATTTAACGATGTTAGTCCGTCCGTCTGACTTGCTGAACCCCCCATGTAAACCTTGTAATCAGAGTAAATTCTAAAGATAATTTGATGAAATTTGGCACAGATCATTTTTTTGATCATGGCTATTGAAATTCGTCGAAATCGTCTCATTATTTATGGTACCTTCCATGGGTCCCACTTTTCGGAATTGATATTTAAGCCACAAATATCTATATTTTTTCATGAAATTTAAAACAGATACTGCTCATGTAGACCAAAATCCAAATTTCTTTAAAATCGTGGACCGATTTTGACCATAAATGAGACAAAAATCACTAAAACACTCGTAAATCTGAGGACAATGACAATTTCAAGTTTATTTTTTGCATACATAATTTGTAAAAACTGTAATCAATTTGC
Organism: Stomorhina lunata; assembly: GCA_933228675.1. Classification (NCBI taxonomy): domain Eukaryota; kingdom Metazoa; phylum Arthropoda; class Insecta; order Diptera; family Rhiniidae; genus Stomorhina; species Stomorhina lunata. The sequence continues at coordinate 79,149,745 of OW121741.1, read as the reverse complement.
CAAATTTTGAGATAATCGGTCCACATTTGACCCTAGCTCTCATATAAGTCCAAATGACGGAAACATTTTAAATATATAAGTTTTGAAAAAAATGTTTTAATGATAAACAAAATTTTGCAAATATTTATCTTTATATATTAAAAAGAACACCTTTGACCTTAGTGGTGAAGGGCATCGTATGGTCGGGCTTGACCGACTATAACACATTTTTAATTTTTTTTATAAATTACAATAATTTTTTTCTCTCACTTTTTGTTGATTATCCATTTTAGCACAAAATAGCTTTATGATTCTTTAAATATTTTTTTAATATAATCTACATTTATATTAAGGCCTTCTTCTTCTTCTTATGTTCCTTGACTCCCAGTGGAGCATAGGGCCTCAAAGCCTACTGCTATTAAAAAATATTTAAATCTTTGCATATTTGAAAAGTTAAAAAAAAAAATATTTACGAACTATTTATAAAATCTCAGTCCCAAAAAAGCTTGTGATTGAAGTCCAGGAAGCAAGTTTGAAAATAAATTTATTGGATAAAGTATCAGGACCTATTGAAATTGGTTGATCATTTCGCATACCTCCCATAAAACTGATTCGAAATTGAGATTAGACCTTTAATTTGTAATATTTATGAAATAAGTCATCACAACTATTTATAATTTCTAAAACCTTGCTAGCAAATAAACTTGGTGTAATATTTTAATTACTTTAAAATTGTATACTTTTAATATTACTTTTCTAAGTATACGTTAGTTAATGAAATTAAACGTTAATTATTATAATAGTAGACAAGAAATCACCCCTCCCAGAGCAAAATTCCATTAATTATATACAAAAAATCATTAACTCACACACTGACAAGTCTAATTCATTTAGAATATTTTGAAATTATTGCATAATATTATAAAGTTTGAATACTCACAATCAAATTAAATAATTTAGTGATTTGTAAAACATGTTTTAGCTGATTTTAATTTTTGAAATAAAATTGAAGATAGAATAATATAATAGTATAAGGTATCTTCTTTTTTACGTCGATTAGATTTTAGAACAGGTTGTTTTACATAAATTCTAAAAAAAAAATACAAACTTGCTGATAGGTTGAAGGTCGTTTCTATATGGATGCCTTAAGGGCAGATAGACCGACCGATGATTTTTTATAAAACGCGTATCGAAATTATCTTTATAATTTTACTTTCTTTGATTTTGTTTTGTTTAGAAAACAAGTTTGTTTTTAAATAATCAAAATGGCTTTATCAATTTTTTATTACAAATAATAACATAATTAAAATGTTTAACAAAAACTTTTAAAACCCACATCTATCATGGGCGTAGCACCTTAAACTAGCATTTAAGATTTCAAATGTAAATTAAGTTCAAATCTTAGAATCAAAATTCATTAATTAAATGCTAACATAAGAATTAACAAGTAAGAGTGTTATATTCGGCTGTGCCGAATCTTATATACCCACCATCAAGTTGTGTTAAATTTAGAAACATATCTCATATATATACGAGGGTGCAGCAAATTCAAAACGTGGACCAAATTGGAAAAAAGTTGTTACGCTAGTTGTCATTGTTGGTAAAATATTTGGAATAACTTCGGTTGCAGTAGCTTTATAGTTCAACATTCAAAAGTATGTAAGTGGTTTCCCTAGTATTTATTTACTTTGAACAAAATTCGTTATCACAACCGGGTATGGTTTTACATTAATAAGTTGTTGAATACTTTTCCTTTAGCTTAACATTTAGTTAGGATAAAGAAGTTGATAGTAATACGACTGGTCCATATATTTTGTAAGGAGGTCCTAATGCATCTACCATATACAAATCTTAATATGCTGCTTGTACCTCCGAATCTTTTTAATTGTAGATATAAAAAGGGGATGTAATATATATATAAGAATTATAGCCAAATGTTGACCGATTGTAACAAAATTTTACACACTGGTTGGTATTTATGTAAAGCTTATTTTTGCAAAATTTAGTGGCAATAGCTATCACAGTTTCTAATTTAATAGCTTTTAACTGGTCCTTGCTAAATATTTTTTGGTTTCCGGGAGTGTATTTTATATGAGAGTTATAGTCAAATATGGACCGATTCCTATAAAATTTGATATACTGACCAATAGTTGTATAAAACTTCTCTATACTAAATTTAGTCGTCATAGCTATTACAATTGTATTCAATTTATCAGCATTCATGTGTTTCCCGGGGCGGAGTTATATGGGAGCTCTAACTAAATGTGAACCGATTTTGCCCATTTTCAGTATACAACTTTTGTTACATATCAGAAATACTTTTGTAAAATTTTGTCTCTCTAGGTTTTATATTTAAGGAGCTGTCGCGCTTTTATCTGACGGACAGACGGACATAAATCTCCTTTTCTTTTTGTATTTTTGTGTTTCTGTAAGTTTTTTATATGGGAGCTATGGTCAAATGGTGACCGATTGTAACCGATTGTAACCGATTGCACACTGGCTGGCATTCACATAAGACTTGCTTTTGTAAAATTTTGTTGCTATAGCCCTTTCAGTTAAGGCGCTATCGCGCTTTTATCTAACGGACAGACGGACATAAACCCCCTTTTCTTTTTGTATTTTTGTGTTTCCGTAAGTTTTTTATACGGGAGCTAGGTCAAATGGTGACCGATTGTGACAAAATTTTGCACACTGGCTGGTATTCACATAAGACTTATTTGTGCTAAATTTGGTGGTCAAAGCTACTACTGTTTATCATTTATTGGCATTTAAGTGAATTTCATGTGGAATTTAGGCTGTTTTCGTATGTTTTTTATATGGGAGCTATGGTTAAATGTGAACCGATTTCGATGAAATTTTACATGCTGCCTAGTGCTTATGGAAAACTTCTAGATACAAAATTTTGTCATCATAGCTATTATAATTTGTCAGTTATTAGCAAATAAGCGACTAGCCCAGACGAGGTTATACGGGAGCTATGGTCAAATGTTAACCGATTTTGCCCAATTTCAATACCAAAATTTTCTCATAAATGAGGAATGTTTTTGCTAAGTTTCAGTGAGCTAGCTCCTTTCGTTTAGGCGTTATCGTGATTTCAACAGACAGACGGACATCGCTCAATCGTCTTAGAATTTTATAAGGATTCAGAATATAAATCGTTTTTGATTTTTGAGCCAATATTAAGGAAATTGCAAACGGAATGACAATCTCAATATACCCCCCATTCTTTTTGATGGTGGGTATAAAAACTTTATGTTTCACGAGGGTTGACTTTTATGTTTTAACAAGAAAAACAAGGAAAGATTAAGCATTGAAAAAGACTTTATTACTTGTTCTCACAGAAGACGGTTCTTCGTACCGGAACGACTTAGAAATCTAAGGATTTTCGACCAAGGGCTACCACTTGTGCGATATTACCAGTATTATCACAGTTACAATAACAACTTTATCACTTTTCGAAATACTCTAAATAAGTGTAAAGCTAAACCGCTAGACACTCTGTGCTACATGTTTCTTGTAATAAAAGGAGTTTTTTAGGCACTTCGTTAAATAAAAATCTGTCTTTATAGGAATAGATGTCACAAATGCTTGTCTTCTTTCACCATAACTGCAGCAAATGTTTCTTGATCAAGGTAGAACTTTCAATTCATTTGTTTGCGGGAAGTCTTTGGTGAAAATCGTAAAACTTGAAATCATTATCAAACAAAAAAACTTGGAACTAATGATTCATTCTTCCTAAAGCCCTGACTGAAAAAGCAGTTGAAGCGTTTAAAAACAATGTTTCGGGGAAGTTATAAGCACGGGTCGGCGCAAAGAGAGCAGAAACAAAATAGCCAGAGTTTTCTTTTTTATACTTTTAAATAAAATAGGTATTTTTTGAATGTGTAGTTCTAACGCTATAAAAATAAAAAGTTTTCTACTCCATTTTTTTAAATACTATTATCAAAAATTGTTCTATAGAAAATTTTTTTTATCAAAAATTTTTCTATAGAAATTTTTTTTTTTTATCAAAAATTTTTCTATAGAAAATTTTTTTTTATCAAAAATTTTTCTATAGAAACTTTTTTTTATCAAAAATTTTTCTATAGAAACCTTTTTTATCAAAAATTTTTCTATAGAAAATTTTTTTATCAAAAATTTTTCTATAGAAAATTTTTTTTATCAAAAATTTTTCTATAGAAAATTTTTTGTATCAAAAATTTTTCTATAGAAAATTTTTTTAACAAAAATTTTTCTATAGAAAATTTTTTTTATCAAAAATTTTTCTATAGAAACTTTTTTTTATCAAAAATTTTTCTATAGAAAATTTTTTTTTTATCAAAAATTTTTCTATAGAAAATTTTTTTTATCAAAAATTTTTCTATAGAAAATTTTTTTTTATCAAAAATTTTTCTATAGAAAATTTTTTTTATCAAAAATGTTCTATAGAAAATTTTTTTAACAAAAATTTTTCTATAGAAAATTTGTTTATCAAAAATTTTTCTATAGAAAATATTTTTATCAAAAATTTTTTTATAGAAAATATTTTTATCAAAAATTTTTTTATAGAAACTTTTTTTATCAAAAATTTTTCTATAGAAAATTTTTCTAAGAAAATTTTTTCATCAAAAATTTTTCTATAGAAAATTTTTTTATCAAAAATTTTTCTATAGAAATTTTTTTATCAAAAATTTTTCTATAAAAATTTTTTTATCAAAAATTTTTCTATAGATTTTTTTATCAAAAATTTTTCTATAAAAATTTTTTTATCAAAAATTTTTCTATAGAAAATTTTTTTATTAAAAATTTTTCTATAGAAAATTTTTTTTATCAAAAATTTTTCTATAGAAAATTTTTTTTATCAAACATTTTTCTATAGAAAATTTTCTTTATCAAAAATTTTTCTATAGAAAATTTTTTTATGAAAAATTTTTCTATAGAAAATTTTTTTAACAAAAATTTTTCTATAGAAAATTTGTTTATCAAAAATTTTTCTATAGAAAATATTTTTATCAAAAATTTTTTTATAGAAACTTTTTTTTATCAAAAATTTTTCTATAGAAAATTTTTTTATCAAAAATTTTTCTAAGAAAATTTTTTCATCAAAAATTTTTCTATAGAAAATTTTTTTATCAAAAATTTTTCTATAGAAATTTTTTTTATCAAAAATTTTTCTATAAAAATTTTTTTATCAAAAATTTTTCTATAGATTTTTTTATCAAAAATTTTTCTATAAAAATTTTTTTATCAAAAATTTTTCTATAAAAATTTTTTTATCAAAAATGTTTCTATAGAAAATTTTTTTTATTAAAAATTTTTGTATAGAAAATTTTTTTTTATCAAAAATTTTTCTATAGAAAATTTTTTTTATCAAAAATTTTTCTACAGAACATTGTTTTATCAAAAATTTTTCTACAGAACATTTTTTTATCAAAAATTTTTCTACAGAACATTTTTTTATCAAAAATTTTTCTATAGAACATTTTTCTATAGAATTTTTTTTTTAATTTTTCTATAGAAAATTTTTTTTATCAAAAATGTTCTATAGAAAATTTTTTTATCAAAAATGTTCTATAGAAAATTTTTTTATCAAAAATTTTCTATAGAAAATTTTTCTATAGAAAATTTTTCTATAGAAAAATTTTTTTATCAAAAATTTTACCATAGAAAATTTTTTTATCAAAGATTTTTAGAAAATTTTTTTATACAAAATTTTTTATCAAAAATTTTTCTATAGAATTTTTTTTTTTTAATTTTTCTATAGAAATTTTTTTTTATCAAAAATGTTCTATAGAAAATTTTTTTATCAAAAATGTTCAATAGAAAATTTTTTTATCAAAAATTTTTCTATAGACAATTTTTCTATATTTTTTTATCAAGAATTTTTCTTGTTATTATTTACGAGCGCTTTAGTGATATTTATCTCATTTAGTGCATTTTGATAGAAGAGTTGGTATGGGAGCTATGGTCAAATGTGGACCGATTCCAACGAAAATCGGTACAGTGATTTTAATTTACATAAGCATTATCTGATTTAAATTTTATAAAAAAATATTGATATTTGTGGCCAAAATATTAATTCCGGGACGATTTTGACGAATTTCAGTCCCACTATCAAAAAAATTATCTGTGCCAAATTTCATCAAATTATCTTTAAAATTGCGACCTGTACTTTGATTATATGGTTTATATGGAGGTCCAGCCAGACGGACGGACTGACATCGCTAAATCGACTCAGAAAATGATTCTAAGTCTATTGGCCGTACATTCAAAACGATTGCTATTGAAGCAAATGTGTCACGAAATACGGTTTCTCGGGTTGTGTTAGGAAGTGAAATGAATTCGGTACATTAAAAGAAAGCTACGGGCTATTTCTTCTGTTATCCTTGACTCCCAGTGGAGCATAGGGCCGTTTACGGAAAGGTTATTTCTGATCTTAATATGGCAAACAAAATTGTGTGTCTTCTAGAGAAAAATCCTAACTTGTCCTACAGAAAAGCGGCATATAAAGCAAATTGTTCAGAATTTTTTGTCAGAAAAGTTAAAAAATAAAAATTGAGCGGATGAAGTCGTATGAAGTACAAAAAGTGCCGGAGAGAAATTCTATTGCATTGTAATTTCTTAACAAAATATAATTGCTGTATAATTGACAATGAAACCTATGTCATTGCCGACTTTTCTCAGCTTATGGGACAGACTTTTTATGTTGCCGATGCAAGATTAAATTTCGACTAAAAATTCCGAACCCAAAGAACAAAATTTGCTAAAAAAAAAATACAATAATAAATAATTGTAATAAACTGGGATCTTAGTGCAATACAATACAGTAAAACTTTTTAAAACAAATTTTGGTTTGGCAAGCAATTTGTACTTGCGACAAAAAAAACAGTCCCTTCATAATAACTGGAAATATTAACAGTGATATTTATATCAAAGAAAGTCTTACAAAGAGATTGTTGCCATTTATACAGTGACATGCGGTGTCTACATTCTTCTGGCTGAATCTTGCTTCTGCCATTATAGTAAATCGGCCATGGAGTGGTATCTATTGTTTTGCCGTTTTAGTGCCAAAAGCTGCAAATCCGCCTAACTGTCTAGAACTCAGATCAATAGAGAGATATTGGACGCTGGTAAAAAGAATAACGAAGGAGACAAAATGACTCGCCAAAGACATTTCAAATTTTAGAATGAAGTGGTCCATGAACAGCAAGAAGGTTACTGAAACCATTTTAAAAACCCTAGTGGGAAATATCTCGAAAAAAATCAAATTATTTATAAAAAACAAATAGTTTTTATTAGCCATGTCACAGAACTCAATTCCGTTCGGAAATGGAATAAATTCCGAATTTTGCTTCTGTAGAAAAAGTAAAACGAAAAATTTTTCGGAATGAAAACACTTTCTATTTTCTATTCCACTAAGAATGTTTTTTCTTTGTTTATTCAATATTTGAACAATTTCCACAATTAATCAGTGTTATTTGTTAAAACAAAGATAGAGTTACTGAAAATCGTGTTTTGTACTGATTTTGGACATTTAAAAATTTTGGAAATCTATAGAACATAAAAACATTTCGATCGGAATTCAACTACGAAATGGTTTCAATTCCGAACGGAATTTGTGACATGCCTTTATATTTCATTAATAAAATAAAAATTTACGCAAAATTTACCATTACAAACCTTTTTTCTATTGAAATTGGTTGACTCTATAAAATGTCATAATAACTTGTTCGTGCGCTATTTATAGAATTTTACTCCTTATGACAAATTGTATAAATGTATCTAAATTTTGGATACATACAGTGGTGGTCACGCATTTAGCACAAATGGTACCTGTTGTCTCTTATAGTAAATATTAAGTCCTAATTCAATTTTTTTCACAACTATTTTTTTGTAATGTATTACACGTGATGCGAAGATGAAGTCGTATTCCTTTTATATACATATTTTTTAAAAATTATATTTATTTTTGCAATTATTTAAAACTAACCCATAAAAAATACTGGACATATTTTTAGCACAAAATAAAAACAATATTTATTAAAAATCAAAAACAAGTTGTTAATTAAAATTTCTTGAAAAAACCTAATATTTTGTAGGATATCCTTTATTTTGTATAACTGCCGCACATCTTTTAGGTACACTCTTCACAATAGCCAGGTATCGCTCATTTTGGATAGCGTGCCATATTTTTTGGATTTCCGTTCATTACGCTTGTTATATTCTTCTCTATATCATTCCAAAGATGCTCAATTGGATTGAGATCCGGAGATTGAGCTGGCCATTTCAAAACATCTATTTGACTCTCCTCCAAGCAACACTTCATAGTACGTAAAGTGTGTTTAGGGTCATTGTCATGCATAAAGCGCCAGCTAGGTGGCATCTTTGCCTCTGCTTATGGTATAATGATATCGGCTAGAATATTTTTATAAACGTGTTGATCCATACGTGTGTCAATTTTGTGTATTGGACCAACTCCATGCCCTGAGAATGCAAGCCACACCATCACATTTCCTCTACCATGTTTTGCAGTCTTTGACGTATACTTTGGGTTGTGCTGCATGTTCGGAAGATACCATACATATCTCTTTCCATCAGATCCAAATCTGCAAAACTTTGATTCGTCGCTCCAAAGTATGTTTTTCCAAAAATCTAATGGCTTTTCCAAATGCTATCGGGCTAAAGAAATTCGTGATTTCCAATTCTTTTTTGACACATGTGGCTTGTGTTGCACAATACAGCCACGCGAATTTTTTTCATTAAGGCGTCTTTGTATCGTTCTGTCGGAGACATCTGGGGCTCTAAAAAGGGTCGGCCACTGACATTCTATGTATTAAAGAATCCTCTTTTGTTATCGTTTTTCTTGGTCTAGGTGCCCGTGAACCCTTTTTAAATGTTCCGTGTGCTTTTATATGGCTCAAAGCATTATATACCATCTTTCTGGAGCAATTTAAAATACTTGCTATTTCACTTACAGGACATCCTCTCGAATTTATTTCACAAATCACCTGTCGTTGCGTATCTGTGCACCATTTATTTTTGGCCATGTCTAATAAATATTTTATTTCTGAAAAACCTTCAACTGTACAGAATATAATGAAAAACTTACCAAAAATTTATTAAAAATTAAAAAAATAACAAAAGAGTAAAATGTTTAATATTTGTGCTAAATTTGTGTCCAGCTCCAATTACGTATTACCAACAAATAAATTATATATGAAGCAATTGAAGAAAGGGAATAACAAAAAGAGTAACGGGACTTGTCGAAAAAAAAGAAAATTATTACTCCAACAGAAAAATATACGGTTTTGAAAAAACGCATAACTAGTGTGCTAAATATGTGACCACCACTGTATATTTGATTCTAAAAGCGTTAAGGGGACTATTTTGAAAAACAATTAAAGCTATTTTCTTTTTAAAACATTTGTTTTTATTTGCAATTCTCGATACTTATAAGGTACCCCACGTATGTATATTATGCATATTTCTCATTCTGGTTCCTAAATGACTCTAATTAACAGGATTATAAACAAAAACAAAAAAACTAATGTTCATAGATAAAACTTGTATTCTCTCATTTTTCAAGTTTAAACAAACACAAGTAGATTTGAGGTGATTTAATATATATTTTTTTTCTTTCAACAGAAACCACTTTAACACTTTAGATATCTTCAATTTCACTTAAGAATCTTTAGGTAACAGATTAGAAGATTTGAAACATATAAGAAATATTTTTAAACCAAGACAAGTTTAGGTAGATTTTAAAAGGCCTTGAAATATTTTTATAGATTTGATAAATTGTTTGTTAGTGCTTTTTGGTTTTTTCACCAAAAGAACTATGTCCCTAAAATAATTCTCTAATATGTAGTACAAATCATATATAAAAAATATCAGCAAATTAATGTGAGTTAGAATGTGAAAGCATTTCAATAAAAAAAGAAAAATAAGCAATAAAAGTCAGTTATTTAATTGATCATTCCATGAACCGACATTATTGAATTTCATTGAAGCATTTAATGTGTAAAATAAAATGTGAACAGCGTTACCGCTGACAAAATTAAAAAGTCGCAAAAAAAAGTCGCTATTTAAAAAAAAAGTCGCACAATGTACAAAAATAAAAATAAACTGTTTATTCTAAAAAACGATCCATAGTTAAACAGTTATTACCCAGTAAAAAAAGGGTTTATTCTCAAATTGAGGATGATTTGAAAATAAATCTTTTTTCAAAGGTCAAACGTTTGATACTGATTTGATACTGATTTGAGAATAATAGCGTTCTCAACAAAAAGGGGACTTTATTCTCAAATTGAGAAATGCCTTTATTCTCAAATCATTATCAAACCTCATTCTCAAAGGTTTTTCAAATGTGGATATCATTTACATGTGGAACATAAATAAAATGGCGTTGTATTTTTGACATTTTTGAGTTCGTTTATTTTGTTTTTGAAAACGGTGCATCATATTTGAATTCTTTTGCTTAAAATATAATTTTTTTATTCTTAGGTAAAAAATTTTTAAGAAACAAAGAAAATTTACTTATGCATATGAATATTATTAAATTTTTAATCTTGACATTTTTTAATCATTAATATGGATCAATTTTAAAAAATCCAAAAGAAATAACGAATTTCTTTGAAATGCAATGCCATTTCATTAAAATATCTTAAACATCAATTTTATTTAACATTTATAACAATTATTTTTTTTTAATGTTTGAAAAAAAAATTGAAATAAGGTTTAATATCAAATTTATATAACACCATTTTTCAAATTATTCTCAAATCATCTTAGGGTTTGATAATGATTTGAGAATAACCTTTATTCTCAATTTGAGAAACTATCATTTTTCAAACGTTTATTCCCAAATGAACCCTCATTTGAAAATGAATGTAAATCTCAAACATCTGTTTAGGTTTGAAAAAATGTTTGATATCAAATGTAAAAGTCATCATATTTCAAACGTTTGACATTGTTCTTACTGGGTATATATAAAAAGAATGAAATTCATTTTACAAGAAGACGTACCCCTCCAATTTATTACATTTGACCCCAATAATCCAAATCGGGAATCATGCCGACTTCACGCCAAAGTTTGGAAATGACAGTTATATGCGAAAAATGAGGGATTTCTTTAGATTTTTTGTTTTTAATTTTTCTACTTAGAAAATAATTTTAGAACGGTCTTTAACATCATGGCACAGGTAACTAAATAGGCTTTCCAACGAGATATAAAACCTTAATATAGGTTAAAATCATTCGTACTTAATAAGGGTTTCCCAAAATATTGTACGTCCTTGAAGACTCTCCTGAGCATATAAAATAAAAATATGCATTATTTAAGTTTGACTGGTTTTATTTATTTGAGACCTCAAGATATTTAAATACCCACTTTTGTCACAAATGGGCTAACGTTTAGTCATTTTTGCATAGGAAGTTGGGATATAATAGAAATTAAAAAATTTATATTCACAATTCAAAGAATTCAAATCTTAAGAAAACTCAAAAATGTTATAGTTTTTTATTCCTCTTTGTCAGTTTTCACTATAAACAAAACAAACTAATGAAAACTGGAAAATTAGGTAAAACTGAATGATCCATCAGCTGTTATTGTAATTATTTCATTCACATACTACTAGTCTATATCAGACTTATTGGAAGCGCCTTTTTAATACATTTGCAAATGGCATAGTGTTACTATACATATGTATAAAAAATATAGTTACCGTACAATGGATTCATTTAAGGGGTCAAAAGTCGCACAAAATTCGAAAAAGTCGCAAAAAAGGGTCTTTGTAGAAAAGTCGCAGGTTGCGTCGCAGGCCAACTGAAAAAGTGGCAAACTGCGACTTTAGTCGCATAACGGTAACGCTGAATGTGAATATGTATGAGCTATTAGGCAGAAATGTTAAAGAATGTGATTGTAAGATTTTGTTTAAATTACTATAAGTCTTGAACCAGCGTTTTCCTTTTTTTCAAAAGATTTAACTTTGTACTAAAGATTCCCAATAATCTCCCTGTCGATCTGATCTTTCTTTTATAGAATGAAAACACTCTTTAAGTTTCTGTCATAAATATACAATTGCTTACTATAAATTTAATATATCATATTCCAATTGCGGCACAAGTAATTTGTTTAGACAAATAGTTAGCTATGTTTTTCCATTTATTTGACAGCTGCAATAATGTATGTAGATATTGAATTAGATATCAAATATATATCTAAATTATTGAGTTTATTATTTCAATTAACAAACTGTTCATTGATATCGAAATATGAGTAGAATATTTAACACATATTCGTTAAGATTTGAAGAGTTTAATAAACTGTAAACAATTTGGAGTTTGTAAGAATTTTTTTTTTAAATTGACATGTCGATAAGAATTGAAATTATAGCATAAACGAGATATTGTAGCATAATGTATATTAGTGAGTGATATTCTTTAAATAGTGTAAGAACAATTTACTATAACTTAAGCAAATTTTGTTTTCTTTTTGGTTCGAAATTTCTCTTGCATCGGCAACGTAAAAAGTCTGTTCCGGAAGCTGAGAAAAGTCGGCAAGGTGAAAGGTTTCATCGTCCATCAAACAGCAATTATATTTTGTTAAGAAATTTCAAAGCAGCTTTCAGCTCGCTGTTAAGCTTCCTTCTTTTTTCTGGAATTTCTATCTTTTATACGACTTTAGCCGCTCACTTTTCTTAACTTTTCTGACAATAAATTCCACACTATTTGCCTGATATGTCGCTTTTCGGTTACATATTTGATGAGTTACCAAAAAAAAATATTTACGTTCGTTTTATAAGATCTCAATCCTTTTTTGCTGTAGGTCGCCGTTAAAGAAAATAGGTCCGACGAAATAGTGTACTGTGAGGCCAGCCGTGGCAGCATTAAGAATGAAAAATATTCCATTTCTAAACCGAGAAAATTTTAAACCGTTTTATGTTTTATTGAATTTTAAAATTTAAACTTTTAAATGGCCCATCCGTAATATTAGTTTCAATAGTTCTTAATGTTAAATAAACTACTAATTGTACTTTATTTTGTAAAGTATTTTATTTTGCTGGATATCCGTGTAAGCTCGTTATCAATGTACAGGTCGTAACTTCAAAGATAATTTGGTGAAATTTGGAAGACTCTTATTTTGGTTTAAGAATAATCCCAATACTTTTTGGACAAAATCAAATAACTATTTCAGGTTTGTACCTCCAAAAGGGATATCTCCCCGGAACAGAGTAAGATGGAAGATTGCCCATATTTGACCATACCTTCCATACCAGACACATTCTCAAATGTCTTTTTAATTCCTATAAAAGCACAAAAACGCTTATAAATCTAAAAATAAATGCATTTTATTACTAAAACTAAAATTTGGTAACAATCGATCCACAATTGCTCTTAGCTCCCATATCAGGCCCTTATCCGAAAATGAAAAAAATATCACATAGTATATCGTCACATGAAATACAAAAGGGCGTAACTAACACAAAAATTAAAAATGAAATATATCTGGCTACAAAATGCGTACGGTCAAAAACAGCAATTTTATTCACTAAAAACCAAAGGTTTAAAATGTTGATCAAAATTTGTGTTGTAATTAATGTTAAAATTCCCGAATATTATTTCTTATATACAAAAATATTTATTAATAAAAACTTATTTCATGTATGAAAATTTCTAACTAATATGAAAAAATATTTTCATATTCAACAAATTATTCAAACTAATTTGATATTGAATTTACATTGAAATTCAAAATAGAAAACATTAAAGTGTTTCTAACAAACGCCTCCTCAATGTAAATTCTATCATCAATTAAATAATTACCATGAAATAATAATAACAAGGAAGTTTCATTCTCTCTCTTCAAAATTATTTTGAAGTATATTGGGTTTTTGAAGTTTCATATTTGAAAACAATTGAAAGAAAAATGTTGCCACATTAAGAAAACGGGTACGCAATACATTGGGATTAGTTATCAAAAATGTGTAATTTTGAAGTTAAGCATATAATGAAGACATTCAATATTAAAGAAATATAGTTGGAACAAATTGTATGATTATTTATTGAAGGTTTTTCGTAAATATTCGTAAGTTTTTTATGCATAAATTTACATAAATTTTGTCATCACAAAATATTAGAAAAGTGGGATTGTCGGCAAAAATATGGTAGCACAAACTTTTACTATCCTAACAAACGTCAGAAAGTTATCATGGCGACAAAAAGAGAGAATGGAACAACCTTTAGAATTATTAAGTCATGATAATTACATAATTATCAAAATCAAAATAAAATATTGATATAAAATTACATTAACAAAATTCATTTTAAATTTAATAAATTACAACATTTTAAATGATTTTGGTTTGGCAAAGACTTGGTTGTATTACTATCAGTTGGAACATATTCCAATTTAATTTCATTTGCATTATATTTGTCCTTTATATAGTGATATCGAATATCAATGTGTTTGCTTCTTTTCATTGTCATTTGGCTTTTCGTTAAATACTGAGCTCCTTGATTGTCACAATACAATACTGTTGGACTTTGAATCAAATTTTTAAATTTCAGTTCGTCAAGTAAACTTCTATAGAAACTTATTTCTTTAGCAGCTTGGCACATCGCTATATATTTTGCCTCCATAGAACTTAACGCCACTATGTTCTGTTTCTTCGATTCCCAGGCTATTGGGCCCTCATGTTTCGAAAATAAACCCGTCTCTATATTATTGACAAAAAACTTTATGCATTTTGAAAGGTTTACATTTTTGATCAAAATTTGTTTCAGAAACAATTCAAGTTGTAGTTAAGATGTTTTGTTTTTTTGCAATTGCTCAAAAACTAAAGGTTTTTTACCATTTTAGATTTTAGAGTTTTCTTTGCTGATGGCTTGTTGACCCAATTTACAGTCGGATCTCGAAGTGTGATATATCGATGTTTTTGTCTCGAAGAGGCCAAAATTTTCATTATTCTTCGGTATCCGGTTCTAGTGTTTATCTATCAGAACTCTGTTCCTACCACCCTAATATAATAAAATTAAAGCTCTTAAAAATCGTTAAGCTTTTACTAAGGAAGTTTTTCGATTTTTTAAACCGATCTATTAAAAACAAGGAATTTCTTATTTTGCCGCTTATTTCGCCATTTACAGCGTAATAAAGAGTGTTCTAAAAAAAATATGCATTTACTATTTTAGACCAAATTTATCCATAGTGCAAGAAATAATTTATTTTTTGATCAAGTTAGTTTCTATAGATATGTCAGATACTATTATTTTAGAAATTATTAATTTTCAATAGTTATTTCAATCAAAATGGACTGCGAAAAAAAAGTTCGTGAAAATATAATTAAAACTTTTCAAAAAAATCCGTCATGGACTTCTAAAAAAATAGCTAAAAAATTGAAAGTTGACCCTCGAACGGTTTCTAATGCCATCAGACGGTATAAGGAAAGGTAAGTCCAAAAGGTTCCAGATCGCAATGCTATAAAGAACTTAGAAGCAAAAAAACGAGCGAAAAAATTGAAGTCTGATTTTATAAAAAAATACACCTGTTGTGTGATGGATGATGAAACATACGTACTGGCAGACTTTTCTCAACTTCCTGGTCAAGATTTTTATGTTGCTGATAAACGGGGCTAGACTTGTTTGGCAAGAGTTTCGCACAAAAAAACAAACAAAATTCCCTAAGAAGTTTCTCGTGTGGCAAGCTATTTGCAGTTGTGGCAAAAGAAGTAAAGTATTTGTGGCATCTGGCACAATAAACACAGAAATTTATATAAAGGAGTGCCTACAAAAACGGTTGTTACCCTTTTTAAGAGAGCACAGAGTGGCTACATTTTTTTGGCCCGATTTGGCATCATGCCATTATGGAAAAAAGGCACTTGAGTGGTACTCAAAGAATAATGTCATTTTTGTACCAAGAGAGGCAAATCCCCCTAACTGTCCAGAACTTCGGCCTGTGGAAAGGTATTGGGCTCTGGTAAAAAAGGAATTGAAGAACACAAGAAAGATTTCCAAGAACATGTCCGATTTTAAGTGCAGGTGGAACACATGCTCCAAAAAGTCGAAAAAAGTCGATAATTTTGCAAAACCCGAGTACTAAGTAAACATTTTAATGCTAAATGATTTTGTATAATATGTCATTATATTTGCGTATTTTGTAGAGTTTTTATATTAAAAGGTTTGATTTTTATTTAAGAAAATCCAACTACAAATTTTATTTAGAGCACTCTTTATATCGATGTTTTTGTCTGTTTCTACCACCCTATGTACCACCCTAATATAATACAATAAAAGCTCTTAAAAAATCTTCAAGCTTTTACTAAGGAAGTTTTTCGAGTTTTTAAGCCGATCTATTAAAAACAAGGAATTTCTTATTTTGCCGCACATAGGGATCGCCAAAATACAAAATTCGTCATATCTTCGCCATTTACAGGGTAATATATCGACGTTTTGTCAACGTTTTGGGTTAATAATCATTGACCTCAAGTACATTCCTCTAATACTTTTTTTTGAGTTGGCCAATATTTTTCTTTAATAATCATTGGTCTCAGATATCCGTTCTAGTATTTATTTAAAATTATGAAAAAATATTATGTTAAAATTCACAGTGTAAATACCCAAATAATCTTTTAGTTTGTCTTGCTATTCATTTTATCCACGAATAATTGTTTTAATTTCGTCTGTATCTGTAACATTTAATTGTGTTGTGCTTATTTTAATTATAAACAGAGGTCTGATAGATAAATACTAGAACCGGATACCTGAGAATAACGACTATTAAAGCAAAATATTGTCCTTCTTGAGGCAAAAACATCGATTTATCACACTTTAAGATCCGACTGCAAATGCCGAAGATCTAACGAAAAATGTGCTTTGGCAATCCGAATGTGCGGCGAAATAATTTAACAATTTTTTAGAAGTTTTCTTATAGCAATGCATTATATTCGATGGTGTACGGTGAACTTTATTTTTTCGAGACTCCCTAATGTACATGCCTCTAAGACTCAAGGAAAACTTGTTAAATTTTGGTTCTTGTATGGCCTTAGTAGTGAAGGGTATGATATATGAATGTAGTCGAGCTTGACCGACTATAGGTTTTCTTACTTATATATATATATATATATATATATATATACAACTTTATGAGAAAATAATTTCACTTAATATTGTTTTTGAAAGAATTTACGTACCTACTGAATAGTATAATCAAACATGAAGTAATGTTGTTTTTTTATCCAATAAAAAATAAACAAATAAAATTTTTTAAGTAAATTTTAGTGTTTTATTTATTCACATTGGTCGTTTTTGCATGGCTCCTAAGTAAGAGAACTTTATCTGTTGTTCCAGTCTTTTTTTTTGTGACGTTCCAGTCTCGCATTTTTGCATCCAAAACAACTATAAATGCAATTTTTTATAAATTTTTTGTGCGTAGAGTATTCTTTGATCTTTCACCTACGATATGTTAGAGAAAAACGTGTCCAGGTTTTTGAAAACATTACGAAATTTTGAAAAATGTTGTACAAGCTCTTAGACCACTTCTCTTTTAGTGTGACGTTCCAGTTAACTTCAAATGGCTGTAACTTTTAATTTGCAAGAAATAGAAGCACATTTTTTTGCGCCAAAGTTACAGCCTGAGAATATATTTTGAGTGAACAAAAGTTATCGCTACTTTTTTACTTTGTTCATCAAATATACGCCGAAAATTGCGCAAACTGGTGACGTTCCAGCCCACTGCCTTGGCCATATATATAAAATTTGTCTTCCCGATCGAAGATAGAAATAACGCTTAGGAAAAGTATTTATGAAAAGATCTCTTCTTCTTCTCTAAATTTGTAATTTTGAACTTAAGCTATTTTTGCGGTTATATCTCGATATTTAATAAGTTTATGTTATTGCCTTTTGAGATTTCAACATTCCCCACCTATTCAAATCCACAAATCAATGTGGCATCTTTCTTAAAAACAACAACAACTCCAAAGAAACAAATAATAATTTGTCCAATAATATTGACTTCACTTACCGGGTTTTGGTTGTACAACTTTGTAATCGCGTGGTGGAGCCGAAACTTTAGTAGAATTACTACCACGAGCATTGGAGCCACCAAAATATTGGTTAAGATTTTCTTCCAAGTCATTCTAAAAGATTAAAAACACACAAAAAAACAAATAAGCCAGCTTGAACAAAAACGAGACGTTCGTGCCAATTTTAAAAGCAAATTACCTTAACAAAACGTAAGTTTCTTTCCATAATGCTGTTATCAGCATCGATAAAATTGCGACGCGAACTCATTTTTAAACGTAAGTTTTAAAAATAACTTTTATAAATAAGTTATTTCTAATATTTCAAGAAACAAATTCACTAGAAGTAGTTTTTTCCGCACTGTGAATATACAACGTTCGGGGAAACAAACAACGAATGTCAAAATGTAAAATAAGAAACTACTAGAAAATAAAATGAAGCGAATAAAGAAAATAAAATAGTTGCCATATTGTTAGGTTATAGGTTTTAATTGGTTTTTGAGACACCCTGTTACAATAATTACTTCACAGCTGTTTAATTATTTTAATTTTTTGTTGTTATTTATTTAATATAATATTTTTTACTATTATTCTCGGTAGAATTTACACGCTGTTACTGTAGCTAGACAAACAAATCGAATCGTTGCGGGTGCTATTTTGCTGTATAGGCAAAACAAATTAATCTTTTTTTAAGCAAATCATTGCCAGTATACGGACGGACATTAATAGAATCGGAGATTTGGTCAATAACAACACATCACTATGGCCAACAATTCTCATCCTATGGATGAGTTTTGTGGTTCCAAATTCTGGGTAAGTTAATAAAATTTCTTTAACCTTTGTTCATTGTGCGTGTAATACAAAAATTTTGTTTTGTAATCAATTTCATGTATTTTTTCCCCATCTATAGGATTCCCAGGAAACCTGGTATACAGTAGATCCAGATTTTACTCCCTGCTTTGAACAGACTGTTTTAGTATGGGCACCATGTGCCTTCCTTTGGCTATTCAGTGTATTTGATTTCTACTATATGAAGGCCAGTTTAGATAAGAACATACCTTGGAATAAGCTAAATATAAGTAAATTACTATTGACCTTGGGCTTGCTGGTGCTGACAGCCGTCGATTTAATAACGGCTATTGTTAAAAATGCCAGTGATGATACGGCTCATCTTATCTATCCAGTAGATATATGGACGCCGGTGATTAAATTTGCAACATTTGTAAGTATTTTGTTTAGTTTATTTGTCTAGATTATAACTCAGATAAGATTATCATAAAATAACTAAGTATATTTCAAATTCTGGATAAAATATGAAAAATGAGTGTTTTTTCTGGAATAACTTTTTGCCAAAAATAACCATTTTGTTAAAAAAATTAATGCATATCATTATATAAAAAATGGTTCAAAAATTTTAAAATTTTAAGGAGTATGTATGTAGATAAAATATACATAATTACATTGATTAGATTAATAAATAATTGGAAAACACGTGTGTATGGAAATTGGTATAAGCTTCTAGTATACAAAACTATTTCACAAAAACATGACTAAACAAATTTTAAAATAACAATTATTTTTGGAAACAATATCAATAGTTTTAAGTATTGCCTAGTTTAATATTTACTTCACTTTAGGTTCTGTTCTAGTTCTAGCTTTGTTCTAGTTCTTTTCTAGCTTTGTTCTAGTTCTGTTCTAGTTCTGTTCTAGTTCTGTTCTAGTTCTGTTCTAGTTCTGTTCTAGTTCTGTTCTAGTTCTGTTCTAGTTCTGTTCTAGTTCTGTTCTAGTTCTGTTCTAGTTCTGTTCTAGTTCTGTTCTAGTTCTGTTCTAGTTCTGTTCTAGTTCTGTTCTAGTTCTGTTCTAGTTCTGTTCTAGTTCTGTTCTAGTTCTGTTCTAGTTCTGTTCTAGTTCTGTTCTAGTTCTGTTCTAGTTCTGTTCTAGTTCTGTTCTAGTTCTGTTCTAGTTCTGTTCTAGTTCTGTTCTAGTTCTGTTCTAGTTCTGTTCTAGTTCTGTTCTAGTTCTGTTCTAGTTCTGTTCTAGTTCTGTTCTAGTTCTGTTCTAGTTCTGTTCTAGTTCTGTTCTAGTTCTGTTCTAGTTCTGTTCTAGTTCTGTTCTAGTTCTGTTCTAGTTCTGTTCTAGTTCTGTTCTAGTTCTGTTCTAGTTCTGTTCTAGTTCTGTTCTAGTTCTGTTCTAGTTCTGTTCTAGTTCTGTTCTAGTTCTGTTCTAGTTCTGTTCTAGTTCTGTTCTAGTTCTGTTCTAGTTCTGTTCTAGTTCTGTTCTAGTTCTGTTCTAGTTCTGTTCTAGTTCTGTTCTAGTTCTGTTCTAGTTCTGTTCTAGTTCTGTTCTAGTTCTGTTCTAGTTCTGTTCTAGTTCTGTTCTAGTTCTGTTCTAGTTCTGTTCTAGTTCTGTTCTAGTTCTGTTCTAGTTCTGTTCTAGTTCTGTTCTAGTTCTGTTCTAGTTCTGTTCTAGTTCTGTTCTAGTTCTGTTCTAGTTCTGTTCTAGTTCTGTTCTAGTTCTGTTCTAGTTCTGTTCTAGTTCTGTTCTAGTTCTGTTCTAGTTCTGTTCTAGTTCTGTTCTAGTTCTGTTCTAGTTCTGTTCTAGTTCTGTTCTAGTTCTGTTCTAGTTCTGTTCTACTTCTGTTCTAGTTCTGTTCTAGTTCTGTTCTAGTTCTGTTCTAGTTCTGTTCTAGTTCTATTCTAGTTCTGTTCTAGTTCTGTTCTAGTTCTGTTCTAGTTCTGTTCTAGTTCTGTTCTAGTTCTGTTCTAGTTCTGTTCTAGTTCTGTTCTAGTTCTGTTCTAGTTCTGTTCTAGTTCTGTTCTAGTTCTGTTCTAGTTCTGTTCTAGTTCTGTTCTAGTTCTGTTCTAGTTCTGTTCTAGTTCTGTTCTAGTTCTGTTCTAGTTCTGTTCTAGTTCTGTTCTAGTTCTGTTCTAGTTCTGTTCTAGTTCTGTTCTAGTTCTGTTCTAGTTCTGTTCTAGTTCTGTTCTAGTTCTGTTCTAGTTCTGTTCTAGTTCTGTTCTAGTTCTGTTCTAGTTCTGTTCTAGTTCTGTTCTAGTTCTGTTCTAGTTCTGTTCTAGTTCTGTTCTAGTTCTGTTCTAGTTCTGTTCTAGTTCTGTTCTAGTTCTGTTCTAGTTCTGTTCTAGTTCTGTTCTAGTTCTGTTCTAGTTCTGTTCTAGTTCTGTTCTAGTTCTGTTCTAGTTCTGTTCTTGTTCTGTTCTAGTTCTGTTCTAGTTCTGTTCTAGTTCTGTTCTAGTTCTGTTCTAGTTCTGTTCTAGTTCTGTTCTAGTTCTGTTCTAGTTCTGTTCTAGTTCTGTTCTAGTTCTGTTCTGTTCTGTTCTGTTCTAGTTCTGTTCTAGTTCTGTTCTAGTTCTGTTCTAGTTCTGTTCTAGTTCTGTTCTAGTTCTGTTCTAGTTCTGTTCTAGTTCTGTTTTAGTTCTGTTCTAGTTCTGTTCTAGTTCTGTTCTAGTTCTGTTCTTGTTCTGTTCTAGTTCTGTTCTAGTTCTGTTCTAGTTCTGTTCTAGTTCTGTTCTAGTTCTGTTCTAGTTCTGTTCTAGTTCTGTTCTAGTTCTGTTCTAGTTCTGTTCTAGTTCTGTTCTAGTTCTGTTCTAGTTCTGTTCTAGTTCTGTTCTAGTTCTGTTCTAGTTCTGTTCTAGTTCTGTTCTAGTTCTGTTCTAGTTCTGTTCTAGTTCTGTTCTAGTTCTGTTCTAGTTCTGTTCTAGTTCTGTTCTAGTTCTGTTCTAGTTCTGTTCTAGTTCTGTTCTAGTTCTGTTCTAGTTCTGTTCTAGTTCTGTTCTAGTTCTGTTCTAGTTCTGTTCTAGTTCTGTTCTAGTTCTGTTCTAGTTCTGTTCTAGTTCTGTTCTAGTTCTGTTCTAGTTCTGTTCTAGTTCTGTTCTAGTTCTGTTCTAGTTCTGTTCTAGTTCTGTTCTAGTTCTGTTCTAGTTCTGTTCTAGTTCTGTTCTAGTTCTGTTCTAGTTCTGTTCTAGTTCTGTTCTAGTTCTGTTCTAGTTCTGTTCTAGTTCTGTTCTAGTTCTGTTCTAGTTCTGTTCTAGTTCTGTTCTAGTTCTGTTCTAGTTCTGTTCTAGTTCTGTTCTAGTTCTGTTCTAGTTCTGTTCTAGTTCTGTTCTAGTTCTGTTCTAGTTCTGTTCTAGTTCCGTTCTAGTTCTGTTCTAGTTCTGTTCTAGTTCTGTTTTAGTTATTTATATTGACCTAATTAAATTTTTTGCATAAGCATTAACCATTTACCCTTTTTATTTTCAGACACTCATTTTAATTTTTATTCCCCTCAATCGCAAATATGGTGTTCAAACATCAGGTTGCCAGTTCCTGTTCTGGTTCCTGTTGGTCATTCTAGCTATACCTCAATGTCGTACCGAAGTAAGAGGTGAAAAAATTCGAGCTGATGCCCTTAAAGCTGATCCCACTGCCGACTTTTCATGGGATGAATACAAATACACCAGTTTTATGATCTACTTTGCTTTTAGCATTGGCATGTTGCTACTCAACTGCTTTGCGGATGCCAAACCTCGTCAAACAAAATATGAACGTTCCGATAATGAAATACCGGAGGCTTCAGCTAGTTTCTTGTCACGCATTACGTACCAATGGTTTGATAGTATGGCCTGGAGAGGTTATCGCAATCCCTTGGAAGAAAAAGACTTGTGGGATCTTAATCCCGAGGACAGCTGTAAAGAAGTTATGCCCACATTTGCCTACTATTGGAATAAAAATGTGCGTAAATACTTCAGAGTGGAGCCCACTCAAGCCAAGGTTATATATAGCAAAGATAAAGTAACATTTGAAAATCCTCATGGCCCCAAGACTGGTAAAAAGAAGGGTACAGTCTCGATTATGCCTCCCATTGTTAGATCTTTTGGTGGAGTCTTCTTGTTTGGTTCTATGATGAAATTGTTTACCGATATCTTGACATTTGCACAGCCTCAGGTCTTGCGTTTGATTATTGGTTTTGTGGAAGATTATGCTCAGGAGGGTGTGGAACAACAACCCGAATGGAAGGGTATTTTCTATGCTGTATTGCTATTTGTCTTGGCTGCCTTACAAACTATTATTTTGGGCCAATATTTCCATCGTATGTTTATAGTGGGTCTACGTATTCGTACAGCTTTGATTAATGCCATTTACCGAAAGGCTTTGGTTATTTCCAATGCTACACGCAAAGAGTCAACAGTTGGTGAAATTGTCAATTTAATGGCTGTGGATGCTCAGCGTTTTATGGATTTAACAACATATTTGAATATGTTGTGGTCAGCTCCCTTACAAATTGGTTTGGCATTATTCTTCTTATGGCAACTGTTGGGCCCCTCCGTTTTGGCCGGCCTTGCTGTGATGATTATTTTGATACCCATTAATGGTTTTATTGCCAATCGCATTAAAACATATCAAATCCGCCAAATGAAGTACAAAGATGAACGTGTGAAATTGATGAATGAAGTTTTGAGCGGCATTAAGGTGAGCTGTAGAAAAATTTAAAAGGAAATTTGAAGGAAATTAAATATTTTTAATTTTTACTTTTAAGGTTCTTAAATTGTATGCCTGGGAGCCTAGTTTTGAAAAGCAAGTTTTAGATATTCGTGAGAAGGAAATCGCCACCTTAAAGTCCACTGCCTACTTAAATGCCAGTACCTCATTCCTGTGGTCTTGCGCACCATTCTTGGTAAGATAAAGCTACTTTACTTGTTTAGTTTTCTTAATTTCTTTAACAGGTCTGCAGAGATGGGCTAACTCTCAAAACACGCTGCATTTTTTTTTTTTTTTTTGACAACAAATTAATCTTAATTTTCAAAATCAAGGTTTCTTTAGTTACATTCGCCACTTATGTGCTGTCCAGCGATGAAAATCATTTGACTGCCTCTAAAGTTTTTGTAGGTCTTACCCTGTTCGATGCCATTAAATTGCCAATGATAACTATTCCCATGTTAATGGTGGATATAGCAGAGGTATAAATTGCCTAAAAATCCAGTTCATTTGGAAATAACAAAACAGCATTTTCATTTAAGCAAGAAATCGTTATAAAGAAATTAAATGGTTTCTTAGATTCACTTCACCCCAAAGATTTACGATTCTTATGAGTCTTAATATTCTGGGTCAGCAAATAATTCAACATTATTCTTATGGCATCTTTGGGTTTTCTACAATTTTCTTCAGCATTAGAATTTGCAATAAGAGACGATTACACTATTCGTGACACACAAGACCTTTAAATATTTTGAGTGTTTTAGCAAAGAGTATAATATTAAGATTTTGCACTTCCATACATTGATTTTCCGTATGGCCCCTTTGATAAGTCCCATAAAAAAGAGAGAATACCGCTTTTACTATAATTCGGAAATAACTAATGAAGACGATTATCCAATGAGATATTCTGCGATATTAACAATAATATCGCAGTTACAGAAACAACAACATTATCCAATGAGCGTTCCCACGGCGATCGGTTCTTCATACCGGAACGATTCAGAAATCTTAGAATTCCGACCAAGGACTGCCACTTCTGTGATATTACCAATAATATCGTAGTTACAACAACAACATTATCCAATGAAAGAAAGCTAAGGCACATACGCGTGCTCATGAAATGTTTGTTTCTGTGTTTATGAGTTTTTTTTTTGTTTTGTTTTTTATACACTTTAATCTCACTTTTGACAGAAAAAAAGTGTATGAAGTGCAATAAATTTATATTATAGAGTCTTTGGTTCTAGTTTTGATTTAGTCCTGTTCTAGTACTCTTCTAGTTCTATTCTAGCTCTGTTCTAGATCTGTTCCTGTTGGGATCTAATTACTCAAAGCATTTAAGTTCTAGTTAAACTGCGAATAGTGTTTTTCGCCCAAAACATTAAAACTCTTAATACTTTATCTTTTTCTTCTTTATTTATTCAAGATCCATTCATTATTCTGTTAAATTTTATTCCAGGTTTCATTGGTCACATTCGGTACTTATGTATTAATTGATGAAAATAATGTTCTCGATGCAACTAAAACATTCGTTTCATTATCATTATTTAATATTTTACGCTTTCCATTAACTATGTTACCCATGTTGATTTCAAATATTGTTCAAGTAAGTTTTTCTTTTCGATATTCAGACAAATTTTATGCGTGTTTTTAAATTGTTAAATGTTTTTATTTGTTTTAACTTGAATGTGTTTTGTATATGTAATTGTTTGTAAAGTTTCTTTAATTTTAATTCTGTGGTTAGGTGCTAAAAGGGCCAATGTCAATTTTTTGCTATTTTGAGTTAATCATTGCATTAGATTCCCTTATTTGCCCTTTAACAGCTAATCTCTAACTTAACTCAGAACATATTTATAAGGGTTTTTCTGGGCAATGTTACTATGAATTTATATATAAAATAAAAACTTTAAATCAAATTTCTCAAAACATTTTTTTTTTTACATTGGCCTTTTTAGCACCAAGTCACAGAATTGTCCTTTAATATATTCCCTTATCCTATTTATTATTCCTACATTAATTTTGTTTGTAAAATATGTTTTAAAACAAATAATCCTAAAATCAATCCAATATCTTTCTTCAAACTCGTGGTATAAAATAAAACTTGATAGTGTTTTTAGTTCGTTAAAAAAAAAACGTTTAATTTTTTGTCTAAAACTTTTCGTTTAACCGATAAAAGAAACAGCCTTCATCGTTTTCTGTTCTAATACAGAAATTACTCAAGCTCCCTAGAAACTGATGTTCCTGCTATCCTGCACTTAAGTAGTTCCCGACAGAATTAAGATAGAAAAATGTTGCTTTACCTAAAATTATAAATCGTAAAATTTTAAAGAATTTATTTAAAGTTCATTAGATTTGAAATCAAAAACCCGTACTAAACTATTGTAAAAAATCGATAAAAGAAACAGACTTCATCGTTTTCCAGTTGTTCTTATACAGGAAGTACTCGAGCTCCCTAGAAACTAAAGTTCCTGCACTTAAGTAGTATCCGACAGAATTAATGCATCAATGCATAAATTTAAAAATCGTCAAATTTTAAAGCATTTATTTAAAATTCATTAGATTTGAAATCAAAAACCATTTTATCTATCAATTTATCAGCTTTATCAACATTTTTCTAAAACTCTAAACATTACTATAATATGAACTGTTTTAAATACTACAACAGTTTTCACCAAACTATTCGGCAATGCCGAATCACGTCTTTCCCATCCCATAACATTGAATTTTATAGCATAAAAAGCTTAAATTCTTTGCACCTTTTCCTAAACATAAACAAATTCCCCATCTATTCCCATTTAAATCCCATGTACTAAATTAATTTAAGTAAATCTTTTAGCCTTTTGCTTAATAATTATTCACCCCTATCGCGAATATCATCTCCTAATGAGAATCGTGTTCCCAGAACTTTTTTATGCTGTAAAGCATAGTTTTGGGAACACAATTCCGTGGGAGATGGTATTCGTGATAGGGGTCATTATTTGGCTTGCTTGCTTGCATGTTTAATAAATGTTTGTTAATTTTATTTATTAATTTATAAAACTAATGACTTTCTTTTTATATATATTTTTTTTCTGAAAATGTTTTCGAACTTCTAAACAGACTCAAGTTTCTGTGAATCGTATCAATAAATTCATGAACAGCGAAGAATTGGATCCCAATAATGTACAACATGATCCTAAAAAACGTGAGTATTTATTATGCTACACTAACTTTTGAGGGGGTCAGTATTTGATAATATCCCCAGAAAACTCCCCTGACTATTTAGCTAAGGAACTATTGTTCAGCGCAGTACCGAAGGTCTTAATTCTGGATAGAACCGAATGAGAAAAGATTAGAAAATCTTACAGATTTGTAGATGAGTCGAGTGTCTTCCAGGCACTATATGGAAGGCCACAGAGTTAATTGCTGACACCATATCGGAAAACAGTGAGGTGACAATATATTTCGATAGTCAGACTGCCATTAAGGCGCAGCAAGGACAAAGCATTTCTTTAAAACTAGTTATTCAGGCATGTCACGAATTCCGTTCGGAATTGAAACCATTCCGTAGTTGAATTCCGATCGAAATGGTTTTAGGTTCTATAGATTCCGAAAAAATTTTAATGTCCAAAATCAGTACAAAACAAGATTATTTCGATTGAAATCTTCAACTCTATCTTTGTTTTAACAAATAACACTGATTAATTGAGCAAATTGTTCAAATATTAAATAAACAACGAAAAACATACGAATTCAATCCCACTTTGAAAATAGAAAGTGGTTTCATTCCGACATTCATTCTACAACAGTGTAGGTTAATTGATATTGTAGGGTTCATCACGGGTCTCAACTGGCCTAGGTAGGGTAGTCCTCTCTTCAACTCTCTACTACCTTTCTCTTTCCCTATCTTCATTCTTTCTTTCTTCATTCTTTCTTTTCTCCCTCTCTGTTAAAGTATCACAATGGACCCCTGGGGTCTCCAAGTGTAGGTGTCTTTGACACCTCCTTTATTACCTAACCTATAGAACTGATGATAGAAACCACTAGGGCCTAGAGCGAGATGGTAGCTTCAGAACATTTAGAGTCCTGTGGGCTAAATTAGATATAGTTGGAACTAAGATGTTGCTAGATCCCAACAGGACAAACCTTAGAAGATGCATAGGCATTCTAAACGGCCACTGCATATTATGCCTAGATGAGGACTTGTCCGAATCGGTGGAAGACATTCTCTGTCACTGGGATCATGGGAATCTCGCTATACCCTAACCCGAAGTCAGTGTCACGATGACATCGCTCTCCTGCAGCTGCTGAGTGGTATCAGTGGAGCCGGTAGAGCCAGACTGTTTGTTCTGGCTCTCTCTCCGAAGAACGAAGCCCGATATCTTAAAGGAGATCCCGACTGAGACCGGCCGGAAGTTGAAATTACATTAACCTAAAATTACGAATCAAGCGAGACATTCGCCATAATCGGCGTGTTTCCGGTGGTATAAGAGGAGGACAGATCATCCAGTAGCCCCCCAACTTCTCTAAGTCCGTCAGTAATAGTCTCTCCTGATGGAGTATGTCCGCGTTATTGTCACTGGTAAAGGCGTCAAGTTATCCGCCTGGCACCGTTGAAACGCAGTCTATACCTATATACTTATTTTCAAGTCTTTCAGTATCCTATTTTTCTCCTATCAATAAAGATCACAATTGACCCTTAGGGTCTCCGAGTAAAGGTGGCATTCTGACACCACCATTCTAATCTAACTTAACCTTGGCTCTTGTTGGTGAAACTTTTGAAAAACTTTGCACATTGAAACGATATATTTCCCCTTTATTTATTCCTAGAGGAAACATAGAGTTTCAATCAATTAATTATTTCCAACTGTCCAAAGCCTAGTGTTTTTTGGGTCTTCCTCTCTGTCCACTTTCTTAAGGGTTAAATTTCAGGGCCATTCTGCTCACACTTTCAGTTTGTCTTCCCTTTTCTCATTGGCCTAAAATATACTAGTGTTTCCTTGTGGTTTCCTTACTGATCCATGACTTGATACCCAAATAGAAATGACAGAGAGGGTTGGCGAGATCCGTCACTTTTTTACTAATGTCTTGGCTCGACATTGTCTAGCGGCTTTGTCAGGAACTTCGTTGCCATCGATGTCGCAATCCGGGTCATTGTGACTTCGACCCAGCTTAATCTAATCTCATAACTGGGTGATAGATCTAATAGGGCCAATATATATTTTTGTTAACAAGACGTGGAAGACACTGCACTCTATCTATAAGATTTCTTAATGTTTTGTTACATCAGGAAAACACCTCAATTCAGTACGGCAATCCATTAATGATCGAATTGCTTTGAAAAAGCGATGTATAACCTTTCCATTCAGTTCTATCAGGGATTTCGACATCTGGTATTGGGCTGAACAGCAAGCCCTACTATTTTTTACCCATAGAGTTTCTGTAGAGGCAGTCAGAGTTTCTGCAAGATAGTCTACTATATAATAACTAAATAATATCAAAATTTGTTTTAAAATTGTTTGTATCTCGTTAACTTTTGATCCGATTTTAAAGATTTCTTCTGCAAATATTCTTAATACGAGTCAAATACTGTCAAGTACTGAAACTATCAACTTAAGTCACAGTGTTATAATTAAAAATATTTTCAAATATTCTATATATAATTTCTTTTCATAGCCAATCCCTTGTCCATTGTCAACGGTAGCTTCTCCTGGGGCGATGAAGGTGAAGTCACACTGAGAAACATTAACATCGAAGTGAAAAAGAATACTTTGTGCGCCATTGTTGGTACAGTAGGCTCCGGCAAATCGTCTGTGATACAAGCTTTCCTCGGGGAAATGGAAAAAATATCGGGTAGTGTTAATACTGTCGGCTCAATTGCCTATGTACCACAACAAGCTTGGATTCAAAATGCCACCTTAAGAGATAATATTCTCTTTGGCAAAGAGTATGATCGCAAGCGTTATAATCGTGTCATTGATGCCTGTGCCTTGAGGCCAGATATTGAGATGTTATCGGCTGGTGATCAAACTGAAATCGGTGAAAAGGGTATCAATTTATCTGGTGGCCAGAAGCAACGTATTTCCTTGGCCCGTGCCGTGTACAGTAATGCTGATCTCTACTTTTTGGATGATCCCCTAAGTGCTGTGGATTCTCATGTGGGCAAACACATTTTCGAAGAAGTTGTTGGTCCCAAGGGCTTATTGGCTAAGAAGACCAGAATTTTGGTTACACACGGTATTACATTCTTGCCACAAACCGATAATATTTATGTGATGAAACTGGGTGAAATTAGTGAGGATGGCACCTACCAGGAGCTGCTCAACAAAAAGGGCGATTTCTCCGATTTCCTTTTGCAACACATTCAAGAAGGCAATGAAGAAGTTGAAGATCTTGATGTTATTAAACAACAATTGGAGGGAACTTTACAATCGGATGATCTCAAAGGCAAATTTGAAAAAGTTATTAAATTGGCGAGAACTGAAAGTTTATCGGATTCTATGTAAGTTATCATAGATTTTTTTGTATTATATGAAAATGGTTTTGTAATTTTTTGATTTTCTTTTTAGTTCTGTACGCTCTTTTGACAGTGGTAATAGCGGCGTAAGACGTCGTCTCATTGACAGACAAGATTCTCAGACATCCAAGGTTTCGACCACATCAAAAGCTAAGTTACAAATTGAAGAACAAGGAAAACTTATTGAAACTGAAAAATCTCGTACGGGTGGAGTAAGTAGACAACAATTGAATGACCAAATTCGAAAAGGTCACATCTCCACAAACTAAAAGTTTTCAGGAAATGAAAAAAACTAATTATTTTATAATGAAGTAAAATATCTAAAAATAAATTTTGGAAGCTTGTGGAATTTACAGTAGAAGGAATGCTAGGAATATCACATTCTTAACACAGTATATTCAGGGAAGCATTTAGAACTCATTGGTGTCAATAAACGCATATGTCAAAAAACTGGAGATGTGACCTTTTCGAATTTGACCATTAAATTTTTATAAAAAACTATTTTCTATAAAATAGTTTATAGCAAAAAAAAATATTGTACATCAAAATGTTTTCTTGTTAAAAATCTTATTAAATTAAATTTAATTAAATTAAATCTTTGTATTAGGTTGAATTTGCTGTTTACAAACATTATATTAAAAGTGTTGGCATTTTCCTCTCCATGGCTACTTTGATCTTGAACTTTGTATTCCAAGCCTTCCAAATCGGTTCAAATCTTTGGTTGACTCAATGGTCCAACGACAAGGCTGTAGCCAATGATACTGGCCTAAGAGATATGTACTTGGGTGTCTATGGTGCTTTCGGTTTTGGACAGGGTAAGTCTATTTGTTTGCCAATTTCTTTCTTATGAAAATCTTGATTTCGTAAATCGTCTCATAAATGTTTTGGGTCTAAGGGACTTACTTTATTTGTGTCATGTATTGTTTAATTTGGTTTTTGGTTTGAAATTTTATTTAAATTCAGTTATTCAATTTTTTATAAGGAATGGCTTTTGGTTTTTTGTTATTTTATTTAATCAATTTTTTATTAATTTTATTTTATTAAAGTTAAGTTTTAATTACCTGTATTTTTTATTTTTAGTATTTTATTTGGCCTCTTTTTAAAGCTTTATAATTTGTTTTTTGAATTTTGCTTTTTTCCAAATTTTATTTATATTTTTTGTGTTTTTTAATTTTATGTAGACTATCCTAAAAGCTAATCCCTACTAACATTTTTTTGTAACTCATAACTACACCCCTCTTGGTGGCTACTAGTTACTTTTCTACATTTGCTATTGGATTGGGTTGCGTTATTTGTTTTAGGAAAATCCATTTACGTAGCTCACTTATATGACGTTTTCTTAGCCTTCCCATAAAACGGAAATAGCCCATTGGCCTTTAACCTAAAACGTTTTTTTACATTTCGCCTCATTTGCGATTTATACCTTTCTCCTGCCCCTCCTCTCCTGCTTTGAATTCCGCCTTTTAATTTAATAATTTACATTCAAATCTTTTCATACCTAAGATATTTATCTTTAACATGCTACAATTTAGTTTCGACCAACTTCTTTGGAACACTAGCCATTGGATTGGGTGGCGTGTATTGCTCTAGGGATATGCACTTAATTATGCTACACTATGTTTTGCGTTGGCCTATGGAATTGTTCGATATTACACCTTTGGGTAGAGTTGTTAATCGCTTTTCCAAAGATATCGATACAGTTGATAATATTTTGCCGCTAAATATACGTGCTGTTATGACACAATCTTTTGCGGTAATATTTCTACAATTCTATTCATTATAACACGTTAAATATTATCAGCATTTTTAGACATAAGTAGTAAAATTTCATATCACAAATGTTTTAGAAATTATGTATCAGAATGAGCATAAAACAATTTCTTAGTCAAATCTTTTTTGTGGTTCTTAACTTCGCCACTCATGATGGCTACTAGTTAGTTGCTATTGGATTGCGTTAATTGTCTTAGGAATATCCATTCATTAGGCTCATACTACGTTTTTCATTGTGCTCTAAATTTTTTTAAATCTTGTCCATTGGCCTTCAACATTTTTACTTCTCATCTCATTCACGACTCTCACATTTCTCCTACCACTCCTTTCCTGCTTTTAATTCCGCCTTCTAATTTAACAATTTACATACAAATCCTTTCATACTTATAATATTTATCTTTAACATGCTACTATTTAGTTATGACCAGTTACTTCGCCACACTAACTATTGGATTGGGTGGCGTGTATTGTTCTAGAGATTTGCATTTAACTATGTTATACTTTATTTTCCGTTGGCCCATGGAATTGTTCGATATTACACCATTGGGTAGAATTGTCAATCGTTTTTCTAAAGATATCGATACAGTTGACAATGTTTTACCCTTAAATATGAGAGTTGTTTTAACACAAGCTTTTGCGGTAATATTTTTACAATTCTATTCATTATTATACGTTAAATATTATCTACACATCATTAGACTTAGCAAAACTTCATAAACCAAATGTCCTGTTCTAGTTCAGTTCTAGTTCAGTTCTAGTTCAGTTCTAGTTCAGTTCTAGTTCAGTTCTAGTTCAGTTCTAGTTCAGTTCTAGTTCAGTTCTAGTTCAGTTCTAGTTCAGTTCTAGTTCAGTTCTAGTTCAGTTCTAGTTCAGTTCTAGTTCAGTTCTAGTTCAGTTCTAGTTCAGTTCTAGTTCAGTTCTAGTTCAGTTCTAGTTCAGTTCTAGTTCAGTTCTAGTTCAGTTCTAGTTCAGTTCTAGTTCAGTTCTAGTTCAGTTCTAGTTCAGTTCTAGTTCAGTTCTAGTTCAGTTCTAGTTCAGTTCTAGTTCAGTTCTAGTTCAGTTCTAGTTCAGTTCTAGTTCAGTTCTAGTTCAGTTCTAGTTCAGTTCTAGTTCAGTTCTTGTTCAGTTCTAGTTCAGTTCTAGTTCAGTTCTAGTTCAGTTCTAGTTCAGTTCTAGTTCAGTTCTAGTTCAGTTCTAGTTCAGTTCTAGTTCAGTTCTAGTTCAGTTCTAGTTCAGTTCTAGTTCAGTTCTAGTTCAGTTCTAGTTCAGTTCTAGTTCAGTTCTAGTTCAGTTCTAGTTCAGTTCTAGTTCAGTTCTAGTTCAGTTCTAGTTCAGTTCTAGTTCAGTTCTAGTTCAGTTCTAGTTCAGTTCTAGTTCAGTTCTAGTTCAGTTCTAGTTCAGTTCTAGTTCAGTTCTAGTTCAGTTCTAGTTCAGTTCTAGTTCAGTTCTAGTTCAGTTCTAGTTCAGTTCTAGTTCAGTTCTAGTTCAGTTCTAGTTCAGTTCTAGTTCAGTTCTAGTTCAGTTCTAGTTCAGTTCTAGTTCAGTTCTAGTTCAGTTCTAGTTCAGTTCTAGTTCAGTTCTAGTTCAGTTCTAGTTCAGTTCTAGTTCAGTTCTAGTTCAGTTCTAGTTCTAGTTCAGTTCTAGTTCAGTTCTAGTTCAGTTCTAGTTCAGTTCTAGTTCAGTTCTAGTTCAGTTCTAGTTCAGTTCTAGTTCAGTTCTAGTTCAGTTCTAGTTCAGTTCTAGTTCAGTTCTAGTTCAGTTCTAGTTCAGTTCTAGTTCAGTTCTAGTTCAGTTCTAGTTCAGTTCTAGTTCAGTTCTAGTTCAGTTCTAGTTCAGTTCTAGTTCAGTTCTAGTTCAGTTCTAGTTCAGTTCTAGTTCAGTTCTAGTTCAGTTCTAGTTCAGTTCTAGTTCAGTTCTAGTTCAGTTCTAGTTCAGTTCTAGTTCAGTTCTAGTTCAGTTCTAGTTCAGTTCTAGTTCAGTTCTAGTTCAGTTCTAGTTCAGTTCTAGTTCAGTTCTAGTTCAGTTCTAGTTCAGTTCTAGTTCAGTTCTAGTTCAGTTCTAGTTCAGTTCTAGTTCAGTTCTAGTTCAGTTCTAGTTCAGTTCTAGTTCAGTTCTAGTTCAGTTCTAGTTCAGTTCTAGTTCAGTTCTAGTTCAGTTCTAGTTCAGTTCTAGTTCAGTTCTAGTTCAGTTCTAGTTCAGTTCTAGTTCAGTTCTAGTTCAGTTCTAGTTCAGTTCTAGTTCAGTTCTAGTTCAGTTCTAGTTCAGTTCTAGTTCAGTTCTAGTTCAGTTCTAGTTCAGTTCTAGTTCAGTTCTAGTTCAGTTCTAGTTCAGTTCTAGTTCAGTTCTAGTTCAGTTCTAGTTCAGTTCTAGTTCAGTTCTAGTTCAGTTCTAGTTCAGTTCTAGTTCAGTTCTAGTTCAGTTCTAGTTCAGTTCTAGTTCAGTTCTAGTTCAGTTCTAGTTCAGTTCTAGTTCAGTTCTAGTTCAGTTCTAGTTCAGTTCTAGTTCAGTTCTAGTTCAGTTCTAGTTCAGTTCTAGTTCAGTTCTAGTTCAGTTCTAGTTCAGTTCTAGTTCAGTTCTAGTTCAGTTCTAGTTCAGTTCTAGTTCAGTTCTAGTTCAGTTCTAGTTCAGTTCTAGTTCAGTTCTAGTTCAGTTCTAGTTCAGTTCTAGTTCAGTTCTAGTTCAGTTCTAGTTCAGTTCTAGTTCAGTTCTAGTTCAGTTCTAGTTCAGTTCTAGTTCAGTTCTAGTTCAGTTCTAGTTCAGTTCTAGTTCAGTTCTAGTTCAGTTCTAGTTCAGTTCTAGTTCAGTTCTAGTTCAGTTCTAGTTCAGTTCTAGTTCAGTTCTAGTTCAGTTCTAGTTCAGTTCTAGTTCAGTTCTAGTTCAGTTCTAGTTCAGTTCTAGTTCAGTTCTAGTTCAGTTCTAGTTCAGTTCTAGTTCAGTTCTAGTTCAGTTCTAGTTCAGTTCTAGTTCAGTTCTAGTTCAGTTCTAGTTCAGTTCTAGTTCAGTTCTAGTTCAGTTCTAGTTCAGTTCTAGCTCATTCTTAAACAATATTTTTTCATAATCTAGATTTTAAAATTGTTTTGAAAAGTCTTGCACTAATTAGATTTCTAAGACTTGTTTTGAAAAGTCTTGCACTAATTAGATTTCTAAGACATTTTCAAGCTGAGTTAAAATCTTAGCTAGTGCAAGTCAGTCTCTGCCTATATTCTGATACACAATTTTTATATACTTTTTCTTTCTTTCTCATGTACTCACTGAAACGCAATAGATAGAACAAATAGAATGAGAACTTTATCTTAGTCCTGTCCGATAATGTCAAGCACCCTACAATATTTAATAACGCACTCCAGCACCTTATCTCTTTTCTACCACAATTAAACTTAATTTGCAATACTTACAAGTGTTTGTGTACATTGTCTGAAAATATTCTATGAACTATGAAAAGCACTTGTTCCATTCTAATTTAATAACTTAAAACTGTTAACTAAAAACAGTCCAAACACGTTAATACTTACTTACACCTCTAATATTTTAGTTTAAAATCCTTTTTACATCAAAAAAACAAAACAAAAAAACACATTTCTTGCTCTTTTCTTTTTATAGTTATTGTACATTTTATATTTTCTTTATCTTTGGCCATCGGTTGTATTCAATGCGCTAAAATCTTACACGAGAAACAATTAACCAGTATCATGCACTGGCCTATGGATATATTTGATACCACACCCTTGGGTAGAATTGTTAATCGTTTTTCCAAAGATATCGATACAGTTGATACAATTCTTCCCTTAAATTGGCGTGTTGTCATTAGCCAAGCTTTTGCGGTAATACATACAAAACATTTAAAACTTATTATTACTAATAAAGATCATTTTTCATTTCTAACCTTTTCTGAACTTTAACAATATTTTTCTAAAAATTTACTAAAAGTTATGCTTTTTTAGTTTATTTTGGTACTAACTTTTTTAGTTCTAAATTTTTCTGCTACAAATCATTTTGGAATTTATTGTATTTTATTTTCTAATACTAATCTTTACTGCAATTTCTACAGTTATAGGAATTGTATTTGTATAGAAAATATTTATATAAGTTATGGACCTGTTTAAGGAAAACTAATGCAAAGAATAGTGATGCTAAATTTAGATTTTTAACTAAATAAAATTTCGAAAGCATAGGCTTATGATAGGCTTATAATTACTAAATGTAATTTGTCTATTATAAAGAAATCGTCTCAAAGAATTTGTTTTAGACTCGTTTTTCGGCTCTGGATGTGCTTCGTAAAGATAAATGGTTTTAGCGAACGATGTAGTAACGATATAATAGCGTGATACCAACCAAACTCGCGGTCGGAAAGCCGCGCGATTAATAGAGTTGGATTTTATACTCTATCAAATATTTTTATTACACTTGTTTGGAGTAGTTCTTGGTCTGCCTCTATGACGTCGACTTTTAGAACTCCAATTAAGAACTTAGTGATAGAGGTTCAGTCTTATTCTATTTGAGAAAGTCAAGTCTCGGAACCGTATAATAAAATATGTTTCACTAAAGCTTAGTTACTTTTTTAAATGGCCTATATTTACAAACTGGGTCCAAATCACAAAGGAAAACAAAATAAATAAAATTGTGTTTAATTGTGAAGAAAACATATACAACTTTTTTATGTTTATCATCTATGAAATAGGAGGATGGGTCGAACATTGCCGTTATAAGGAGTAATATTTGGGACAAGTTTCAAAATCGACAAATTTAAATCAGAAAAGATCAAGATCAAAAGAAACTTTTAAATTAGTTCCTTCCGAAAGAAACATTTCTGGTCACATGTCAACATCCGTACCGCCCATTTGCCTTTTGTCAGTGGCAGCTTTCAGCCTAATGCCGGTTTTTTCCTTAGATAAGCCCAAAGTACCATGTTTAAAATTTTAAGAAACGTAATTGCAGAAATACAAAGCAAATTGTGTCCCAAAAGGCAAATGTTTGCTTGTTTTCGATAAGAGATAACTTATCGAGTACAACTTCGAGTAGATACCATTCGATAACGAATACCGTGATTCACGTTAACTATATTTCGATAATAAAGAACTCGATTTCGACTGCGGTGATTTGGCCACTATTAAGGTCAAAGGCCGAGCATGTTTTAGAATTTCATGCGCTTTGATCCTCCGCGCTATTCTCCAATTTCGTAGGTCAAGCTTTGAAAGATTTTCTTCTACTTGATCTTTCCATTGAAGTTTTGGACGTCCTTTTCTTACATTTAGGTGTCCGTTTTTATTCTAATTTTATCTTTTTCATAGTAATTCTTTTTTCCTGGGTTACTAGCCCGACGTCCTAACCCATATTTTTATAGTTCTCATGGGAGAACTCGCGGCACTTGTTAAGGTAGCTTACCAGGTGATACCATGAGGAGGTCAGTGTCCACAGTTGAGATGAGAAATAGACAAAAAAAAAGTCTGGGCTTACCAAATTAAGACCAATCAGAACCGTTGCTTGGTATCCAACATCTGAAGACCAACTATTTCTTAGGAACACAAAAGCTCTCTGCGCCTTTCAAATTTGGTTGTCTACATCTTCAGTAGAGCCCACAATTTTTGGCAGAATTCCACCAAAAAACTCAAAACGATATACATACGTTGTCTATTTCATTGCTGTAGATTTTGAAAAGCTGATCGTAATTCACTTTAGTCCTCTTGTTTTTTGTTTTACCACTATTTATTCTGAGACCAATTTTGAGGGATTCTTTTGTTAGTTTATTCAATTTGGTCTGCTAGAAGAACTACCTCGTCTCCATGTTCCAATCGCCGAGTTTGTTAAACATTCTCCCCTCTAGACCGTGTCAAGAATCCTGATGGTTTGTAAAGCTAGTCAACGAGAACTTTGTAAGCTGACCTCTAAAAAATATACCCATGCTATGTGACTCATTTAAGTTTGGCATTCTACATTCCCCACTTCTTCGCATCTCTTTATTTAATCTGTCGATCTCTTGGAAAGTTCAGCAAATTTTCTGGACAGGTTGTGCAAATCATATCCTATTAAAGTAGCGATTGCTCGTCATCAAATAGTTCTATTCATTTTTATTCTGTCTTTTAAATACTCGAATCATTGTATATTCAGAAGTCGATGGTAGTCCAAAGAAATCTATTTCGGTGAAGGGTGCTATGTTGATTTTAACAGAATCCGCACTTTTTCGCATCTCTTTGTTTAATCTGTCGATCTCTAGTAAAAGTTCAACAAATTTAAGGACTAAAGCGTCTAACATTCCATTAAGGAAATCGTAGCCGTTTTTCGAAGCGATTGTTCTTCATTGAAAAAGTCTGTTCATTCTTTTATGTAAATACTGGAATCCATTTATAGTCTGTAATCGGTGCTGCATAAGACCAATGAGACCTATTTCGGTGATAGAACTGCTATCTTGAATTATACAAAATCGATTATTGCGGGCAAACGAATCTACCCTCATTATAAAAAGGTTCCTAAACATAAGTGTTATTACTCGGTCGATCGCCAGAGCCTCTACCAGCTTCTACGAATTGTCGGCAAGGTTGACAGTAAAGTATTAGAGCCTAATTATTTCACTAGTTTCGCTTTAAATAACATCAACTAAACATAGGTCTTATATTTTTTACACCGCTTTAACAAGCCGAAGATACAGTATTGCACGATCGTTTCGTTCAGACATTTAAATCGTTCAGAAATATTAAGATGCCCACTTTCAATCAAAATCTTAAAACTCGTTTGAGGAAATTGGTCTATTT
The DNA here is from genome assembly GCA_933228675.1 of Stomorhina lunata. NCBI lineage: Eukaryota > Metazoa > Arthropoda > Insecta > Diptera > Rhiniidae > Stomorhina > Stomorhina lunata. Next base: position 79,111,295 of record OW121741.1, on the reverse strand, counting down.
AAAGCGTGTGATCACCGAATTGAAGGAAGTTTAGAAATTTTTTTCATTAAAAGCTCCCTGAGGTAATTATACTGGCGATAGCTTAGTAAGATGTTATACTTCAGATAATTAACACAACTTTGGAGAACAAATTGCTATTGGATGGTCATTTTCTTTTCACGTTGATGACATATTAGCCACCTTTAAGCTTTAATCTAAACTTGTCGGCGTCATATGCGACTAAAGCGATCTCTCTTGCAGCTTTCTTGGGAAAATCATACAAATGGCGGCGTTGTTCATTTGTGATTTTGATGTTACTCGATAGCTGACTACTTTCTCATATTTTTTTATTCGTCTGTCTGCATCATATGTGACTAAAACGATCACTGTTGCAGCTTCTTTGATAATTCGAATGCAGAGTAATTTCATTCAGATAGCGGTGTTGTTTATACCACTTTCGTCTTTGGTTTGTGATTTTAATGTCGCCCGATAACTGACTACTTTCTCATAGTCTTTTATTCTTGATCCTGTTCGGTCAAAAAGGTTTTCAAATTACTCTTAAGCGTCTGCTATTAAGGATCTGTAGTGATTATGATATTGATAACAAATATGTGACAGATGACAAATATGTGTATTTATTTATTGACGACCCATTTTAAATCGATCGTGTTAAATTTCGATCGTATATTTTGGCTTGACTTTAGTCTTAAAAGTCAATTTCTTAACACAAAGAATCGGTTGCACATCGTCGATATAAATTCGATCATGCGCAACAGATTCTATCGTCTTTACGACTTTATTAGATAATGAAATCAATTTTGATCAAACTCGATAATTCTAAGATAGACCTACGATTGTTGATAAGTTTTTTGTATATATGTTAGAGGACAATTTCGTTTAAAAGCATCACTATTCTTTAAAAGCATTTGTTTTCCAATATGTAAATCTTGAAATATCCTAAATCTATATCTATTTAGTTCTAATTTATATACATGTAGAATGTTCGTGTAAATAAAAGGCTTGCTAATGAATTTAAGCCACTTGATTCCCGTTGATAAATAATATTGATAATACTGAAGTTGAACTTCAGAGTCGAAACTCATTCCTACTTGCCAAATTTAGAATTGTTCGGTACAACTTCTGTTAACAATACTAATCCCTTATCTATTATTGCTTTTGAAGAGTGTACTTTCGAGTAAGTTTAATATAAGATCCAGTGTTGAGTTCTGTCACCAATTAGTGTTTATGATTACGATAATATTCAGAACTAGTTCCACTGATTGAAATCATATTTATTGTCATGGCATAAACTTCCTGCTGGACTACACGTCAGTCGCAGAGGGTTAAAGAAGTTCCATTATTTATATTTTTTTTATAAATCATTCGCCAATGCTAGTTGGAAAACATTGGCCTGTAAATTGATGTATGTATATCAATTGTTATCTAACCCATTTCGAAACATCTTTTCTAAAACCTAGTTCTTAAAAATTGGTTTATTGTCGCAAAATCTGAATTAGTTCTGACTCCATCAGTTCTAGAAACAAGTAGTAATAATTGAGGTTTCCATCTGAAAGTTCATATAATTTGATAGGAATTAATAATGAGCGTTATAAGTTTTTTTCAAAAGTAAGCATGGAGTCGACATACCTCCATCTCGTAAAAACCATGACGTTTTTTCATATAAATAGCTCCTAGGTCGACCATTGTAACTGGAAAGAATTGCATTACCACAAATCAAGACCTACTTTTAAATGATGAAATCCCACCCGCGATATTATTCATTTATATCTTTATTTCGGTTCCAACTTTGGTTCCACTTTTGATCGATAACGCTTTGCCTGTATCAGACAGAAGTATTTGTATGTCAGTGGAGCGCTTTTACACATTACGACTTTAACGCTTGTGTTCGATTTGAAAAACAGCATCGCTTGCATTTGTCAGGATTTACTTCTTGATTTGTGTGAGAACGGAAAATTCAAAATTTTTTCTATAGAAAAATTTTTGCTATTAAAATTTTTTCTATAGAAACATTTTTGGTATTTAAATTTTTTCTATAGAAAAATTTTTGATATTAAAATTTTTTTCGATAGAAAAATTTTTGATATTAAATTTTTTCTATAGAAAAATTTTTGATATTAAAATTTTTTCTATAGAAAAATTTTCGATATTAAAATTTTTTCTATAGAAAAATTTTTGATATTAAAATTTTTTCTATAGAAAAATTTTTAGTATTAAAATTTTTTCTACAGAAAAATTTTTGATATTAAATTTTTTCTATAGAAACATTTTTGATATTAAAATTTTTTCTATAGAAAAATTTTTGATATTAAAATTTTTTCTATAGAAAAATTTTTGATATTAAAATTTTTTCTATAGAAAAATTTTTGATATTAAAATTTTTTCTATAGAAAAATTTTTGATATTAAAATTTTTTCTATAGAAAAATTTTTGATATTAAAATTTTTTCTATAGAAAAATTTTTGATATTAAAATTTTTTCTATAGAAAAATTTTTGATATTAAAATTTTTTCTATAGAAAAATTTTTGATATTAAAATTTTTTCTATAGAAAAATTTTTGATATTAAAATTTTTTCTATAGAAAAATTTTTGATATTAAAATTTTTTCTATAGAAAAATTTTTGATATTAAAATTTTTTCTATACAAAAGTTTTTGATATTAAAATTTTTTTCTATAGAAAAATTTTTGATATCAAAATTTTTTTCTATAGAAAATTTTTTGATATTAAAATTTTTTCTATAGAAAATTTTTTAATATTAAAATTTTTTCTATAGAAAAATTTTTGATATTAAAATTTTTTTCTATAGAAAAATTTTTGATATTAAATTTTTTCTATACAAAAGTTTTTGATATTAAAATTTTTTTCTATAGAAAAATTTTTGATATCAAAATTTTTTTCTATAGAAAATTTTTTGATATTAAAATTTTTTCTATAGAAAAATTTTTGATATTAAAATTTTTTCTATAGAAAAATTTTTGATATTAAAATTTTTTCTATAGAAAAATTGTTGATATTAAAATTTTTTCTATAGAAAAATTTTTGATATTAAAATTTTTTCTATAGAAAAATTTTTGATATTAAAATTTTTTCTATAGAAAAATTGTTGATATTAAAATTTTTTCTATAGAAAAATTTTTGATATTAAAATTTTTTCTATAGAAAAATTTTTGATATTAAAATTTTTTCTATAGAAAAATTTTTGATATTAAAATTTTTTCTATAGAAAAATTTTTGATATTAAAATTTTTTGTATAGAAAAATTTTTAATATTAAAATTTTTTCTATAGAAAAATTTTTGATATTAAAAATTTATCTATAGAAAAATTTTTGATATTAAAAATTTATCTATAGAAAAATTTTTGATATTAAAATATTTTCTATAGAACAATTTTTGATATTAAAATTTTTTCTATAGAAACATTTTCGATATTAACATTTTTTCTGTAGAAAATTTTCGATATTAAAATTTTTTTTATAGAAAAATGTTCGATATTAAAATTTTTTCTATAGAAAAATGTTCGATATTAAAATTTTTTCTATAGAAAAATTTTCGATATTAAAATTTTTTCTATAGAAAAATTTTCGATATTAAAAGTTTTTCTATAGAAAAATTTTCGATATTAAAATTTTTTCTATAGAAAAATTTTCGATATTAAAATTTTTTCTATAGAAAAATTTTCGATATTAAAATTTTTTCTATAGAAAAATTTTCGATATTAAAATTTTTTCTATAGAAAAATTTTCGATATTAAAATTTTCGATATTATATTTAAAAGAATTTCTTAACAAGAAACCCATAATTCCACAAAAAACGCTCATTACTAATTTAAGATCAATAAGTATTAACAATATTTTTTAGAAACGGAGTCAAGTCGTCGGGTACCTTTTACTAACTTGGAGTTAAATTATTGTATTTAAATTGTATGTATCTAAAGTTTGCTTGTTTTGCATGGAGTTACTCAGTTAATTTTCAATTTGTTTCTATTTAAAATTTTTAATTTAATTTAGTTTTAAACTTCTTTCTATAATTCTTTATAAAACAAAAACCCTTATTCCGTCTTCAGTTATAACACGTTTTTTATCGGGGCTATCTTTGTCTTTGGGTTGTTTGACATGTTCCATGAATGTTTTTACCCGCCTCTTAAATATGGTTCTTAGATGGCCAATGGAACTATTCGATACAACACCAATGGGCCGTATTTTAAGTCGTTTTTCCAAAGATATCGATACATGTGATACAACTTTACCATCGGTTCTACAAATGTTCTTAAGCACCTGCTTTTCGGTAAACAAAAAAAAAAAAAAACAAATTTTAACTAAAATTTCTTTAAAGTTAATTTCGTTTTAGTTTGCGATTTACAATATTTAAGTTTTAAAACTTTTGTTTTAAAAGTAGTTGGTTAACGAAATTTTAGATACTTAAAATATTGTTTAAAAACTATTATTTCTAGAAAAAAATCTTTGCTTCTTTCTATCTTTAAAGTGTTTGCGAAGATAAACTGTAGTTTTTGCAGCTTTAAATTTTCTTTACATTCATTTTTCATTTAAATTCTATTAATTCATTATAATTTAATTGATATTCATTTTTTAGCTCTTAAGTTTTACCATTACTTGATTTTTTTTTTTTTTTCAATTACAATTTTCTTATAGCAATTTGGCATCTTTTGGGAAAATTTTCATCAACTTAGTTCGAATTCGAAGACCTAAGCCAAATCGCCGCATTCGATATCGATTGAAATGTAAAATATTTCAGAAACATTTGTGTAGCATACTTTTAGGATAATCTAAATAATACATAACATATATGGTTCACTACATTGTTACTTATTTTTCAAAACTTCGCTGATAGTAAACAAATTTAATTTAAACTTTGTTTTGACAAACAAACGGTTATGGTTAGATATCAATTTTTATTAATGTTTTTTGCAAAATAGAAAATTCTAACATCCCTAAGGTATGTTACACAATATTTGCTTAAAAGTCTGAGTTGTTGATCGATATCGAATGCGGCTCCTGGGTGATTTTTGCATTAAACTAAATCATTACCATTTAAAGTAAATTTTTTTCTGCATTAAAATAACTATGAAATTGAAGGCTTTACTTAGTACATATAGTATGACCCGGTCTAACTCAGTATTGCTCCAATGCGTTTGATATTTTTATGACATTTTAGAGATAATTTCATTATACCTCTCATCTTCAAGCGAATTTTTTAATATCAAAGTCGTTTGCCATAGACATGAACCGGCAAAGCTTCTGACGAGTAACCAGACTAAGCGTAATACAGCCGATCCTAAGTGATTACCTTCTAAGACAGTCAAATTTTTAACATTTTTAAAGTATTAATGCCTGAAAAGTCTCTGTACGAGCAACGCCTTCGTACTAAAATTCTTGCTGCTTCTCGGGGCAGCAAGAATTTCTGGTATTTCGTTAAACGAGTCAAGAATAATGCTAGTTCTACAATTTTTTCTCTTTTAAAGGATGACCAAACATTCACAGACCCGGTTGATAAAGCTAACCTTGTAGCTGAATTATTCGCAAGCTAGAGCAAATTTGTTTTCCGTTTACGAACACATTTGTCTCCATCGGCCGGATGTTTTCGCCTTATGTGAAAACCAGGTATCTGAGAATGCTGATCCACAGGATTTTCACATACCCGGGTACCACTTCCTATCCCTTTTTTTACTTTCATAGGGGCATTGCAATGTACATGCGCGATGGAGTTGCGCACCAGTGCCAGCAATCGTTAGGAACGAATGATAACGAATTTATCTGTATCTGGGTTAAGTTCAGAATCAGGGAGCATCTTTTGTACTTCCGGTTTCTTTACAGAAGCGGAAACGCGGATAGGGACTTCGATGCCCTCTCCAATTCAATTACGAAGATCCTCGAGATTTATCCGAACAGTGAAATCGTTATTGCTAGTGATTTTAATGTTCACAACTCGTCTTGGCTTCGCCATTCTAGCCACACAACTTCTGAAGGCCAATATGTTGCCAATATATTCGCCGCGGAACTGGAGAATGAAGCAACACATATCTCATGTGTTGAAGGACACCAACAAAATACCCTTGACCTTTTCCTTACTTCATACCCTAACAAGTATGAAGTCAAGGCTCTGGCACCTTCTTTTAAATTCTTTTTCGTTCTCCGGACTTCGGAATGTTGTACATACAGCCATGAAACGTTTAACTTATTTATACGAAAAGGGTCGTTGGGCTGAGCTCAACAATTTTTTTAGGCATTTTAACTGGAAACTTTATTTTCTTGACAATAATTTCAGCGCCTCGGCGGAAATGATATCTAATGTTTTTAAGCTGGGAATGAAAATGTTCATCCCAGCGAAAAATATTTCGATTAAACCTAAAAAACTTGGTTTAATCAGACATGCAAATATGCAATCAGATCCCGAGAGGATGCTTTCAGTAACTGGCGTAATAACCAAAATCCAGTCACTGATCTGCAACGCCAACAGGCAAGGCGTACGTGTGCCGATGCAGAAATATTCGCAAGCAATTCTCGCTGGCCGGAAAGCATCCAACCTCTGCCCGAAATCGAAGGAGTATTTGTAACTATGCCAAAGATATTCTTTCGCGCCCGTACTTTAAAACGGGTTTTAACAGATCTTAATATAAATAAGTCTCTAAGGGAGACCTGCTAGCCTTCCTATAGGAAAATTTGTGTCAATACACCGTTTTGGCAAAAGTAAAATTGTGGCTCTGTGTAGCACGGAGCACTTCTAACAAAACTTATTGCCTTTGGTGTCGGTAATAACTTCTCTTGGTTTATATCTCTTCAAACAAGTTAATTTCTTCTCTTCAAATAAGTTCAAGATTAATTCAAGAGCACCGCAAGGCTCTGTTCTTTTTCCTAGTCTATTTCTTGTCATTTTAAATGACCTTGTATTAATGGGTGGTGTACATATTGAGGAATGGATGTTCTGGGCATGAGAATTCAATGTGATGTCTGTTGGACAAATTACAACTTTGCTGTTGAAAAGAAAGTTGTGATTTGTCCAACGGGCATGGCTGGGTTTTCTAAAATGGTTAGAGCTCATTCCTTTTTGCTCGATTGGTCGGAAGACCTAACAACACAAGGTTGCAATATAGGTAAATTGAAATCAAATGTCCACAAACACTACTCCATATATTCTTCTTCCCATAACCTAAACTATTTTCGTAGTTCCAACACAATGCTATGCATAAGTAGGGGTAATCCCCTGTGTACTGGTCCTACATTAAAAAAAACACCTTCCAAGCAGTAAATTCTGGCTTCAACACCGACTAAGGCAGCTTTTTGCCATTCGACCACGACCGTTTCCGCTTGATAATGTCGTAAGTGATCAGTTTTTTTGTCACCAGTTGTCAGACGTTTTAAAAATGAATGGGTTTTATTGCCTTTCAGTAGCAAATCACTGATATATATTCTGTGTTAACCCCTGTGGCAGCAATACATCGAGTTTTTCTTTGTATCCGGCCTTACTGAAATGATTCCAACAGTTTTTTCCAAGTCAACAGTACCGTAGTTCAACTTGAACCTCAACACTACCGAAACGAAATCGACGAAACCTAAGAGCGTTGTTGGCTGTCTTAATGAGATTAGTCAAGCATTGTCGGCTAATCTCAATCGCCTGCTCAATGATTGACTTCGTTCCACATCTTTCGCACTATCAACAATGCCTTGTCTGACTCCATTTTTTGCATACATTTTTCGTTCCTATGGCAGTCGGTTCTTCGTACCGAAACGACTAGGAAATCTTAGGATTCCGACCAAGGACTGTCACTTCTGCGATATTAACAATAATATCGGAGTTACAACAACAACAACTCCATTTTTACCCCGATTTTGTTGCTTAATTGCTTTTGATATAGTGATCGGGAAGTAGCATTCTCGTACAGTGATTTAACCTTTGAGGCCCTATGCTCCACTGGGAGTCAAGGATAACAGAAGAAGAGGAAGATTTAACCTTAAGGTAGAAGGCCAATACATGCGGCTGCGGACGATTGTAGTATTGCCAGTACATAAAATGTGCGTTTGTTTACAAAAATATTCATATGGGATAAAATAAAATCTGGCAGCACTGAAAAAATCTTCCTCACGCAGAAGTAGAACTTTATTCTCCTTTTTTCCATTGCCGCATCAAATTTGACAAATCAAAAAAAAAAAAAAAAAAAAAATAGCCGCTTGCCGCGTGCATTGCCCTTCTAGCTTTATGCCTAAATTTTATAAAAAAAATTTGAATGCAGAAAATAATGTACTACAAGTTTTAGTGTTAATTTTAATGATAATTCTTTAAATTTTCAATTTCATTAACTTACTTAAATATCGAAATATTTTAATGCATTATCTCATTTTAATCACTAGTTCCAGGTCTCCTGGAATTACAATACTTGCCATAATATACTTAAGAATGCTTTATATATAAGTTTTCAGAACTATTTGATCTTTCTAATTATGCATTTTAATTCATTTAATTTTTTAAAAGAAGCATAGCATTACTTCAGTTTAATTGCTTCAACTTAACCTTACTTAGTAATTATTTTTGATTATATTTTATTTATTTAGAATTTGATTATAATTTTAAGTTATTAATTATTTTATTGAACTAATTTTCCATTTTAATTTCGAAAAACTTTTATTTAATTTTCAAGGGTCATTTAGAATCATTTAGAAAACGACTTTAAAACTTCTGCTTTACTTAGAAGAGGCACTTTATATATAACCCGCTAAGGGTCACATATAACTCATTTGATTAAGGATTTCTGGTTAAATAGTTCGCCATTACTTTTCTCAGGTTTGCAAAATTTCATTTTGATAATTTCCATACAATTTCGAATCTTTTAAATTCAAGTCACATTGTTTAAGAGTTGAACATCTACACTGCCGTTCATTAGTTTACGACATCTAATAAAGGAAAAAGTTTACATCAATATCTCGGTTATAAATAACTGTAAACACTTCACTTTTGTTTTAAATAATAAATTATTTTGTCTTTCTGTTTGTGGAATTTATGGATGGAATTAATATAACGGTTAATGAAGAATATCGGTAAAAGGAGGCCGTAATGTAAATTCCATCCTAATATTTCACATAACAAAAAAACAAAATTGTTATTAAAAACAAGAGTAATAAGTTTACAGCTTTTTATAACCGATATCTTAATATCTAAAGTTTTATTTAGTAGATATGATATGATGAACGGCAGTGTACGATGTAATTATGCACCATTTTTAGTTATATTTCAGAATTTTTCGTTATCTATACAAAATAATTTATCCACTTTAATTTCAGTAATGCTGAAATCTTGTTCAGCTCTTTTAGGAAATATAGTCTCTAAACTGAAAAAGTTTTGACTGAAATCGGAGTTGTAGCAACAAATTTGAAGCCAAAGTAAAATGTACAGTGTTAATAAAATATTGCAATAAGATTGCATTACTTTTAATATTAATGCAGTAAAAACCTACACTTCCTAACAGTTTAACAACCCTTTTCAATACCAAGGAACTACCTTGAAGGTAGTCGATATCCGTTTTGACACATTTCCGTTCAATGACAAGTACATGTTAAATTCTCTAAATTTTATACCGATTTTTTGAGACCGTTCTTTTATTTGGAACTGGGAAGAAGTGCTTTTATTGTTTAAATGCATTGCATTCCTTATTTTAAGCAAAATAATGCATTAAAACATAAAAAATATATTTGTTTGCCTTAAGCTTTGCCTTTTTATTATATAAACCTACGCTTCTCAGCAGTTTTTAATTAAGGAACCGTTTCTAATACCAGCGAACTGACTAGCGATTTCAGCATACACTTGTCATTGGAGAGAGTCGATATCCGCTTTGACACATCCCCTTTCAATGATAAGTACATGTTAAATTGTCTAGGTTTTATACCGATTTTGGAGAACATTTTTTTATTCGTAATTGAAAAGTAGTGCGTTTATTGTTTAAAAAATGCATTACATTACTTTTTTTAAGCAAAATAATGCATTAAACATAAGAAATACTGCAGTACATTTTTATTGTCGAATTGGATTTTTCCAAAATATAATGCTATCCTCCCTATACATGCTATATGGAAAATTGCATTACTTTCAATGATAATGCAATAAAAAGGCATTACTTCCCAGTTCTGATATGAGGGGCGGTCTTCTATACCGGCAATATGGCATATCATTAAGGGATGCGATAGATGCCTTTCACAAGTCCCTTTTCATATCAACGGCTTCAAGTTTTAAGTTATAACTTAGATTTTGATCAAAACACTGATATTAATGAGACAACTTTTCAATGAATACGAGGGTTACTATTTCAGTATAGGCAAAATTAATGTTAATATCTAAAATCAGGCAGCACCATAACAAAGTTTAACATTTTTTAGGATAAGTTATTTGATGTGCAAGTGGTGATATTTGACAAAATAAATTTGAAATTTCAAAAAAAGGTTTTCGTTGGGTTACATAAGTTCACAAATTACGTTCATCTTTTAGATCAGATCAGATGGAAACAAATCATGACTTTATTTGAGGAGCTGAATTCAAAACCGGGTTTGTTTTTCAAAAATCGGCATTAGTTTGTGAGTCCGCGCATGTTGGCAGCAATGCGCTATCATAATGACAGTCAGCTGTTGGTGTCGCTAGAATCATCATTTAAACCGACAGGAACTTCACAAAATACTTAACCCCAATGAAGCAGCTGCATGAGTATCATTTCGAGATGTTGTTTATAACTTCATCGGTAAGTCCCAATCCCGGGATCGACCGTTTGTAGCTAGATTATTGCATGATTTGAGTTTGAATGTCTCTTAAAATACACTTTCTGCATTCCCATCTCGATTTTTTTTTCTAAAAACTTGGGTGATATAAGCGACGAGCAAGAAGAGTGACTACACCAAGGTTTGGCGAAAATTATAAAACGAAACCAAGGATTTTGGGACGAGGGCATGATGCACGACCACTGTTGGACTTTAATGCTCGAAAACTGGAACCAATATCAAAAAACGGAGTACAGAATCGAATTTAGTGGCCCAAATAATCAGAGCTTGCTTAGACCCAAATCCGAGTAAATGTGTTATTTTCCACAATTTTCGACTTGGATTATCTCAATAAGGATGTGTCGATGAACTCACAGTACATCGTTGTTTTAGTAAATTCAAACTACTGGATAAAGACAAGTATGTATCACGTCACCTATACATTTTATCCTCGGCATCGACAACATAATGCGCACGGCTCTAATTGGTAGACACGGTATCCAATGGACACCCTTTAAACAACTCGAGGACTTGGAGTATGCTGATGACGTATGTCTTCCAAGCCAAAGTTAAGGTCACCTTCAAGAAAACACTAACGCTATCACTGTTAAGTCTCGGGCAGCTGGGCTGAAAATCAATAGATTATACCTGGAGGCTATGGCGCAAATCCGTCAACACACATCAATTTGGAATAACACACAAATGTTGGAATAACGTATGCCTTACATCTCGCAGTAGAGTTTGATACTGAAAAAGGCCTATGCTCTACTGGGAGTCAAGGATAACAGAAGAATAGTGAATTCAAACATGTTGGTACTTCCTCCCGACGACGAACTCCGTAAAGGTTATTTCAAATCGATTGTTTTGTCACAAAACAAAGATGCAAGATCTTCATGTGACATTTTGTGACATAGAGACATCCCTGTGCAATCGTTCCACTGTGGTTCTCGTTGGATACCCCATAATTTATAAATCGCTCAAAACGAGACGAGAGGTTGGGATTGTTGCCTGTTTCTTCGGCTGAATGGGTCATGTGTCCACTGTACCGCCTTAGCAATGAGTGGTACACGAGCGGAAGACTCCGGAAAAAATCTAACTCCAGAATACAATAGAGAATGCAAGTTCTTACACATTTCGTCAAACAATTGAATATTTGAGCAGTCAAAACATCGAAATTAAAACCCTTCCTCCTTACAGTCCTGACTTTGCACGCCAAAGAAGCAGCTTAACCGTTCATAATCCATCTTTTGAAGATGATTTTTAAAACTCACTATAAACAGGCTGCACCTGTGCCAAGTTTTAAAATAAACTTTTGTTTATTTTAATCTTTTTTGAAACCCCTTAATAGCACTTTTGCCTTAGTCGCCAAAAAAGCAACAACAAAAGTGAGGCAAATAAAGAAAAGATAAAACTGAAAATGTTGTGTGTTTCTGTTCAGATGATAATCATCGCTTTATGTTAATATTTGATTTACACAATAATTCGTATTTGTTCTGTCCTTCAAATAAGATATAATGCGTGGTTTTCGCTCTGTCTAGAATTAGGGATAATCCTCCTAAAGAAGATGGCCTAACCAACCATCGAAACGCTTCAAAGAAAGGTTTCCCCACCAATATTTTGTTGGTTTTATCAAAAAACTTTTTATTACAATAATAAATAATTGTAATAAATTAGGATCTTAGTGCAATACACTAAAGTAAAACTTTTTAACAAAACAAATATCACTTGTACATCAAAACGTTGGAAACAAGTTTATTATAATGTTGCCAGATTTCAGCTTTTGCCAGTTCCTGATGCTTGAATAGTAACCCTCGTAGTAAGATTGAAATTAAATTGAATACATTTTTATTAGAGCACAATTTAAAGTTCAAAAAAATTATTTTAGAAAATTCTGAAGTATAATTGGAAGAGTTGTAGGTACTAGTTTTGATACGACTAATTTAACTTTCACTTATTCTACTTCGATAAATTGTGGTAATAAGGCCATTACCATTAATATCCTATTTTAATTGAAAAACAAAAGACTTCTTTCAATTAAAAACATTAAAAAAAAACATTGCTTAATAAATAATACTTTCCCATTCCATTTAATCCACTTTCCCATTTCCATTTAAAAAAAATATACTTAAAAAATATCTTAAAAACCTTCCCATTAGGTTTGGTAACCAAACATTATCCTCATTCCCCATTTCCCTCTTTAGATATTAATAAAAAAAATATTTAAATATTAATCCCAAATTTTATTCCTTTTTTCTTTTCCCCAAAATCCTTAAATATATGTATGTATGTATATTAAAACATCCTTCTCCCCCTCCGCAATGCAACAGGTGTTTTTGCCTATTTTGCTGTAGTCATAGTCTACTACGGTACTTTTGAGGCTGCCAAAAGGATCCACAACGATTTTTTCCGTATCATTATGCGTAATTCGGTATGTCGTTTCTTCGATATTACGCCCATAGGACGTTTATTGAACAACTTCAGTGGTGATATGGAAATTGTAGATGGTGAACTACCGGCCACTCTGGATAGTTTTTTGACATTTATTTTTATGGTATTTAATTTTTGTTTTTCTTTTCTTTTTTCCAATTTTTCGTTCAATTTTTTTTTTTTTTTAAATGGTTTGTATTTTTCTTTAGCCTTAAAATTTTCATTTAATTCCATGATTTTAAAATTATTTTTTTTAATCCATTATCCTTTAATTTTTATTCTTCTTAAAACCCACTTTATTTTGAAACTTTTCTTTCATATTTGACTTTTTCTCTACTTCTCTTTATGTTCACAACTATTTTACTCTGTTTCCACTCTCTTTTATGTCATCACTTTCTTTAAATGTCATCTCTTTATATAGGTCTTTGCAATTTTGGTGCCTCCTTATGTCTATGGATGGCCACACTTCATGCCTCATCTCAAATTTTCATTAAACTCTATTCACATTTATTGCACTGTTCATCGGAATTTTTTGATACCACCCCAAAAGGTAGAATTTTAGATCGTTGTTCGAATGATATTAATACGGTGGATCTAATTCTACCCATGAATATTCGCATGTTTACATCGACAGCATTTCAGGTAATTGAAAGAAATCTAGAGAAAGATATACAATTTCTTTTGAGTTTTATTCAATTAATTTGATTTTGAGTTATTTTAAAATTATTAAGGTTTTGAGTAAGAATACCGGGTTTCCTTTTAAAGCTATATCGTATTTCTATTATTTAGAATGTAGAGACCTCAACTGAGCTTTAGAACGCTAGGCATCTTCTGTGCTTTTTCGGCCACATCAAATTTCAGAATCCAATACTTTACCATGGAAATGGATGATGCAGAGTCCCCACAGCAATTATCAAGCATAGCTTCATTTCTTGCGCGGTTCGGCCACCATATATTAAGGATTCGCCATAAGCATTTGTTTGCAGGTGCTTATCGATGCCGTAATACAGGATAGACTTGACATTCGACTTGTATATTCGTAACTTGGTTGTAGTTGATATTTAAGAGATTTCCAAATAACATGATGCCGAATGCAGATTTTGCCTTATTAATACGCGATTCAATATCCTCGTCGTCGCCAACTTTTGTAGATAACAAACTTCCAAGGTAATTGAAGTTACCTACACATACAATAACCTCGTTATCCACATTGATGCGAAATTCTCCACGTTATAGCAGGTGTACCAAAACGACGGCCTCTTCCTTGTAGATTCTAACGAAGCGCTTTTAGAGCAATGTTGGTATTTGGCGTAGCCTATCCACTGCCGTTGACAAACTTCTATAGAAGCAGGGATTTGATTTGTCACGTTAAGTAGATCTTCATTTCTTATGCCGTTCGACCACCATATATTAAGGACTTGCCGTAAGCATTTGTTTGCAAAGGTTTGCAGGCGCTTATCGATGGCATTTGTGCGCTTCCAAGTTTCACAGCCGTAATACAGGATGGACTTGACATTCTAATTGCATATTTGTAACTGGTTGTTGTTGATATTTGCCGAGATTTCCAAATAGCTCGGATAATGCCGAATTCAGGTTTTGGTTATACGCGATTCAATATCCTCGTCGTCGCCTAGGTACCTACACATCCAATAACCTCGTTATCCACATTGTTGTGTGCTGACGGGCTTGCGCCATAGCCTCCAGGCATAATCGTTGTCTTGGAAATATTGATTTCCAGCCCAACTGCCCTAGATTCCACAGACATACGTCATCAGCATATTCCAAGTCCTCGAGTTGTTAAAAGGGTGTTCTTTGGATACCGCGTCTACCATTCAAAGCCTTGTGCATTATATTGTCGACGACAAGGATAAAAAGTTTAGGTGGCAAGATAAATCCTTGCCTTTCTCCAGAAGTGACTTCGAACGGATTTGACAATTTACCCTTGTGTCGGATTCGACATTTTAAAACAATGCCCGAATTAAGTTTAGAATTTTCTTTAGCATGTTACGATTTTCTCAAATTCTCCATAGATACATAGCTTCTGTTGACACTGACAAAGGCCTTCATTAAGTCAATAAACGCTAGGAAAACAGAGGTGCGGAATTAATTACATTGCTCTAGTATTGAGCACTTGAAATTCACCCTTTTTCAAATTCCGAGGTAGTCTCTTATAAACGTTTGTCAGAAACAAACTTAATGACGCAGCTTGTTTAAATTTAGACTGGAGTAAATTGACAATGGTATCTGTCAATTGACATTTGTATTTTTTAAAAATTATACCAGATTTAGTTCCCCTTCTATAGGTCATGGCTGGGAAAGTGTAGGGAATATGTTTAATGGACTTCTACTCCGCGTAACAACAGTTTCACTCAGCGGTTACAAATAAGATTACATCAGCTCTTGATAGTGACAGTTATCTGTAAGAACTTCTTCTATCTGAACCGGGCAACATCTGTCTGAATTAATAAATCCTATCATTTGTTGAATTTCATGCTCTCTATCACAGTAGGAGCTTCTTAGGAACTTGAGGCATGCCAATAAATTTGTAAGTCATCCGGAATTTGTAAGGCAGTCCTATGTCTAGTTAACTAGCTCTGTTAGGTGTACAACATTGCTTATTCTGAAGTACGAAATTCTCGTTATATTGCGGCCATTTTGCTTTCAATGCTCGGCTCTAACGCATTAATTACATTCGATAACGATTGCCAGTGATTGTTTTAGTCGTTTTTAACAACTCATAACATACTATGCCGACCTGGTCCCACCAAATGCAGATCATTACCTTGGAATCGTGAATATTCGGTTTGGCCATGATCCCCACGATTTTCTGCACTTGCGATTATCTTAATGAACCCATTTTTCGTACCCATTCACAATGTGATGCAGGAATCCCTTCATTCTTGCCTGGAAAGCAACTGTTCTCAATCAAAAATTCGCCGTAAAACACATATTGGTCTCAACACGTAAGGCACTCAATTTGACACAAGTCTTGATCAGGTAATACCATCCATTCTGCTTCTTCGAAAACTTTCTCTCTTCCACAGCGATGGCGGTCTTCAACGTCAAATCCCCAATTTTAAAGCGTTTAAACCACTCTCGGCATGTTCTTTCACTAATAGCGGTCTCGTCATCTCTCGGCTATAACACGTTAGGCATAAAATTTGACACGAGTCTTGATCAAGTAATGCCTCCTATTCTGCTTCTTCGAAAACTTTTTGGTCTTCGACGTCAAAATCATCGATTTCAAAGCGTTGAATGAGCAGAATTTCAGACTTAACTTAATTCCCTGATTCGATAGCTTTGGTGCAAAACTTTGCTGTAGGTCTTTAGAGTAGATTGCGATCCAATCAGATTATTAGGTTAAAATTCATCAGTCAAGAAGTCAGTATATCCGATGAGATAGAACAAAGAGCCCCGCGATGCACATGCTTGATATTTGCTAGACCCATTCGAGTATCTCTATATATATATATATTTCTGAAGAGCCTGTATAGCATTATCGGTTATATACCTCTGTGTATAACCAATATTTTAATCCCCCTGGTTTCCTAATTGTACACGTATAGTGCAACTGCGACCTTTTTAGCGCTCTCTATGATGTTGAGCCTGAAATTCTCATAAATTTGGAGAAAACATAAGTTTTGATTTCAAATTCGAGATATTTCGAGATATTCAGTCTTTTTCAAACCCTAGTTCCCATATATGACCCACTGCTGGAAAGTACTTAAATATTTATAAATCTAGCGCAAAATAATCGTATGGTGGCAAAATTTGTTACAGATATGGCTTGGGGTATTAGCAAAATTTAAAATTTTATTGATTTTTGCGTTATAAAATTTTTTGTGTACAAATAGTTGCGCCGCCAAATGAAATAAAGTAGCGCCGCCAAATGAAATAAAGTAGCGCCGCCAAATGAAATAAAGTAGTGCCGCCAAGGGAAATATCAGCTTTACTCAGCTGTACTTCTTTTTATATATAATTAATCTATCACTAAAAAATTTATAAATAAGATATGGCAAAATTGGTAAATGTTTAACAAAATTCTAAACTATAAGATTTAAATCTTAGTTTTATCTGAACCGTTCTTGTAAGCCGAAAATGACTTAAAATATAAATTAAAACAAATAGAAATGATAATGTTTTATAGCTTATAACTCGGTAATTTATTAAGCGAACAAATTTCGGCTTGTTAACATTTTCTTAAACCTAATTATGATATTCTTCGAAAGCCTTATACAACCAGCTATAGAATATTAAACTTTGATATAATTTATCTTATTTTTTTCTAAAATTTTAGTCTCTATTTCAGTCCTATTCGGTTTACAGAACTATTAAAATTCTAAATTAATATTTTCAAAATTCATATTTAGTTACAGTCTACGTTATTGGGAACTTTGCTTGTCTTATCGGTGGTTTGCAAGCTTCCCGTGGAATATTTAAAAACCTACTCAATCGAATATTGCAGGCTCCTCAGATATTTTTTGAGAGTACTCCTAGAGGCCGTATTTTAGCGCGTTTCACTAGTGATATGAATAAATTGGATACGTACATGGCAACTCAGTTTCGAGCTTGTAGTGTACTTATATTAAGGGTATGTTGTTAAAATATTAAATATTGGCTATTTAAATTTGTCTCTATTTAAATTTTGTGGGTATGTGGATAAAAACATGAAATAAATATTAAAGGAAGTGCCACTTACTTTTTATTTTGTAAACATTAACCATTTGACAAGAAAGAATATCTGAAGTTTACACAAAAAATGAGGCTACCTTACTTTTCAAAAAAAAATCCTATTTAAGTATCAAAATTGTTTGGTAATTTTTAATATTTCTTAACTTTTTTTTTCCTATTATCCTTGACTCCCAGTGGAGCATAGGGCCTCAACCATTCTTTTATATCGGAATGTTAAAGATTTTGTGGACATAAGGTCTGTAATACAGGTAAAGACTGGTTATTGAGTATTAAGTTATTTGCCATTAGGAGCCAGCGTCATACTGTAGGTCTTCTTCAATAAGTCTAAAAATAGAATCTAGTACATGTCCTTGACTGAAAGAAGTCCCCTCTATTTTACTTGTAGAGTTTGGGAAAACTAAGTAAGTAAAGTTTTTGAACTGAGATCCACAAAATTGCTCCTAGTGAGTGTTTTCATGTCAGTCATGTTTTTAAAGCCTATCGAGTCCTTCCCTAAACTTTTAGGAACACAAGCTGTGAATATTATCTCAAACGCCTCAGCAGTTTGCCCGTAATTCGTTATTCAGTAACACACACGAAATATTTTTTTTAATTAAATGGTATAATTGAGATCTTATGTGTTTTAGCATCTACAAAGCTACAAACTACAAATTTTATTAGACTATTTATTGCATATATTAGTTATTTTAAATTTTACTTATTTTTTTTTCAAACTACACATTTTAGTTTACAAATTTCCATAAAATAGTCTACGAGTGTGGCAACGATCTGTGTAATATTGACAAAATATACAAACTTCAAAGATATTCTTTATAGTCAAAAATTTTGAAGTGGCACTTCCTTTAGTATTTATTTCATGGATAAAAATGTTTAAAATATTTTTGAATTAATGTAAGAAGAAATCAAAAATTGTAAAATGTTTAACTTAGATTTCAAAATTTTGAAAGTGAACTTTCGAGGGTAGGTCAATAAGTCCGTGTGTTTTTATACAAAAAGTTAATTTATTTTTTTTTTAAGATTTTTTAATACGTACTTTTTTTGAGATTGTAAAATGTTTAACTTGAATTTAAAAATTTTAAGAGTGAACTTACGAGGGCAGGTCAATAAGTCCGTGTGTTTTTGAATAAAACATGGGGTTTTTATACAAAAACTTAATTTATTTTTTAACATAGTCTCCTTTAGCTCAATACACTAAGTCCAACATTTCTTAAATTTTTTAATAGGTATTTTTTCATTAAATGAACACAATGAATACAAATAATATTCGCATATAGATTGTTTTTACTTACGTGCATCCCAAAATAACGGTCTTTATTGGCTGACAAACCCAAATTTGCTCCGCTAAACTCACTTTTTGGTCTTCCGTGTATTTTAGTGGATCTACGTTGCGTCCACGGTTACGAAACGGTACAATAACTCGTTTATATTGCTGTTAAGCAACGTCAAACATTCAAGCGAAACGATCGCATTTGTGGTTGTTAAGCAACGTTAATCATTCCAGCGAAACGATCGCATTTGTGGTTGATTGTGAGCAAATGAGGCTGCCATCTTGCGGAAGGCTTTTTCACAACTAAGAGGTCATTAAAAACTTCTAAGAAATGTTTAACGCTTATGTTATCCACAATCTCTCTCTTTTACCGCTCATCGGCTAAAACCATATCTTTTTTTAAATTTTTTTGGATGTAGAGAGCTTCAAAACTTTCATTCAGTTCAGAAACCACTTCTTAATCATGGAAATGGATGGTGTAGCGTAGAGGATTAAAGATAATGTAAAAATAATTCTAAACAATTTTTTTTTATTTTTTTACCACGCCTTTAAATACCGCCCTTTTTGCATTTTATAAACTTTGTCGCCTAACACTTTATCGGTGTTCACGGCTCTGTAAGGGCTACATTTCTTTCTTTGATAGTTTTTTACTATCACGTCAATTTTTTAAAATTCGATTCGTAACCACCCTAATCGAATTGAGTACAAATCTAGTTTTTAAAAGTTATTACTATTAATCGACTTAGTAGTCAAAAACTATCAAAGAGAGAAATGTAGCCCTTATAGAGCCGCGAACACAGATATATAAAAGATTTTGATCGGACTTAAAATGGCGACACAGTGAACAAAATACTACAAGGGCGATATTTGTAGGCGTGGTAACAAAAATTAAGATAAATTAAGATAAAGTAATGTTCAAATTATCTTTAATCCTAGGGGGAGACTGACACCTTTTTTTTTTGTATGGAAGGCGAACCGCTCTAGTGTAAATAGTATTTATCAAGCTTTTTCTTGCATTCGTTCAAACCATTTGTCATAGCAGTTTTTTCATTCCACTTGCGACACCTCAAAAACTTCGTTAATAAATGCTTAAACCGCTTCTACGGCGCTTGTAAATCGTGGATCAAGCAGTTTGATATTCGGGAACAAGAAAAAGTCATTAGTTGCCAAGTTAGGACTACACGGAGATTGAGTCATCAGTTTTTGATAAGATCTATCAGAGCTCAATTTGTCATAATAGAGAATGATTCCTCTCTGGGGGCTTGCATTACGAATTTCTCGCATGACTTCCGGTAAAATGGACGAGTTGTCAGTTATGCAACAACAGGCTACGCGAACACCGACTACAAAAGTCGTTGGCTGCAATTGTCGCCACGTAGTCAGTTACTTAATTATTTTGGAGACGGCAGCTACATTTCGAAACAGCTGTTTATGAGTGGTGCCAATATCGAATTTATAATATGGACAAAATAACGATTTAAATTATGATAGAAACGGCATAAATTCATTTTATAATTTAACCTCCGATATCAACGGTTTTCCTGTATCTAATAGTATATCTATATCAACAAATTTTTTTGTGATTTTTGTGTGATCTCGTATAGTTTAAAAGTTATAGACTTTTTAAATTTCAACAATTATACGGCATATCCGATATTAACTTTTTTGCTATCAAACAAAAGCTACTGAAAATACCTTGCAAATTTATTCCTATTTGATTGTGTGTATTCTAATTTTGACAAGTTGTAGCCCGTTGCCTGCTGTTTTCTATGTGTTTTATGATTATACATTGTTCAAGCGGAACAGTAGTCACATTACCCATTCGGCTGAAGAAACAGGCGACTATTTGCTATGCTTTTTTTACGACCAACTTTTTCCGATTGTTGTTTTTACAACCGGATAAGCATACACTCATTTCCACTTGAATAGGTGCACTTATTTAGTAATAAATTTAAGCTTGCTGCTCTTAAGATACATCATTAATAGAATAGTGATATACTTTTTGTGAAAGGCTGAACAGTTAAGAATAAAAGTGTAAGCAAAGAAAGCTCGAAAAAGATTCGATAGTTTAAATATGGGCCTCTTTTCGAAATTGGTGCAGAAAAATATGCGTTTTTTTTGCGTCACTTGAATAGGTGCACCACATTAATTTCAGTTTTGTAGCCATTTGTTGAAGTTTTGACCACAAAATAGTTTAGCATTTACTAAAGTAGAACCCTAGAAAAATTTTCGATCGGTTTTTATTAAATTTGGTCCAAGGTAATTCATAGGATTTGGAAGAGAAATCAAACATTAATGCCAGCGGAGATTAAGGCCTCTACTTCCGTGAAATTTCTACACAAAATTAAAAAAGTGATTGCGTTGTAATGATTCGCTCAAGAAGTAACAAAAAATGAGGAAAAAATTCTAAGCGAATGCAAACTTTGGCCCCAAGAGTCATCAAACGGCAAAATGATAGTGATTTTCGTGGAAAAATCTTAGTAAAAATTGGTTTCCGTTGTAGTATTTCTGCAGATAGAAACTAATAAATGGACCCTAACACCTAATACCACTTAAACTTCGGAAAAAATCATAATTAGTCCAAAAAGACAAGGATTTACGGTTGAATTTTTGCAAAAAACATTTCGGTAAAAAATGTTTAGGAGCAAGGTATTGTAGCAATGAAAAAAAAAAGATTTTTAAGGATGCGATGGTTTGAGCTACCATTTTTATGATTTGAGATGGGGATAATATTTTTTAATTCTGCTCTTTAAACTTAAAACTAACGGGTTCATAAAAATCGAACCTTTTTCACATGAAATGACAGCTTTGCTCCTAACCATTTTTTTTATCACATGTTCTTTGCAAAAATTCGACCGTAAATCCGTATTTTTTGGACTAATAATGATTTTTTTCCAAAGTTTAGGTGGTATTAGGGGTTTAGGTCCATTCATTAGTTTCTATCTATAAAAATACTACCACCTACGCCAATTTTTTCTAATACTTTTACAAGAAAATCACTATATTTTTGCCGTTTGGTGACACTTGGGGCCAAAGTTTGCCTTCGCTTAGAATTTTTTCCTCATTTTTTGTTACTTCTTGAGCGAATCATTACAACGCAATCACTTTTTTAATTTTGTGTAGAAATTTCACGGAAGTAGAGGCCTTAATCTCCGCTGGCATTAATGTTTGATTTCTCTTCCAAATCCTATGAATTACCTTGGACCAAATTTAATAAAAACCGATCGAAAATTTTTCTAGGGTTCTACTTTAGTAAATGCTAAACTATTTTGTGGTCAAAACTTCAACAAATGGCTACAAAACTGAAATTAATGTGGTGCACCTATTCAAGTGACGCAAAAAAACGCATATTTTTCTGCAGCAATTTCGAAAAGAGGCCCATATTTAAACTATCAAATCTTTTTCGAGCTTTCTTTGCTTACACTTTTATTCTTAACTGTTCAGCCTTTCACAAAAAGTATATCACTATTCTATTAATGATGTATCTTAAGAGCAGCAAGCTTAAATTTATTACTAAATAAGTGCACCTATTCAAGTGGAAATGAGTGTATATCCATTATTCGTCACCTGTCGAGCTTTTATAAAGATTTTTTGAAGCACCTCGGTCGAACCTTTTAAGCAAATGATATATTATGGGGTCTGTATCCAACGAGGACAATTTTTTTCCACCAAAGTTTTTACCCAAAATCGAATGTTTTGGAGTGGAACTCTAGTATCGATGTTTTGTGGCAGATCAACTGATTTTTTACGTTCTTCACGGAATTCGTAGGCGATCGAACTACGACCTCTTTTAAATTCCTTGTGATTTTCGATGTTGCTATATCGCCATACAAAGTACTGAGTTCAACGACGTATTTTTGTTAATATAATCCTCATAGAAATTTGTAAAATTTCCATTTTTTTTGTTAAACGTCAAAACATATTAAAAAAAAAAATGTCCAAATTTGAATGTTGTCAGTTCGAGTCGGGCTTAGGTTCATGTCATAAATTATTTTGCAAATTTATAATTTTTAGATGAATAATTAGAAGGAATACTGAAAAAACTATGTGCCATATAGCAGTGTGGAATGCTGCATTTTCTGTCCCGCTACGGACTTTGTCAGTACACCGGCACCCAGTGTTGTTGTTGTAACTGCGATATTATTGGTAAGATCGCAGAAATGGCAGTCCTTTGTCGGAATCCTAAGATTTCCGAGTAGTTCCGGTACGAAGAACCGACTGCCGTGGGAACAAACCCAGTGTTGTCATTTATTATGATGTTGCCAGACTTTAGTTATTGATATAATCCCGATACTTAAATAGTACCCATCGGACCTAAGAAATAAGCTTTAAATATATTTCTGAAGAGTCTATATAGCATTATCGGTTAACACCCGCACCCAGTGTTGTCATTTATTATGGTGTTGCCAGACTTTAACTATTGATATAATCCCGCTACTTAAATAGTACCCATCGGACCTAAGAAATAAGCTTTATATATATTTCTGAAGAGTCTATATAGCATTATCGGTTAACTACCTCTGTGTACAACCAGTATTTTAATCCCTATGGTTCCCCAATTGTGCACTTATAGTGCAACTATGGCCTTTCTAGCACTCTCTATAATGTTGAGCCTGAAATTCTCATAAATTTGAAGAAAACATACGTTTTGATTTTAAAATTTAGGAATTTCGTGATATTCGGTTAATATTTGACCCTAATAGGGGAACATTAGACCCACTGCTGGAAAATACTTTAATATTAATAAATCTCGCGAAAACAATCGTATTGTGACAAAATTTGGCATATAAGTCTTGGGTATTAGCAAAACTTTAAACATTATTGATAACCGGTCCACATTTGCGTAATAAAATTACTTTTTTGTGTACATATAGTAGCGCCACTAAGGGAAATAAAGTAGATCCGCCAAGGGAAATATCAGCTCCACTCTGCTGCACTTCTCTTTATATAGAATTAATCTATCACTAAAACTTTGTAAATAAAATATGGCAAAATTGGTAAATGTTTAACAAAATTCTAAATTATATGATTGAATTTTTAGTTTTTATCTGAACCGTTCTGTAAGCCGAAAATGACTTATAACTCGGTAATTTCGGAAAAAAATCTGGCTTGCTAACACTTATATAATATTCTCCGATAGCGTTATCTAACTATCTACAGAAAAAAATATTAATCTTCTATAACTTATCTTAATTGGTATTTCCTATATTTTCAAATCTATTTCGGTTTACAGAACAAGCATACAAATTTCGAAAAAAATCTAAATTAATATTTTCAAAATTCATATTTAGTGTCAGCCTATGTTATTGCAAACTTTGCTAGTGTTATCGGTGGTTTGCGAGCTTCCCATGAAATGTTTAAAAATCTACTTAATCGGATATTGCAGGCTCCTCAGACATTTTTTGAAAGTACCCCTAGAGGTCGTATTTTAGCGCGTTTCACTAGTGATATGAATACATTGGATACGTATATGGCAAATCATTGTCGAGCTTGTGTTTTACAAATGTTTAGGGTAGGTTGTCAAAATATTAAAAATTTGTCTCTACTTAAGTTTTTTTATATATGACTCTAATTAAAATTTTTCGAACACGTACTGAACCACACCATTTTCGAATTTTATAAAATTTGTTATATACATTCTAGCTCATACAATTTTTAGAGTTTTTTAATTTCGCTTTGGTAAAGATTTTATGGCGGTCCAAAGTTCATTTTTTTTTTAATTTCTTTCAAAACTTACCCACTTTATATGCCTATAACTTCGATATGGTTATCAGATTTTTATAAAACTAGGCTTATATTTCAACATATGACCTTCATTTTCATGTTCTTTTAATTGAAATAATTAATTATGTATTGGAGAACAAGGAAGATCAATTATGTCCTTGTCTTAAGGATATCTCAAAAAGGATATCTTCCATTTTCTTTAACCTTCTCTTAAATATCGATTATAGTGTTGACATCAAAATACAAAAACTAAAAAAGTGGGCCCATGAGGGGATTCGAAAATAATAGACTTTTTGTAAAACAACTCATATTATTTCAGTAGATATTTTGAAATTTGAAAATTTTTGGACAAAAAGTCTTTTATATTCCAATAGGCCCAATTTTTGATTTTTGTATTATGATGTCAACATTATTATCCATATTTGGTAGAAGAATAAAGAAAATGGAAGATACATCATTGATCTACCTTGTTCTCCAAAATTTAATATTTTAAATTTAAAATTTCAACAAAATCGGAGATAGTCGGAGGTTCAAAATCAGTATATTTTGTTTGAAAAATTTTGATTTCAGCATACCAGGAATTTTTTTAATAATGTTTGGAATATGTGGTCTCTACATTGTATGAAAATTTAATCAATGATTCAAGCAGTTTCAGAACACGCACAATTGATGCATATCGGTGAACATTTTTAACAAAAACATATTTCTATTGCATGAAACGATTTCAATTAGTTTGAAATATTAAAATTTATAATTTTTTTAGTTAATATATAGGCACTTCTTTATTTTCAAACGATTAATACTTTCGTAATTAAAGACACAACTTACTTCCAGAGCTCATTTCGCTCAAACTGAAATGTAACTGAAGAATTTCGCAATAATTCAAATAACGATTAATCAAACAGAAAAGAAATGTCAGCGCAATTGATGCATGTCGGTCTATTTCGCATTAGTCTAACAGAAGAAAAAAATATTGAAACCCACCCGCACAATCGATGCATCATGGTCTAAAAGGGATAAAGTGTATACCTCGGATCTCGAAAATCACAAAATCTATCATAAGGAAATAACCTTTATATAAAGATAAATCGAATGTCGAAATTTTATACATAAATTTCTATTTATATGGAAAATTTTTTATTATCTTAAGAAATTTCCTTCAGTGAAACTTATATGGGAGCTAGGGTCAAAAGCGAATGCAGTGTCAACATTTTATAAATTTTATAGAAAGCACCTTCTCTTAAAATATATTTTATAGAAAATTTGTCTCAAAAAAAAAAATTATTCGCATTTGATCCCAGTCCATTACATTTATTTAGTAATGTAATAGATAATTTTTTGATAAAAGCCAAAAAATATTTGTGGGAACAATCAATTCCTCGATGCCTTTCGATGGTTAGGCCTTCATAATCAAGAGAAGAATGCGGGGAAGCGAAGATGAAACTGAAAAATGTTTGTGATTTACAAAAATAATTCGTAATGATTGTGTTTTAAAATTTGTCTCAAGAAGAAAAATTATTCCCATTTGATCCCAGTCTATTACATGTATTTATTAATGTAATAAAAAGAAATTTTTTTGATAAAAATCCAAAAAATGTTTGTGGGAACAACCAATTCCTTGACGGTTTTCGGTGGTTGGTTAGGCCATCATCTTCAGGAGGAGAATGTGGGAAGTGAAGGAAGATGAAACTGAAACATGTTTGTGTTTACTTTTATGCAGTCGATAAGCTGAGCTTTTAACTTTGATTTACAAACATAATTCGTAATGATTGTGTTTGTAAGGTTTTTGATCTGTCAAAAAGTAGTGATACTCCTCCTAAAGATTGTCTTTTATCAATAAATTATCTATTAAATTAATAGATAAATGTAATAGACTGAGATCAAATGCGAAGAATTTTTATTTTTGAATAATATTTACATACCGACAACTTTTTGTATTATACCCCTCACCACCATAGGTAGTGTAACGCATAGAAATATATGTCTTAGACTCACCTTTTAGTATACCAATAGGCGTAGAATCACTTTCTGATTCGATTTGGCGATGTCAGTCCGTCCGTCTGGACGACTGGCTGGACCCCCATGTAAATCATGTAATCAAAGTACAGGTCGCAATTCTAAAGATAATTTGATGAAATTTGGCACAGATCATTTGGTAATAGGACCATGGCTATTGAAATTCGTCAAAATCGGTCTATTATTTGTGATACCTCCCATAGGTCCCACTTTCCGGAATTGATATATTGGCCACAAATATCAATAATTTTTCATGAAATTTAAAACAAATACTGCTTATGTAAACTTAAATCACCTTACCAAATTTCGCTGAAATCGGTCCACATTTGACCATAGCTCCCATACAAACTCTTCTTTAAAAACGCACTTAATGAGGCAAAAATCACTAAAACGCTCGTAAATCTGAAGATAATGAGAATTTTGAGTTTATTTTTTTGCATATAAATATAATTCATGTAAAAACTGTAATCAGTTTGCCAAAATTTCGAGATAATCGGTCCACATTTGACCCCAGCTCTCATAAAAGTCCTAATGTCGAAAACAGCTTAAATATTTAAGTTTTGAGAAAATGTTTGTATGATGGCAAAATTTAGCAAATATTTGTCTTTGTACAGGAAAAAGAACACCTTATTAGTGAAGGGTATCATATGGTCGGGCTTGACCGACTATAGCACTTTCTTACTTATTTTTTGAAGAAAATTTGTCTCTACAATTATATAATTAATTATACCATTTTTTTTTTTTCTAAAAAGGAAATTATATTTGAAATATGTCATTTAATCCAAAAAAGATATTTTTCTGAAAAAAATTCGAAGGATTTTTAAAATCCGAAGGAATTTTATACCAACAAATTTTTTCTGAAAAACATTTTTATATCAAAATTTTTTTTCTTAAGAAATTTAAATATCCAACATTTTGCATGATTCTTTTAATTATCGATTCAACTGTTTCCGTCCCTTTTTGTGTGTGTCTCATAGTTCCTAACAAATTTCTACTAAAATTTATATTTTATTTCTATTTTCGTCCTTGGGTCCTTTTTTTAAATTTTAAATTTAAAGCATTTTAAATGTATACCCTATGGTTAAAACAAATATCTTTTGTTCTTTAATAGTATTAGGTTTTATTGGGTCTACTCTCAGCTGTGAACTCGGTGGTGTACTGGGTTCGAAAAGAATTTTTGAAAATCTTTTCGGTTCTATAATGCGATTGCCCCAGTCCTTTTTTGATACTAGGCCTCAGGGGCGTATCTTAGATCGTTTAGCGAACGATATATTTGTCTTGGATACAATAGTGCCACCGAATTTTAGAGTTTGTTTATGGTACCTGGGTGTGGTAGGTTGGAAACAATTATTTATATTTAATGCCCTAAGTTTTTTTGATAAAAAATTAAGATCCTATTAACAAATACTAATATTATTATAATATATTTTATATTAACCAAATTACAGCACTAAATACCAAAAGCAATATCTTCAAGAACTAACTAACCTTTTAAATTAGTAAGGAATTGGCATCACTAAAAATAATCTAGAAATTGTTAGGGGTGTTCAGAACTTGAGTAATTGAATGTTTGGTATTAATATTTGTAAGCTACCAAAAATTTTTCAAAATTATTAAAATTAATTATTTAAATCATTTAAGGGATTCAAATTATGTCATATTATCAACTAGGTTATTTTGTTCTAAAAAATGTAAACATAAACAATTTTAGGTATGTTTCTTTACTTTTTGTGTAAGTTCGGACAAATTAGAGTAATTTAGTTTTAGTTACTCTTTGAAACAACAAAACTTACCCAAAGTGTGGGAACAACTACATGTTAATCCACAATTGATTTAGTTTGAAAAATATTAAAAAAATAGTTTTAAAACTATTCAAATTTTTTAACAACTTCTTTTAATTGAAAATAATTTGTTATCCAGTCTTACCCAAAGAAAAAGTCTATGTAGTTTTGAGTAAGAGGGGAAATGAAATTACCCTCTCAATTTAGTAAAGATCCAAACCAAAACAAAGTACGGGAATACGATTGTCTAAGTTTTGGGTAACTTCGGACTGGCTTAGGTAGCATATTTTCAATATTTTAACAACAATTTCAATATTTTAATTTTATTATTGAGGTAAAGAATGAATCAAGCCTATTTCTGATACCCTGTTCTAAAGTGAAGCGTATTCTACTTAATAGGGACATAAATACTGTTACTAATATGTTGCTCTATAAAACAAAAACAAATTAACGGTTTTGGACAAATTTTTTTGTATATATTTATTGATATGTATTGTATACAAAAACATAACTCTTATTCAAAATGTCCGCCCTTGGCCTTCACACACGCCTTAAGTCGAATAGGCCAGTCATCAATAGCTGCACGCACCTCATTCATTGGAAAATTGGCTACAGCACGAACCAGAGCTGTCTTAAGAGAATCAATATTATGGTATCTTTTGTGGGAGACCATATCCTCTAAAACCGTCCACAATTTGTAATCCAGAGGATTTAAATCTGGGCTGCCAGATGGCCAATCTTCAGAGCATATAAAAGCTGGTAAATTTTTTGGAAGCCATGTTTGTGTCGTTTTAGCCTTATGAGCTGGTGCTGAATCTTGTTGGAAAGTCCAATGCTGGTTTTGGAACAGGGAATTGTTGAGCGGCTTTACAACTGTTTCCAAAACGGTTTCCTGGTAAACTTTGGCCGATGTTTTGACCCCTTGTTCACAGAAATGCAAGTCAGTCACCCCATCATAAGAGACACCCCACCAGACCATGACTGCAGCTGGATGATGACCCTTTTCGACCCGTGGAATGAGTTCTGATGCTTCTTTAGATGACCGGGCATAAACTCTATCATTTTGTTTGTTGAACTTTTCTTGTACGGTAAAAATTTTTTCATCGGTAAACAAGATTTTTCTGTGCAAGTTATCTGCGTACTTCACCAAAAGACGTCTGGATTTTTCTATCCTATTTTTTTTTAAAGCTGCAGTCAACAAATGTCCTGTACGTCGCTTGAAAGCTCCAAGACCCAAGTCTTTTTTGATAATACGACTCATGGACTTTCGTGAGATTTTCATTTCACGGGCCATAATTTTTTGTTTCCGGAGAGGATTTCGTTGAATTCTGGCTTTGACGGCTTTGATTGCTTGCTGTGTCCGAACGGTACGTGCCCGGCCCGAGCGGGGGCGGTCTTTTATATCTCCGGTCTCCTCGAACAATTGTATGCACCGGTAGACAAACATGTGACTAATGCCGAGCGGACAGAGCGTTTTGAAAATATCATTATTTTTCTTTCCACACTTATAAAGTGCTATAACTGCGATACGGTTTTCTTTATCGGACCACTCCATGTTTAAAGTTAACACAATTTCAAATTCCCGTAACTGACTAACGCTATATAGGTTACCTTTCAAAAAACATGTCTCAATAAAAGGGTATGTTCAGTTTTACTATTATAATGAGTATGTTCAAAGTAGTAACAATATTTATGTCCCTACTAAGTAGTATGGGCGTTCTCCATCGATCGAAACAAATGGTAGTCAGCAAGGCGGTTAAGCCAAAACTTTACATCCATTGTTTTCCAAATAGCTTTTGACCGGTCTTCCAACATATGACCGAGCGTCATAATGAAAGATTATATCCTCGTGTTTAATCGAATTTTCTGGTCGTTTTTCGTTGATAACTCTATTCAAACGAAATAATTGTCTTCATTACAAGTCCCCTGTGACCGTTTGACCCGATTTCAACAGCTCATAATACAAAACGCCCTTCCGATTCCACCAAATACAGAGCATTACCTTGTAGTCATGGATATTCGGCTTCAGCGTTGATTTTGCTGGTTGGCCGGGCTTTACATATGACTTGGGATTATCGTAATATGTCGTAATTTATCTTCACCAGTAACAAAACGTTGCAAAAATGACTCCTTTTGTAGCGTTCAATCATTATTTTCGACATATTAAACCACCTTTCAGTGCCTCTCGGCTTCAGTTCATATGGAATCCAATTTCCTTTATTTTGAAAGCAATGGTTTGTTGTGTGACTCCCACTTTTAATGTAAATTCTTCTTGTGATTGACAATAATCTTTGTCGAGCAAAGCTTCCAATTCCTCATATTCAAACATTTTAGGCAGACCAGGCCTAAGTTACCATTACTTAGAAGAATGAAAATTTGAAACGAGCTATTTATTTAAGAACCCAAGCTTTGCCTGTTCCAGATAATTTTTTTTTAAACGAACTGATATTTCGCGGCAAAAATCAATTGGATGTTATAATAGTAGCGCCATCTATGGGTGTAATGCTAGTAGCCTAACAATTTTTCAAACCACCTGTTGTGTATTAATTTCGTATAATACCGTAATCAAAGTTTCTATACTCTTTACCACCACAGGTGGAAAGGGTATATTCATTGTGCTGATGTTTGTAACGCATAAAAATATTGGTCTGAGTCCCACTTTTTAGTATACCGATCGAATCAGCATCACGCCCTGAGTTGTCATATTTTGGTCCAAGGATGATCCCTATTCTTTTTGGCCAAAATCGGACTACTATTTCGGTTACCTCCCAAATGGATGCCTTCCAGGAAAAAAGTTTTTGGCCCTTTACAGCGACAAATTGAATTGAATTTTAATAATATACAGCGTAAATATTGCTTATAGTAACCGAAGTCAGTCTTTCTAGTTTTGTAGGAATCGGTCCATATTGGACCATACATCCCATACAAGACACATTCTTAAAAGTCTTTGAAATAAATACATTTTATTACTTAAACTTTACACAGATAAATATCTTGTAAATATAACCGAAATTTAATAACAATCGATCCCTAGGTCCTCAGTCGGAAATAACATAAAATTTCAGTTGATTTATGTTATTTCCGACTGAGGGCCTAGTCGATCGATTGTTATTAAATTTCGGTTATCAGTTTATATTTACAAGATATTTATCTGCGCAAAGTTTTAATAATAAAATGCATTTATCTTTAGAGTTATAAGTGTTTTTGTTCTTATTATGTAGAGAAGTCTTAGAGAAGACTTAGAGAAAACTTGTTTTATTGTTGGTCCATATTTGACCTTAGTAAAGGGTATCATATAGTTGGGGTTGACTTTCTTACTTGTTAAAATAATAGTTGTTTAATAAGACTAAATTAAAACAAGTAATAAAGTGCTATAGTCGGTCAAGCCCGACCATACGATACCCTTCACCACTAAGGTCAAAGATGTTCTTTTTCCTGTATAAAGACAAATATTTGCTAAATTTTGCCATCATACAAATATATGTATTCTCAAAACTTATACATTTAAGCTGTTTCCGCCATTTGGACTTATATGAGAGCTAGGGTCAAATGTGGACCGATTATCGCGAAATTTGGCAAATTGTTTACAGTTAGTACAAAAATTATGTATGCAGAAAATAAACTTAAAATTCTCATTATCTTCGGATTTACGAGCGTTTTAGTGAATTTTGTCTAATTTAGTGCGTTTGGAAAAAGAGTTTGTATGGGAGCTATGGTCAAATGTGGACCGATTTCAACGAAATTTGGTACAGGGATTAAGGTTAAGGATTAAGATTTTTGTGGCCAGTATATCAATTTCGGGAAGTAGGACCTATGGGAGGTACCATAAATATTGGACCGATTTTGATGAATTTAAATAACCATGATCTGTGCCAAATTTCATCAAATTATATTTAGAATTATGACCTGTAGTTTGATTACAAGGTTTACATGGGGGTCCAGCCAGCCAGCCAGACGGACGGACGGACATTGCTAAATCGACTCAGAAAGTGATTCTAAATTCTCGTATAGAATATTGAAACCTTATGATAATATGACATAATAGTTAACCTATAAATCCCACGAATTGTACATAAAATATTACAAAAAATAAAAACGGGACAAGTAAATATATATACAAAATATTTTAATTTTACATAAAACTATTTTCAATTTCCAAAATACTTTTGTAGATTTAGCAAAAAATATACCCCAGCTTAATGTATCCTATTTTGTGTTTTGCTACTATATAAATTGTTAATAATCCTTTTTCTTAAAAAAAACAACACAATAATACTCCAAACATTTTAGATCCTTTCAAAATTTTATTTCTCAAATCATTCTACACTATTTTTTATACTTAAAACAGAAACAAAAAAAAAAACAAAACCTAAAACTTTTAAATTTACAGCTTTATTATCGTACGGCGTTAGTTTAGTACCACATTTGGGCGCCCTACAGGCCGCCTCCTTTTTACATTTTGGTCTATTGAAAAATGTTCTTAAATTGCCAATGCTATTTTTCGATACCACACCTCAGGGTCGTGTACTAGCCCGTTTTTCTAAAGACATTGATGCTGTCGATATTGTTATACCACGTTTATTGGGTGGTATTTGGTGTGCTTTTGAGGTAATATTATTTTGTGTGATTGTGTAAATAATACAAATTATTGAAGAAAAAAGAAAAATATTAATATCAATCTGAATCATACGAGTTATGATGCCTATGTTTAAGTACAGTGATTTTAAAAATTATCGATATACTTAATATAATATAAAAATTTTATACAGATAAGTTATCTTATCTTATATTCTTAAACGAGCAATAATTGTATATATCTATATATATATATATATATATATATATATATATATATATATATATATATATAAAGAGTGCTCTAAATGAAATTTGTGGTTGGATTTTCTTAAATAAAAATCTAACCTTTTAATATAAAAACTCTACAAAATACGCAAATATAATGACATATTATACAAAATCATTTAGCATTAAAATGTTTACTTAGTACTCGGGTTTTGCAAAATTATCGACTTTTTTCGGAAACCCTCCCATTAAAGATTTTACAGTTGCTTCTGATACCTTTTTGGAGCATGTGTTCCACCTGCGCTTAAAATCGGACATGTTCTTGGAAATCTTTCTTGTGTTCTTCAATTCCTTTTTTACCAGAGCCCAATACCTTTCCACAGGCCGGAGTTCTGGACAGTTAGGTGGATTTGCCTCTCGTGGTACAAAAATTACATTATTCTTTGAGTACCACTCAAGTGCCTTTTTTCCATAATGGCATGATGCCAAATCAGGCCAAAAAAATGTAGTCACTCTGTGCTCTCTTAAAAAGGGTAACAACCGTTTTTGTAGGCACTCCTTTATATAAATTTCTGTGTTTATTGTGCCAAGTGCCACAAATACTTTACTTCTTTTGCCACAACTGCAAATAGCTTGCCACACGAGAAACTTCTTAGGGAATTTTGTTTGTTTTTTTGTGCGAAACTCTTGCCGAACATTGCCCCGTTTATCAGCAACATAAAAATCTTGACCAGGAAGTTGAGAAAAGTCTGCCAGTACGTATGTTTCATCATCCATCACACAACAGGTGTATTTTTTTATAAAATCAGACTTCAATTTTTTCGCTCGTTTTTTTGCTTCTAAGTTCTTTATAGCATTGCGATCTGGAACCTTTTTTACTTTGTATGTCTTCAGTCCAGCATAAGCTTTGACTCTATGTGCAAAATTCGTAGAACATTTCACCGTACGAGCTGCTTTTCTTAAAGAAGTGTTAGGCGCTCTTCGAAAGAGTCGCTCGACTTCTTTTGCCTTACCAATATCTGTAGGACCTTTTTTCCTCCCTGATCCAGGTTTTCTTTCAATGCTCAGGTTTTCCTTATACCGTCTGATGGCATTAGAAACCGTTCGAGGGTCAACTTTCAAATTTTTAGCTATTTTTTTAAAAGTCCATGACGGATTTTTTTGAAAAGTTTTAATTATATTTTCACGAACTTTTTTTTCGCAGTCCATTTTGATTGAAATAACTATTGAAAATTAATAATTTTTAAAATAATAGTATCTGACATATCTATAGAAACTAACTTGATCAAAAAATAAATTATTTCTTGCACTATGGATAAATTTTGTCTAAAATAGTAAATGCATATTTTTTTAGAACACTCTTTATATATATATAGAATGGCTATCTCGAAAACGGCTCTAACGATTTTGATAAAATTTGGACAGTGGGTATCTTTTTTGATGTATAGGTCGAAGAAGAAGGGACTTTTGGAACTTTTACCTCTAAGAGGGTAAAAACGGGTAAAAAGGGGAAAAAATCGAAAACGCTATGTCTCCTAAAGTAATAGGTATAGAAACAAAATTACGTTTTAAACAGCTTTGAAAATAAGCGGACAAGTGTTTGTTACTTTTTTGAAACTATGTCCGATAGGGGGTAAAAAAGGGTGAAAATAGTTTTTTTTTGGCACCTTTTTAACCCACTCTTATATTTTAAACTAAAGAATATAGAAAGAAACTTGGTACTGCAATCAATAGATGTAAAAAAAACATGAAACACGTATTTCGTACTTTTTTGATTTTGGAGCCAAAATGGGTAAAAAAGGGATAAAATGATAACTTAACATCTCCAAAGTAATATGAATAGGAACATTATACATTATGTTAAATGCGTTTAAAAAAAATGTACCGAATTCAATTGGCACCAAAAAAGTACCAAATATACATATGGAACTTTTAGAAATTAGGGAATAAAAAGGGGGAAAAATTAGTATTATTTTAAACAAATGAATGTTTGTCTGTATGTATGTTCTTTATAGAATAGTAAACTGTGAATTTGATTGTGTTATGCTCTTTAGCGAAGATGTTGCGGATAAGCCGGCGAAGGTTTTAAAGTTGATAAGACTAATTTCCGACAGATGGCGCCACTGAAAATTACTAAAAATTAATTAAATCGTAAACTGTACATTTGATCATGCTATGATCTTTAGCAAAGTTGTAGCGCATGAGCCGACGAAGGCTTTTTAGTTGGTATGAATAATTTCCGACAGGTGGCGCTACAGAAACTTACTCAAAGTCAATTTAATCGTAATCTGTACATTTAATCATGCTACAATCTTTAGCAAAGTTGTTGCACATGAGCCGACGAAGGTTTCTTAGTTGGTATGAAGAAATTTCGACAGGTGGCTCTACTGAAATTTACTCAAAGTCAATTTAATCGTATGCTGTACATTTAATCATGCTATAATCTTCAGCAAAGTTGTTACGGATAAGCCGAAGAAGGTTTATGAATTGGAATCAGCAAAGTCCGACAGGTGGCGCCACAGAAAACTACTCAAAATGAATTAAATCGTAAACTGTGCATTTGATCAGACTATAATCTTTAGCAAAGTTGTTGCGCATGAGTCGACAGAGGTTTCTGTTGATATGAATAATTTCCAAAATTATTCAAAATGAGTTAAACTGTAAACTATGCAAACTATGTGTTGGTCGGACAAAATAAATCAAATAATTCAAAATTAACTGAATATTTCTACAATGTCTTTCCTCTAAATTTATTTTAGCACTTTATAATATAAAATATATAAAAACTTTAAAATTTTCCTCAAAATGCTTATCATAAAGCTCCGAGCAAGGCTCGGTCTACCAGGTACTATATATTATC
This sequence comes from Stomorhina lunata, assembly GCA_933228675.1. Classification (NCBI taxonomy): domain Eukaryota; kingdom Metazoa; phylum Arthropoda; class Insecta; order Diptera; family Rhiniidae; genus Stomorhina; species Stomorhina lunata. The sequence continues at coordinate 79,074,973 of OW121741.1, read as the reverse complement.
AGCCATGTCACAGAACTCAATTCCGTTCGGAAGTGGAAGGAATTCCGCACTTTGCTTCTATTGAAAAAGTAAAACGAAAAAATTTTTCGGAATGAAACCACTTTCTATTTACAAAGTGGAATTGAATTCATATGTTTTTAGTTGTTTATTCAATATTTGAACAATTTCCTCAATTAATCAGTGTTTTTTGTTAAAACAAAGATAGAGTTGAAAATTTCAATTGAAAAAATCTTATTTTGTACTGATTTTGGACATTTAAAATTTTTCGGAATCTATAGAACCTAAAACCATTTCGATCGGAATTCAACTACGGAATGGTTTCAATTCCGAACGGAATTCGTGACATGCCTGTATATAATAAAATTTATATGATTATATATAAAATTTATATGATAAAATTTATATGAACATAAAATGTTGATAAAATGCCAGTTGCGTTTACGACGAAAGCATTTCGTCTCGTTTAAAATTATCATACCACTTCTCAACGGTTTATTTTTTTGGTTCAGAGTTCCAACTAGAAAAGAACGTCCGAAACTTCGATGGAAAATCTTTCAAAGCTTTGCCTTCGAAATTTGAAGAATATGCGCACAAGATCAAAGCGCTTGAAATTCTGAAATAGGCTTGGCCTTTGATCTTACAGATAAAGGTTTTTGTCTATTTTTAGAAATTTTTGGTTGCGCCAGTTGTTCTTATTTATACGAATTGTTTAGGCTTTTTGTTCTACAGCCAATTTTCTTTCTTTTACATCGACGGCGTGTTATTGCTGTAAGCTTACCGCCGATGGAGGATGCTGTAGTAGTTAATAATTTTAAATATACATTAATAATTACAGAAATTAATATTGTCGAGACCTGGGGTCGAACTCAGGCTCAATTTTATATTTTATGCTCAGTAGTTATCGTGCTAACCAACTTAGCCACAGTACCTTTAATGTGGTAATTTTACCCCACCAGTTACGAACTACTTTCTATATAACCAAATTCATTAAGAATGATAAAAATGTCGGTTGTTCTTAGTTCAATTTCAATACCTCCAATTCTACTGAAGATAGTTTTTTATTTGACATAGAACTGATTCAGCTTATTTTGACCAACATCGAAATAAAAAAAAAGAAAGGAGAAGAATAATCTTCTCTGATAAAGAGTGCTCTAAATAAAATTTGTAGTTGGATTTTCTTAAATAAAAATCAAACCTTTTAATATAAAAACTCTACAAAATACGCAAATATAATGGCATATTATACAAAATCATTTAGCATTAAAATGTTTACTTAGTACTCGGGTTTTGCAAAATTATCGACTTTTTTCGGAAACCCTCCCATTAAAGATTTTACAGTTGCTTCTGATACCTTTTTGGAGCATGTGTGCCACCTGCGCTTAAAATCGGACATGTTCTTGGAAATCTTTCTTGTGTTCTTCAATTCCTTTTTTACCAGAGCCCAATACCTTTCCACAGGCCGAAGTTCTGGACAGTTAGGTGGATTTGCCTCTCGTGGTACAAAAATTACATTATTCTTTGAGTACCACTCAAGTGCCTTTTTTCCATAATATACAAATCGGGCCAAAAAAATGTAGTCACTCTCTGCTCTCTTAAAAAGGGTAACAACCGTTTTTGTAGGCACTCCTTTATATAAATTTCTGTGTTTATTGTGCCAGATGCCACAAATACTTTACTTCTTTTGCCACGACTGCAAATAGCTTGCCACACGAGAAACTTCTTAGGGAATTTTGTTTGTTTTTTTGTGCGAAACTCTTGTCGAACATTGCCCCGTTTATCAGCAACATAAAAATCTTGACCAGGAAGTTGAGAAAAGTCTGCCAGTACGTATGTTTCATCATCCATCACACAACATGTGTATTTTTTTATAATATCAGACTTCAATTTTTTCGCTCGTTTTTTTGCTTCTAAGTTCTTTATAGCATTGCGATCTGGAACCTTTTGGACTTTGTATGTCTTCAGTCCAGCATAAGCTTTGACTCTATGTGCAAAATTCGTAGAACATTTCACCGTACGAGCTGCTTTTCTTAAAGAAGTGTTAGGCGCTCTTCGAAAGAGTCGCTCGACTTCTTTTGCCTTACCAATATCTGTAGGACCTTTTTTCCTCCCTGATCCAGGTTTTCTTTCAATGCTCAGGTTTTCCTTATACCGTCTGATGGCATTAGAAACCGTTCGAGGGTCAACTTTCAAATTTTTAGCTATTTTTTTAAAAGTCCATGACGGATTTTTTTGAAAAGTTTTAATTATATTTTCACGAACTTTTTTTTCGCAGTCCATTTTGATTGAAATAACTATTGAAAATTAATAATTTCTAAAATAATAGTATCTGACATATCTATAGAAACTAACTTGATCAAAAAATAAATTATTTCTTGCACTATGGATAAATTTTGTCTAAAATAGTAAATGCATATTTTTTTTAGACACTTTTTAAGAGGCATCATGCCATTATGGAAAAAAGGCACTTGAGTGGTACTCAAAGAATAATGTCATTTTTGTACCACGAGAGGCAAATCCACCTAACTGTCCAGAACTTCGGCCTGTGGAAAGGTATTGGGCTCTGGTAAAAAAGGAATTGAAGAACACAGGAAAGATTTCCAAGAACATGTCCAATTTTAAGCGCAGGTGGAACACATGCTCCAAAAAGGTATCAGAAGCAACTGTAAAATCTTTAATGGGAGAGTTTCCGAAAAAAGTCGATAATTTTGCAAAACCCGAGTACTAAGTAAACATTTTAATGCTAAATGATTTTGTATAATATGTCATTATATTTGCGAATTTTGTAGAGTTTTTATATTAAAAGGTTTGATTTTTATTTAAGAAAATCCAACTACAAATTTTATTTAGAGCACTCTTTAATTGTATCATATTTAACCCAATTTTATAAATAAAAGTTTATAAATGTCAATTACTTATTTGATTTTAATTTTCTCCAATTTTCAAAACAGTATGACTTTGAAAACCAAATCATTCTATACAATTCTCTGAGGCTTTAAAACTTATGATTTCTTTTAATCAAGGTTTGAAAAAATACTGTATTTTAAGGTACCGCACGGTACAGTACTGTACTGTACTGAGGCAAATTCGGTATAAAGTCACATACGTTACAAAGTGTTTAATTTAAGTATAGGTACCTTAAAATTTTAGATTACCTGTTAAAATATACAATCTTTTTTTTCAAACTTATGATTTCTTTTAATCAAGGTTTTAAAAAATACTCTAAAATACTGTATTTTAAGGTACCGTACTGAACTGTACTGTACTTAGGCAAGTTCGGTACAAAGTCACATACTTAACAAAGTGTTCAATTTATGTATAGGTACCTTAAAATTTTAGATTACCTGTTAAAATATACAATCTTTACCATAACAATCTTTCACAAAGTACGCTAAAAATAACGTACTTTGTTAAGTACTATAAAGTACTTTGTTGAGTACGATAACGTACTCTGTAATATTTATGTATATATCATATAACAAACTTTCACAAATTACACTAAAAATAACGTACTTCGCTAAGTACTATAAAGTACTTTTTGAGTACTATAACGTACTCTGTTATAAAGGTTGTTTTTTTTAGAGGCATAGAACTTCGAATTGAAATAAAACACAAGAAAATCGTTTTAATGTCCATCAATTTGGCTTTATTGGAAGGATAATTTTATGTCATTAATGTTTAAATATGATTTCGGGCATGTGGCCGCCGCGGCTGGCTCGAATAAAGCCAATTCTACAGGTCCAATTTTGAACTACTTTTTCGAGCATATGGGGCCGTATGTTGGCAATAACGCCACGAATGTTGGCCTAACGTTTCTGGTTTGTTGGCGTAGACGAGCGACTTCACATATCCCCAAAGAAAATAATCCAGTGGTGTCAAATCGCACGATCTTGGTGGCCAATTGACAGGTCATCGCTCATCGAATGTTTCCTTCAATAAATCAATTGTGACGTGCGCTGTGTGGCATGTAGCGCCGTCTTGTTGGAACCACAACTCATCCACATTCATGCCATCCAATTGGGGAACAAAATAGTCGGTTATCATGGCTCTATACCGGTCTCCATTTATGGTAACTGACTCTCCAGCATTATTTCGGAAGAAGTATGGCCCAATGACTCCACCAGCCCATAGAGCACACCAAACAGTCAGTTTTTGTGGATGTAATGGCGTCTCAAGGGTCTCATGTGGATTCTCTTCACTCCAAATGCGGCAATTTTGCTTGTTGACGTAGCCATTCAACCAAAAATGAGCCTCATCACTGAACAAAATTTTGCGATGAAAATCAGCATCGAGATCAATCTCATTTTCGGCCCATACACCAAAATCACAACGCATTGCATGGTCTCGCGGCTTTAATTCTTGCACAAGCTGGATCTTGTAAGGTCGCAAGCCAAGATCTTTGCGCAAAATCTTCCATAAAGTTGATGGACAAAGCTCCAATTGCTGTGCACGGTGGCGAATCGATTCATTCGGGTCCTCTTCAACACTTTGCTCTACAGCGGCAATTGTTTCTTCGGTGCGCACTGTTCGACGTCGCTGCGGATGCGTATTATCACATAGAGTAAACGTAGTGCGAAAACGATCCATGGTTAACCGAATTAATTGCTCTGATGGACGATTATGTCGACCATAAAATGGACGAAGCTTTATTATTTTCGAAATAAATTTGCACGATTTGCAAGCGTTGTTCTTTTGTCAACCTGTTCGTGATGAAATGGCAAACCAAACTAAATATTAATCACTTAACAGCTGACAAAATGGCCGCCAGTTAAAAAAGTGATGCCAACATAAAGTTCTATACCTCAATAAAAAACACCCGGTATTTATGTGTATGTCATAGAAAAATTGTGTCATCAATACAAACACAATTCAAATAATATGCTCGTAAATTTTAAGAATTAACCAACTGTTCCAAATTGATGGACTGTTTCCAAGTTGGTAAATATCTGAATATTTTAACATGTACTTCTGATTCGTATAGGTTGATTTCCGCTTTTACCTCAGCCGTGAGCTTGCACTTTGATATCCCCAAGTTATTTATTTACCAAAAAGTTCATGCTTAAATCGTCAGTATTGACTTAACTTATTAAAATACACGAATTATTTATGAATGTACAACAACAACAACACTTCGTCAATATTCGTATTCTAAAGTTAACTAAAAAATACTTTAAAATCCCAAAGAACGGTACGTTATTATAACTTACCGTTCTTTTTATTGTGCTTTGTGTACCCAACTTTGTTTCTAACTTAGTTAGGTACATAAAAATAAATAACTTTTGCTTCTGCATAAGTTCACTACAATATAATAAGGTACTGTTTTTTTTTCGAACCTTGCTTTAAATATATTAATTTTTGACCAAAATCTTTTTGCAATTTCAAAACTTTACAATAGCTTTCTTACATCACTGCTTTGACGAAAACTTAAAAAACACCGGTTTTATACCCTGCTATACATTTTTACGTTATCGGAATTTTGATCAAAATTAAGAAAAAATTTCCTTTTAAGATTAAGATGCCGAAAATGGTTTTGTTGCTTTTCAAAATTTTCTGCATAAAGAAAAATACCTAAACATACTTGGGTCCAATTTTCGAAGCACTTTTTTCGATTGGGGGCGGTTGATCGTTCTTAACTTGAATTTTGAATGATCAACTGCTTCATTAAACAGAAGTTCGAATTTTCAAATATGACCAAAACTATTACTAAATCAGATACAATCAATTATAATTTATTAATTTTCAACAGAATTGAAATTATTTTCGACATTTTAAAATTTTTTAAAATTAAGTTCGATATTTCAAACAAAAGAAAAATTTCGAAAAATTTTCCTTATTTATAAGAATTTTTCGAAATTTTTCTTTTTTAATTATAAAAATGTTATTTTAAGCTTTAAGTAAAAACTCAGATTTTTCATATTTTCACAGTTAAGTTCGAGTTTTCGAAAATACTAAAACAGTTTTACAAATAATGAAAATCGACTCTAAATTATAACATTTTTATCTTTATATATAATATAATGTTGATATCATGTTTAAATATTTTTTTGTCTTATCGAGTTCAAATTAACAGCTAGTTTATTTAATTTTTACCGCCACTGTACTTAAAGCAATGCAAAACCCAAACGTTAAAATTTAATATTAAAATATTTTCTTTTTTTTCCCTATAATTTGTATTAAAATTGTTTACAGCGTTTATTGTTACAAATTACTGATTTTTATTAAACAGGTTTTGGCTTATGAATTTTTACACTGACTAACAAAATTACAGTTGTGCTATATTTTTATGGTTTTTTATACGTATTTTATTTGTCGAATCTTGTAAATAAACATCAATGAAAAGAGTACCTATTTTTAAAAAATACCCCTACCAATCAATGCAATATTCATATATTTCGTAGCAATTTGGTTCTCAAATTTCCTAGGAAATTGAGTTTTTTTTAGCATTTTTTTTAAACGTCGCCATTTGTGTTACATAATTCTCTGTTTACAGGCTTATTCTCATTCGGCCTAACTTTAGCACCCTACCTGGGTACTTTACGTGCTGCTCTTATTTTACATCAGCTATTGTTGCGCAATATTTTCCGTCTACCATCATCGTTTTTCGATACAACACCATCGGGCCGTATTCTCTCGAGATTCTCGAAAGATTTTGAGTCAGTAGATTCAACATTACCCGACTTATTCGATAGCTGTATTTGGTGTGTGTTTGAGGTAATTTTATTATTTTGAATGAGTTTAAAAACTTTTATAGCAGAAAAAGTCTTGTGTTTTTTTGGGAGATTTATGGGAAGATTATCTTTAAAAGATCAATTAAGGATAAATGTGTATATTAGACAGGGTCGAAACAGCAAAAACGGCTGAAATTTCGAAAGCTGATATGTTTTTCGATAAATTTTGTATTTAGAATTTACATTCTGTTGAAAAAAGGAAAGTATCGGCATTCTTATATCTCGGAAGCTAAAAGAGATAAAAACTATTAGGGTTTGCAGTTCGGTTTTAACCGAAACCGAAACCTCGGTTTTTTATGCCTCAAAACCGAAACCGAAAACCGTAGAAATAACCGCGGTTTTAGCTATTCATTTTTCATAATTTTTTGTTGGTATTATTCAGAAATAACATTATAAATTTGCACGTAATTTGTCTATGAAATGAAAAGGTGCCTTACAATGGACGAATGGACAAGTGCAAGGGGAAGACGGTATATTTTATAACCTAGAACTTAGCGGTGTAATTCCAAGCAAACGCAAGAAACCATTAGACAAAAGCTAATGGAGTTTAATATTTTACTTGATACAAACATCGAAGCATGTATCGGGTGTTTTTTATTGAGGTATAGAACTTTAAGTTGGCATCACTTTTTTAACTGGCGGCCATTTTGTCAGCTGTCAAGTGATTAATATTTAGTTTGGTTTGCCATTTCATCATGAACAGGTTGACAAAAGAACAACGCTTGCAAATCGTGCAAATTTATTTCGAAAATAATGGTTCAGTTCGCGAAGTTTACCGCAAGCTCCGTCCATTTTATGGTCGACATAATCGTCCATCAGAGCAATTAATTCGGTTAACCATGGATCGTTTTCGCACTACGTTTACTCTATGTGATAATACGCATCCGCAGCGACGTCGAACAGTGCGCACCGAAGAAACAATTGCCGCTGTAGAGCAAAGTGTTGAAGAGGACCCGAATGAATCGATTCGCCACCGTGCACAGCAATTGGAGCTTTGTCCATCAACTTTATGGAAGATTTTGCGCAAATATCTTGGCTTGCGACCTTACAAGATCCAGCTTGTGCAAGAATTAAGGCCGCGAGACCATGCAATGCGTCGTGATTTTGGTGTATGGGCCGAAAATGAGATTGATCTCGATGCTGATTTTCATCGCAAAATTTTGTTCAGTGATGAGGCTCATTTTTGGTTGAATGGCTACGTCAACAAGCAAAATTGCCGCATTTGGAGTGAAGAGAATCCACATGAGACCCTTGAGACGCCATTACATCCACAAAAACTGACTGTTTGGTGTGCTCTATGGGCTGGTGGAGTCATTCGGCCATACTTCTTCCGAAATAATGCTGGAGAGTCAGTTACCATAAATGGAGACCGGTATAGAGCCATGATAACCGACTATTTTGTTCCCCAATTGGATGGCATGAATGTGGATGAGTTGTGGTTCCAACAAGACGGCGCTACATGCCACACAGCGCACGTCACAATTGATTTATTGAAGGAAACATTCGATGAGCGATGACCTGTCAATTGGCCACCAAGATCGTGCGATTTGACACCACTGGATTATTTTCTTTGGGGATATGTGAAGTCGCTCGTCTACGCCAACAAACCAGAAACGTTAGGGGACTTGGAAGCCAACATTCGTGGCGTTATTGCCAACATACGGCCCCATATGCTCGAAAAAGTAGTTGAAAATTGGACCTGTAGAATTGGCTTTATTCGAGCCAGCCGCGGCGGCCACATGCCCGAAATCATATTTAAACATTAATGGCATAAAATTATCCTTCCAATAAAGCCAAATTGATGGACATTAAAACGATTTTCTTGTGTTTTATTTCAATTCGAAGTTCTATACCTCTAAAAAAAACACCCATTACTATAGATGGACAAGCAGTCAATATCAAATTTGGATCTGAAAATCAAACACTGCTTCAGTTATGGTTGGCACATGGAATTCATCCTGCAGTCACTGATGTTTTTTATGAAAAATTTCTTATAAATCCAGATGTGGATGAATTTCAAACCGACGAAAGCGAAGGCGATTTTGAAGATGGCGACGATGAAACTTTGAATTATTTAAAATCGATTGCCCATATAAATTTGAACCTAGAGGCTGTAAGAAAAACTGTTCGGTATTTCAGTAATTCATCAGTTCGTAATAATATTTTACAAACAAGCTCTTAGATTTCTGATTCATGAAAGCTTAGAAAAGCTTCTATCGACTTTGAAATTGTAAATACTTTTAAATATTCGTTGCTATTCGTAAAAATGACTGTTGAAGTAATTTGTCGCTCGGATGCAAATATTATACAAGCTAAAGGGGCTCTGCAGTTTCTCTAAGAGAAACAAGACTTATTTAAGTTTTATTTAAAAAACCGAAAACTAAACCGAAACTGGCCGGTTTTAGGTGTTTCAAATCCGAAACCGCGGTTTCTCATTTTCACGGTTTATTGCAAACTCTAAAAACTATATTTTGAGTTCCGATCTGCAATGAAAATATGATAACATACTTATAATTAATACTTTTTTAAAATTCGGTAAAATATCTTTGGACCGAATATAGAGACAAAATTTATATTTATATCGCAATCGATTCACTTCATGAGAAGTGTACCTTCTTTCAGACTAAAATTCAGTTAATTTCTATATCTCATGAATTAAAGTTTGACCCAAACATTAACTTTAATCCTTCTAATTGCAAAATTTGCAACCGGTCCATTAGATCGATTTGAACGCATTTTGCTTTTTGTGTGATTTTTATTTGATTTATAAGAGAAATTAAAAGATTATTATTTTTTGTATTTTTTTTTTATTCTGAACCATATGAACCATAGAATAAATATAAATAGAAGGCCGACGAAATGTCAAAGTACACCAGGTACTTGTCAAAAGTGCGGATCAGTAATATGGTATCGGTAGCTAAAAAAGCTTTTATTTTCCCTAATGAATTCAAACAGTTGCACAAAAAAGTATGATGATGATTTGACGAAAATTTTCTTAAAGACTTTTTCGGTAATTTGACGACATTTTCTTAAGAATGATGTATAATTTTGCTTGATTTTAGTATAGTTTAAATGTAGGGTAGAAGGGGGAGCATTTACACAATTTTTTTTGTTCTTCATAGGTACCTATATAAAGAGTGTTCTAAAAAAAATATGCATTTACTATTTTAGACAAAATTTATCCATAGTGCAAGAAATAATTTATTTTTTGATCAAGTTAGTTTCTATAGATATGTCAGATACTATTATTTTAGAAATTATTAATTTTCAATAGTTATTTCAATCAAAATGGACTGCGAAAAAAAAGTTCGTGAAAATATAATTAAAACTTTTCAAAAAAATCCGTCATGGACTTTTAAAAAAATAACTAAAAATTTGAAAGTTGACCCTCGAACGGTTTCTAATGCCATCAGACGGTATAAGGAAAACCTGAGCATTGAAAGAAAACCTGGATCAGGGAGGAAAAAAGGTCCTACAGATATTGGTAAGGCAAAAGAAGTCGAGCGACTCTTTCGAAGAGTGCCTAACACTTATTTAAGAAAAGCAGCTCGTACGGTGAAATGTTCTACGAATTTTGCACATAGAGTCAAAGCTTATGCTGGACTGAAGACATACAAAGTCCAAAAGGTTCCAGATCGCAATGCTATAAAGAACTTAGAAGCAAAAAAAAACGAGCGAAAAAATTGAAGTCTGATTTTATAAAAAAATACACCTGTTGTGTGATGGATGATGAAACATACGTACTAGCAGACTTTTCTCAACTTCCTGGTCAAGATTTTTATGTTGCTGATAAACGGGGCAATGTTCGCCAAGAGTTTCGCACAAAAAAACAAACAAAATTCCCTAAGAAGTTTCCCGTGTGGCAAGCTATTTGCAGTTGTGGCAAAAGAAGTAAAGTATTTGTGGCATCTGGCTCAATAAACACAGAAATTTAGATAAAGGAGTGCCTACAAAAACGGTTGTTACCCTTTTTAAGAGAGCACAGAGTGACTACATTTTTTTGGCCCGATTTGGCATCATGCCATTATGGAAAAAAGGCATTTGAGTGGTACTCAAAGAATAATGTCATTTTTGTACCACGAGAGGCAAATCCACCTAACTGTCCAGAACTTCCGCCTGTGGAAAGGTATTGGGCTCTGGTAAAAAAGGAATTGAAGAACATAGGAAAGATTTCCAAGAACATGTCCGATTTTAAGCGCAGGTGGAACACATGCTCCAAAAAGGTATCAGAAGCAACTGTAAAATCTTTAATGGGAGGGTTTCCGAAAAAAGTCGATAATTTTGCAAAACCCGAGTACTAAGTAAACATTTTAATGCTAAATGATTTTGTATAATATGTCATTATATTTGCGTATTTTGTAGAGTTTTTATATTAAAAGGTTGATTTTTATTTAAGAAAATCCAACTACAAATTTTATTTAGAGCACTCTTTATGTTAGCTTTAAACTGTGTTGGTTTAGATTGCCTACGGCTTTTCTTTATGTATCAAATTTGAAAAATAGCAAATTAACTAAAAGTGGCCAATGTGCCCCATCTATGGGGCACATTGGCCCCCATGAATGGGGCACAAAAATACTTGTAGCAAAATATTTTTTTAGGATCTGCTGAAACAATAAATCACGCCTGATGTTTTAAATATGAAAGCTGCAGCAGTCAAAACTTGAGATATAGAATATCAATGATAAACAAATATAAAATCGATTACAGCATCAAAAAAGATAAGTTAGTTTTCAAGAAAATTAGTGGTGGCAAATGCGACCCTATTGCCAATGGGCCCCCTCCTACCCTATACATTTTTTTTTTTCAAAATTACGCGGAACTTTTCAAACAATTTGAGTGCAAAAAGCTTTCCTGTTTGTCAATAAAGCTTTTATTTCGTGTACGTGTGATTTAGTATAATACAAAATTTTAATAGATCAGCTGACGGCCTTTTTTATATTATTTATTCTATGTTATGAACATTGACTTCAACATTTTCATATAAAAATTAATATTTCCTTATCTCTACCCTTTTAACTTTTAGCATATTCTTATTAGACTAGAACTTAGCAAATTTAGTTTCTGTAGCTTAAAAATAAAGTCCCCTTAGGATAAGTTTTCATAAAGCATGTTTAGATTATACAAATAAGTATCTAATAACCTATTTGCATTATTAAGATTTCAATTTGGCTTTTTACTTTATTATTTATATCCAAAACTAAATGTTTAATTTTTTTATTAAATTATTTATTCATTTTTTGTAAATGGCGCCATCTTTTGTTTGTTCTTGCCTTTGATCCTTTTCCTCGGCTTTCCTCTAATAATTTATTTAATCTGTTTACTTTAAACCTATTGTGTTTCCAGCTATATTTTCCTATGGCGTCTCCTTAGTACCCTGGCTAGGTGCCTTGCGTGCCGCCCTCACGCTTCACTTACTATTATTGACAAATGTCTTGCGTTTACCGTTGATGTTTTTCGATACTACGCCAGTGGGTCGAATACTATCGCGTTTCTCAAAAGATCTTGAGTCCTTAGACACCATTTTGCCTAATCTAATTGATAGTGGTATTTGGTGTGCTTTTGAGGTAAATTTTTTTTATAATTTTTGTAATTTATATGCTGACTTTAGACTTAAGATTACGTCTAATACTTTAATCATATTGAGCATACCAGACCTTTTCAAAGGTCTCTCAAATACCCCTCAAGTCACAAAATCTAAGTATAATGAACTTTTTATGCCTTAGATGCTTCTAAAAGTTTGGTTGAAACCTAAATCAAAATGCGTAATCTGCACAATCGGTCCACGTTTGAGTTCTTCGGTTGCAGCCCCGAATTTTATCTTTCAGAGCGTCAGTTATTTGTGGTTTGTTCAAGTAACCCTGTCTTTCAGATGGCCCCAGATAACATGATCCAGCGTCGTTGAAACACAAGACCGAGGCGGCAATATCTAAATTGTTTAGATGGCTGTGTGACTTGTGGCGCCGTCTCGCGGAAATCAAAGTTCATTGATGTCAACATTAGACAATTGTGGTTTGACAAAATCTGTTATAAACGTTTGGTAGCGCAGATAATTCACAATGACGCCGTTTCCTTGCTCATTTTCGAAATAAAACGTCCGCATGATCACAAACTGCTTCATGCGTCTACTTTCTTCGGATTTAAAGGTTTTTCGACGTCTGTTTGTGGATTTTGTGAGCGATTAGTGTCAAAGCGACCTAAAATTTTGAACCCTACTTCCTCTTATAGTTTTCCCTATTAAGTTCCCTTTTCAAAAATTATAAATACTATATATGTTTCTACATAAGTTTTTTATATATCTCAAAAAGAATGTTATCACTTTTTTGGCTAAAAAACTACAAGAAATTTAATTTTTTTAATTTAAGCTTAAATACATAAAATTTTTATTAATTATTTTCTTGTGTCATTTATACATTCCTAAGAAATAAAAAGCCTAAGTCGCCAAAAAGTTGAATATTTTTTTTTTTTTTTCAAAGTAGAATATCTCATAAACTGTAGGAGATATTCCATTCGATATTTCGTACATATAAAAATTATATCGAATCAAAAATGTGACTTCTGGATCGTTTTTAATTTTCGAAAAACCTGAGGTGCCCTATTTTGAGGGCATATAGATCCCCTCCTGTGACTTCTGGATCGTTTTTAATTTTCGTTTCGATCGTTTTTATATTTCGTACATATAAAAATTATATCGAATCAAAAATGTGACTTCTGGATCGTTTTTAATTTTCGAGAAACCCGATGTGCCCTATTTTGAGGGCATATAGCTCCCCTCCTGTGACTTCTGGATCGTTTTTAATTTTTGAAAAACCCAAGGTGCCCCATTTTGAGGGCATATAGATCCCCTCCTGTGACTTCTGGATCGTTTTTAATTTTCGTTTCGATCGTTTTTATATTTCGTACATATAAAAATTATATCGAATCAAAAATGTGACTTCTGGATCGTTTTTAATTTTCGAGAAACCCGATGTGCCCTATTTTGAGGGCATATAGCTCCCCTCCTGTGACTTCTGGATCGTTTTTAATTTTTGAAAAACCCAAGGTGCCCCATTTTGAGGGCATATAGCTCACCTTCTGATAAATCTGCAGACTTCAAATTTTAAACTTAAAATCGAATACTCCTTCTCAATAGCCACTGTGGGTCGAACGGCAATTGTGAAACTAGCTGACCTGTATAAGCGTGAAGATGCAGATTTTTATGAAAAATGTTGCGCAGCGTGCTTCTGGTTACGAGCTCAGAAGGAGCCTAATGACGAGGAAAAGCTGCACGAAATTTAAGAAGTAAAAGGTTAAAATTTGTTAAGTTTTTACTGAATAAATGTCAAAGGATGACGGCTGAAGTCTTGACATTTCATCATTTGACTTCCTAACCTCAATTTAGCCCACCCTGTATTAGTTTTTTAGTCTGACGCCCACTTTTAAGTATACCGATTTTATCTTTCTTGGTACAAGATCCCAAATTAGATCATTATTATGGGTACTTTCCTTACCTTTACGAAATAGAAAATTTCCTTTTACTGCTACAAATTTTGTTGTATTTGAATGACGTTCGACACATCTTTGTCCATACAAGACGAGCTTTTAATAGTCACTTCATTAACCGGAAAATTTTATGTAATAAGGCTTCTTAAACTAACAAAAGTTCTTTCTTTTTTTATGGGACTTATCAAAAAGACCATACGGAAAATCAGTGTATGGAAATGCAACATCTTTATATTAAAGAGTCTTTGGCTGAAGTTCGTAAAACTTTGCACATTTATATCTTCTTTATTTATATATAGTGCAATCGGTCCACATTTTAGCTTCAATATCAGACTAGCTGGCATTAAGGAAATATTTATACTTTAATCTCGAGGAGTTATTAATGAGATGAGAAAATTAAACACAGATACTCGTATTTTTAAGAACTACAAAACTTTAATATTGTGCACCTATTGCTCCATATTTGATCTTATTGGTAAAGGGTATCAAATGGTTATACTTCATCGACTATAGATCTTCTTATTTCTTTGTATTTAATTAATGTAGATCCTTGTAATCAAAGGCCATATCTTATTAAATAAATCCACTTTGCATATAAAAAAAATCTGCGAAAAGTATTATATTAAATTTCTACCCGACGCGTTTCGATGGTTGGTTAGGCCATCATCTTCATGAGGAGAACAGACAGACAGAAAATCTCGCATTATAACATATTTTACAAACTCATTAATTACGAATTATGTTTGTAATCAAAAATCTAAAATTTAGACAGATCGAAAACCTCGCATTATTACATATTTTACAAACACATTCATTACGAATTATGTTTATTAATCAAAGGTAAAAGCTCAGATTATCGACTAAACAAAAGGAAGATGAAAATGAAAAATGTTTGTGTTTACTTTTGTTCAGTCGATAATCTGAGCTTTTACCTTTGATTGATAAACATAATTCGTAATGAATGTGTTTGTAAAATATGTAATAATGCGAGGTTTTCGATCTGTCTAAATTTTAGACTCTAAAAGTATACTTCTGAAGATGATGGACATCAACCATCAACCAACCATTGAAACGCGTGGAGTTATTTCACAAACAAACATTTTTTTGGCTTTTATCAATAAATTGTTAATAAACAAATATAGTAGACTGGGATTAAGTGCGAATAATTTTTCTTTTGAATAAATATTTACTATCGCGACAATTTTGTATATATTTCGATAAATTTCTACCGATATTTCTAATTTTATTTGTTATCGATTTCGTTGTAGCTTAAAAGTATAACTTTAATAGACCTTCAAATTCTACATAAATGTTTGAAAGTAGTCTTTAATTTTAGATTTAGTTAGAGCATGTTTGGTTTAATTATATGTTTCCTTATAGTTTAAATTTTGATTTGTTTTATTACAAAAGTTTGTACGTCCCTTTCCTTGACCCAAGTTTAATTTTTTTGTTAATATTCACAAAACTTTTTTAAAACATACCACCTTAAACTGTGCTTGCAGCCATATTTTCCTTTGGTGTTGCCTTAATACCCTGGCTAGGGACTTTACGTGCCGCCCTCATTTTACATTTATCATTATTGTCAAATGTCATGCGTTTACCGTTGACATTTTTCGATACTACGCCGGTGGGTCGTATTCTATCGCGTTTTTCAAAAGATCTTGAGTCATTAGATACTGTATTGCCGCGTCTATTTGATGATGGTCTTTGGTGTGGATTTGAGGTAAATTGTCGATAAACATTAGCTTTTATAATTTTTTTTATTAAAAGTATTTTGGTGGAAATTTAGTTTTTGTATAACAAAACATTTGATTTGCGTAAAATATTGCAATTTCACACTTTCGCAGGATATTAGTTAGGCACGTGAATACCTCTATTGAAAATATTAATTTCGATCGAGCTCTCGAAATTCCTAGACATCTTTAATCCCTTTAAGAATAGCTACTCAGGTACTATTTAAGGCGTAAAAATGTAACGTATTATCTCCTAAACAATAAAGATATCAATGAAATAATCTTTGACAAAAAAAGGTATTTGGTACTTTTGTGAAAATCGTACTTTTAAAGCGTATAATTAGCAAAATTGAATAAAAATGTATTTAGGAACAAAAGATATATCACAGTAATTGCGTCATTTTGGTTAAAAAGGGCCATAGTTTAAAAATTTAAAAATGTTTTTTTATCATAAGCTTTATTTTGATATTTTGTAAAGACACTATAATTCGTGTTTATTTTGTCTTGTAAGTTAGGTATAATGCGTGGTTCTCGATGTGTTTAGAATTAGAGATACTCCTCCTTATGATCATGTCCTAAGCAACTATCGAAAAGCGTCCAGGAAAGGTACAAACCACATTTCTGTTCTTTAAAATAACAAATAATTGTAATAAATTGGAATCCTAGTGTATCAATTTTCAATAATTTTTTTTTTTTAGAAAAATGTTGATATCAAAGAATTGTCGAAAGAAACTTTTTTTAACGAAAAATATTTTAAAGAAACTTTTTTTTATCGATAAATTTTCTACAGAAATATTTTTTTATGGAAAAATTTTCTATAGAAAAATCGAAAAACTTTTTATAGCGAAGAAATCTTTTTATAGCGAAGAAATCTTTAAAAAATTTTTCTAATTTTTCTACACAAATTTTTATATCGAAAATTTCTATGGAAAATTTGATTAATTTTTTATAAAAAATTAATAAAAAAAAAATATTTATATATTTATATTTTATATTAAAAATTTTATTTCGAAACAATTTCTATAGAAAATTTTATACCTAAAAATGTTATATCGAAATATTTTTTTGTTATTTTTTGAAAATTTGTTATCAAAAATTTTCTATAAAAAAAGTTTGTTAAAACTTGATCATCAAAAAATTTTACAATTGAAAATTTTTAAATGGAACATTTTATTTCAAAATATTTTCCATCAAAAAATTTTCTATAAACATTTTTAAATCGAAAAATTTTCTTTATAAATTTTTATAAAATTTTCTATTAAAATTTGTTTATCGAAAAATTTTATAAATTTGTTTTTTCGAAAATTTTTCTGTAAAAATTTTTTATTGAAAAAATTTCTTTAAAAAATTGTATCTCGAAAAATTTTCTATTAATATTTTTATCTCAAAAAATTTTCTGTTAAAATTTTTATCTCGAAAAATTTTCTATAAACATTTTTATTTAAAAAAATGTTCTATACAAATTTGTTATCTAAAAATTTTCTAAAAAAATTTGTATCTCGAAAAATTTTCTAAAAAAAAATTTATCTCGAAAAATTTTCTGTAAAAATTTTTATCTCGAAAAATTTTCTGTAAAAATTTTTATCTTGAAAATTTTTTTATCGAAAATTTTTTTATCGAAAATTTTTCTATAAAAATTTTTTTATCGAAAATTTTTGTATAAAAATTTTTATATCAAAAAATTTTTTATAAAAATTTTTATATCGAAAAACTTTCTATTAAAATTTGTTCATCAAAAAATTTTCTATAAAAATTTTTATATTTAAAAATTTTTGTATCGATAAATTTTCTTTAAAAATTTTTATTTAAAAAAATTTTCCATAAAATATTTTATATAGAAAAATTTTTTATACAAATTTTTAAATCGAAAAACTTTCTATACAAATTTTTGTATTGAAAAACTTTCTACAAAAATTTTTATATCGAAAAATTTTCTAAAAAACTTTTATCTCGAAAAATTTTCTATAAAAATTTTTATCTCAAAAAATTTTTCTATAAAAATATTTATATCGAAAATGTTTTATACAAGTTTTTATATCGCAAAATTTTTTATGAAAATTTTTATATCGAAAAATTTTCTATAAAAATTTTAATGTCGAAAAATTTTCTATAACAATTTTAATGTCGAAAAATTTTGTATAAAAATTTTTATATCGAAAAATTTTCCATAAAAATTTTAACCAAAAAGTTTTCTATTAAAATTTTTGTATCGAAAAATTTTCTATAAAAATTTTTATATCGAAAAATTTTCCATAAAAATTTTCTATAAAAATTTTTTATTTAAAAATTTTTGTATCGATAAATTTTCTTTAAAAATTTTTATTTAAAAAAATTTTCCATAAAATATTTTATATAGAAAAATTTTTTATACAAATTTTTAAATCGAAAAACTTTCTATAAAAATTTTTGTATTGAAAAACTTTCTACAAAAATTTTTATATCGAAAAATTTTCTAAAAAACTTTTATCTCGAAAAATTTTCTATAAAAATTTTTATCTCAAAAAATTTTTCTATAAAAATATTTATATCGAAAATGTTTTATACAAGTTTTTATATCGCGAAATTTTTTATATCGAAAAATTTTCTATAAAAATGTTAATGTCGAAAAATTTTCTACAAAAATTTTAACATCAAAAAATTTTGTATAAAAATTTTTATATCGAAAAATTTTCTACAAAAATTTTAACATCGAAGAATTTTGTATAAAAATTTTTACATCGAAAAATTTTCTACAAAAATTTTAACATCGAAAAATTTTCTATAAAAATTTTTATATCGAAAAATTTTCCATAAAAATTTTAACCAAAAAGTTTTCTATTAAAATTTTTGTATCGAAAAATTTTCTATAAAAATTTTTATAACGAAAAACTTTCTATAAAAATTTTTATATCGAAAAATTTTCTATAAAAATGTTTATATCGAAAAATTTTCTATAAAAATGTTTATCTCGAAAAATTTTCTATAAAAATTTTTATATCGAAAAATTTTTTATATAATTTTTTATATCGAAAAATTGTCTGTAAAAATTTTTTATCTAAAACCTTTCCATAATATTTTTGTATCGAAAAATTTTTATACTGAAAAATTTTCTATATAAAATTTTATATCGAAAAATTTCTGTAAAATTTTTCTATCTAAAAGATTTTTATAAAAATTTTTTTCTTGAAAAATTTTCTATAAAAATATTTTTCTTAAAAAATTTTCTATAAAAATTTTTATCTCAAAAAATTTTCTATAAAAATTTTTATTTCGTAAAACTTTCTATAAAAATTTTTTTATCGAAAAATTTTCTATAAAAATTTTTATCTCAAAAAACTTTCAATAAATTATTTTAAAACAAAAAATTTTCTATAAAAATGCTTATATTGAAAAATTTTTATATCGAAAAATTTTCGATAAAAATTTTTATTTGAAAAATTTCGATAATAATTTTTATTTGAAAAATTTTTATCGAAAATTTTTATATCGAAAAATGTTTATATCAAAAAATTTTCTATAAAAATTTTTATATAAAAAAATGTTCTATAAAAATTCTTATATCAAAAAATTTTCTATCAACATTTTTACATCGAAAAAATTTAATATAAGAACTTTTATATCAAAAAATTTTCTATGAAAAATTTTATGTCAAAAAATTTTGTATAAAAAATTTTATAACGGAAAATTTTCTATAAAATTTGTATATCAATAATTTTTCTATAAAAATTTTGATGTCGAAAATTTTTCTATTATATATTTGTATCGAAAAATTGTTATACTGAAAAATTTTCTATAAAAAATTTTATATCGAAAATTTTTCTATCTAAAAATTTCTGTAAAATTTTTCTATCTAAAAATTTTCTACAATTTTTTTTTTCTTGAAAAATTTTCTATAAAAATTTTTTTCTTAAAAAATTTTGTATAAAAATGTTTATCTATAAAAATTTTTATTTCGTAAAACTTTTTTATCGAAAAATTTTCTAAAAAAAAATTTTATCGAAAATTTTTCTATAAAAATTTTTGTATCGAAAAATTATCAATTAAAATTTGTATATCCAAATATTTTCAATACAAATTTTTGTATTGAAAAACTTTCTATCAAAATTATAAAAATTTTATTTAAAATTTTTATAGTTCCGATTATTTCTTGTAGAAAGCGCTATATTTTTTTGAGTAAATATTAAGTAAGTTGAACTCTTCTTGTGAATTACACAAAAGAAATAAAACATTCTATGATTTTAAATAGGATTTGAATTTTCTTCATTTTGTTGCCAAATTGCTACTACACGCATTTTTCTTGTTGATAAACCGAAAACATTATCCATTTTTCCCATTAAAAAATCTCCTAACATTTCATTCTTTTAATTTTAAGTTTCAAAAATGTTTCACTTTTAAAAAATTCCACTGAATAACTTTTCAGAAATCATTTAAGAAATTAGGTTAAAATCAATAAATCAATCAAGTAATGGTAAAACTTCACTTTTAGTATTTTAAGTATCACTAATTTTCTTTCGTTTTATAAAATTTTTAATTAAATTTATATTAACCTTTTATCTTTTTCTCTCTTTTTTAATTGAAATTTCCCACATTTCCCTCTAAAGGTTTTAGCTACCATTGTCGTTATTAGTATGTCAACGCCGATTTTCTTAGCGGTTATTATACCGATTGCATTTTTGTACTACTTTGCCCAACGTTTCTATGTGGCCACTTCGCGTCAGTTGATGCGCTTGGAGTCGGTTTCCCGATCACCAATTTACTCGCATTTCGGTGAAACGGTGACTGGTGTTTCGACGATCAGAGCTTATTCGGTGCAAGATCGGTAAGTTTATAAAGATAGTTCGAAAAATGTATCCTTAATTAAAACAACTGTTCTATGCAAAAATTTGACAATATTTGGATCAACTTTTTTATACGAAATTTGAGCCATTTTGGGCCGACTTTTGTATTCAAAAATTGGATCATGTTTTGTCAACTTATCTATAGAAAAATTTATTGGGCAACATTTCTATAAAAAAAAATGGGTCCGTGCTGGGTCAACTTATCTATAAATTGACCCAGTTTTGAATAACTTAAAAAACGTCAGAATAATTATTTACTTTCACTCTTTCCAGTTTCATCGATGAATCCGATACAAAAGTTGACAAGAATCAAGTCTGCAAATATCCCTCACTTATTGCCAATCGTTGGTTGGCCATACGTTTGGAAATGGTTGGTAATCTAATCATTCTCTTTGCCTCATTATTTGCCGTCCTCGGTGGTCAGACAAATCCCGGTTTGGTGGGTCTGTCCGTAAGTTATGCCCTACAGGTCACGCAAACCTTGAATTGGTTGGTGCGTATGTCTTCGGATATTGAAACCAATATTGTAGCCGTGGAACGTATTAAGGAGTATGGTGAAACTAAACAGGAAGCTCCTTGGGAAATTGAAGACTCAAAGGTGCCCAAAGATTGGCCAGTCCAAGGTCAGGTGGTATTTGAAGATTTCAAAGTGCGCTATCGTGAGGGTTTGGATTTGGTATTGCGTGGCATAAGCTTTAAGATTGCAGGAGGTGAAAAAGTTGGTATTGTAGGACGTACAGGAGCTGGTAAATCCAGTTTGACTTTGGCCTTGTTCCGGTAAGTTATATAAATTTTTTAAATTTTAAAATATCTCTTTAATTATGATTTTTTAAAAACTTTTAGTATCATTGAAGCTGCCGGTGGTCGCATTTTTATCGACGGCGTCGATATTTCCACCATGGGCTTGCATATGTTACGTTCTCGCTTGACTATCATTCCTCAAGATCCCGTCCTTTTCTCGGGTTCTTTGCGCATGAATTTGGATCCCTTCGAAGTCAAGACAGACGATGAGATTTGGAAAGCTTTGGAATTGTCTCACTTGAAAATATTTGTTAAATCACTGCCAGCCGGTTTGAATCATGAAATTGCTGAAGGTGGCGACAACTTGTCGGTGGGCCAACGTCAGTTGGTCTGTCTGGCTCGTGCCTTATTGCGTAAAACGAAAGTTTTGGTATTGGATGAAGCTACAGCTGCTGTAGATTTGGAAACTGATGACTTAATTCAAGTGAGTTTACTTTTTATAGACCAAAAATATGCATAGAAAATTTTCTTTGAAGAAATTTTGTGGCAAAAAATTTTCTCTGAAAAAGTTGTATAGCAAAAAATTTTCTTTGGAAAAATTTTTGTTGCAAAAAATTTTCTTTGGAAAAATTTTTGTAGCAAAAAATTTTATTTTAAAAATATTATAGCAACAAATACTTTTGGAAAAATTTTGTAGCAAAACATTTTTAAATTTTTATGGCAAAAAATTTTTAAAATTTTTTAGAAAAAAATTTTATGTAGGAAAATTATTATAGCAAAAAATTTTCTAAAAAAAGAATAACATTATTGCAAAAAATTTTATATAGACATTTTTTTATAGCAAATTTTATATAGAAAACTTTTTATAGTAAACAATTTTCTATGGACAAATTTTTATAGCAAAAAGTTTAAGAAAAAATTTTATTAATATAGAAATATTTTTGTAGCAAAAAGTTTCTACAGAAAATTGATATAGCAAAAAATTGTCTATCGAAAAAAAAATTTATAAAAAATTTTATAGCAAAATTTTTTTTTGCTAAAAATTTTGTATATAGAAAAATTTTTGTAGCCAAAAATTATGTATATAAAAATTTGTATATCGAACAATTTTCTATAGAAATATTTTTGTAGCAAAAAATTTTCTATAGAAAAATCTTATAGCAAGAAATTTTTTACAGAAAAATGTTTATAGCAAGATATTTTCTATAGAAAAGTTTTTATATTTTATAAAAATATTTTCTATAGAAAAAATTTTTAAAACGAAAAATTTTTTATAGGAAAATTTTTAAAACGAAAAATTTTTTATAGAAAAATTCTATAGAAATTCTATAGAAAAATTTTTATAACTAAAAATAGAAAAATGTTTATAACGAAAAGTTTTCTATTTAAACAATTTCATAACGAAAATTTTTTATACAAAAATTTTTATAACGAAAAATTGTATATAGAAACTTTTTCAAAACGAAAAATTTTCTATAGAAAAATTTTTAAAACGAAAAATTTTTAAAACGAAAATTTTTTAATAAAAAAATTTTTAAAACAAACATTTTTCTATAAAAAAAAATTTAAAAACAAAAATTTTTCTATAAAAAAAAAAAAAAAAAAAAAAAAAATTAAAACTAAAACTAAAATTTTTCTATACAAAAATTTTTCCATAGAAAAATTTTTATCACAACAATTTTTCTGTAGAAAAATTTTTAAAGCGAAAAATTTTTATAATGAAAAATTTTCTATAAAAACATTTTGATAACGAAAAATTTTCTATAGAAAAAATTTTATAACGAAAAATTTTCTATAGAAACATTTTGATAACGAAAAATTTTCTATAGAAACATTTTTATAACGAAAAATTTTCTATAGAAAAATTGTTATAACGGAAAATTTTCTATAGAAAAATTTTTATAACGGAAAATTTTCTATAGAAAAATTTTTATAACGGAAAATTTTCTATAGAAAAATGTTTATAACGGAAAATTTTTTAAAACCTAAAATTTTCTATAGAAAAATTTTTTAAACCTAAAATTTTCTATAGAAAATTTTTTATAACAACAAATTTTCTATAGAAAAATTTTCTGTAGAAAAATTTGTATAACCAAAAATTTTCTATAGAAAAATTTTTAAAACCAAAAATTTTCTACAGAAAAATTTTTATAACGAAAAATTTTCTATAGAAAAATTTTTATAACAAACAATTTTTGATAGAAACATTTTTATAGCAAAAAATTTCTATAGAAAAATTTTTATATTTATCTATTATATTTTTTCAATAGAAAATCTTTTTCTACATACAAACATTTGTAGCAAAAAATTTTCGTTATTAAAATTTTTATACCAAAAAATTTTGTACAGAAATATTTTTATACCAAAAAATTTTGTATAGAAATATTTTTATACCAAAACATTTTCTATACAAAAATTTTTATAGCAAAAAATTTTCGATAGAAAAATTTTTATAACGAAATATTTTCTATAGACAAATTTATAAGATAAAATAAATTTCTATAGAAAAACAAATTTTTTCTATAGATGAATTTTTATGACGAAAACTTTTCTATAGTAATTTTTTATAACGAAAAATTTTCTATATACATTTTTTATAATGAAAAATTTTCTAAAAAAAAATTGTATAACGAAAAATGTTCTATAGAAATTAACTAAAAATTGTCTTTAGAATTTTTTTATAACAAAGAAATTTCTATGGAAAAGTTTTTATATTGAAAAATTTTCTTTTGAAAAATTTTTATAACGAAAAATTTTCTATAGGAAAGTCTTAATAACATAGAATTTTCTATTGAAAATGTTTTATTACGAAAAATTTTCTTTAGAGAAAGAATTTTTTTTATCGAAAAATTTTGTATAGAATATTTTTTTGTTAAATCTCTGGATCTATTGAAAATTATAGTTGTTAATTATTATACAATTCTTTTAATTGCTTTTCTTTTTGTTTTCAGAAAACCATACGTTCCGAATTTAGAGATTGCACAGTCCTAACAATCGCCCATCGTTTGAATACAATCTTGGACTCCGACAAAGTTATCGTTTTAGATAAGGGTGAAGTTTCCGAATTTGATTCACCCGATAACCTCCTAAACAATCCACAATCTGCCTTCTATAGTATGGCCAAGGACGCCAATCTAGTGTAATTTTTAATTTCTTCTTAAGTTTCTAGTTTTTCATTTCTTTAAATTTTATTTTATATTTCTTTTTTTTTCTAATTTCGTCTTTATTTATAATTTAATAACGTTTTTGCTAACAAGATCCTTAAAAAACAACACACGAACAGACAAACGAGCATGTCAGAACATTGATTGTTTTCAACACGGAACAAACATTTTAAGCTAGATTTTGCTTGCCCTAAAAACTAGAATTTAAGTTGAAAATCTTTTCATAATTCTAATACTTAAATTAAAACGGTTTTGAGATTTTATAGTTTTGTTTAATTTATGATTTTTTTTTATATTTGTATGTTTAAGTTTGAGTTAAATTTGTTTTTGACTTGCTAATTTTTTTTCGTTAAAACTTCAAAACTTTTAAAAGAAATGTATATTCTTTTTTTTTGTCTTCAAACGCTTTTAGTTGGCTTTTCTTTAATATTTGATTGCATGAAATTCTAAAACAGTTAACATTTTTTCTCTTCTACCAAAAAAATGTTGTATTTAAAAACTGCAACAATAAATTTACAACTGCCTTAAACATTTAAGTACTTAAGTTTTAAAATAAATTTTTAGTTTATGATAAAAAAAACTCTTTATTACAAAAACACGCTTTATACATATATTTAATATATGAATTTGGTCTGAGAGAAAAAATTTTAATTGAATTTAAAATTTCTTTAAAAAGCCTTATTTTTAATTTCAATTTTTTTTTATTTCAAATTTTTTTTTTTTTTCAAAAATTTTTTTTTTTTAATTTCAAAATTTATTTTAATAACTTTTTCCTTTTTATTTTCCCTTTGAAGTCGTAAATTTTTTCGAGTATCTACTGAAAGTGCCGCGTAGGAATGAAACAAATTTAAGCGAAATTACAACAAAACAATTTTAAAACTAAATTTTATATTTTTTTAGTAAAAATGTATATAGGAAAATTTTAAAGAAGATTTTTTAAAAAATGTTTGGCTTAAATGTTTGTAAATGCTACCTCAATTAATAATTTATTTAGATATGTAAATTTAAATGTAGCCAAATCTGTTTTATAAGATATTGAAAATCAAGAAATCTTTAAATTGAAACCAACAAAATATCATACAAAATTTCGAAATTCGAAGTGGTTTACTAGTTTTTACATCTTTTGAAATTCTGTTTACCAAATAGGAGGCTGATTCCGATTCGAATCGAGATTTCAATTTTAAAAAAGAAATAAATTGTTGCATGCTTTTAGGGGCAACGAAATAAAGACTATCCATAACCTTAATAAAGTCTATAGAAAATTAACGCCAACTTTTCTATAAAAAACTAAGTTTAACGCCAACTTTTCTATAGAAAACTAAGTCTAACGTCAACTTTTCTATAGAAAACTAGGGCTAACGCCAACTTTTCTATAGAAAACTAAGTCTAACGCCAGTTTTTCTATAGAAAACCAAGGCCTATACCGACTTTTGTATAGGAAGCTACTTTAAAAATCATTAATTAATCTGATTTTAACGAAATATAAAGTTTGTGCTTAGTTCTTTCTATAATTGACTTGTCGGCCATAGGTTTTATTTCGAAGCTCTAATGCAGATTTGGTTATATGACATACAAAGAAAAATTGAAATGTCATCATGTGTATAAAATAAAACTGGTGTTGTTGTTTTTTAAAGCAATTAAGTATAAATCTAAGACCATAAATAAATTTTTAAAGTATGTAATTTAAAAATTCTAAAACTCATGTAAAAAGTTTATAAAAATATGTTAGTAGTTTAGCTAAACTAATAACCTTATGCTACTTAAACTATAACAAAAACATACAACAAATTTACTTACATATTGTTCTTAAACTAAATAATTGAAATACTTAACTAACTCATTTTTCTAAAAATCTTATAAAAAGAACCACAAATACTTAATTTTTTCTACCTAAGAATATAATTCAAATTAAAATGTATTTAAATAAAAAACTAAAAAAAAAACTTTATACATAGAAATATTTTTATAAATTTAAATATTTTGCAATAAAATATTAAATAATAGCAAATAAACTATACCTTTAAAGCCACTAAATGTGTAATATAAACCTCCGTTTTTAAATAATTTTTGTCTAACTTAAATTTTAAAACTAGTTAATAAAATACAAATTAACTTAGTAAAAATATAATTATTGTTTTATTTCATTCAGCTTCAAAAACTAAGGCTGATGCCAACTTTTCTATAGAAAACTAGGGCTTACACCAACTTTTCTATTGAAAACAAGGGCTTACAACAACTTTTCTATAGAAAACTAGGGCTTACACCAACTTTTCTATAGAAAACCAGGGCTTACACAAACTTTTCTATAGAAAATTAGGGCTTACACCAACTTTTCTATAGAAAACTAGGGCTTACACCAACTTTTCTATAGAAAACTAGGGCTTACACCAACTTTTCTGTAGAAAACTAGGGCTTACACCAACTTTTCTATAGAAAACTAGGGCTTACACCAACTTTTCTATAGAAAACTAGGGCTTACACCAACTTTTCTATAGAAAACTAGGGCTTACACCAACTTTTCTATAGAAAACTAGGGCTTACACCAACTTTTCTATAGAAAACTAGGGCTTACACCAACTTTTCTATAGAAAACTAGGGCTTACACCAACTTTTCTATAGAAAACTAGGGCCTACACCAACTTTTCTATAGAAAACTAGGGCTTACACCAACTTTTCTATAGAAAACTAGGGCTTACACCAACTTTTCTATAGAAAACTAGGGCCTACACCAACTTTTCTATAGAAAACTAGGGCTTACACCAACTTTTCTATAGAAAACTAGGGCTTACACCAACTTTTCTATAGAAAACTAGGGCTTACACCAACTTTTCTATAGAAAACTAGGGCTTACACCAACTTTTCTATAGAAAACTAGGGCTTACACCAACTTTTCTATAGAAAACTAGGGCTTACACCAACTTTTCTATAGAAAACTAGGGCTTACACCAACTTTTCTATAGAAAACTAGGGCTTACACCAACTTTTCTATAGAAAACTAGGGCTTACACCAACTTTTCTATAGAAAACTAGGGCTTACACCAACTTTTCTATAGAAAACTAGGGCTTACACCAACTTTTCTATAGAAAACTAGGGCTTACACCAACTTTTCTATAGAAAACTAGGGCTTACACCAACTTTTCTATAGAAAACTAGGGCTTACACCAACTTTTCTATAGAAAACTAGGGCTTACACCAACTTTTCTATAGAAAACTAGGGCTTACACCAACTTTTCTATAGAAAACTAGGGCTTACACCAACTATTCTATAGAAAACTAGGGCTTACACCAACTTTTCTATAGAAAACTAGGGCTTACACCAACTTTTCTATAGAAAACTAGGGCTTACACCAACTTTTCTATAGAAAACTAGGGCTTACACCAACTTTTCTATAGAAAACTAGGGCTTACACCAACTTTTCTATAGAAAACTAGGGCTTACACCAACTTTTCTATAGAAAACTAGGGCTTACACCAACTTTTCTATAGAAAACTAGGGCTTACACCAACTTTTCTATAGAAAACTAGGGCTTACACCAACTTTTCTATAGAAAACTAGGGCTTACACCAACTTTTCTATAGAAAACTAGGGCTTACACCAACTTTTCTATAGAAAACTGGGGCTTACACCAACTTTTCTATAGAAAACTAGGGCTTACACCAACTTTTCTATAGAAAACTAGGGCTTACACCAACTTTTCTATAGAAAACTAGGGCTTACACCAACTTTTCTATAGAAAACTAGGGCTTACACCAACTTTTCTATAGAAAACTAGGGCTTACACCAACTTTTCTATAGAAAACTAGGGCTTACACCAACTTTTCTATAGAAAACTAGGGCTTACACCAACTTTTCTATAGAAAACTAGGGCTTACACCAACTTTTCTATAGAAAACTAGGGCTTACACCATCTTTTCTATAGAAAACTAGGGCTTACACCAACTTTTCTATAGAAAACTAGGGCTTACACCAACTTTTCTATAGAAAACTATTGCTTACACCAACTTTTCTATAGAAAACTAGGGCTTACACCAACTATTCTATAAAAAAATAGAAAAACTGTAGAAAAATAAGGCTTACACCAGCTTTTCTATAGAAATCTAAGGCTTACACCGTTACTATAGAAAACTGAGGCTTAATTTGTTATAGAAAAGTTGTAGTTGAACTTATTTTGCAGAATAAATTAATACTTGATAAATAATTTCTATAATAAAAAGACATTTATTTTAGATTTTACTAAAATCTAAAATAATCATTTTAGTTTACAAATAACTAGCTGACCCGGTCCGCGTTGCTGGCCCTAAGCAAACATTGGTGGTACAATATGAAAATTGGATTTTGCCACGTCTATCCGCCCGGCGACCGAAAATCAAAAATCAGACATTACAGTGTCACCCACCGGGGTATTCCGAAGATTCCCTGAAAATTTCATTAAAATCGGCCCAGCCGTTTTGGAGTCCATACATTACATACTTAAACACATAAATTTGTATATATATATAGAAGATAGATTAATTCCAATGAATGTTTTATTTTATTTAAGAGCAAACACTCTCAACATGGGTCGGTCCAAATAGATTATAAATTACAATAAGTGGGTTTCTTTGTAAAACCAAAAATAAAAAATTATTTAATTAAAATTGATAAAAAAAAATATCTAAAGCTAAATATTGACATCTAATTCAAAAGTAATTGAGCCATTAAATTATTATCATCTGCAGTAGTAGAGGCGGCATGTAGACCAGGTCCACTTTCCAGAAACTCACGAAGTTCATTTTCCAAATCGCCACCAGCAGTTGTCGAGACATCTTCGTCTATATCCATGGCTAGTGAGGAGGCTAAATTGTTGCTGCCATCCTGCTGAGGTCCGGTTACAGTAGAAATACCAGACGAAGTTGAAGGTAGAGTGTGTGTAAAAGGTATATGGGGCATGTTCACAGGCTGTTGGATGAGAGCAGGAACCTGTAAACGTTGCTGAGGTTCGGGAGGAGGTGGTAGACCGACTGCAAAAAAATAAATGTCAGAGTCAGAAATTTATATACGAAATTAAAAGATTGTCTTACCATATGATAAACCCATGGCTTTTCTCAGAGCATAGGGATCTGTTACCGCTGAAGGTGGCAGTTTCTTGACCACATCCGTTAGTTGTTGAGTAATTTGTTGGGCTAGTTGATTTTCTTCCTGTGAAGGTGGTTGCACTAGACCCAAATGTTGAGGCAATGGCTGTGAGAGGCGTTCATGCTGGGTATTTCTTAGTTTATCTATAAGATTCAAATTATTGCTTAAATGTTCTTGTAGTCTTCGAGTTAATTCGAAATTTTTCATTTCCTTTTCTACGTCATCTAAGAAATCGACTTTAATGCCTAAATCATTTAATGTACGCAGGCGATTGAAATCTATGCGCGTATTTTTATACTTTTCATACTCTCTTTCAATTTCAGCACGAGTTTCTTGACTGACTGAACTATCGACTATGGGACCGACATTCGTAAAACATTTGAGAGCCTCTTGTTGTTCATAATTTTGTACTTGTAGATCGTAAAGATCTTGCATGCCCTTGGAATGTTCGCCGTTTGTTAGAATATCGAGTAGGCCATTAGCCAACATAGAGGCGTAAGAGGAATCTTTGGTAAATTGTAAAATACTTTCGGCATATTCAGTGCTAGTAGCATCACCATAAGTTTCCAATACCAGTTGAGTTTCGTCTTTGTTTAAAGTAGAGAAACGCGAATCAAATGTGGGAGCAAAGGAGGTGAAAGGACCATAATTTAAAGGTTTAACCATTTTAGCTTCATTACGTTTGTCTTCTCGATAGCCCTGTACTTGACCCGAACCTGTCTTCAGTTTTCCTACCAAATCTCCTAGGGATACAACTTTTTCGGGTCCTTCATTTTCATCTTTAGTTAGCAAATTTAATGATGTTGAACCATCTTTATTTTGCCTAAGGAAACCCATTTTATGAGCTCTTTCCTTGGCTGATAAACGTTTTTTAGCTGCCTGAGCAGCTCCTTGTACTTGAGCTAAAATCTCTTCGGAAGTCAAATCATCTACGTAGGGTTCAAAACGTGTTTTGGGTTGATTTTCCAAACGTATGGCCTTACGTTTTCTTTCTTCCTCAAACTGAGCCTGTGTCATGGGTTCCTCTGTGCCCGTAGAGGCTCCCTCATCTGCTGAATCAGCCATTGAATGATGATCATAGGCAGGAAAATCACCATGTGGTTGTACCAATTCAAAACCTAGCTCTTTTACGGTTAATTCCCGCATATAACCCGATAAAGGCTTAAGACTTCTCATCAAACTATCAGGAGCCAAATGTTTCATTCCCACCTGCAACAGACGTTTGGCTGCCTTGTGATACACAGTGTCTACACGGTTGTAACGTATGGCATTGTCACACATCAAACGGAAATCATCAGTGAATTCTGTTAAGGTACTGTAATCATTATCGTCGATTTTTTGGCGTATCGTTGAAAAATCCATAGGTTTGCTAATGACCTTGGAATAGCCAGGGGCGATGTCGTCAGTTACTGGCCAAGCAAAAAATTGATGAGGATCTCGTTTTTCCAGACTGCGCAAGAGATGTTCAAGCAATTTATTTAGTGGCGACTTTTGTTGTTTCAATTTTAAGACACATGTACGCGGTTCACGTCCTGACTCACTGGAAGAACTTGGTGTTTTAGGGGCTTCCAATTGTTTGGGAGTTAGAGCAGCCAAAGAACTGTTACCACCAGGTGTTAGGGCTGGCGTCGATGGCGAGGGTGATGGTATCATTAGCTGGAAATTAAGCAAATTACAAATTAAATTATTTTTATTAAATATAATACTAGAGGAATGTTAGGATATAAAGATGATGTCGAGGCGACAAATTCACTCGAAGACCTACTTAAGCATGTTCACAATCCAATTTATTAGAAAGCCCAGTATATTCATGCCCTCAAGTAAACCACTAATTGCTTCAATCGCGCCCTCGATATCGTGGAAAGCGGCCAATGTATTTTCTTTAAATTCAAGGCCTTTTTCAATAAAACCGACAATCATGCAGCGCACTCAAGAGATTTACCCTTAAGGTAAGCATGGTGGCGTTGTTAATATTGCGGTTTTCTAAAAAGTTCCTAAGAAATAGGTCAATCAGTCACTCGAGTGTTTTCAAGACGACGACAGGCTGATTGGCCTTTAGGTTTTTGGGTGACTAGCCTTCCCTGCTTTAAGAATTAAGATCACTATAACCTCCCTCCACCCACTAGGACTGAAACGGCATGGAGACAGACAATAGACAATAATCAGAGGAATTCTGTAGCATAGCAGGAATAATGCAATCCGGACCTGCTGATTTGTACTGCAGGAACGTACTCACGGCCCACCTAAGTCTGTCTGAAGTGACTATACCAGAGGCAAATGCTTAAAATTTTAATGAACAGGTTTCAGCTTTTATTATCAATCGTACTCTTTTAAACGCCGCGACACTAGTTTCAGTGATTTGTATTTTGATATCGAAATTATATAGATATACTGTAGTGTATGAATAAGAATATTTCTTACCTCCGCCAATGGCTTCGTGGGACTTAAGCCTCCCAAACTAACTGCTGGACTAGTGGGCACAGTTAAACTGTTAGTTGCAACACCAGCGCTGCCCTTTCCTCCGCCTAAGCTGGCACCCATCGTAACACTTTGCACAGAAGAAGTCGAAGGTGAAGCTATTATCGTTTCCTCCGGTTTATTAATGGGCACAATGGGTTTAGAAACAGGTCGACAAGAAGGTGAATTGTCTGTAGTCATGTTGGCATAAAACAAAATATTCTCTGGCAATGGCTGTGAATTGTCGTCATCCATAAAGCTGAAGCCATCTTGACTACTATCACCATCTGCTGTCAAGGCTATATTTGAAGGCGGCCCAGCCGCCATAATCTTAGGACTACGTTGTATTTGAAATGATGAACAACCTGGCAGTGACTGAGAATCCTGACTGTTAATTAGGGTTAAATCTTCAATATGCTCCACAGAAGATGCCTCGCGACGTGGACTTTCACTGATGTGACGCTCACCCTTGTCACGCTTCTTTTCCTTGTGATGCTTGTGTTTCTTCTCACGATCTTTTTTCTTCTTCTTTTTCTTGGATTTCTTAGGCTTTTCGCGATATTCCTCCATGTCCTCCAGCATTAAAGGGCTGCTGCACATAGCCTCTGCCGCCGTGGGAGGACCGCCTATAGTGGATGTTATGGAACAGCCATCGGCTGAGTACTCAGGTGTACTGTTGGGGCCTACCTTCAAGATCAACTTTAAGCCTCTTTGCAAGTTGGAGGGGTCCGTAGAGTGGCTATATTCTATAGTTTGGGAAAAGGAAAACTTTTAACATTTTTCTGTCTACAAAAGTTACTCTTTGTTGTTGCTTTGCATTTTACTTACCTTCATATTTTTCTCTTTTTTCCAATTTGTGTTTTTTATGCTTTTTTGAAGATCCCATCTTTTGTAGCAATTAAAAAATTGTTTAATTTCTGACAATTATTTAATAATTACACAAATTTTTATATTTTCACAAAGCAACAAATGCAAATGACGCTCTTCGCCGGTGTTGGCCAAGCAGCGAATTTTTCTTACAAAGTTGCTTTTAAGAGTAGCGAATTTGTTTGTTTTGATAACAAGTAATACAACTGTGTATTAAATTGGTGATGCCAATAGGATTAGAATTACAAACAAGTTGTTAGAACATAAAAACGCTTGAATTTTAAATTTTAAGTGAATTTAAAATATTTAGTTATAAAAAGAGTATTTTAAACTTTGAGTTTATAAAAATTATCATTAAAAATCAAAAATTAGCTGCTATGGAATATGCTTAATATGTAAGGTATATATACGAACTAAAGAATGACGCCTTTTTCTATAAACATTTTTTTGGGTAATGAAATTTTTGTAATACAAACTCTTTCAAGAATTTTTTTTTTCATTATAAAAATTTTGCTATGAAAATTTTTTAGTTAACAAAAAATTTTAATGAAAAATTTCACATGAACATTTTTTGTTGTACAATATTCTTATAAAAAAATTTTTGTTATTAAAATTTTTCTATGGAAAATTTTCGCTATAAAAATTTTTCTATAGACAATTTTTCGTTTAATAAAAATTTTTTATACAAAATTGTTCGTTAAATAAAATTTTTTCTTTAGAAAATATTTTGTTATAAAAATTTTTCGTTATAATTTTTTTTAAAGAAAATTTCTTTATAAAAATTTTCTTTAGAAAATGTTTCTATAAAATTTTTCGTTATAAAAATTTTCCTATACGAAATTTTTTATTATACAAATTTTACTATAAAAAAATTTTCGATATACAAATTTTTCGATAAAAAATTTTTCGCTGTAAAAATTTTTCTATAAAAATTTTTTCGTTATAAAAATTTTTCCATCGAAAATTTTTGGTTATCAAAATTTTTAGTTATAAAAGTTTTCCTATAGAAAATTTTTGGTTATAAAAAATTTTCTATAGAAAATTTTTCATTATAAAAATTTTTCTATAGAAAATTTTACGTTATAAAAACTTTTCTATAGAAAATTTTTCGTTTTACAAATCATTTTATAGATATATATATATAGAAAATTTTTCATTATAAAAATTTTTCTATAGAAAATTTTTCATTATAAAAAAGTTTATATAGAAAAATTTTTTTATATAAATTTTTCCATAGAAAATTTTTCGTTATAAAAATTTTTCCATAGAAAATATTTCGTTATAAAAACGTTTTTATAGAAATATTTTCACTATAAAAATTTTTCTATAGAAAATTTTTCGTTATACAAATTTGTCTATAAAAAATTTTTGTTATAAACATTTTTCTATAGAAAATTTTTGGTTTTAAAAGTTTTGCTATGGAAAATTTTTTGTTATAAAAATTTTGCTATATAAAATTTTTCGTTAAACAAATTTTCTTTAAATAATTTTTCGTTATACAAATTTTTCTATAGAAAATATTTTGTTTTAAACATTTTTCTATAAAAACACTTTCGTTATAAACAATTTTTCTATAGAAAATTTTTCATTATAAACATTTTTCCATAGAAAATTTGTCATTATAAAAATTTTTCTATAGAAAATTTTTCATTATACAAATTTTTCTATAGAAAATTTTTCATTACAAACATTTTTTTATAGAAAATTTTTCATTATAAAAATTTTTCTATAGAAAATTTTTCTATAAAAATTTTTCTATAGAAAATTCTTAGTTATACAAATTTTTCTATAGAAAATTTTTCGTTATAAAAATTTTTCTATAGAAAATTTTTCGTTATAAAAATGTTTCTATAGAAAATTTTTCGTTCTAAAAATGTTTTTATAGAAAATTTTTCGTTATAAAAATTTTTCTATAGAAAATTTTTCGTTATAAAAATTTTTCTATAGAAAATTTTTCGTTATAAAAATTTTTCGTTATAAAAATTTTTCGTTATAAAAATTTTTCGTTATAAAAATTTTTCGTTATAAAAATTTTTCTATAGAAAATTTTTCGTTATAAAAATTTTTCTATAGAAAATTTTTCGTTATAGAAATTTTTCTATAAAAAATTTTTACGTTATAAAAATGTTTTGATAGAAAATTTTTCGTTAAAAAAATTTTTCTATAAAAAATTTTTACGTTATAAAAATTTTTTGATAGAAAATTTTTCTTTATTAAAATTTTTCTATAAAACAATCTTTCGTTATAAAAATTTTTCTATAGAAAACTTTTCATTATAAAATTTTTTCTACATAAAATTTTTCGATATAAAAATTTTTCTACTGAAAATTTTTCGTTAAAAACATTTTTGTTTTAGAATATTTTTCTTCGCTAACTCGTTCCATAATTTTGATAGGTTAGGTTGAAAAGGTAATAACAGGGAAGTGGCATCTTTACTCGGAGACCTTCGGGTCCATTGCGATCCTTTCTGATAATTTTGATAAATATGTACAAATTTTATATCAAAAGTTTTTAATGTTTTAGAAAATTGTTTTAATTCTTGTGAAAAATTTTTATAAATAATTTCATAAAAAAATTTAACCTTCTTTCCAATTATTTATAGCAAAAACTTATATCATAAACTTTACAAGAGAATATGACATTTGCAGCAGATCAGTGCCCCAACAAATTCTAAAAATCATGAGCTTGCTAGAATTTTTAGTCTTTGTTTGTAGTTATGGAGATTTTTGGTGCAGATTTGACTGAAATTTAATAATTTAATATATATTTTTTTGTATCGAAAAATCTTGATATTTTACCTTCAT
Organism: Stomorhina lunata; assembly: GCA_933228675.1. Lineage (NCBI taxonomy): Eukaryota > Metazoa > Arthropoda > Insecta > Diptera > Rhiniidae > Stomorhina > Stomorhina lunata. The sequence goes on along the minus strand of OW121741.1, from coordinate 79,039,069 downwards.
CTGGTTTCAAAACTTTTTTACACTTGTTATTTTTCACGATACCATGACACTCGCAATAGGTCTTTTTGCTCTCCAATTCTTTAGCAGATCTCTTAACGCGATGCTGTATATCATCTAAACAATGACGCATTGCAAAAACATCGTGGGCTAGAGATTGACGTTCAAGTTTTATCAGTTTCTGCTCCTCCAGTAAAGTTTGTAAATCATTTTGTCTTCTTAGGGCCTTTAGCATTCTTTGATGATCCTCAAATTGATTAACATTCGGTATGCTACAAAGACGTTCCTGTTGCTTATCCTGATGCAAAACTTTCAAACGAGCTATACTTATTTTAGGGGTCTTCCCATTGTTCGTTGAATTAAATGCACTCTCGATGTCAGGGGATAAGATATTTAATGGTGCCAGTTTCTCAACCTTTTTATTAAAATTTTTTTTCTTCAAATTTGTTGCAGTTTTAAATTTTTTCGGGTAAGTCTCTTGTTCTATTTAGGAGAATTTTTAGTTATTAAAAAAGTTTTGTTTAGAGATTCAAAATTTTGAAACCTCTCAGTTTGTCGTGAACATCAAGAAAGATTTCATTAAATCTTGCTCCAAAATCGTAATATTTCGGAGCTTGTTTAAATTTTCCATCACGGGTCACCCCTTTTAAGAAATCTTCTGTTTGTAGTTGATGAACTTTGAAAAATGTTTGTTCCATAAGTCCATAATTTCTCTTGTTGGTCGTTGATTTGGAATTTTGAATACTCATTATATTTTTTTTTAATTTTAGTCACTACGAAAAATTTTGTGAATTTTTAGAAAATTTTGAGAAAAATTTTTAAGTTTTTCTGCTAAACTGACATTTGAAATTGGAGACAATTTTGGAATTTCCAAACTATAATCGAAATTCTTTTTTCAGAAATGACAAATAAAAAATATGGTTCCCTATTTTTAAAAACAAAAATTTTTGTTTAAAACGAGACATTTTTTATAGGAAAATTGTTTAAAACGAAAAATTTTTTATATCGAAAGATATTTTATAAATTTTTTTTTAACGAAAAATTTTCCATAGAATATTTTTTTTTAAAAAAATTTCTATAGAAAAATTTTTTACAACGTCAAATTTTTTATAGAAAAATTTATAAAACGAAAAATTTTCAATAGAAAAATTTCTTAAAGCGAAAAAATTTGTATAGAAAAATGTTTTTAAACGAAAAATTTTCTATAGAAAATTTTTTTAAAACGAAAAATTTCTATAAAAAATTTTTTTAAAACTAAAAATTTTCTATAGAAAAACTTTTTAAAACTAAAAATTTTTTATAGACAAATTTTTTAAAACAGAAAATTTTGCATAGAAACATTTTTATAAAAGAAACATTTTCTATATTGAAATTTTTGTTTTAAAAAACTTTTTTCAATGTATATATACAAACAAAATTTTCAAAAGAAAATTTTTCGTTTTAAAAAATATTTCTATATAATATTTTACGTTTTACGAAAAATAAAAATTTTCTACAGAAAAATTCTTTAAAAAGAAAAATTTATTCAAACGAAAAAATTCCTTTTGAAATTTTATTTTAAATATTGAAAACATTTTTTTTAAAACAAAAAATTTCAATATAGAAAATGTTTCTTTTTAAACGAAAAATTTTCTATGACAAATTTTTTAAAACGAAAAAATTTCTATAGAATAATTTTTTAAAACGAAAGATTTTAAAGAAAATTTTTCTATAAACATTTCTTTTAACAAAAAATTTTTTATAGAAAAATATTTTTAACAAAAAATTTTCTTAGAAAAATATTTTTAACAAAAAATTTTCTATAGAAAAATATTTTTAACAAAAAATTTTCTATAGAAAAATATTTTTAACCAAAAATGTTTTATACAAAAAATATTTTTAAGAAAAAATTTTCTATAGAAAAATATTTTTACCGAAAAAAAATTTTCTATAGAAAAATATTTTTCACAAAATATTTTTTAATATTTATTTTTTAACGAAAAATTTTCTATAGAAAAATTTTTTTAACGAAAAATTTTCTATAGAAAAATTTTTTTACGAAATATTTTCTATAGAAAAATTTTTTAACGAAAAATTTTCTATAAAAAATTTTTTTAACGAAAAATTTTCTAAAGAAAAATTTTTTTAACGAAAAATTTTTTATAGAAAATTTTTTTTAACAAAAAATGTATAGACAAATTTTTAGAAAAATTTTCTAAAGAAGCCTTTTTTATAACGAAAAATTTTGTACAGAAACATTTTTGAAAACGAAAAATTTTCTATAGAAACATTTTTGAAAACGAAAAATTTTCTATAGAAAATTTTTTTAATGCGAAAAATTTTTTATAGAAAATTTTTTTAATACGAACAATTTTCTATAGAAAATTTTTTTAATACGAAAAATTTTCTATAGAAAACTTTTTGAATACGAAAAATTTTCTATAGAAAATTTTTTTAATATGAAAAATTTTCTATAGAAAATTTTTTTAATACGAAAAATTTTCTATAGAAAATTTTTTTAATACGAAAAATTCTCTATAGAAAATTTTTTTAATACGAAAAATTTTCTATAGAAAACTTTTTGAATACGAAAAATTTTCTGAAGAAAATGTTCAAACAACAATTTTATCGCCCATAATTATTTATCCGACACTGCTTTAAAATATCGGTTTGAATTCGCCGTCCTAATATTGAGATAAAGAACCCGTTAATTCATGATCTGATCTCTTTTACTACTTCCATCAAATTTATCAATTGCAGAGGAAAATAGAGACAAATTAACCGAAATAATAAAAAATTCCACATGATCAGAAATTTTTTTAATCAATTTTAATTTAATCAAAATGATTAAATTGTTTTTAATTGCTTTAATTATTCAAAAAGTAAGTAAATTCAAAATTAATTAAAATTGTAACTAAAACAATTTAAGCGATCATTTTATAAAAATCTAGTGTCATACGGAATTTGGAGCACAATTTCATGCCTTTAACCCAGCCATTAATCCTCTAGTGCCAAAATGTCCCCCAGTCCTACCGCCAACGCCTTACCCACTCAACAAGCCCTTAAATGTTAGTGCTACAGCGGAAAAACCGAAAGATAATCTGAAATTTCTCTTGCCCTTTATGGATACGGTAATACAATATGATCGCAAGATTTATGTCATGCAGGAGACGCAAAAGGAACAAATTTTTGTATTACATGGTCGTGAACTGTATCAGCTGTTTGTGAGTCGTCGGGAAAAACGTTTAAGTTTGTTGGCGCTGCTGGAGGGAAGTGTACGACAAGTGGAACCTCTAGGCGCCAAGGTACTTGAGTTATAACGGAGTTATCTTATTCTTTAATATTTAATTATACTTTAGATTATCTCTTGGCATGGCAACCTTTTATTGGTTGTAGCATTGGAAGAACATTTGGAGGTCTATCAACTGGCCGAGGACGTTCTCAGACAACGGGCTGAAATAGCTAAAGATCCTGCCCGGGCTCATGAATCGGCTCCCATATTCGAGGCCATACAACAGCTGACATTGACGGGTCGTTTTCAAAAATTATTTTTATTTCCCTCGGATGAGGAGAGGATCATGATTATAGCAGCCGTAAACTTTACCAAGCTTTATGGAAAATTTAGGTAAGTAAAGATCAATATATCAAATTTATAATCAGATTTTTCTGTAGTCAAAATTTTTCGATAGAAAATTTTCGTTTTGAAAAAAATTTTCTATAGAAAATTTTTCGTTTTGAAAAAAATTTTCTATAGAAAATTTTTCGTTTTGAAAAAAATTTTCTATAGAAAATTTTTCGTTTTGAAAAAAATCTATAGAAAATTTTTCGTTTTGAAAAAAATTTTCTATAGAAAATTTTTCGTTTTGAAAAAAATTTTCTATAGAAAATTTTTCGTTTTGAAAAAAATTTTCTATAGAAAATTTTTCGTTTTGAAAAAAATTTTCTATAGAAAATTTTTCGTTTTGAAAAAAATTTTCTATAGAAAATTTTTCGTTTTGAAAAAAATTTTCTATAGAAAATTTTTCGTTTTGAAAAAAATTTTCTATAGAAAATTTTTCGTTTTGAAAAAAATTTTCTATAGAAAATTTTTCGTTTTGAAAAAAATTTTCTATAGAAAATTTTTCGTTTTGAAAAAAATTTTCTATAGAAAATTTTTCGTTTTGAAAAAAATTTTCTATAGAAAATTTTTCGTTTTGAAAAAAATTTTCTATAGAAAATTTTTCGTTTTGAAAAAAATTATCTATAGAAAATTTTTCGTTTTTAAAAAAATTTTCTATAGAAAATTTTTCGTTTTGAAAAAAATTTTCTATAGAAAATTTTTCGTTTTGAAAAAAATTTTCTATAGAAAATTTTTTTTTTAAAACGAAAAATTTTCTATAGAAAATTTTTTTCAAAACGAAAATTTTTCGTTTTTAAAAAAATTTTCTATAGAAATTTTTTTTGATCATGATTGTTCTTATTTCAGGACATTTGAATGGCGTAAAACATATTTTGATCCCGTCGAAGAGAAAACAGTTCCCGCTATTAATGTGGTCAATGTGATCGGAAATCAAACGAAATATTTAATCTCGGGTAGAGCGATAAAACATCAAACCAGGGTAAAATAAATACTATCACAGAATAATCCCTAAAAAATGTATAAAATATTCCATTTGGTTTTTAGACAATTTTAACGGTTTACGAAATAAATCCCCAAACGTTGCACCTGCAGGTGAAACAAACCTTGACAGTACAATCCCGTTCCGTACATCTCTTTAGCTACCGTCAACGTAATATGATCGTGGCCTGCTCTAGTAAACAACAGAAATGTAACTCTTTTCGTCAAATGCCGGATGGAATTTTTAGCGTTTACAGACAGCGAACACCGAAAGAATTTGCTTTTGATTTGTTGACTTCGTCTTCTCGATTTGTCGGGGCTACTCGTCAAAATCGTATAATGATTTTTACTAATCATCGTTTAGACTGTTATGGTAGTCTTTTGTCGGACCAGGGTGATGTTACGGATTTGTTGGGGCATCATAATGCCGACGGAGAGGATTATGTGTTGCTGGTTTTTAAAAGACCCTTTAACCTGCTAATTCGTATAGTCGAATTGCAAATTAATGTTGAAGATATGGCAACGCATAATCAAATGGAACCAGAGGGTGAGTATTTGATATGTAAAATGGAAAAGATTAAATAATTTCCTAAATATCTTCCAGATATTTTGGCTTCTACAAGACAAACACATCTCTTTGAAGAGACCATTGGACAATTGCGCAGTATTCTCTTGCAACGCAAAATAGATATGGATATTTTTCGGGAAATTTCCCATATTCAAAATCCCAAAATGAAAGATCTTGAAGTTAAGGAACCCTTAACTTTAAATAGAGGAAATGTGGGTATTATAAAAGTTTTGGGAAGTTCCCTCAGAAGCCCCAAGCAACTTCTGTTAGAAATCAGTAGACTCAGACAATCACTTCAACCTCAACGTTCAAAACGTTCCGAAACTCAAGCCACTTTCAATACAACTCTGGAAATTTCGGATGCTGTAAAAGTAAATAAGCTAAAGGTGAAAAATTTAATTTATGAAGGCGATCTAATTAAAGGTTTTACTTTAAACCGTTCCGAAACCCAAGAAAATGTTCTCACCATAAAACCAAAGGTCAAAACCCATAAACTTAATAGCTCTGAACTTATTATTCCTAAAAGTCTGCGCGACATACGACAACAGACCATACCCGATATATTCTTCGACTTAATGCCTTCAATACGAGTAAAACACTTAAAAGTGGACTTCATTAATTCTGTACCCTGGCAGGATTTTTATAATTCTCTATTCCTTAAAAATCGTGATCGTTTAATAAAGGGACGTTTAGTTTTACAATCTCAGGTCCAAGTCAATCATCTCAAAGCCACTGTCTTAAATGGTTTGACTGTTTCGAATCTTTTCAACTTAAAACATCCTCAAATGATACACTCGGATTTAAAGATATCACGTTTCTTTGTGCCCGATCTGAAGGCAAAGAAGATAAATGGCTTGGATTTCGAGAATGATATTGTCTTTAGTGGAAATGATACTTTCATCGAGTGTAAGTTTTAATTATCGTCTTCATTATTTATTTGGACTATCACCTTATCCCTTGATCTTTCTTTCCTTAGCTCCTGTCATCATTCACCATTTAAGTATTTCGGAAAATCTTTTTCTTCCGGATAATACCAAAGTGGAACGTTTAGTTTTGAATCCTGATGAGATCGAATTCAAGCAATTCTATACCGGAAGAGTTATCATAAATGGCAGTTTAATAGTGAATAATCTAAAGCGGGAGAAGGAAAATCACACCAAAATTATATTGGGAGATCAGGAATTGAATGAGAAGGAAATTAAGGAGAAATATTTGTTAAAGAACGAAAATCAGGTAAATTTTGGAAATTTCTATAAAAATAAACATTGGCTACCGTTAAGCAAATTTCTTACAATTAGTTCTATTTTAGTTCTAGTTCAGTTTTAGGTTCAGTTCTAGGTTCAGTTCTAGGTTCAGTTCTAGGTTTAGTTCTAGTTCTAGTTTCAGTTCTAGGTTTAATTCTAGTTCAATTTTAGTTCAGTTCTAGCTGATTTCTAATTGAGTTTTAAATCAGTTCTAGTTCACTTCTAGTTCAATTCTAGTTCAGTTCTAGTTCAGTTCTAGTTCAGTTCTAGTTCAGTTCTAGTTCAGTTCTAGTTCAGTTCTAGTTCAGTTCTAGTTCAGTTCTAGTTCAGTTCTAGTTCAGTTCTAGTTCAGTTCTAGTTCAGTTCTAGTTCAGTTCTAGTTCAGTTCTAGTTCAGTTCTAGTTCAGTTCTAGTTCAGTTCTAGTTCAGTTCTAGTTCAGTTCTAGTTCAGTTCTAGTTCAGTTCTAGTTCAGTTCTAGTTCAGTTCTAGTTCAGTTCTAGTTCAGTTCTAGTTCAGTTCTAGTTCAGTTCTAGTTCAGTTCTAGTTCAGTTCTAGTTCAGTTCTAGTTCAGTTCTAGTTCAGTTCTAGTTCAGTTCTAGTTCAGTTCTAGTTTAGTTCTAGTTCAGTTCTAGTTCAGTTCTAGTTCAGTTCTAGTTCAGTTCTAGTTCAGTTCTAGTTCAGTTCTAGTTCAGTTCTAGTTCAGTTCTAGTTCAGTTCTAGTTCAGTTCTAGTTCAGTTCTAGTTCAGTTCTAGTTCAGTTCTAGTTCAGTTCTAGTTCAGTTCTAGTTCAGTTCTAGTTCAGTTCTAGTTCAGTTCTAGTTCAGTTCTAGTTCAGTTCTAGTTCAGTTCTAGTTCAGTTCTAGTTCAGTTCTAGTTCAGTTCTAGTTCAGTTCTAGTTCAGTTCTAGTTCAGTTCTAGTTCAGTTCTAGTTCAGTTCTAGTTCAGTTCTAGTTCAGTTCTAGTTCAGTTCTAGTTCAGTTCTAGTTCAGTTCTAGTTCAGTTCTAGTTCAGTTCTAGTTCAGTTCTAGTTCAGTTCTAGTTCGGTTCTAGTTCAGTTCTAGTTCAGTTCTAGTTCAGTTCTAGTTCAGTTCTAGTTCAGTTCTAGTTCAGTTCTAGTTCAGTTCTAGTTCAGTTCTAGTTCAGTTCTAGTTCAGTTCTAGTTCAGTTCTAGTTCAGTTCTAGTTCAGTTCTAGATCAGTTCTAGTTCAGTTCTAGTTCAGTTCTAGTTCAGTTCTAGTTCAGTTCTAGTTCAGTTCTAGTTCAGTTCTAGTTCAGTTCTAGTTCAGTTCTAGTTCAGTTCTAGTTCAGTTCTAGTTCAGTTCTAGTTCAGTTCTAGTTCAGTTCTAGTTCAGTTCTAGTTCAGTTCTAGTTCAGTTCTAGTTCAGTTCTAGTTCAGTTCTAGTTCAGTTCTAGTTCAGTTCTAGTTCAGTTCTAGTTCAGTTCTAGTTCAGTTCTAGTTCAGTATTAGTTCAGTTCTAGTTCAGTTCTAGTTCAGTTCTAGATTCAGTTCTAGGTTCAGTTCTATTTCAGTTCTAGTTCAGTTCTAGTTCAGTTCTAGTTCAGTTCTAGTTCAGTTCCAGGTTCAGTTCTAGTTTAAGTTCTATTTCAGTTCCATTTCAGTTCTAGTTCAGTTCTAGTTCAGTTCCAGGTTCAGTTCTAGGTTCAGTTCTAGTTTCAGTTCTAGGTTCAGTTCTAGGCTCAGTTATAGATTCAGTTCTATGTTATGTTCTATGTTAAGTTCTAGGTTCAGTTCTGGATACAGTTCTATTTTAAGTTCTAGGTTCAGTTTTAGATTCAGTTCTAGCTTCAGTTCTAGGTTCAGTTCTTGGTTCAGTTCTAGGTTCAGTTCTAGGTTCAGTTCTAGGTTTGGTTCTAGGTTTAGTTCTAGGTTCAGTTCTAGGTTCAGTTCTAGGTTCAGTTCTAGGTTCAGTTCTAGGCTCAGTTCTAGGTTCAGTTCTAGGTTTAGTTCTAGATTCAGTTCTAAGTTCAGTTCTAGGTTCACTTCTAGGTTTAGTTCTAGGTTCAGTTCTACGTTCAGTTCTAGGTTCAGTTCTAGGTTCAGTTCTAGTTCAGTTCTAAGTACAATTCTAGGTTCAGTTCTAGGTTCAGTTCTAGGTTAAGTTCTAGGTCCAGTTCTAGGTTAAGTTCTAGGTTCAGTTCTAGGTTTAGTTCTAGATTCAGTTCTAGGTTCAGTTCTGGTTCGGTGCTAGGTCCAGTTTCAGTTCTTCAGATTTAGGTTCAGTTCTAGGTTAAGTTCTAGGTCCAGTTCTAGGTTAAGTTCTAGGTTCAGTTCTAAGTTCAGTTCTATGTTCTGTTCTAGTTCAGTTGTAGTTCAATTATAGGCTTAGATCTAGGCACGATTTACTTCTGACTCTAGAAAAGTTTCTTGTTTTAATCTAACGATTTATGTAATTAAAATATTTTTTTGTCAGAATTTCAGTTTTCCCATTATATTCGAAGAGGCTAAGGTGACAGCCCCGTCTTTGGAAACCAAACATTTGAATGACCACAAAACCGAGGAGCATGTGTTGGTGAATAAAGTCATTAGCAGCAAACCCTTATTAGTGGTATTTATGAATGCCCATGTCCAGGGAGATATTAAATGTCGGGATTATAAATCTAAAATAGCTGAGATCAAAGAGAATATAATACATCCTGGGGATAAAGTTAATATCACGGGTAACAAAATATTTGAGGGTCCCTTGGAGATAAGTGAGGTAAAGGTTGATAATTTAAATGGAAAACCTATAGGGAATTTGGGTTTCAAATCTTTAATGAATGATAGTCGAACTTTACAATTTAAAGATCGAAAGTCTTTTAGTAAAATCATTGTGAGACAAAACTCTTCGGTAGACCAGGAGCTGCAAGCCTCCTATTTGAATAATTTGCCTTTGGAAAATTTACTTAATAATGATTATTATTTGGATCGTTTAAGTGTACCCTTTAAGGTCGAAGCGGTCAATATGGTTTTCCATAAAATTAATGGTATACCTTTTGATGAGTTTTTCCGAAAATTACAAGTTCAAGATAATCGTTTGGTCTTACACAAAGACCTTATAGTCGAGGGTAATATACATTTTAATGAGGCTTTGGGTTTGGACTACATCAATGGTATAATGTGGAATGATTATGTAGATAATTTGGTGCGTAATAATGAAAATGCTGTTATTGAGGGAAATGTTTGCTTTTATAACAATTTAACTATAACCCGGGAATTTCAGACTTCCGAAATAAATGGTGCCGATTTGGAAGTTATAGCAAGAAATGTTTTAATGAAATCTAGGCCACAAATGATAACAGGTTTATATAGTTTCGGTTATATAAATGTTTCCAATATGGATGTTGTTAAAATAAATGATCAGAACCCTAGAGATTTTGTGGACTTAAGTAGAAATTTCACGGAATTACAAGGAGATATTGTTGTGGAAAATCTATTTATTAGAGGAAATTTAAAGGGGTATTTGGATGATTATGAAAATTGTTTAAATATTCAAAAGAAAGTTGAAGAATTGACTTCAAAGCCCTGGAAAAATTTATATGTTTTGCATAACGTTAACTGGCCCAAAAATATCAGTGATAACCAACAAATGGATTTATTGAAATATTTTTACAAATTTGCCGTGGTCTCGAATCAAGATCAAGTAATAACGGGAAATGTTAGGCTTACGAAACCTTTAATAACAAATATGCAGACCCGTTTGCAGTTTCCCTCGAATTTGGATCTAGATTTTATTGAAAAAGATGGTTTATTCAAGAACTCTTCGGTATTTCAGACTATAAAAGGTGAGAAGGTCTTTCTGAAGCCCTTGTACCTGGAGTCGCTAAAAGCTCAAAGTGAATTGAATTCCCGTTTTATAAACAAAATCGATATTGTGAGATTCAATAATTCCCTATATCGTTTAACCAGCCGAGAACCTTTAAATGGGCCCTTGAAATTTTTACAGCCCTTAAAGGTGGGTCATTTACAGGTCTATGGTTTAGTTAATGGCGTGAATACTTCCCTGATCTATCAGTTAACGCCCAGCAATACCCTGCCCCCAGTAAAATTACATGATTTAATTGTGAAAAGTGATTTGAAAATTAAACACATCAATGACATGAGCTTGGAGTATTTTCTAGATAATCGTGTTACCCTCAAGGGGCCCTCTTTGGAACATTTCGGAACCTTGATATTTGAAAATCTGATAATCGAAAAAGAAGCTCTAATGCAAAGCATCAATCAAATACCCCTCAATAATTTGGTTTTCAAACACAGTAAGCATTTGCAAACTATAACGGGACGCAAGACCTTGGAAAAATCTTTGGAACTAGCGGGACCAGCTCATATAATGCGCATCAATGACCAGGACCTAATGGAGTTATATCGCAGTTCTTTGATGAAGGAAAATAACTATCAATTTGAATATTTATTGATAGAACAAGCCTCTTTTGAAAAGGGTCTTCAAGTTGTACAAAATTTAAACTCAAATTTTCAGCAAAGATCTTTTTCGGTTAGCGAAAACTTGAATGAAAACTACAAGTTTAGATTTCGGAAATATCTTCAAGAATTAAAAGCTAATATCTCGTTTTTTGGCAAAGATATTTTGTTTTTGGATTTCGATTTGAATAGCTCCATACAGTGGCAGGACAAAGGGCCAGAATCAAATAAGTCTCTTCTGTACGAATTAGCTCGTCTTTCTAGCTGTGAAAAGCAATTTTTACAAATATCTTTTGAAAATCCTCAACAAATCTTTTTGAAAAATCTTACCACTAATCGTTTAACTCACAACTCTAATAAAATTTCGGTAAAAGCCGAAAACTATTGTAACCTTAAATACCGCAAAGTCAAATCGAAGGTTAGCATTAGTGGACCTAAGATCATAAAGGTATTTGGCATGAAACGTTTTCTGGAAACGATATATACTTTTGATAACTTGAACACCTCGGAACACTTTGTTATATTACATGGTCTCGATTGGCCTTCATTAAAGCGCAATGAAGTCAGAATATTTAAAATTTCTCTACAAAATAACTCCATACACGATTGGCAGGGCTTGACCCAAAATATAGGAGAAAATTTGAAATTCTTTAATTTTAACTCCCTAAAAATACTCATTTCTAATGGCTTAATTGATCATCATCCCGCTCTTACGATATATCATTTTAATTCCCCCAAACAACTCTTTAAGCTACAACAAATTATCGATGGCGATTATGATCTGATAGAAATGCTGGAACTACCCAACTCCCAGAACTCAAGACAATTGATCATTTCCTGCTCTAAATGCCAAAGAATTTTTATTTACGAGTTAAATGCGGGAAAATATGAAATATTCCAAATTATTTCTCTAAAATCTGGCATAGATAAGTTTGTGATTTTCTCCTTAAGAAACGAGTTCTATCTTTTGGTTATCTCGCAAACTGAGTCCAATGTTTATAATATTTATAAATATTCATATATACAGGGTTGGCTACACACCAACTTTGGCTATTTTCCCAACTTAGAAATGTCTATACCTTTAACGGATTTGTGGTCAGGTAATGGTGGGCCCATAATGTCACATGATTCGGAAGGTATACCATTAATTTTACTTTGTAATTTAATTGATTGTTATTTAGTTAAAGCTTTTGTTTAATTAAATTTAAGTGTTAAGTGTAAATATTAAATATTTATTTGTAAATAAAAATTTGTTGTTAACGTATATTTGTTTTTTTTTTTAATGGGGGATCTGTTAGGAGATCAAGGCCAAGAAATTTTGGAACTTCCACTGGATGAGCCCACAAATCTTCAGAACTAAATGAAGTAGGATTGGCGGTACAGTTGAAATTGTAGGGGTATAATGAGGTCCCTAACCAAGCTGGGCATTCCTTGGGGTCGAGTGTGACTTCCAAGATTTTTGGGTAGTTTACTGTCGGAATTGGTACACCATCGATCTTGTTGGTTTGTATCTTCTTCTGAAAGAAATTGTGGATGATATTAAAATAACATTTCCTCTTACCGCAAAGGTCTTCCACATTATGGCCGGTCACCATTATCGTGCTGTTGACCCCATATGATGTCACTACAACGGCTTGTGGTGGAGCTGGAAGTTTAGAGAGGTAGAAGTTAAACAGTTTGACTCTACGGTGTTTTGAGCGCTCTACGAACGACAGACTACTAATCAATTAGGACAGTTCACAAGGACTGTTCTTTGACAAGGCCTCTACAGGTTTAATCGCGATCTGAGTAGTTCACTTTCGGGTAGTTCACTGTCGAAATTGGTACACCACCTTCACTTTACGTTTAGTGAAAGATGGCCGGTCGCCATTATCGGGCAGTTGCCCGCATATGATGTCATTTCAATGGCTTGTGGTGAAGATGGGAGTTTAGAGAGTTAGAAGTTAGACAGTTTGACTTTGGTTGCGCTGGTCTCTAAGCTCTACGAATGACAGACTACCAATTAGTCAGGACAGCAAGATGTCCTGGAAGAGGCTTTTGACAAGTCCACAAGGACTGTTCTTTGACAAGGCCTTTTCTGGTTTAAGCCTTGCGCAATCTGAGTGGTAATGGCTGTTAATTATGTGGTGGTGCTGGAGGCGAGCTGTTCGTAGTTGGCTGGTCAGCTGGTGGAGGAGTAGAACCTCGAATGTCTTCACAACTGATGACAGGAGGATATAGATCTCTCATTCGCAGGTTTCCCAGACTAGGAATGGGATCACTCAACCCTCAACTCAACTTTTCAGACATCGGGTACAGTGAGGCTAATCATAGACAAATTAAGGACACCTGTCAAGAACTCGACTCTTTACTCGCCTAGGTGTTTTACTATCATCATGGAAATTTCGTCAAGACCAATTGCCTCAGAAGACTTAGCTGTACGAATTACCTTTAAAGTTTCGGTCGGTAAAATCTCTCTGTTTTTTCTGGTTTATGTACGTATGGCCTTCAGAGACGATAAAATCGTTTGGTCGCTCCAGTCTAAGGATTATGAGCAGGTGGTCATGCAGTTAATCAGACCAGGATTTGTAATTGATATGTCAGAAGAACTGGTGCAATTACCCATAATCCTAGTGGGACATCGACATTTAAAGTGCGGAAGGTGGACCCGTCAATCTGTTCGCTAACGACGCACCTCTTTGGTCTTCTCCAAGAAATTAATGCCAAAGGTCATGGTTAGGTTATGTTGAAAAGGTAATGCCAGGGAAGTGGCATTTTCACAGACCATCGGGTCCATTGTGGTCATGATGCGTTAAAGTTCTCCAGAACCAGCCGTGTTTCTCCTCCTAAAAGGGTTCTGATATCGGGACGGTAACCAGTTGGACAACTGGTTACAGGCGGAATGCAGACATTATAGAGTTCTAACTCCGAGTCACCTGTTCTGACAGCAATACTCTGAGCCTTAAGATATTGATTTTTATTGTCTAGATCAGGAAATAGAACTCTATACCGCACTGAGTTGTGTATGATAAATGCGATTTCTCCACCATAAGTGCGGTCTTTTCGTTAAACGTTGCGCCTTTTACAACTGTACCGCTACCGATATTGTGTTGCTACATTAATCGCGATATCTCAGATATTTTGCCTTGGAGGCATTGGAGTTGAACTGCAGAATTTGATATTACCCTAGGAACTCGGACTGTAATTGATGGCATTAGCGGCGATGGATTGTGCTGCTGATGTTGATGATGCCATGGTTATTGCGATTGATGGACGGACAGTGGGGAAGTTGCGTAATCCGACGACGAAGATGATTTTGATATCAAAGAAGAAGCTGAGTCTTTCAGAGCAGCTTTGTTTGAGTTGATATTGAGCAGTTTTGTTTGATATCATTTTCCAAACAACGTAGGTCCATTTTAAAATGCATCGGTGGGATCTAACTTCATTAGATGGTGGTTCGATTTCTAGAAGGAACTGCCTTATTACCGATTCGTCTGCTCGTGTTTATGGATTTCAAAGTACATTTTTTGCAAAATGTAACTTTTATAAGGGCTACATTTTGAAATCTCTGGAGTTATTTGGACATACGGGTGCAGCGTAATTTTGCAAAGTACTGCCAGGTAGCGACTTGAGGATCTATTCCTCCTGATTAATTTATCGCAAGTTGCAGTAACATGCGCTGAGTACGATTCCAAGCTGTCTTATGTCACAGCCAATATTTTGGGTTGGATTTTCATCTTCATTTTTACATCGTCGACTCAGACATTCAGTTCCTACAAGACTTCAAAATATTACATCAGTCTCGGGGGAGAAGTGCCTTTAATGTCTTTGAGGTTTTAATACTGATAACACTCTTAACATAACACAGTTATTACCAGTGTGATAAGGGATGAATTGAGGACTTTTGTTAAAATCTCAACACGCGGTGCCTTTAGATTTACAAGCATCGTCATTGCAATACCTTTAGGCCAAGTGCTTTAGATAGCTTAGCATAATTGACGATCTTGTCAGAAAGACGAATAGACTAAAGACTATGAACCTTTTTTAAGGCAGGTTAGGTATTTTAAGTCTGAAGTCGGGGTCTTCTTGATGTTCTGCTAGCTCTGGGACCTCCGCAGGGAAGTTGGGTATCATCAGCTGTATTTCATCAGTAGCAACTGCTGCTATTCGTTAACAGAGTTCGCGGTTAACATTGAAAAATATGGCCGATGATGCCGAAAACCTAAAACTGGGTCTAAACAGTAAGTTTTTAGGGACGTCCAAATTCGATATTTTTGTTTCCGTCCCTAATCATTAACAAATGGTTCAACTAGACTTGGTGGTGAAGTTGTGATTATTTTGTCTGCGAAAACTCGTCTGCAAAATCATGTGAAAGTTTTAATTATTTTGTGATCTGCATAAATTTCCCAGTAACATACAAACCAAATTTTTATTGTATTTTTTTTTTTTAATAAATTTTATAATTATGCAGTAATGTTTTAATTCATCTAGTCATAGATGCACATGATTTAATCTGTAAGTCTTTGAAAGCTCTAGATTTTTTTTATAAGACACATATAAAATCGACCGCTGACATGCGGCTTCTTATAAGATTAGTATAAAAATAATACATTCGTATTTCATTTGACGCCTTTAAAGGCCCGTTAAAGATAAATAATCTTATCTTAGGAAGAATAAGTAACTATCTTATTATGTTGCTACGAAGTAAAGTAGGTACAAGAAGTTTTTTTTAGTTTATTAACTAAATTTTTAACTATTTGAAGCATTACTAAAACATCAAAACAGTTTGACTTAAGAAGAAAGCATGGGATTAATGAGCAAGTGCACCGAATTAAGGTAGAAGGCCATGCGGCTGCGGGCGGTCGCAGTATTGCTAGTGCATAAAATGTGCGTTTGTTTTAAAAAATATTCGTATAAAAAATATTTGAGTGGGATATAATTAAGTCTGGCAGCACTAAAAAAAATCTGCCGAGCGGAAAAGTACAACTTTGTTCTATTTTTTTCCTTTGCCGCTTCAAATTTGATAAATCAAAAAACAGCTGATTGCCGCCCGCAGCCGCTTGCAGCGTGCATTGGCCTTCTACCTTCACATCTCTTATTCACTAAAGTTTTACGAGCAAGCCGCATTGCTCTGCACGCAGGCTTCCGATAATGTATGACATCGTGGCCTTATTAATCAAGTTGTAACATTGCTCCCAGATTGTGATCTAGAAAAATGGTTGTACACATGGAAAATTAAAGTGAATCTCACTAAAAGTGTTTACATTAATTTACGGGCACATCATCCTCATCTAATATTGAAAAATTGCGAAGAATACTGTATAAACTTTTAAGAACAATAACCGGTTCTTACTGGTACATCAGAAGAATCGGTTATTACTAATTTAGTAGTCCCTTATAACTGCACATACAGTTTTATCACCTTTTTTGTGCACTGGATAAAGGACACTGAGATTCCAATCGTCTGGCATGCGTTCTTCTGACCACTGGGCTTCTATAAGTTGGGACATATGACTTATCAACTCATCACCTCGGGCCTTAAAAAGTTTTGCTGGCAAACAATCGGCACCCGAAGCTTTGTCATTGATTTGTTCAGGAGTGTCATCTTGGTCGCTTTCATTTGATACCAGTTTTTTTCATAAAATTTACGCACTTTATTACGAGTCTTAATATCTCAATTTCTACGAACAAACGTCTCTTCATTTTTTTTCTTTGGAATAGGTGTTTCTCTTCCCTTCTTCTCTCTCGATATCATTCTAAATTTCGACGAATAACGACTGACTGCAGAGTTGCCCTGTAGGCGAGGCATCACCTCGTAATACCAAGAGGTTTAACGAAGAGTGTTTTGGAATTCTAATACAGTTTTTGCATGTAGTTTTCAATATGTTGCCATAGAGCGCTGATGTCTTTGGAACTAGAAATATTTTCTCCGAGTAAAAAGGCAGTTCATTGCGAGTAATCGGTGACAATTTGATGTGATTGTAGCTTGGAGTTTTTAATTCTTTGCGCTTCCGTCTTCATGCTTCACGACATACTCAGGCGTGATAATGATAGGAGCCCATATTGGCTCCCCGAATTATACGCACATCCAATTCACTTGGTGAGTGTCTTCCATCAACTATAATATGATCTATTTGATTTTTTGTTATTTGATCGGGAGACACCCATGTAGCTTTGTCTATTTTATGGTATTGAAACCTGGTGCTACTCACTACCATATTTCGAGCAGTCGCAAATGAGATCAACCTCATACCATTGTCAGATGTTACGTTGTGCAGGCTAAATTTACCAACAGTGGGCTCAAAGCAACTTTTCCGCTCAATCTTTGAATTAAAACCTCCAAGTATTATTTTTATGTCATAATTGGAGCAGCTATCATAAACTTCCTCGAGTTGTTCATGAAAGGCTTCTTCATCTTTCTCCTCTGTGGATGAGTTTGCAAAAATTTGTATGCTTAGTCATAATGATCACTTTTTTTTGTAATACCTGTAGTTAATGATCTTGAAATATGCGTCTATTCTAGATTGCACGAAATATTGTTGATACAAAGAGTATTTAAATATTAACTAAATATTTGTTGACATTTCATAAAAATTTGTTTAGATTCCAAAATTTAGGTGATTATTTAAATTTAACAACAAGTACTTCGTTACCAAAAATACAAAAGGTCCGCATTTTCTCTTAAGATTTGTTGATGTTGGAATTGTGCTCTGTTATATTATAGGTTTTTTCACGCAGAAGGATCTTGTGAGAGGCTAGAGGCAAGCCATCTAGTTTATTTGAAATTTGTAAGTTATGTCTCACCTCTGCGAGTAGTTATCTTGTCCCGATGCAGGGGCTTACGCGGAATGAACCATAAGGCTATGTTGGTGGAGATCTAACATCACAGGCAGGGCCACACATACCATACAGGCTAAGGGGGAGTGCTATACTAAGAACTATCCACCCCCGTATTACCTGGTGTCTGTTTCCCACATTGGGCGGCCAAATGATATCTTGTATTCCACTACTTCAGTACAGCTTTTACTGAACTATAGATGGGATCTGTCCGTTTGTATTTTAAAATCCCGTTTTTAGTCCGAACATTTTAAAAATCTACAGGGCTTCTATTTCCCATATTGGGCGGCCCTATGGTCTGTGTCTATTCCCCGAGGGGGCGGCAGTTTTATAACGACTTGGCTGCAACCATATTAACCATGTACACCCAAATCATGCTCCGTGTGCCCGGTAGAGGGCTTCATAATCTTCCTATGTTTCTGGGACCGAGCTCCTCCAAAGCTGAATTGAACACATCCCCTGCTTCCTGTGCATAAGGGAACCAAGGATACTGCACATCCCCAATGGAGTCCCAGAGTTGCGATGAAAAATTATTCTCGAAAGGCTCCTTCTCAGCAAAGCAAGAAGACTGCGAACCTAGATTGGGGTTCACTTACTGCGGCATGTCGCAGTAGGAAGCACACCAATCCGGCCAGAGCGGCGCGCTGCAAAAAGATAGCTTTAGTTGCTTGGCGACAAGCCTGTTGATGTCCCCACTCCTGAGGAAAATGCTGTCATGGGCTGTTAAGAAGCTGACTGACTTTCAGGCCAAGACTGCCTCCACGTTCACGGACGCGTCCGAACGGCAACGCTTGGACAAAGACTCTACATAGCCAGCAAGCCTGCTGCTAGGCTAATGAACAGATCCTTTAGCGAGATTGCCACAGGCCATCTAGTGAAGGCTGTCATTGACCGTAGCAATGCTGACGGAGTTACGGTCAGCATTGCTACGAATTATTCCCCCGAAAGGTGGGAAACAATCCGTTTAAGTTAATGGGAATTGTCATTAAAGGACAATCCTGGTCGGCACCAAACTGCAGCGACGCTGGCTTATATCAAGGGGTGTGAAATTGATGGCTTGCCATATTGAGCGGTCTGCTATTCTACTTAAGAAAGCAGTTCATCGAGGGCATTTGAAAAGGCTCTAGCCTCGGCGTGGTATCCAAAGAAGAGATACCACGTAGACCTAGGTCCACTGCCCTTGTGATAGATGGCAAGTCCTCTGACAAGGAGATACTGGAGCTCCTTCGGAAACTTACCTGTCCATGATTAGAAGGTAGCTAAGATTTCTGAATCTGAAGGAGCTCTCAGAGGGTATAACTGTAGTTCTTATGCAGGAAACCCTAGCTCCACTCCTTAGGATGCGCGGAAAGATTTTCTACAGTTTCGATAAAATTTCCCTGCATGTCTACGGGGGTGATGATAAGGTTACCGGTGAGAAGGATATCCTCGTTCCCCCCGCAAGGAACGAGGATATTTCCGGCCCATCCCATCTTAAGCAAACCCTAGAGAGTCTTAACTCTCTTAATGTTGTAGAAGATGTGATGGACATGAAAGCGAACGAGTGATTCAGGAATCCGGACCCTGAGGACGAGGATTACGAAGATTTCAATGTCGGAACGACTTCCTATATATCTAATTTCTCTACATCAAACATTACTTTGTGCTTTTTGGATACTTGTGTGGTTGGTTGCTGAACTACACCATTTTCAATTGTAATTAAGAAATTTTCAAATTGAATTGAGAAATTTTTAATTGAAATTGGGAATTTTCAATTTAAATTGAGAAATATTCAATTGGAATTGAGAATTTCTAATTAAAATTGAGAAATTTTCAATTGAAATTGAGACTTTTCAATTGAAGTTGAGAAATATTCAATTGAAATTGAGAATTTTCAGTTGAAAATGAGAAATTTTCAATTGAAATTAAGAAATTTTCAATTGAAATTGAGAATTTTTTAATTGAAATTGAGAATTTTTTAATTGAAAATGAGAATTTGTAAATTGAAATTGAGAAAATTCCAATTGGAAATGAGAAATTTTCAATTGAAATTGAGAATTTTTAAATTTAAATTGAGAATTTTTCAATTGAAATTGAGAAAAGTCCAATTGAAAATGAGGTTGATTTTTTTTATTGAAATTGAGAAATTTTCAATTGAAATTGAGAAATTTTCAATTGAAATTGAGAAATTTTCAATTGAAAATGAGAAATTTTCAATTGAAAATGAGAAATTTTCAATTGAAAATGAGAAATTTTCAATTGAAATTGAGAATTTTAGAATTGAAATTGAGAAAACCTAAATTGAAAATGAGCTTGAAATTCCACTTGGGGTGTTCTCAATTTCAGTTGAAAAATTCTCAATTTTCTCAATTTGAATTCAAAAATTCTCAATTTCAATTGAAAATTTCTCAATTTCAACTGAATGTTTCTCATTTCCAATTAGGGTTTTCTGAATTTTAATTGAAATTTTCTCATTTTTAATTGAAAATTCTCAATTTTAATTGAAAATTTCTCAATTTGTATTGAATATTCTCAATTTCAATTGAATATTTCTAAATTTCAATTGAAAATGGTGTAGATATTGGTAATGCAAAGTATAGCCAATTGACCCCTCTAATGACATCTCGATGTTAAAGCAAGCAGATTTGCTGGTAACTAGTTCTGGTTATTAAGTAACTAGTGAAATTCCTAGTTCGGAACTAGTTACCAAAACTAGCGAAAAGAAGTAGTATATCAGATTTGATGTGTGAGTGAATTTCTGAAGAGTTTTTTACCAGACGATAACACCGTAAAGTATTACCGGTTTTACTACCGTTTAATATTCTCTACTGCCAGAGAACTACACTAAGTTTCAATCTACGTGCGAAATCAGATTTGGTCTGGACATCACGGCCATCTGGCTATTTTGGAACTGCCTATAATTTTTTCTGTAACTGTAACATATGATCAAGTTCAATATGTGACACTCCAAACATACATTTATAATTTGTAAAGTCATATCTATAGCGTATCCATCTTATGTAGGTGTCGACCTACAGGGTCTATATTATACATTTTTTGATAGAGTCAAATCTATTGGCATGACCCTAGTCACTTAAAGCTCCTACTGATAGCTTAATTGCAGGCTTTCTAAATTCAAAACTTTAACCTGTCAACACCTCTGATAACTCTTAACATAACTCAAAACAGGTGATATCCGATCGGAAGATCTTTATTACGAGACTTATCAAAGAAAGACACAATCATCGAAAGTTCTTAGAAATGCATTTAAGGAAATACAATGAAAAATATTATTGTTGTTGGGAAGAAGACTGCACCTCATAAACGCCTAAATATAAATTTTGAAATTTTAGTTAAAAGTGAAAAAAAATATTTAATTACTCGTATCTAAATCTTCAAAATCTTGTGAAAACAAAATGAAAATATAACTAAAATCTGTTAATACACAGTTACTTATTTATCATAACAAACCTTACACATTTATATATTTGGAAATAAAGGGTGATCCAATAGTAACGGAGCTTCTCAAACAGATTTAAAAGAGCATTTTTTTTCCAGAGTAATGGAGAAGTGACTACTTCTACTTATTTTTAATTGGCAGCCGCATCCACTGTCTTTATTGACTTGGTGCTCCCTGTTTATTCACGAACGAGGCTTTGTCTGGGTAAATACGGTACTGAATCCATATCGGTAATCTCGTCCGATGTTCTTAATATTTTAATATGTTATCAAATAATACCAACTATTAGAGCACCTCGTTTGTGGGCCTGTAATTAATCAAATGAAAATTTCATAATTGTTACCATCTTATTTATTTGCTGCGAAACATTTGGATGATAAAGATAACGCTTGATTATCTCGTTTATAGTGAAACTAACACTCGGGTAAACAAGATAACCATGACATCTAAAATTTTGAAATTTTTTGAAAAACTAATCTATCTAATCAGAATCCTATAAAACCGTTTAGAATTCCATTCCAAAAGTCAGTCATCACCTAAGAGACTACATTAACAAGCTGTGCGTGCCCAAGGAAAATCCGTTGTTATCTCATCCTAAAAATTTGGTTTTAGGTTCTAGTTGTGAGAGTTTGAAAAGTTTTGAGTGTAAAGCGTCTGATTTAAAATGTTCGCCACACCATTGCAACGTTCCGGTGATCAGGGAGGAGTCTCCAGCGGTTATGAACACGAAGGCTCCAATAAATATACAATCTCGGATTACGGCTATGGCAAAGACTCTGTTAAGGTGCTACATGTTAAGAGGGATGGGCCAGTGCATACGATAAAAGAATTCGAAGTGGGTACTCACTTGAAGTTGTACAGCAAAAAGGATTATTTTACAGGTGAGTTGGGGGATTTGGAAAGCTCATTTTTATACCCCATAATATATTATAAGATGCCTCAAGGCACTGAAATGACTCTTTAACTTTGTTGACTATTGAAAGACATTTGACCTTAGTATTATAGGATATCGTTTGCTTGGGCTTGACCGATTTTATCACATGTTCTAACTCAATTATTTCTTCTTTTCAAGGTGATAACTCCGATATTGTTGCCACCGATTCCCAAAAGAACACCGTCTATTTGTTGGCCAAGAAATATGGTATTGAGAATCCCGAAAAGTTTGCTCTTCTCTTGGCCTCTCATTTCCTTAACAAATACAATCATGTTGCCGAGGTACATATTCATGTTGAGGAATATCCCTGGCAAAGAATTTGTCAAGATCAAGTGGGTCAAGCCACTGGTTCCTGTTCCGAGGTTTCCAACTTTTCTTCCTTTAACAATAGGGCTAAACACAATCATGCCTTTATCTTTACACCCACCGAAATTCACTATTGCGATGTGGTTCTAAAGAGGAACGGTAAGTTCAGAACATCTTAAGTTATAAACAAAATTTGTATCTTAAATTTCTTAAAGATCCCAAACAATCCGTAATCAGCGGTATTCGTGGTCTACGTGTCTTGAAGACCACTCAATCCTCATTTGTCAACTTTGTCAACGATGAGTTCCGTTCCTTGCCCGATCAATATGATCGTATCTTCAGTACTGTAGTCGATTGCTCTTGGGAATACTCACGCACGAATAATGTAAAATTCTGTCAAGACTGGACTACCGTTAAGAATATTATCATCAAGAAATTCGCTGGCGATCCAAATGTAGGCGTCTCCTCACCCTCGGTCCAGCACACTTTATATTTAACTGAGAAGGAGGTACTTGACACCATACCCGAAGTCTCCGTCATCTCGATGACCATGCCCAATAAGCATTATTTCAATTTCGATACCAAACCCTTCCAACAAGTTGTGCCCGGTGATAATAATGAAGTCTTTATACCCGTCGACAAGCCTCATGGCACCATTTACGCTCAATTGGCACGCAAAGATTTGGTCAGTCATTTATAAAAGAACAATGGTTTTGGTTTTTCTCGTTCGGTTCGTTCTCTTGTAAAAATTCCATTTTAATTTAGTTCTTAAATAAACAAAAATTTTAACTTAAATTCTTTAATAAAAGTTATTTACTTGTATTATTTACAACTCTTTCATAAAATGTGGGTACAATTTTTTTCGTACAGTCATTATTGGATATAGGGAAGAATCATAAAGTAACAAATACGTACGAATTAATGGCCCTGAACACTAAAGTACACGTCAATTTGATTATTATAGTATTATAGTTCGATTATTCGCGCCATCTGTTGTCAGGTGGACTTGTTATTTAAGATTTTTGTTATACATCCAATTTTTCATTTAGATCGTCGGCATATTAGTCCTTACTGTGATGGAGAATGCTGTGATAATTAATAATTTTGTCTAGACTGGGACTCGAACCCATTCAAAAAATTTGTATGTTGTGCCTAGGGTTGCCAGACACAAATCCTGAAAAAGCTGGACATAAGGAAAAAAAAGCTTGACAACCCAAAAATTAGCTGGACATTAATAATAAAAAACTAGATTTAATAATTTGCTTCGATGAATCTTTAAATTTTTGATAAACCGAATTGCGAATGCCGTAATAAACCGTCGCGATATCGAGAGAAATATCTGAAACAATTTTCAACAGAAAACATATGCTACTCGCGTTTGTCGATGACATTGATATCATGGGACGCACATTGCGCGATTTTCAAGTATCGAGAAGGAATATACTAAAATGGGTCATTGAATCAAAATAGAACTGCTGGTTTTTACAAGCAGGCATTCTCAAGAATTGGACAACATGTGATTGTTAAGAACGAGGTCTGTAAGAACTTAAACTACGCTCTACAACAGCACCGGCTGCGTGGGCTGGGACATGTTGTGCGAATGTATGAAAATACTCCAACAACAAAAGTATTCGAAAACGACCCCGAATGAACTCGTAAAAGTAGAGGAAAATCTTTCTAAGCTTGACCTACGAACTGGAGAATATGCGCACACGATTGAAGCGCATGGAATTCTAAAATACTTTCGGTTTTTGATATAGGCCATTTAAGTAAAGTAAGTACAATGAGAAAATTTGATAGAGGGTAATTTTATTACAAAATAACTTGATCAAGCAATCAATTAATCAATGCACAAATCATTTAAGTAAGAAAGAAAAAAAATCGCTTTTACAAAAGGTTTAATTGCGTTTTTTCATAGAAATAGTTTTTCTTAAAACTATTTAAAAATTAAAATTCTTCACCTTTCAGCTGGACAAATTTAATTTTAGCTTGACACTGGACAAGCACTAAAAAAGCTGGACAATCCAGTCGAATCCAGCCTGACTGGCAACCCTAGTTGTGCCACAGCATCATCCAACGAGAGAAAAAACAGTAAAGATGCGCCATCTGCTGTCAGGTAGACATGTTATTTAATCTATTTGTTCTACAGCCAATTTTATTTCATTTACAATGACGGTAGTGTAGTAGCTAGTGCTGCAGTGCTTACCTGTGATAGAGGATGCTAAGGTAAAAAATAATTTTTCCGTGAGTGAGGCTCTGAACCCAGGCAGAATATATGTTATGCTAAGTAGTCAACGTGTTTAGCAACTAAGTCAGAGCATCCTTCAATGAGACAAACCTGTTTCTTTAAGGCATTTAAGTGGAAATGACCGTGGAAAGGTCACACAGCGCTTTGATTGAATTCAAGGGGAGAAAGACGTCGTAGTGTTGAACCTGCTGGTAAAACATTCAGTAGTTGAAGTTGCTCCTGGATACCCACTTTTCTGACAACTATTTTGAGGAGCCCTGTGTGGATAGTGTTGCAACAAGTATGGGCTATCAGTAGCTTTAAATCTTTCTAATATTAGACCTATAAGCATGAGTAAGCCATACCACCAGTAGCCAATGAATATTTTTAATTTTCGTTAATACCACGATCATTAATAAGACTCGTGAAAATGAGTATTAAAATCATTCTGTTGGAATTTGGATGTTAACAGAGTTGGTTGGTGCCGCTTTTTTAAAAGAAAAGACAAAAACAAAATAGGCAAGAAACAAATCAAAATCCAATTCATAGCAACAAAATACATGGCTCGAGAGAACAATGAAATATAATATCGAACATTGTTGCCACGACGCTATTATTTTTGTAAACATTGGGAATATTTTTCAAAACAGAAATAAATTCTAATATTAAACAATTTTAGTTTTTTTATATTTTTTAGATATTTTCGATCCAAACATTTTTTTTAAGAAAAATTTTTAATAAAAATATTTTTCTTTGGAAAATTGTTCGATAAAAATTAGATTTTATAAAAAATTTTTCGTTAAAAATATTTTTTTGTAAAAATTTTCGATACAAATATTTTTATATTTTAAATCTTCTATAGAAAAATTTTTGACAAACAAATTTTGTATGGAAAAATTTTTGATAAAAAAATTTTCTATAAAAAATTTTTCAAAAATCTGTTACATTCATTTACTAATGTAACAGACCAATTTATTGATAAAAAGCCAAAAAATGTTTGCGGAGAAACCAAATTCCTCGACGCGTTTCGATGGTTGGTTAAGCCATCTCTTCAGGATTATCCCCAATTTAGACAGATCGAAAAACTCGCATTATTACTAAATTTACAAACATAACTATTAAGAATTATGTTCATAAACCAAAAGTAAAAGCGTAGATTATCGACTGAACAAAAACAAACATTTTTCAGTTTTCATCTACCTTCACTTCCCACATTATTGCTGTCGCCGTCGGCTACTATATGCAGAATGCTGTGAAGAAATGTTACATTAATAAATAAATGTAACAGATTTGGGATCAAATGCAAATACACTTCTTTTTGAATAATATTTACATCCCGACTATTTTGTTATTTTTTGAAAAAAAAATTTTTTTTGATAAAAAAAATTTTTATAGAAAAATTTTTGATAAAAAAATGGAATAGAAAACTTTTTCTTTTTAAAACGTTAGAATTACACATTTAAAAAAATACCTATTTTAGTTAAAGGTATAAAAAATGGCAACTCTTCCGACTATTTTTTTGTTCCGTTCTCTTTGCGCCGATCCATACCTACAAGCCTATAGATATAGAAGCAGCTTTTAATAACATAACTTGAGATAATTAAATCTCTATCTAATCTGGGAGTGAAAGCATTATAAAGAGACGTTTAAGTCCAAATAAGGGTGGCAAACCTAAATAGATTTATTGGCAAAGTAACATCTAAGAAATGTTGTTCTAAATATCTGCTCTACCTAGATTTGAACTATATTCTGATATCCCTAAAGGAGATTTGTGTAAGTCTTTCACATACGCAGATGATGAAGTAATAGTAAGGGAAATGAGCGATCCATAAAGGTCTTTTGATAAATCCAAATAAGGCTAACTTACTCGTAGTTGTGTTAATCAAGATATCCAAAACCCATCAGTAAAACCTATTTCGGACTGTAACTTGTAGTATTAATGAAAAAGAAGCTGGGTTTCAAGCTCAACGTCATATAAAGGTAAGGTTGTGTAAGGTCTTTTCATACGCTGATAATTATCATTATAATGTAATAATAATGGAGCAATAATTGTTTTCACGTTCCTGAGATTGAAATGGGCGGTCAATAACGTTCTTGCAATAAATCCAAACAATACTTAATTATTCGTGGTTCTGTTAACCAGAATATACAAAAATCCGGCAGTGGAACGCATCTTATCTGGGGACACTAAAATCCCTTTTCTGGACTGTACCTTGTAGTATTAATGAATAAGAAGCAAATTTTCAAGCTCAGCATAATAGAAAGGGCTAAAAAGACCACAATTTTACTATGGGATGGTGAAGTTTCTTCCAGAAATTGGCAAGTCTGCCATTTTTTACACCCACCATCAAAAAGAATGGGGGGTATATTGAGATTGTCATTCCGTTTGTAATTTCCTTAATATTGGCTCAAAAACGATATATATTCTGAATCCTTATGGAATTCTAAGACGTTTGAGTGATGTCCGTCTGTCTGTCTGTCTGTTGAAATCACGATAACGCCTAAACGAAAGGAGCTAGCTTACTGAAACTAAGGAAAAACATTCTTCATCTTCATCAGAAAATTTTGGTATTGAAATTGGGCAAAATCGATTAACATTTGACTATAGCTCCCGTATAACCTCGCCTACGCTAATCGCTTATTTGCTAACAAATGACAAACTATAATAGCTATGATGATAAAATTTGGTATATGGAAGTATTGCATAAGCCCTAGGCAGCATATAAAATTTCATCAAAATCGGTTGACATTTAGTCATAGCTCCCATACAAAAAACTTACGAAAACAGCCAACATTTCACCTAAAATACACTTAAATGGCAATAAATCTAAATTTAGCACGAGGAGGTCTTGTGTTAATGCCAACCAGTGTGCAAACTTTTGTCACAATCGGTCACCATTTGACCATAGCTCCCATATAAAAAACTTACGGAAACACAAAAATACAAAAAGAAAAGGGGGTTTATGTCCGTCTTTCCGTCAGAGAAAATCGCGATAGCTCCTTAACTACAAGAGCTAGAGAGACAAAATTTATCAAAAGTATTTTAGATATGTTATAGAAATTGTGTGCTGAAAATGGGTAAAATCAGTTCACATTTAGTTAGAGCTCCCATATAACCCTGCCCCGGAAATCACATTTAGGCTGATAAATTGAATAAAATTGTAAAATCTATGACTACAAAATTTAGAACATAGAAGTTTTATGCAACTTTCAGTGAATATGTCAAATTTTATAGCAATCGGCCCATTTCTGACCATAGCTTTCATATAAAAACCGCTCCCGGTAACCACTAAAATGCCACAAACGCCAGTTAAAAGCTATTAAGTTATAAACTATGTCAGCTATGGCCACTTAATTTTGCACAAATAAACTTAATATTAATATCAGCCAGTATATTAAATTTTGTAACAATCGGTCAACATTTGGCTATAGTTCTTATATATATAACATCCCCTTTTTGTATCTACAATCAAAAAGATTTTGAGGTAGATTCAGTATATTAAGATTGCATCTACGAAATTAGATAGCTATCAATCAATGTTAGGTCCAGATTTTATACACGGTAGATTCATTAGGAACTCCTAACAAAATATACGAACCGTGTTGTTATCAACATGTTTATGGCACAACGAAACAGCTTATTAATGTAAAACTATATTCGGATATGGAACAGCATTTTGTCCAAGGTAAATACTTGGGAAACCACTGTAGTAACTATACCACTGCAACCGAATTTAATCCAAATATATTTCCAACAATACCACATTTGGTCAACATTTTAAATTAGCTGCACTATCGTACAACTTGATGGTGGGTATACAAGATTCGGCTCAGCCGAATATAACACTCTTACTTGTTTTTAATTATATTTAAATTTTGTGTTCTTAAGAATTTGTAAAAAAATGTTGGAAATTATTAAAAGTTCCTCTAAAGAAGAATTCATAAAAATACATCTTTATTAAAAACAGTTTCCTATATCCAATAACTACTGTATTTGGTAAATTGAACATTTTTATATGCGGGATTTTTTAAATTTCACTTCAATATAGTTGGCGTTTTTTTGTTGGATTCTGTTTTAATATTGTTCAAAAATATGTTGGATATTATTTTCCCATATCATAAGTAAATAAAATTTTTTCGTTATTCATGATTTTGGCAAAAAATATTTAGAGTTATAAAATGTAATAAATAAATTTAATTAAAGTTTGTTAATAGGAATTTTTTTGTTAGTTTCCAATAGAAAGTTAAATTTACAACCTTAGGCACACGGAGACTTTATTTTATAATTGAATGACCAAATTTGACATACTAAAAGTTTAAGGTGAACAAAGAACGAATCTTATATCTTAAACGAGCAATAATTATATATATATATTTATATATATATATATATATATATATATATATATATATATATATATATATATATATATATATATATATATATAGAATGGCTATCTCGAAAACGGCTCTAAAGATTTTGATAAAATTTGGACAGTGGGTATGTTTTTTGATGTATAGGTCGAAGAAGAAGGAACTTTTGCCTCTAAGAGGGTTAAAACGGGTAAAAAGGGGAAAATCGAAAACGCTATATCTCCTAAAGTAATAGGTATAGAAACAAAATTAAAATTACGTTTTAAACAGATATGAAAATAAGCGGACAGGTGTTTGGTACTTTTTTGAAACCATGTCCTATAGGGGGTAAAAAAGGGTGAAAATAGTTTTTTTTGCACCTTTTTAACCCACTTTTATATTTTAAACTAAAGAATATAGAAAGAAAGTTGGTACTGCAATCAATAGATGTAAAAGAAACATAAAACTCGTATTTGGTACTTTTTTGATTTTGGAGCCAAAATGGGTAAAAAAGGGATAAAATGATAACTTAACATCTCCAAGGTAATATCAATAGGAACATTATACATTATGTTAAATGCGTTTTAAAAAAATGTACCGAATTTAATTTGCACCAAAAAAGTACCAAATATGCATATGGAACTTTTAGAAATTAGGGAATAAAAAGGGGGAAAATTAATATTATTTTAA
The DNA here is from genome assembly GCA_933228675.1 of Stomorhina lunata. Taxonomy (NCBI): domain Eukaryota; kingdom Metazoa; phylum Arthropoda; class Insecta; order Diptera; family Rhiniidae; genus Stomorhina; species Stomorhina lunata. The sequence goes on along the minus strand of OW121741.1, from coordinate 79,009,501 downwards.
ACAAATGAATGTTTGTCTGTATGTATGTTCTTTATAAAATAGTAAACTGTGAATTTGATCATATTATGCTCTTTAGCGAAGACGTTGCGGATAAGCCGGCGAAGGTTTTAAAGTTGATAAGACTAATTTCCGACAGATGGCGCCACGGAAAATTACTAAAAATTAATTAAATCGTAAACTGTACATTTGATCATGCTATGATCTTTAGCAAAGTTGTAGCGCATGAGCCGACGAAGGCTTTTTAGTTGGTATGAATAATTTCCGACAGGTGGCACTACAGAAACTTACTCAAAGTCAATTTAATCGTAATCTGTACATTTAATCATGCTACAATCTTTAGCAAAGTAGTTGCACATGAGCCGACGAAGGTTTCTTAGTTGGTATGAAGAAATTTCGACAGGTGGCGCCACTGAAATTTACTCAAAGTCAATTTAATCGTATGCTGAACATTTAATCATGCTATAATCGTCAGCAAAGTTGTTACGGATAAGCCGAAGAAGGTTTATGAATTGGAATGAGCAAAGTCCGACAGGTGGCGCCACAGAAAACTACTCATAATGAATTAAATCGTAAACTGTGCATTTGATCAGACTATAATCTTTAGCAAAGTTGTTGCGCATGAGTCGACAGAGGTTTCTGTTGATATGAATAATTTCCAAAATTATTCAAAATGAGTTAAACTGTAAACTATGCAAACTATGTGTTGGTCGGACAAAATAAATCAAATAATTCAAAATTAACTGAATATTTCTACAATGTCTTTCCTCTAAATTTATTTTAGCACTTTATAATATAAAATATATAAAAACTTTAAAATTTTCCTCAAAATGCTTATCATAAAGCTCCGAGCAAGGCTCGGTCTACCAGGTACTTATATTCTTAAACGAGCAATAATTGTATATATATATATATATATATATATATATATATATATATATATATATATATATAGAATGGCTATCTCGAAAACGGCTCTAACGATTTTGATAAAATTTGGACAGTGGGTATGTTTTTTGATGTATAGGTCGAAGAAGAAGGAACTTTTAGAACTTTTGCCTCTAAGAGGGTAAAAACGGGTAAAAAGGGGAAAAAATCGAAAACGCTATGTCTCCTAAAGTAATAGGTATAGAAACAAAATTAAAATTACGTTTTAAACAACTTTGAAAATAAGCGGACAGGTGTTTGGTACTTTTATGAAACTATGTCCGATAGGGGGTAAAAAAGGGTGAAAATAGTTTTTTTGGCACCTTTTTAACCCACTCTTATATTTTAAACTAAAGAATATAGAAAGAAACTTGGTACTGCAATCAATAGATGTAAAAAAAAACATGAAACACGTATTTGGTACTTTTTGGATTTTGGAGCCAAAATGGGTAAAAAAGGGATAAAATGATAACTTAACATCTCCAAAGTAATATGAATAGGAACATTATACATTATGTTAAATGTGTTTTAAAAAAATGTACCGAATTCAATTGGCACCAAAAAAGTACCAAATATACATATGGAACTTTTAGAAATTAGGGAATAAAAAGGGGGAAAAATTTGTATTATTTTAAACAAATTAATGTTTGTCTGTATGTATGTTCTTTATAGAATAGTAAACTGTGAATTTGATTGTGTTATGCTCTTTAGCGAATATGTTGCGGATAAGCCGGCGAAGGTTTTAAAGTTGATAAGACTAATTTCCGACAGATGGCGCCACGGAAAATTACTAAAAATTAATTAAATCGTAAACTGTACATTTGATCATGCTATGATCTTTAGGAAAGTTGTAGCGCATGAGCCGACGAAGGCTTTTTAGTTGGTATGAATAATTTCCGACAGGTGGCGCTACAGAAACTTACTCAAAGTCAATTTAATCGTAATCTGTACATTTAATCATGCTACAATCTTTAGCAAAGATGTTGCACATGAGCCGACGAAGGTTTCTTAGTTGGTATGAAGAAATTTCGACAGGTGGCGCCACTGAAATTTACTCAAAGTCAATTTAATCGTATGCTGAACATTTAATCATGCTATAATCGTCAGCAAAGTTGTTACGGATAAGCCTAAGAAGGTTTATGAATTGGAATGAGCAAAGTCCGACAGGTGGCGCCACTGCAAACTACTCAAAATGAATTAAATCGTAAACTGTGCATTTGATCAGACTATAATCTTTAGCAAAGTTATTGCGCATGAGTCGACGGAGGTATCTGTTGATATGAATAATTTCCAAAATTATTCAAAATGAGTTAAACTATAAACTATGCAAACTATGTGTTGGTCGGACAAAATAAATCAAATAATTCAAATTTAACTGAATATTTCTACAATGTCTTTCCTCTAAATTTATTTTAGCACTTTATAATAAAGAGTGTTCTAAAAAAAATATGCATTTACTATTTTAGACAAAATTTATCCATAGTGCAAGAAATAATTTATTTTTTGATCAAGTTAGTTCTATAGATATATCAGATACTATTATTTTAGAAATTATTAATTTTCAATAGTTATTTCAATCAAAATGGACTGCGAAAAAAAAGTTCGTGAAAATATAATTAAAACTTTTCAAAAAAATCCGTCATGGACTTTTAAAAAAATAGCTAAAAATTTGAAAGTTGACCCTCGAACGGTTTCTAATGCCATCAGACGGTATAAGGAAAACCTGAGCATTGAAAGAACACCTGGATCAGGGAGGAAAAAAGGTCCTACAGATATTGGTAAGGCAAAAGAAGTCGAGCGACTCTTTCGAAGAGCGCCTAACACTTCTTTAAGAAAAGCAGCTCGTACGGTGAAATGTTCTACGAATTTTGCACATAGAGTCAAAGCTTATGCTGGACTGAAGACATACAAAGTCCAAAAGGTTCCAGATCGCAATGCTATAAAGAACTTAGAAGCAAAAAAAAACGAGCGAAAAAATTGAAGTCTGATTTTATAAAAAAAATACACCTGTTGTGTGATGGATGATGAAACATACGTACTGGCAGACTTTTCTCAACTTCCTGGTCAAGATTTTTATGTTGCTGATAAACGGGGCAATGTTCGGCAAGAGTTTCGCACAAAAAAACAAACAAAATTCCCTAAGAAGTTTCTCGTGTGGCAAGCTATTTGCAGTTGTGGCAAAAGAAGTAAAGTATTTGTGGCATCTGGCACAATAAACACAGAAATTTATATAAAGGAGTGCCTACATTTTTTTGGCCCGATTTGGCATCATGCCATTATGGAAAAAAGGCACTTTAGTGGTACTCAAAGAATAATGTAATTTTTGTACCAAGAGAGGCAAATCCACCTAATTGTCCAGAACTTCGGCCTGTGGAAAGGTATTGGGCTCTGGTAAAAAAGGAATTGAAGAACACAGGAAACATTTCCAAGAACATGTCCGATTTTAAGCGCAGGTGGAACACATGCTCCAAAAAGGTATCAGATGCAACTGTAAATTCTTTAATGGGAGGGTTTCCGAAAAAAGTCGATAATTTTGCAAAACCCGAGTACTAAGTAAACATTTTAATGCTAAATGATTTTGTATAATATGTCATTATATTTGCGTATTTTGTAGAGTTTTTATATTAAAAGGTTTGATTTTTATTTAAGAAAATCCAACTACAAATTTTATTTAGAGCACTCTTTATAAAATATATAAAAACTTAAAAATTTTCCTCAAAATGCTTATCATAAAGCTCCGAGCAAGGCTCGGTCAACCAGGTACTATATATATATATATATATATATATATATATATATATATATATATATATATATATATATATATATATATATATATATATATATATATATATTTATACATATATATATATATATATATATATATATATATATATATATATATATATATATTTATACATATATATATATATATATATATATATATATATATATATATATATATATATATTGCGACTTGTACTTTGAAAAGAAAAACTGGTGAAAAAATTGGGGTCGAAGGCTGGTACCCCAAGGAGTCGACCAAAATAAGTACACCTCTTATTTGAATTAATTAATAGATGTGTGTTGAAAGTTCATCGTTGTGGGGTCACTCCTTCTATTTTTTGCACTTCGATGCGCCGTTGGACAAACTAAGTGAAATTTCTTTACAACTAAAGTGGAGTCTCCTTTTTTAAGAAAATCATAAAATTATTTAGTTCAAACTTTTTATCGCGGGCCATAAGTTGCATCATACACATACATATGATGTTTAAAAAATATTTTATTATGAAACAAATTTTACGATGTTATTACATCCATTTACCTTTACATAAAAACAAGCTGTACATTTTTTACACAAGTTTATATAAATACGTACGTTTTGTAAATATGAGTTAAATAAATATTTTTAGCATTTTAAAATTTTTTCTTACTTTAGCCATAAAAACCTAATGCATATTTTTCTGATTTATATAGTCAAAATTTATATAAAGGGCATTTTAGAGTCATAAACCAATATTCTACGAAAATTCAATGGACTAAAACGAAGTGTAGGTAAATGTGAATTTGTTTTGCAGATATACTCGTAAATATGAACAATGTATCTAAGTATGTATGTATTTATATATGAATACATGAGTCACTTAAAAAAAGAAAACATAGTTATTACCCAATTAGCACATATTTACTTAAATGATCTGACCCATTGTGCATTAACCAGCAAATTGGCTTTAACTGGGTGTGAAAAAGTGCAGGTTGAACTCTAGACATCATCTTTATACACGTCACAAGTGTATACATATATAAACTGCAGAGGGTATTAATTCCCACAATATTGTGTGCTTTTTTTATTGAAAGCGAAATGTTTAAATAAATTTCATAATTGTGTTACCATTTTTATGGTTCATCATCATCATTGTTTACTTACTTTACCTCTACATACTGTAAATATGTATGTAAGTATGTAGAGTAGAGCGTCTCGACTATATGGAAGAAAAAAAAAATAATATAAAGTATTGTTGTAAGACAGTTCGAACATTTTTTAAATTTTTTTCGCCGCACATTGGGGTCGCCAAGATACATTTTTCGTTATATCTCCGGCATTTACAGTCGGATCTTAAAGTGTGATATATCGATGTTTTTGTCTCGAGGAGGCCAATATTTGGCTTTAATAGTCATTAATCTCAGATATCTAGTTGTAGTATTTATTAATCAGACCTCAGTTCCTACAACCCTAATGTACCACCCTAATATCAGAAAATTAAAGATCTTAAAAAATCGGTATACTTTTACTAAGGAAGTTTTTCGACAATTCTAACCGAACTATTAAAAACAAGCAATTTTTGTTTTTGCCGCACATTGGGATCGCCAAAATACATTTTTTGTTATATCATCGAACGACGTTCAACAAATCCTTCGTCGGCCGATAGAAAATATCGCCACCTTTTTTCACAGTGACAATATTTTGTTGTTGATGATAACAGATCGGCTAGTGCTTTCAGATGGCTATACAAAGATTCTATCTGCCAGAAATGAAGTAACGTGAAATCTTCTTTCCACAATTTCAGAATTTTATTAACTTTGAGAGTGAATCAGGGTTGCCAGTCAGACTGGATTCGACTGGATTAATGCTTGTCCAGTGCCAAGCTAAAATTAAATTTGTCCAGCTGATAGGTCAAAAACTAAATATTTTTAAAGAAAAACTATTTTTATGAAAAATCACTTAAGTGATTTATGCATTGATTAATTGATTGCCTGATCAAGTTCATTTTGCAATAAAATAACCCTCTATAAAATTTCCCCATTGTTGGCAAGTATGATTCAATGTTTGAATTTGAAACTTATGTCGTGAATTATGTTGACGTCGGTACCAAGATAAACAAATTCTTTTATAACCTCATAGCTATAGTTCTCAATGATCACATGTGGTCAAATTCTTAAGTTTTGTTTTGATTCATTGACAACTAGACCTATTTTATTACATTCCTTCCCGATACTTGAAAAGGCTGCAGTCGAATCGCGAAATGTGTGTCCGTCCCATGATATCAATGTCATCGACAAACGCAAGTAGAATGTGTTTTCTGTTGAAAATTGTTTCAGATGTATTAGCTGTAGCATCTCGGACGATTTCATTTTCTCTCGATATCGCTGCGGTATTCGGTTTATCAAAAATTGAAAGATTCATCGAAGCAAATTATTAAAGCAAGTTTTTTATTTTTAATGTCCAGCTAATTTTTGGGTTGTCAAGCTTTTTTTCCCATATGTCCAGCTTTTTCAGGATTTGTGTCTGGCAACTCTAGCCATGGCTGTCACTAATGCATGGGCCACATTTTTTCTAAACACGTGAGTCGTCAAAAATATGGCAAAATTGGATCGTTCAAAGACAAAATTGATTAAAATTTTCTAATTTTACATTAATTTGTATACCCTTCACCACCATAGGTGGAAAGGGTATTATAAATTGTGCTGATGTATGTAACGCATAGAAATATTTGTCTTAGACCCATCTTTTAGTATACCAATAGGCTTAGAATCACCTTCTGAGTCGATTTAGCGATGTCCGTCCGTCCGTCCGTCCGTCCGTCTGGCTGGCTGGCTGGACCCCCATGTAAACCTTGTAATCAACATCTACAGGTCGCAATTCTAAAGATAATTTGATTAAATTTGGCACCGATCATTTTTTTTTGATAATGGGACCATGGCTATTGAAATTCGTCAAAATCGGTCCATTATTTATGGTACCTCCCATAGGTCCCACTTCCCGGAATTGATATATTGGCCACAATCAATATTTTTTCATGAAATTTAAAATAAATACTGCTTATGTAAACTTAAATCACTGTACCAAATTTCGTTGAAATCGGTCCACCTTTGACCATAGGTCCCATACAAACTCTTCTGTCAAAACGCACTAAATGAGACAAAAAATCACTAAAACGCTCGTAAATCTAAAGGTAATGAGAGTTTTGAGTTTATTTTTTGCATACATAATTTTTTTAACAACTGTAATCAATTTGCCAAATTTCGAGATAATCGGTCCACATTTGACCCTAGCTCTCATATAAGTAAATTTACAAGTTTTAATAAAATGTTTGTATGACGGCAAAATTTAGCAAATATTTGTCTTTATACAGGAAAAATAACATCTTTGACCTTAGTGATGAAGGGTATCGTTTGGTCGGGCTTGACCGACTATAGCACTTTCTTACTTGCTTTTATTCTTATTGTATGAGCTGAGATATCATGGGTAAATACTAGAAGAGTGTACTTGAGGTCAATGATTATTAATACAAAACTTTAGCCTTTTTTAGACAAAAACATCGATATATAACACTTAAAGATTCAACTGTAAATGGCGAAAATATAACGAAAAATGTATTTTGGCGACCCCAATGTGCGGTAAAAAGAAAAATTTCTTGTTTTAATTAGTTCGGTAAAAGTTTAGTTCTTAGTAAAAGTTTAACGATTTTTTAAGAGCTTTAATTTTCTCATATTAGTAGGGTACATTAGGGTGGTAGGAACTGAGGTCTGATGGATAAATACTACAACTGGATATCTGAGATTAATGACTATTAAAGCAAAATATTGGCCTCCTCGAGACAAAAACATCGATATATCACACTTTAAGATTCGAATAAAAATGCCGAAGATATAACAAAAAATGTATTTTGGCGATCCCAATGTGCGGCGAAAAAAATTTAAAAAAAATTTTCGAAACTGCCTTGCAACAATACTTTATATTCGGTGGTGTACGGCGAACTTTTTTTTTCGAGACGCCCTAATGTAGAGTCTACATTGTAGACTGTGAAAATGTTAAGAAATATACAAACAAATGTTTATGTGTTTAAATATGAAAGCAAGTCATAAAATCCATTAAAAACAAATACGTTATGTAAACTTTTAAAAATTATATAATTTTTTTTTTAAATATTCACTTAACAAATAAAAACAAATCGTGCAAGTGCATCCCACAAACTTGTAAATAAATGACAATTTAAACAAAGTACCTGGTAGACCGAGCCTTGCTCGGAGCTTTATGATAAGCATTTTGAGGAAAATTTTAAAGTTTTTATATATTTTATATTATAAAGTGCTAAAATAAATTTAGAGGAAAGACATTGTAGAAATATTCAGTTAATTTTGAATTATTTGATTTATTTTGTCCGACCAACACATAGTTTGCATAGTTTACAGTTTAACTCATTTTGAATAATTTTGGAAATTATTCATATCAACAGAAACCTCTGTCGACTCATGCGCAACAACTTTGCTAAAGATTATAGTCTGATCAAATGCACAGTTTACGATTTAATTCATTTTGAGTAGTTTTCTGTGGCGCCACCTGTCGGACTTTGCTTATTCCAATTCATAAACCTTCTTCGGCTTATCCGTAACAACTTTGCTGAAGATTATAGCATGATTAAATGTACTGCATACGATTAAATTGACTTTGAGTAAATTTCAGTAGCTCCACCTGTCGAAATTTCTTCATACCAACTAAGAAGCCTTCGTCGGCTCATGTGCAACAACTTTGCTAAAGATTGTAGCATGATTAAATGTACAGATTACGATTAAATTGACTTTGAGTAAGTTTCTGTAGCGCCACCTGTCGGAAATTATTCATACCAACTAAAAAGCCTTCGTCGGCTCATGCGCTACAACTTTGCTAAAGATCATAGCATGATCAAATGTACAGTTTACGATTTAATTAATTTTTGGTAATTTTCTGTGGCGCCATCTGTCAGAAATTAGTCTTATCAACTTTAAAACCTTCGCCGGCTTATCCGCAACATCTTCGCTAAAGAGCATAACACAATCAAATTCACAGTTTACTATTCTATAAAGAACATACATACAGACAAACATTCATTTGTTTAATAGGTATAACATTACTAATTTTTCCCCCTTTTTATTCCCTAATTTCTAAAAGTTCCATATGTATATTTGGTACTTTTTTGGTGCCAATTGAATTCGGTACATTTTTTTAAAACGCATTTAACATAATGTATAATGTTCCTATTCATATTACTTTGGAGATGTTAAGTTATCATTTTATCCCTTTTTTACCCATTTTGGCTCCAAAATCAAAAAAGTACCAAATACGTGTTTCATGCTTTTTTTACATCTATTGATTGCAGTACCAAGTTTCTTTCTATATTCTTTAGTTTAAAATATAAGAGTGGGTTAAAAAGGTGCCAAAAAAACTATTTTCACCCTTTTTTACCCCCTATCGGACATAGTTTCAAAAAAGTACCAAACACCTGTCCGCTTATTTTCAAAGCTGTTTAAAACGTAATTTTAATTTTGTTTCTATACCTATTACTTTAGGAGACATAGCGTTTTCGATTTTTTCCCCTTTTTACCCGTTTTTACCCTCTTAGAGGTAAAAGTTCCAAAAGTCCCTTCTTCTTTGACCTATACATCAAAAAAGATACCCACTGTCCAAATTTTATCAAAATCGTTAGAGCCGTTTTCGAGATAGCCATTCTATATATATATATATATATATATATATATATATATATACAATTATTGCTCGTTTAAGAATATAAAATATGTATGTATATACCTACTCATGAATACGTACAACAACCTATAACGAGGGTGCATTTTTGGTTTTGAGAATGGACAATCCCAGTACTGCCAACTCACTTACAAATTCATTCAATTTTTTAACAATATGTCATGTCTACTCAGTACCATTTGACGTTTGAACGCAATTTGTGTCACATTGTCTGAACTTGAAATATTCATGTCGGTCAACAAATTGAATCAAACAGTGCTTCGATGAACATAACTCGATTTTTAATGATAAAATACTATTAAGGGCCAATGTGTATTGGCTCATGAATGAGTTTCGTAAAGGTTGTCTGAAATCATTTGTTGTTTGAAGATCGATTTTATTTAATATCTTGCTGAGTAGAAGAATTTCCTTAAATCTAATACATACATACAGAAAAGCTATAGTCGGTCAAGCCCGTTATATCATACCCTTCACTAATAAGGTCAAATATGGACCAACAATTAAACAAGTTTTCCTTAAGCCTTAGAGACATACATACATATACTATGTGCTATTTTTTCAAAATTTCGAGATTTATATCATTTCCGGCTAAGGGTCAATTTTGGACCGATTGTTACCAAATTTTGGTTATTGGTTCATATTTATAAAATATTTATCTGTGCAAAGTTTAAGTGATCAAATGTATTTATCTTTAGAGTTATTAAGGTTTTTGTGCTTTTACGTGTATATAAACGTCTTTTGAGAATGTGTCTTGTATAGGAGGTATTGTCAAATATAGGCCGATTTCTACAAAATTAGGAACACTGATTAAGGTTATGATAAGCAATATTTGTGCTGAATATTATTAAAGTACAACTAAATAGTGAACCGTAGTGGTATAGCAGGTTAGTCATCCGCCTAGCATACCAGAGGCCCAAGTTCGATCCCTGGCCAGACTCACTTGAAAATATAAATTTTCAAAAAAAAGCGTCGGTTCACCTCATAACTCAGCTAGCCACTGGTTATTTAGTATTAGGCTATGTAAAACTTCTGTTACTAATGCATTTGCCGTTCGAAGCCGGCGTTAAAACGTAGGTCCCTTTCAACGAGTCTAAAAATAGAATCGGATGCAGCTCATTGTCTGAGAGAAGTACCCCTTGTTCCAATTGGAATGTTGTCGGGGAATTATGTATATATATATATATACAACTAAATTTGTGGCTGTAAAGAACCAAAAACTCTATTCCGGGAAGGCATCCCTATAAGAGGTACCCGAAATAGTAATCCGATTTCACCCAAAAAGAATAGGGATCATCCTTGAACCAAAATATCAGCCTGTGCCAAATTTCATCAACTTATCTTTAAAGTTACGACCTGTAGAATGATAACAAGTTTACATGGATAGCCGGCCAGCCAGCCGGACAGACATCGTTAAAACAACTCAAGCAGTGATTCTAGATACTAAAAGGTGGGTCTCAGACCAATATTTTTATGCGTTACAAACATCAGCACAAAACCAATATACCCTTTCCATCTATGTTGTTGAAGGGTATAATAAATCATGTCGTATTCGGAATTTGTTTCCCGCTAAACCCCAGATTTGTTCAAATTGCTAAAAAATAGTCCCTTGAAAGTTTTTAGCCAATCGAATGAGGAAAAGAGCGCCCATGACCCGCCCAAAGTGTAAAAATTATTTGAATGGTGAATAACGGAGGTATTTTTGGTTTAAAGAATCAAGAAATTCCGAACTAAGATATGATTCACAATTTTATTTTTACAGGTTGGGCGGGTCATGGGCACGCTTTCCTCTCATCCGATTGAGCTAAAATTTGTAAAACTTTCGGGGTAAAATAAGGAATCGTCCTTTTATCAACTTTTTTCCTACTAATGGCGTTCGAACAACAACTCCACAATGAAAATTATACTATGCATGTTAGGGTGCACCTTATTTTACGAAAGTGCGAAATTGAACCGTAACTACCCCCAGTTCTACGTAACATAAAAATATGCTGTGCATTTTTTTCAAAACTGCATAAGTGCCGCATCCGCCCCCAAAGTGTTAAAATGTTTTGTATGGGAAAAAATGTAAGTATTGTATTGCGGTTTTGCCTAAGTTTTAACCACTAAGAATTGCATTATTTAAAAAAGTTTAATGGTGACTTTATTTTAAGTCATCAAAATTAAAAATCAATGAAGTAGTTTCGTAGTTATTGCAATTTTCGCCCGAAAATTAGTGTTCTTGACGACAAATAAAATTAAATAAATTACAAAGTAAGACATGATTAACAATTTATGACCCGTAAGTACTACATAGTTTAATTTTGTTAAAATATAACCGAATTTACTTAGTTTTTTTTTCATATTTAAAAATTATACTTTTTTCTCAGGCCGGTTTCAAAAATCATTTTTAATTTTTTTAAATTTTGTTCAACAAATATTGCAAATTATAGATTTGCTTTCCGGTATCAAAAAAAAAAAAACAAACAAATGGGTCAATAATATAGAAACAAATAAGTTCGATATCTTTTACTAGCTGGTATATATATATGTATAACTTATTTAGGCAAAATTTATCGTATAGCTGTCATAGTTGATAATTTAATAGCTTTTAACTGGCGTTTGTGGCATTTTAGTGGTATACTATAGGTCCCAGGTTCGATCCCTGGCCGGACCCACTTGAAAAAAATAAAATTTAAAGAAAAGCGGTTCACCTCATAATTCAGATTGCCACTGGTTATTGAGTATTAGGCTATGTAAAACTGCATTTGCCGTTCGGTGCCGGAATGTTGTATGGGAACTATATATATATGATCAAATATGGACTGATTCCAATAAAATTTGATATACTGACCAATAGTTGTATTAAACGACTCTGTTCTAAAGTAAGTCGTCATAGCTATCTCTTTTATCTGACGGACAGACGAACATAAACCCCCTTTTATTTTTGTATTTTTGTGTTTCCGTAAGTTTTTTATATGGAAGCTATGGTCAAATGGTGACCGATTGTGACAAAATTTTGCACACTGGCTGGCATTGACATAAGACTTCCTTGTGCTAAATTTAGTGGCCAAAGCTACTACAGTTTATCATTTATTGGCAATTAAGTGTATTTTAGGTGGAATTTAGGCTGTTTCCGTAAGTTTTTTGTATGGGAGCTATGGCTAAATGTGAACTGGGCCAAATTACGGCATTCGATATAGATCGAAATCTTATATATTTTAAAAACATTTGATAGCATACTTTAAGGATAGTCAAAACTATTTAAAAGATCAACAGTTTACTATATTTTTTTGAAGTTATTTGCCAAAAGATGAACAATAGTAAAATAGTTTAAATAAAACTATACATTTTTAAAAACGAATCAAAATGGATACCAAATTTCAATAAACTTTTTGCATCAAAGTAACTTTTTGCATCCCTAAAGTATACTTCACAATATTCGCTTAAAAGTCTGAGTTTTCGATCGATATCGAATGCGGTAATTTGGCCCCTGATTTCGAAATTTTATATGCTGGCTAGTGCTTATGTAAAACTTCTATGTACTAAATTTTATCATTTGACATTTATCAGGTTTAAATCGGTTTCCGATGGTGTATTCATATGGGGTCAAATGCTTACCGATTCCTATAAAGTTGCATATGATATTGTATAGTTGAATACCAAATTTAATTGTCAGACCTATTATAATTCGAAATTTATCAGTATTTAAGAGATTTCCGGGACTGGGTTTTATGGGAACTATAACAATTTTTCAAAATTTTTAATACAAAATTTTTTTCAAGAATCGGGAATACTCATATAAAATGTTATTGCTCTAGCTCTTTTCGTTTAGGCTCTTTTTGTGCTTTCAACCGACAGACAGAAATGAATTATTATTTTTGATGGTGGGTATACATCAAGTGACCGATTGTTACAATACATTGCTCTTGCCGAAGTTATATTTATGATTTATGAGGGCTATGGTCAAATGTGAACCGATTTCGCCCAATTGCAACATTAACATTTTTTGTATAAAAATTGTTTAACTTGATTGTAATTTTGCTATTATCAATCGTGAAAGTCCTTTTATCGAATAAAGTCACACAAGAACTTTAAATTAAAGTATGTACTTTAGAGCGTTTCGACTTATATGGGAAAAAATAAAGTTCGTTGTACACCATCGAATATAAAGCATTGCTGTAAGGCAGTTCCGAATTTTTTTTTTAAATTTTTTTTGGTCGCACATTACGGTCGCCAAAATACATTTTTTATACCCTTAACCACCATAGGTGGAAAGGGTATTATAAGTTTGTGTTGATGTATGTAACGCATGGAAATATTTGTTTTAGACCCACCTTTTAGTATACCAATAGGCTTAGAATCACTTTCTGAGTAGATTTAGCGATGTCCGTCCGTCCGTCCGTCTGGCTGGCTAGACCCCCATGTAAACCTTGTAATCAAACTACAGGTCGCAACTCTAAAGATAATTTGATGAAATTTGACACAGATCATTTTATTGAAATTCGTCAAAATCGATCCATTATTTATGGTACCTCCCATAGGTCCCACTTCACGGAATTGATATATCAATATTTTTTAATGAAATTTAAATCAAATACTACTTATGTCAATTTAAATCTCTGTACCAAAAATCTTTGAAATCGGTCCACATTTGACCAGGGACCGTAACTGTTATAACTTTTATTGTAAAAGTCAGACTTTTAACTTTTATTTTTTCGATAAAAAATAACAGTTATTTTTGATTTTTATTTTTTCAAGCAAAAATAAAAGTTGTTTTTTAACTTTTATTTTTTTCGAGCAAAAATAACATTTATTTTTGACTTTTATTATTTCGAGCATGAATAAAAGTTTTTTTTGACTTTTATTTTTTCAAGCAAAAATAAAAGTTGTTTTTTAACTTTTATTTTTTTCGAGCAAAAATAACATTTATTTTTGACTTTTATTATTTCGAGCATGAATAAAAGTTTTTTTTTGACTTTTTTTTCAAGCAGAAATGAAAGTTATTTTTTTACTTTTATTTTTTCGAGCAGAAATTACTTTTGATAAAATTCATGATAAATTTATTGAAAATTTTTGTCAAACAAAGATAATTTTTCAGTGAAAATAATTTGCATATGCTCAAAAATTAATGGAGTTGAGTTTCGCAATCATAATTAGGGTTGAAAACACAAAAATAACTTTTATTTCTGCTCGAAAAAATAAAAGTCAAAAAATAAATTTTATTTTTCCTCGAAAAAATAAAAGCCAAAAAATAACTTTTATTTTTGCTCGAAAAAATCAAAGTCAAAAAAATAACTTTTATTCATCATCGAAATAGTAAAAGTGAAAATTAACTGTTATTTTTGCTTGAAAAAATAAAAGTTAAAAAATAACTTTTATTTTTGCTCAAAAAAATAAAAATCAAAAAATAACTGTTATTTTTTTTTCTAAAAAATAAAAATCAGATTTTTAAAAATCATCGCATTTTATGAAAATTTCGTCCAAGACTATCAAAATGGTATACTTGGTTTTATTCTCCGACATTTCCTTGCGGTTGCTTTTTTTAATCAAAAATTCAAAATAAACAGTTATTTTCGGTTCCTGCATTTGACCATAGCTTCCATACAAACTTTTCTTTAAAAACGCGCTAAATGAGACAAAAATCACTAAAACGCTCGTAAATCTAAAGATATTTAGAATTTTAAGTCGATATATTACTCTTTAAGATCCTACTGAAAATGGCGAAGATATAACGAAAAATGTATTTTGGCGATCCCTATGTGCAGCAAAATATGAAATTCCTTGTTTTAAATAGTTCTGTTTAAAAAATCGAAAAACTTTCTTAGTAAAAGTTTAACGATTTTTAAAGAGCTTTAATTTTCTTATATTACAGTGCTACATAACCTGGTAGGAACAGAGGTCTGATAGATAAATACTAGAACCGGATACCTGAGAATAATGACTATTAAAGAAATGTTGGCCTCCTCGAGACAAAAACATCGATATATCACACTTTAAGATCCGACTGTAAATGCCAAAGATATACCGAAAAATGTATTTTGGCGACCCCAATGTGCAACGAAAAAAATTAAAATTTTTTTTTCGAAACTGCTTCATAGCAATGCTTTATATTCGATGGTGTACGGCGAACTTTATTTCTTCGAGACTCCCTAATGTACCTACTATTCAAGAAAAATCAATTGTGGACTGAAATTTTTGGGATTTTGTGTTCCCGTTTTTTGTTTGAAGTTTTTTTGTTTGAAAGAGTAACTCTAAAATTATTCTCATTTGTCCCAACTTATCCAGAAAGTGAAGAAATAGACCTATTAATAGAGTAAGTTCTGTTGTGTGATCTGAAATGTTATTTGAAAGGTCGTCGACACTCTAATTAAATCTACTTCATGTTCGAGGGCAAGTCTCATCTGAAATCATACACATTACGAACCTTGATGGCGCAAAAGGTATAGTTTTCTAGAGTTCATTTTTAATAAGTAGGAAACTAAAAATTTGAACAGTCAAATCAATTGTTCCCTATTTAAAAATCTAGCACATTTTACATCAAAATAAACAAGCTGTATGGTTTATTTTAACCCACTGTATTGACGCATTTTTAAAATTGTTTAAGTTTCTCTTATCGCACATTTTTTGGGCAAAACAAAACTTCAAATTGTTTAAAATAAAGTCAAGAATTAACAAAAAAAAATATATGTATTTGTTTCAGTTTTTTTTTGTACAAAGTTAAAATAAACATTTAAACAATTTCACACCTTTTAGTGGACAAGACGACAAATGAACCAAATGACCTGAAACTGTTAAGAAATTTTGAAACAGTCAATATTCAGAATTTTAACGAGACGGTACGTAAAGGCGGGCGATTTCTTTTTTAACGAAAATAAAATAAGATATGGAATTATATTTTAAATTTGCTGTATTTTTAAACGCGTTATCCTTAATACGCTGCCACACCCATGATGAAATCCCAAAGTGTACCATAATGGGTGTTCATAAAACGAGACAAACTGTTATCGAATCGCCAAACTATCCCAATAACTATAAACCGGATATGTGTTCGGATTATGTAGTGCGTTCGCCTTTTAAGTGTCCCACCACTTTTCATATACAGTTCTTGGATTTTTATTTGGAACATTCGGAAGGCTGTAAAAATGACTATTTGGCTATAGGCTTGGAAAATGTGGATGATGATATGGATGTTTTATGTGGTCAAGTAGTGGGTATTAAGAAATATCATACGCCAGATGGTGTTTTGCGTTTGAGATTCTATGCTGATGAATCACCCTGGACTACGGGTAAGGGTTTTAAGTTGGTGATTACCCGTTTGGCTTGTGAAAGAGAAGAGCTATTGAGAAAGTTAAAGAATGAGGACGATGAAGAGGATGATGAGGATACGGTATCAGTTTCTGCTCCTTCCTCCAACATTAGACCTCCCGAATCGGAGCTAATGCAAATATTCCGTAATCTAACAGGTCAGGAACAATATCAAATTGTTACTTTGCCTCCAGTATTTGGTTTAAATTATCCCACACAATTACCTTCACCACCTTATCCAGCCACGGGTACAGTTTATGTTCCCACCAGCGATCAGTCAAGGGGTCACATACAGAATTATCCTGGCAGCAATTTGCAAAATAATGCAGAAAAGCCTTGCACAGATAATGGGGAGCAACAAAGGCAATTTTCCAATTACTATGGAGCTCTTAATGGTAATCAGTTGGCCCCTTATGCCAATAGCTTTGGAGGTAGTTTGGCCAACATTAACCAACTGCCCTCGTATTTGACTTCTAACTCCATAAATCAATTGCAATCTCAATTACAACCTCAACTCCAAAATCAACTTCAAGCTCAACTCCAACCTCAACTCCAAACTCAACTTCAAGCTCAACTCCAACCTCAACTTCAAGCTCAACTCCAACCACAACTCCAACCTCAACTGCAACCCCAACAGCAAGCCTCATTTCTGTCGAATTCAAATAATGGCTTCCTCAGCAATCCTAGTGATCAATATATCGGGGCTTGGTCCTCTTCTCCTGCCCTTACAAGAGCATATGACAATACGATCGACACCTTGGAAACCTGCTGTATATCGGCTTTCCAGCAAAAGCATTTATATCTCTCTAGTCCCGGCTTTCCACGCACTATTTTTAGCAACATTTTGCCCAATCTCCAGAAAAGAGACTGTGTCTTCCGTTTGCAGAAATCCTCTTCTAGGGTATGTCGTGTACGTTTGGAGTTCAAATTCTTTGATTTTGGACAAGGCTATCAGGGTACCGGTACCTTTGCCGGTAACATAGGCATGCCAGCCATTCAAAATACTCAAAATGTCTGCCAGGAGGACTATATAGAAATTGATAGTCAGCGATTTTGTGGTTGTCGCTCGGGTCATGTTTTCACCTCAATTTGGGCGGATGCTGGTGATAAAAAGTTAAGAATGCGTATGGGCTATTCTACAGTAAATGCGGGAGGTTTCCTTTTGGAAATATCACAAGAGGAATGTTCGGAAAGTCAACTGGCCCTCATGACCACAAGAAGGCCATTTGGAACAACTGTGCCCACTACCATGAATCCCAATCTCATGAATAATCAATTGATATCATCGCATCCTTTACAATCTCCTTTACTAGGTCAGCAGCAAACAAATCTTTTAGGTTCCTCTTATCCCGGTCAACAAATCCAGCAAGATAGTTTATATGGAGGCGCTTACCCACAACAACAACAACCCTTCCTTCAAAATCCATTGCAACAATCGAACTATTTAAATCCACAACTTCTTCAACCTTCGACAGGTTTTTCTTCCCTACTTCCACAAAATCCCTTCCTAAGCCAACAGCAACAACTCCAAAGCACCAGCCCCTACCCACCTGTCTATTCCCCACAATTTGGTTCTAACTATCTTTCCCTTCCTCCCCAAAATATACAGCACAATCTTTTGCAGCAACAACAATTAGTCAACAATCCCTATGGCTTACCCCAACTAAGATATGCCCGTTCATATGCCGATCCGCAACCCACAACCGTGGTCGAAACCAATACCACCCGCAAAGAATACTATTACGCCGACAATGATTCTCTAAACTTTAATGATGATTCCCCTCTCTTGGCTAGATCAAATTCCGCAGAATCTTCCTCGAACTGGGATCGTAAGGATGCGAATGTCAACGAGAAATATCAGTCTTCGACGGGCAGCGTTGCTCAAGTCAGAGGTAAATGCACATTCGATATGGCTGATATTTTGCGTTTATCGGTGGATATTCTTTGGATTACCAAACCGATTTGTTATGCGCCGCAAAGAAATTGGTTCACCAACTGGATTGGTTAGTGGTGGGGAGAGTATATAAGTTTTTAGATAGTTCTTAAATTATGTGGTCCTATAAATTGTATGTTCAAGAATAAAAAAAAAAATAAAGAATAAAAGTCTTTTAATCCAAGAAGAATCAGGGTCTAAATTGTGATATTTTTTATATATATGTATATTTCTTTTTATTTTGGACCAAACTCAGGATATGAAACTGTTAGATATGATTGTAGAAAAAACGTTCCCGAGGTTTAATTCACGGTTGGATCTTCTCAACCGTGTAAGACAGTGCTAAGGTACTTTTCGGTAATAGAAGGGTAACCAACTCTATTGAAACTCGGGAACCTTCTTTCCACAATCATTTTAAAGTTTTGAGAGTTGTATTTCATTATCAGTCAATTATAAATACGTATAGGGAACAGATAGTTAGGAGATCATTTGAAGTTAAGTTAGTCAAGAAGTGAACGACATTTGAAAAAAAATGTTTAGTCCAAAAAAACATCGCACTGAATTTTAATAAACCGCCGTGGTATAGCAGGTTAGTCAATCCGCCTAGCATACCAGAGGTCCCAAGTTCGATCCTCGGCCAGACCCACTTGAAAAAAAAAAAAATAAATTTAAAAACAAGCGGCGGTTCACCTCATAACTCGGCTAGCCACATGATTTTTGGGTATTAGGCTATATAAAACTTCTCTAACTAATGCATTTGCCGTTCGGAGCCGGTGTTAAAACGTAGGTCCCTTTCAATGAGTCTAAAATAGAATCGAATGCAAGGGGGTTACTCCGTATCTCGATTCGAAAGAAAATGTTTTCGAAACCCAATGCTTTAAGCATATAAATTCGAAAAATTTTATTTTCGAATCGATATACGGAGTAACCCCCCAGCTCATTGTCTGAGAGAAGTACCACTAGTTCCAATTGGAATGTTGTCGGGGAATTATATTATAGTACCTGGTTGACCGAGCTCTGCTCGGAGCTTTATGATAATCATTTTGAGGCAAATTTTAAAGTTTTCAAATATATTATTTTGTAAAGTACTAAAAAAATTTAAAAGAAAGACATTGTACAAATATTCAGTTAATTTTTAATTATTTTATTTATTTTGTCTGATCAACATAATTTACAGTTCAATTCATTTTGAATAATTTTGGAAATTGATCATACCAACAGAAACCTCCGTCGGCTCATGTGCAATAGAGCGGTTCGCCTTCCATACAAAAAAAAAAGTTATGTCAGTCACCCCCTAGGATTAAAGATAATGTTAAAACATTTAAAAAAATAATTTTTTTATTTTTTACCACGCCTACAAATACCGCCCTTTTACTATTTTGTTCACTGTGTCGCCATTTTAAATCCGATCATAACATTTTAATATCGGTGTTCGCGGCTCTGTAAGGGCTACATTTCTCTCTTTGATAGTTTTTTACTACCACGTCAATTTATAGTCATAACTTTTAAAAACTAGATTTTTACTCGATTTTATTAGGGTGGGTACGACTCGAATTTTAAAAAGTAATGACTAGAAATTGACGAGGTTGTAAAAAACTATCAAAGAGAGAAATGTAGCCCTTACAGAGCCCTGAAAATCGATATATAAAATGTTATGATCGGATTTAAAATGGCGACACCGTGAACAAAATAGTAAAAGGGCGGTATTTGTAGGCGTGGTAAAAAAATAAAAAAATATTTTTTGGAATTGTTTTAACATTATCTTTAATCCTAGGGGGTGACTGACTCAACTTTTTTTTTCGAACCACTCTAATGTGCAACAACTTCGCTAAAGAACATAGCATAATTAAATACACAGTTTACAATTTAACTTACTTTGAGTAATTTTCAGTAGCGCCACCTGTTGGAAATTGCTCATACCAACTAAGGAACCTTCTTCATGTTTATGCGTAACAACTTTGCTAATGATCATAACATGATCAAATGCACAATTTACAATTTAATTCACTTTGAATAATTTTCAGTGGCGCCACCTGTCGGACTTTGGTCATACCAATTAATAAACCTTTGACGCATTATCCGCAACAACTTTGCTAAAGATCATAGCATGATGAAATGCACAGTTTACGATATAATTAATTTTTAGTAATTTTCAGTGACGCAACCTGTCGGGAATTATTTTTATCACTTAAAACCTTCGCCGCCTTATCCGCAACATTTTCTCTAAAGATGGTCAAACATGATCAAATGCATAGTTTACTATTCATTTGTTTAAAAGTTATAACATTAGTAATTTTTTCCCCTTTTTATCCCCTTATTCCAAAAAAGTTCCATATGCATATTTGGTACTCTTTGATACCAACTGAATTCGGTACATTTATTAAAACGCAGTTAGCATAATGTTCCTATTCATATTACTTTTTGAGATGTTTAGTTAGCATTTTATCCCTCTTTTACCCATTTTGGCCCCAAAATCAAAAAAGTACCAAATATGTGTTCAATATATCTTTTACATCTATGAACTCTAGTACAAAGATCCTTTCTATATTCTTTGATTTAAAAAAAAGAGTGGGCTAAAAAAGTACAAGAAAAACTATTTTCACCCATTTTTACCCCCTATCGGACATAGTTTCAAAAAAGGACCAAACACTTGTCCGCTTATTTTCATAGTTGTTCAAAACGAAATTTTAATTACTTAGGAGATATAACGTTTTCGATTTTTTCACCTTTTTTCCCGTTTTTACCCCCTAAGCGGTAAAACTTCAAAAAGTCCCTTCATATTCGATATATACGGCAAAAAAACAACCCAGTATCTAAATTTTGTCAAAACTCGTATACTCGAACAGATTTGACAATTTTCCCTAGACATTTAAAATCTACGTATATTGACATTACGATTTTCTAAAATTCTCCACAGATGGCTTCTATTAACAATATCAAAGGCCTTCATAAAGTCGATAAACGCTTAATTGATGGGGGTTGGGAATTCATTACATTGCTCTAGTACTATTCTCTGCTTAAAATTATTCGATTTAGTATTTTTCTCGGTATTGGAAGAAATTTTATAATCCTGTAGTTATTGCAGTCTTTAGAGTCACCATTTTCATTACAGGAGTTTGTCAGAGTTTCTTCTTTCCATTATTTATGTAAAAATGGGTGTCACTATCTCGCCAATGCTTTAACATCTTCTTCTTCTTCTGTTATCCTTGACTCCCAGTGGAGCATTGGGCCTCAAATCATCAACATCACATAAAATTATCTCTGCTGAGATATTGTCATTACCCGGGGCCTTGTTGCGTTAAAGGCTTTCAATAGCGTTCTTTACTTCTTGTATTGGTGGTGGATTGTCTGAAATGCCAATCTTGGTTGGTTTCACTATTCCCTTTCATCAGAGGTGTTAATCCGTTTCCTACATTTCTACATCCGTTTCCGTGTCCTATATTGCTTGGGTGAGCTAAATTTTCCTTTAAGTTCTAATTTGTTGAACAAACCTCATTCTACGTTTAAGTGACAAATCTAGAAATTTTGGTAATACTGACGTCGTTGTTGTTAATAACATCTGGAAGCCGATTTCTTTTGGAAGTAATAAAGGTTTTTCGATGTTTTTCTGATTCCAGTTTTCCTACATCAATTTTCCGAACGGATTTTGCCGTATCAGACCTCAGAGCCGCTACTTTTAATCGAACTTTAAATGTTTGTCGCAGTTTATATCTGCTGCGCGAATAGAGCGTACATCAAGAAAAGATGATCGCCACTTAGAATTGATAAAAATATGATCGATTTGGTTCTTAGTAACTGCGTTCCGAGATATCCAATTTATTTTATGGTGAAGCTTATGAGGAAAAATAGTGCCACCCACAACAAGTTTCCCTTCACAGCATAGTTCGATCAGTCTTTCCCCGTTGTTGTAGTAGTAGTGTTCCAAACCGGTGTTGTTTGAGCCTACCATGGCGTTGAAGTCGTCCAGTATCATGGTAATATCACAATTATGTACATTACTGTGCATTAGAGCGGTTCGGCTTCCATACAAAAAAAAAGTTGTGTCAGTCACCCCCTAGGATCAAAGATAATGTTAAAACAATTCCAAAAAAATTTTTTTTGATTTTTTTACCACGCCTACAAATACCGCCCTTTTAGTATTTTGTTCACTATGTCGCCACTTTAGGTCCGATCATAACATTTTATATATCGGTGTTCGCGGCTTTGTAAGGGCTACATTTCCCTTTTTGATAGTTTTTTACTACCACGTCAATTTATAGTCATAATTTAAAAAAAAAACAAGATTTGTACTCGATTCGATTAGGGTGGGTACGAATCGAATTTTGAAAAATTATGACTAGAAATTGACGTGAGAAATGTAGCCCTTATACAGCCGAGAACACCGATATATAAAGTGTTAAAATAGGACTAAATATGGCGACACAATTAACAAAATACATAAAGGGCGGTATTTGTAGTCGTGTTAAAAAACTAAAAAAAAATGTTTTAGAATTATTTTTATATTGTCTTTAATCCTAGGGAGTGACTGACTCAACTTTTTTTTCGAACCACTCTACAGTGCATCCAACCGCTTAATACATCGTAAAATTCGTCTTTGCCGTTTTCAGATTACGAGCTCTAGTCTCAAATTTTATTGCCATCAGCCTCTTATTGATAGGATACCATGCTATCATGGCTTTAGCTATTCTTTTAGTCATCAGAGGGCCCACACCCCTACTATGCTCATCACCCTCCAGGGGACCGGAGTAAAGAAACACAGTATTCTCGTTCCGAACTTCCCCTTGTCCTGGCCATCTTACTTCTTGCACCGCCAGCAAAGTAGCGACTACAGATGCTATTTTGAACTAAGCAGCCAATTAAGCCACTTCTGTTAAAACTAAAAACTTTTGAACTTTTGAAAAATGTTTGTGTGTTTCTGTTCGGATGATAATCTGCGCTTTATGTTGATATTTGTTGGACACAATAATAATAATTCGTATTTATTCAGTCCCTCAAATTATACATAATGTGAGGTTTTCGCTCTGTCTAGAATTAGGGATAATCCTCCTGATGAGATGGTCTAACCAACCATCGAAACGCGTCGAGGAAAGGTTTCCCCACCAACATTTTTTGGTTTTATCAAAAAACTATTTATTACAATAATAAATAATTGTAATAAATTGGGATTCTTAGTGCAATACACTACAGTAAAACTTTTTAAGTAAATGTTTGATGTCCCAACTTTTGATAAACCTTTTTAATAAAAACTTAATTTTCTGAAATAATCCCAAGGAACTCGAAACTTCAAAGGAAAGACAAAGTAGAAAAAAATCTTTTTTAACCAGGGCCACTAATTTGGAAAATATGCCCCGTAGAAATTTTGACTACTTCTTATAAGCATGAAAGGGACTAGGACTAGTCCAAGAGTAATCCAAATACATTAAAATATCCTAGGAGAGGATAATGTAATCCATTAATGTATTACACCTGAGTCCATGTCCTGCTACTCCATTTAAACTTCGATTATCCAATAAAATCACATTTTAAATGAAGCATGAATAACAATAGCGTTGCCATAGTCACAATTTTTTTTTTGCGTTGAAAGAACTGTTGTCAAATATCTTTTTTGAGATCCCCATGGTACATTCTACCATAACATAAGATTATATTTAAACTACTCATTATACCCTTCACCACCATAGGTTGAAAGGTATTATAAGTTTGTGCTGATGTATGTAACGCATAGAAATATTTGTCTTAGACCCACCTTTTAGTATACCAATAAGCTTAGAATCACTATCTGAGTCGATTTAGCGATGTCCGTCCGTCTGGCTGGCTGGCTGGATAGACCCCCATGTAAACCTTGTAATCAAGCTACAGGTCGCAATTCTAAAGATAATTTGATGAGATTCGGCTATTCGTCAAAATCGGTTCATTATTTATGGTACCTCCCATAGGTCCCACTTCCCGGAATTGATATATTGGCCACAATATTTTTTCATAAAATTTAAAACAAATAATGCTTATGTAAATTAAAACCACTGTGCCAAATTTCGTTGAAATCGGTCCACATTTGACCATAGCTCCCATACAAACTCTTCTTTAAAAACGCACTTAATGAGACAAAAATCACTAAAACGCTCGTAAATCTAAAGATAATGGGAATTTTAAGTTTATTTTCTGCATACATGTAACAAGTGGAATAAATTTGCCAAATTTCGAGATAATCGGTCCACATTTGACCCTAGCTCTCATATAAGTCCAAATCACGGGAACAGATTAAATCTATAAGTTTTGAGAAAATGTTTGTATAAAAAATAACACATTTGACCTTTGTGGTGAAGGGTATCGTATGGGCGGGCTTGACCGACTATAGCACTTTCTTACTTGTTATACCCTTCACCAATAGGTGAAAGGGTATTATAAGTTTGTGATTCCGTTTGTAATTTTTTTATTAGTGATCGTAGACCATAAAAATTATACCGATCGACTC
Source organism: Stomorhina lunata (assembly GCA_933228675.1). Classification (NCBI taxonomy): domain Eukaryota; kingdom Metazoa; phylum Arthropoda; class Insecta; order Diptera; family Rhiniidae; genus Stomorhina; species Stomorhina lunata. The sequence continues at coordinate 78,984,364 of OW121741.1, read as the reverse complement.
AGAATCGGGAGGAGAATCGATTAAGCGATGTCCGTCTGTCTGTCCGTCTGTCTGTTGAAATCAAGTTTCTGAAGCCCCTGGAGGATGTTCTTACATAAATTATATATCAGATTTTAGGAAATTCTCCCGCAATGAACGCTATTAAATTTCATTAAAATCGGTTTATAAATACCGAAAATATCGAAAAAAATACCAAAAATTAGACGAAAATTTTAAAATTTTTGATTGAAACACACTTTTAAATAACAAGAGAAAAAAGATACTCCTGGTGTACATGTGATAAAAATCGGTTCATAAACAACTGAGATATCGCCAAAATACTGAATTTGATGTATCGCAAATTGCCCAAAGTTCGCATTAGAGAATGTTTGTTGAAAAAATGAAATGCAGAAATAGAAAAAACCATCCTCCTTTAGCACGGACCTACATAAATTTTATATCAGATTTTAGGAAATTCCCCCGCCAAGCACGTTAATAAATTTTATCAAAAGCGGTCCATAAACAATTGAGATATCGCAATAACACTACATTTGATGTACAGCAAATTGCAAAAAGTACGTGTCTAAGAAATTTTGTTTACATTTTGTAAGTATTGTTTCAGCGATATCTCAGGTGTTTATGGACCGATTGTGATGAAATTTGACATCGTTCTTTGTGTGAGGATTTTCTAAAATCTATACTCCACAAATCTGATTACGAATACCATTCAAACTGTACCGATCAACTTTGAATCGGCAGGAAAATCGATTTCGCGACCTCCGTCCGTCTGTTTGTCTGTCTGTCTGCCCGTCCGTCTGTTTGTTTGTCCGTCCGTCCGTCTGTTTTTTTTTGTCCGTCCGTCTACCTGTCTGTAATTTTTTCTGTTGTAGTCAAGTTTTTGGAGTTCCTGTTTTGTCGATATCTCAGGTGTTTATTTTGATGAATTTTAATAGCGTCCTTCGCAGGAGATTACCTAAATCCTGATGCATTCGGTAATTTGTGGTAGATATAATTTAGCGTTTAAGCGATGGTGTTTTGATCGACAATGATAAAATTCAGGGTGGCCCAATATCCTAAAACTTTGTGTAAAATCCAGGAGCTCCACAAATCTGATTTTAGCAGACAGACACAGACACAGAAGCTTTTCACGTTTAATCTTAATTTTGTGTCTGACTTTTGAACATTATGATAACATTTGAGAATGTATTATATATCAAATTATAGGTAATCTTCCTAGGAAGTACAAAAATGCTACTGAGTACATGATATCCGTTCAAAACCTACATATGTATGTAAGTATCTCACATATCAACGAAAATTTAAATTTTTTTAATTGCAATTGGGAGAAATCCGTTCACGTTTGACAATTGATCCCTTATAACTTCGCCTACGTTGTACAATATTTATATTCAGGGCGATAGCGCCTAAAATAAACTTTCTAGAGGGACAATATTTGACAAAATTATTTCTGATCTCTTGAAAAGTTCGATATTGAAAATGGGCGAGCTCTATTCACATTTAGTGAAATCTCCCATATAACCCCGACCGGGAATCGATTTAATGCTGATAAATTAAATCACATTAAAATTGCACAAGGAACTAGAGCAAAACTTTCCAAACATCCATCGGACAGATCGAAAGAAAAATACATCCCAAATATTATTGATGAAGTGTTCATTTTAATTAATTAACTAACTTCAGATAAATAAGTAAATCTTTAATAACTTTTCCGACAAAGCTGATATCCATCCATTCAAAAGCTATATATTTCACGTATGTATCTAAAACTAAGAGTGTATACCCTATAATTTTATGGCTTATCATTGTTAAAGCTTTGACCTAAATCAGTCCGCTAACTTCAGAGTTTTACATAACTAATCAAGAACTTTTACTAGTTGGATAATTCGTACGAATTAAAGTGCACAACCCTCACTGGGCACAGCGTTTTTGGGTTGCATGCCAGAATACTTAAACTTCATCAAATCGATGTGCTATTGCAAATGTAAGGGCATCTACATTTTGAAGCATCTTTTCCGCATGGTTTATCTGGTCTGTCGAACTTTATTAAATGTTCGTAAAATATGTGTCTATTTTATTTCGAAGCTACTGGCTGGCTTAAATATGCATTCTCTACTTGTAGTCTAGTAATCATTATCTTTCACAAAGGGACCACTTAAAAACCCAAGTGAAGCTTCCCTAGACATCAGCCACCTGCCCAACCTAACCTTTGGGTGCATAACTATTCTAGATGATGACGCCACCAAAAAGCTTTTCTTTTTCCGACTCTTAATTTTAAAGACTCTTTGCATATAATACTAGTATAACCAAATTTTGCTTGGAATTACATTAAGTACTTTTGCAACACCATTGGTGAAGGGTATCCAAGATTCGGCAAAGCCGAATATACCACTCTTACTTATTTTTACCTAAAACTGATAATGTAGTCTTATAATTATTGAAATTTCGAAGTACATGGAATTATAAAATATGAAGGCTATTTAAATAAGTATACGTACGAAACAATACGATACATTCACGTAAGAATAAGTACTTAAGATGGAGTTACTCTGACGTAAACGTATACGTAACGAATCACTTATGGGTATTTTGCTTAAAAAACTTATCAGCTGATTTGATAAAAGATAAAATGAAGCAGTTATAACATTTATTTTATTTAAATTAAATATTTATTTAATTATTTATATGTAAGTATGTATATATTTTTTATAATTTAAACAACTTTACAACATTTAAAAACTAATTGATATGATTTGTTTTAATTTTTTTATGTTAAAATTTTTATTAAATATTTTTTTTTTCTTTTTAATTTATAATTGAAGTTTTTTGACTTGATATTATTAATTTAAAGTTTTATTTACAAAGTTTTTTTTAAATAATTAAAAATTTTATCAAATAAAATGTTTTTCAAAAAAAGTTTTCAGATTTTGGTTTCAAAATATTGTTAGTAAATACAAATGTTTCTAGTTACATATATTTTCGATTTTTCAGATTTTAAATTAATTTTTCAATCAAAACTTCTTTCAGCTGCTCGAAGGGCCTTATTTTAGGTAAATATTTAGTAAATGGAAATTGTAGCTATTTATTTGATATTATGTAGTTCATCAATTGCAGATTCTTGTTTATAATCGGTTGTAACCGGAGAAATGTACAGATTTTTTTTTCATTTTTATTTAATTGTTATAGAATTTTTGATTTTAGCGTATACGTTTTTTTTTTGTTTCACTCTCCTCTTGCCTTCAGTAGTTGATTACCCATTTGTAACCCATTTTCCATTTGTTATCTTCACTTAACCCAGAAAACGTAGATTTGTAAATATGGCCTTAGCTGGACGTTTGCGGTTGCAAAAACTCACAGTTTTACCATTTTTGCCATTACGATTTTCATGTAAATTTACCAGTAACTTGAAAACATCCTCTTTGGTAGGGGTACAGGCATAACGTAGTTCGGGATCATAGGTGCTGAAGAAAATAGATTATTTAAAAACATCTGTCACTAATTGAAAATATTCTAATAATTACCTACGATTCCTGTTGTGACGCTTCCAGGGATAACGTCTATAGTAACGAGAACGCTTGGCCATACCATTTGAATTTTCATTAAAGTCGAGATTGTTGTTGTTGGTAGGTTCCTCAACGGGTGCATCTTCCTCAACATAGACTATGGGTAAAGTATCGATTGTGGGGTCCTAAAATGAAACAAAATGATTGAGGGTTTATTTTAAAGATCCAGAAAGTTGTATTTTTTTTTTAACCAGTAGGAAAGTATTATAGTCCATCAAATCCTACTATATGATAGCCACTGAGTTATAAGACGAACTGATTGCACTTCATCAAAAAATTCAACATTTAACACCATATTTTTATAGTTTTATGATTACCCTGTGAATTATTAAGTGTTAAAGTAGACCACCTCAGAAGTAACAAGTAAGAGTGTTATATTCGGCTGTGCCGAATCTTGTATACCCACCATCAAATTGTTCGAGAGTGCAGCTAATTCAAAATTTTGACCAAATGTGGTATTGTTGGTAATATATTTGGACTAAACTCGGTTGCAGTGGTATAGTTACTATAGTTCAACATTTAAAAGTATCTAAGTGGTTTAAAGTCTGGACCTAACATTTATTGATAGCTATCTAATTTCGTATATGCAATCTTAATATCGGCTGTTTTTTATTGAGGTATAGAACTTTAAGTTGGCATCACTTTTTTAACTGGCGGCCATTTTGTCAGCTGTCAAGTGATTAATATTTAGTTTGGTTTGCCATTTCATCATGAACAGGTTGACAAAAGAACAACGCTTGCAAATCGTGCAAATTTATTTCGAAAATAATGGTTCAGTTCGCGAAGTTTACCGCAAGCTCCGTCCATTTTATGGTCGACATAATCGTCCATCAGAGCAATTAATTCGGTTAACCATGGATCGTTTTCGCACTACGTTTACTCTATGTGATAATACGCATCCGCAGCGATGTCGAACAGTGCGCACCGAAGAAACAATTGCCACTGTAGAGCAAAGTGTTGAAGAGGACCCGAATGAATCGATTCGCCACCGTGCACAGCAATTGGAGCTTTGTCCATCAACTTTATGAAAGATTTTGCGCAAAGATCTTGGCTTGCGACCTTACAAGATCCAGCTTGTGCAAGAATTAAAGCCGCGAGACCATGCAATTAGTCGTGATTTTGGTGTATGGGCCGAAAATAAGATTGATCTCGATGCTGATTTTCATCGCAAAATTTTGTTCAGTGATGAGGCTCATTTTTGTTTGAATGGCTACGTCAACAAGCAAAATTGCCGCATTTGGAGTGAAGAGAATCCATATGAGACCCTTGAGACGCCATTACATCCACATAAACTGACTGTTTGGTGTGCTCTATGGGCTGGTGGAGTCATTGGGCCATACTTCTTCCGAAATAATGCTGGAGAGTCAGTTACCATAAATGGAGACCGGTATAGAGCCATGATAACCGACTATTTTGTTCCCCAATTGGATGGCATGAATGTGGATGAGTTGTGGTTCCAACAAGACGGCGCTACATGCCACACAGCGCACGTCACAATTGATTTATTGAAGGAAACATTCGATGAGCGCATAATTTCGCGGAATGGACCTGTCAATTGGCCACCAAGATCGTGCGATTTGACACCACTGGATTATTTTCTTTGGGGATATGTGAAGTCGCTCGTCTACGCCAACAAACCAGAAACGTTGGGGACTTGGAAGCCAACATTCGTGGCGTTACTGCCAACATACGGCCCCATATGCTCGAAAAAGTAGTTGAAAATTGGACCTGTAGAATTGGCTTTATTCGAGCCAGCCGCGGCGGCCACATGCCCGAAATCATATTTAAACATTAATGGCATAAAATTATCCTTCCAACAAAGCCAAATTGATGGACATTAAAACGATTTTCTTGTGTTTTATTTCAATTCGAAGCTCTATACCTTTAAAAAAAACACCCATTATAATGAATGTACATCCAAATCTTTTTGATTGTAGATATAAAAAGGGGATGTTAAATATATAAGAACTACAGCCAAATGTTGACCGATTGTTACAAAATTTTACATACTGGCTGATATTAATATTAAGTTTATTTGTGCAAAATTAAGTGGCCATAGCTGACATAGTTTATAATTTAATAGCTTTTAACTGGCATTTGTAACATTTTAGTGGTTACCGGGAGCAGTTTTTATATAAAAGCTATGGTCAAAAATGGACCGATAGCTATAAAATTTGACATATTGACTGAAAGTTGCATAAAACTTCTATATTCTAAATTTAGTAGTCATAGATTTTACAATTTTATTCAATTTATCAAACTAAATGTGATTTCCGAGGCAGGGTTATATGGGAGCCCTAACTAAATGTGAACCGATTTTACCTATTTTCAGCACACAATTTCTATAACATATCGAAAATACTTTTGTTAAATTTTGTCTCTCTAGATCTTGTAGTTAAGGAGCTATCGCGCTTTTCTCTGACGGAAAGACGGACATAAACCATCTTTTCTTTTTGTATTTTTGTGTTTCCGTAAGTTTTTTATATGGGAGCTATGGTCAAATGGAGACCGATTGTGACACAATTTTGTACACTGGTTGGCATTGATATAAGACTTCCTTGTGCTTAATTTAGTCTTACTAGCTCTTGTAGTTAAGGAGGTATTTGACGGACAGACGGACATAAATCCCCTTTTCTTTTTGAATTTTTGTGTTTTCGTAAGTTTTTTATGTGGGAGCTAGGTCAAATGGTGACCGATTGAGAAAAATTTTGCACACTGGCTGGCATTGATATAAGACCAAATTTAGTGGTTATATCTGTTATAGTTTTAGATTTATTGGCATTTAAGTCTATTTTAGGTGAAATTTTGGCTGTTTTCGTAAGTTTTTTGTGTGGGAGCTATGACTAAATGTCAACCGATTTTGATGAAATTCTTTTTTGCAAAACTGCTATATACTAAATTTTATCATCATAGCTATTAAAGTTTGTTATTTATTAGCAAATAAGCGATTAGCGTAGGTGAGGTTATATGGGAGCTATAGTCAAATGTTAACTGATTTTGTCCAATTCAATACCAAAATTTTCTCAGAGATGAAGAATGTTTTTACTAAGTTTCAGTGAGCTAGCTCCTTTCGTTTAGACAGACGGACATCGTTCGTTTAGACAGACGGACATCGCTCAATCGTCTGAGAATTTCATAAGGATTCAGAATATATATCGTTTTTGATTGTTGAGACAATATTAAGGAAGTTACAAACGGAATGGCAATCTCAATATACCCCCCATTCTTTTTGATGGTGGGTATAAAAAAGTGGATGTAATATATATAAGAATTATCGCCAAATGTTTACCGATTGTAACGAAATTTCACACACTGGCTGGTATTTATATAAAGCTTATTTAGTGGCAATAGCTGTCACAGTTTCTAATTTAATAGCTTTTAACTGGTCCTTGCTAATTTTTTTTTTGGTTTCCGGGAGTGTTTATTATATGAAAGCTATAGTCAAATATGGACCGATTCCTATAAAATTTGATATACTGACCAATAGTTGCATAAAACTTCTCTATTCTAAATTTAGTCGTCATAGCTATTACAATTGTACTCAATTTATCAGCATTCATGTGTTTCCTGGGGCGGGGTTATATGGGAGCTCTAACTAAATGTGAACCGATTTCACCTATTTTCAGTACACAACTTTTGTTTCATATCAAAAATACTTTTGTAAAATTTTGTCTCTCTAGTTTTTATAGTTAAGGAGCTGTCGCACTTTTATCTGACGGACAGACGGACATAAAACTCCTTTTCTTTTTGTTTTTTTTGTGTTTCTGTAAGTCTTTTATATGGAAGCTATGGTCAAATGGTGACCGATTGTAACAAAATTTTGCACACTGGCTGGCATTTACATAAGACTTCCTGGTGCTAAATTTAGTGGCCAAAGCTATTACAGTTTATCATTTATTGGCATTTAAGGGAATTTCAGGAGGAATTTAGGCTGTTTCCATAAGTTTTTTATATGGGAGCTATGGTTAAATGTGAACCGATTTCGATGAAATTTTATATGCTGCCTAGTGCTTATGTAAAACTTCTTGATACGAAATCATAGCTGTTATAATTTGTCATTTATTAGCAAATAAGAGATTAGCCTAGACGAGGTTATACGGGAGCTATGGTCAAATGTTAACCGATTTTGCCGAATTTCAAAGATGAAGAATGTTTTTACTAAGTTCCAGTGAGCTAGCTCCTTTCGTTTAGGCGTTATCGTGATTTCAACAGACAGACAGACAGACAGACAGACAGACGGATAGACAGACGGACAGACAGACAGACAGACGGACAGACAGACAGACAGACAGACAGACGGACAGATAGACAGACAGACAGACAGACAGACAGACAGACAGACAGACAGACAGACAGACAGACAGACAGACAGACAGACAGACAGACAGACAGACAGACAGACAGACAGACAGACAGACAGACAGACAGACAGACAGACAGACAGACAGACAGACAGACAGACGGATAGACAGACAGACGGACAGACAGACGGACAGACAGACAGACAGACAGACAGACAGACAGACAGACAGACAGACAGACAGACAGACAGACAGACAGACAAACGGAATGACAATCTCAATATTCTTTTTGATGGTGGGTAAAATGAAAAAAAAATAATTTTTCTCTTCAACATTTTTTAGTTTTTGACTCATTTTGCATTCGATATTAAACCGATCATTTTTCTTAAATACTGACATATAGCCAACGACATCCAGTGAGGAATCCCTAGAGTAACTCCTAGATATTAATTTTTCTGGCAACCATCGAAATGAGGCAACCGCGGGCAGTTCTGCACCAAGTCAACCATCAGATGCTGCTAAGAAAATCGTAAGCGAACCCAAAATAGCAAAATATCTGGTGCCGACGTGATCTCATCGGATGAAATGCAATCGGTGTCCGACACGCTAACTCCATGGCTCAAAAAGCTCTACATCGGATGTATCGACCTAACATATATTCCCAATAAGTGGAGCGAGTCCAAGGTGGCCTTTATTCCCAAAGCAGGAAAATCATCGCACATGAGACCCAAAGACTTTAGACGTATCAGTCTGTCATTGTTTCTGCTGAAGACATTGGAGAGACTCATTGACATGTATCTTAGAGGAAACATAGACAAAAGGATGTTATCAGATAAACGGCATGCCTTTTGCAAGGGTGAGTTCACTGAGACAGCGCTGCATGATCTGATCGCATTAATTGAAGGTTTACTCGCAGTCAAAGAATGTCATGGTATATCCTTTCGAGATATAGAGGGTGCTTTCAACAACGTGACTCCAGATGCGATAGTTGTCTCATTATCAAATCTAGGAGTGGACGTTAGTATCAATATTATTGGACATGAAGCTGGATTTCAAGCTAAACATCCAAGACCGGACGAAAAAAGCTACAGTAGAACTTTACACTTGTAAACGCAGAAACAAACATACATCAGGGCACGTGTGTGTGCCTTTCACTAATTGGATAATCGTCTCCATCAGTTGTTTCCGAATTAAAGTAAAAGCGGTATACTCTCATTTTTATGGGTTTTCTCAAAACAACCATAAGGGAAATCAATGAATGGAAGGCCAACATCTTTATATTTTAGAGTCTTTGGTTGTACTGACTTTAAATTTATATAAAAATCATCCTAGAACCTCATAATTTACATTGTGAAAATACAGGGTAAACATAATGTAAGCCCTTAGATCCTGTAATATTGCAAAGATTCTGCTTTATTATGGAAGACGAAGAATCGTCTTTAAATATATATCTAAAATAAACCGATCAAACTCTTTTCTTACTCACCTCTAGCATTTTCATTAGGACTGTGGATTTACTAACAATATCCTGTTCCTCTCGTAAGTCCCTTTGTAATTTACGCAACATATCATATTTACTGGCCAATTCCAATTCATTGTAGACCGTATCGGCGTAATCCGGTTCCATGGGTAGGGTGCCCAACTCTTGTCCCGAGGCGGCAATGTCGGCGTTTAAAGCACGTAAGAGTTCTGAAAATATTAAAAAGAACAAAATATTTAAGTGTTATCATTTTAAGAGCTTTAATTATATTAAGCCCCTAATTCATAATCTAATTATAAAATCATTAATGTCTTATAGCAGGAAGTTTGTATGGAAAATTTAAATTATAAGCTTGTAATAGCTATATTTTCGTTTATAAATTAGGGATTAAATCTTTTATGTAGAGGAATATACAAAAGAAAATTTCAACCTAGATATTCTGTGGCTTGGTGCTAAAAGGGCCAATGTCAATTTTTTACTGTTTTGAGTTAATCATTGCGTTATATTCTCTTCTTTACCCTTTTTCATTTGGCTTCAATAGCAAATCTCTAACTTAACTTAGAACAGATTTATAAGAGGTTTTCTGGGCAATGTTACTATAAGTTTATATGGAAAATAAAAACTTTAAATCTAATTTTATCATAACTGCTTTTTTGACATTGGCCCTTTTAGCACCAAGCCACAGATATTGGGCAACAGGCACTTTTAAAACTTCGAAACTTCAATTTGTTTATTAGCCATAAAATCATTTATTTCAAGGAAATTGTAAAAATATTCTATTAAAATTTATAAAATATCAAAAAAATAGTTATTTCTAAAAATACATTAGATCTGCAATCACAGGACAATTGTTCTTAAATGCAGGATAAGTATAAAAGTATAACAAACTGACATACAGACAGACGGACAGGAAAACCAATAAATGTAAAAAAGGACTGCAGAAGAAAACAAATGTAAAATTTAACTCACATGAGTATTTATTTGGTATCCTTGAAACTGGGGTTTGGATTCTAAGGGGGTGTTGAATATAACGGAAATTAAACTTTTTTATTTTATTTTATTTGTGAAAGTAGATGTAAAAACTATCCCATCTTTGATTTATAAATACCCATATGACGTAATTTTTATTACGTATTATAACAGATTATTTATTTTTGAGGGATTCTTTATTTTTTTAGTCTTAAAATATACATCATTTATTTTAACGTCATTGTTAAAGAAAACAAGTAAGAAAGCGCTATAGTCGGTCAAGCCGACCATACGATACCCTTCACCACTAAGGTCAAAGGTGTTATTTTTCCTGTATAAAGACAAATATTTGCTAAATTTTGCCATCATACAAACATTTTCTCAAAACTTATATATTCAACCTGTTTCCGTCATTTGCACTTATATGAGAGCTAGAGTCAAATGTGGACCGATTATCTCGAAATTTGGCAAGTTGACTACAGTTGTTACAAAAATGATGTATGCGAAAAATAAACTCAAAATTTTCATTATCTTTAGATTTACGAGCGTTTTAGTGATTTTTTGTCTTATTTAGTGCGTTTTTAAAGAAGAGTTTGTATGGGAGCTATGGTCAAATGTGGACCGATTTCAACAAAATTTGATACAGTGATTTAAGTTTACATAAGCAGTATCTGTTTTAAATTTCATGAAAAAATATTGATATTTGTGGCCAATATATCAATTCCGGGAAGTGCGACCTATGGGAGGTACCATAAATAATAGACCGATTTTGACCAATTTCAATAGCCATGGTCCCATTGTCAAAAAAAATACCTATGCCAAATTTCATCAAATTGTCTTCAGAATTGCGACCTGTAGTTTGATTACAAGGTTTACATGGGGGTCCAGCCAGCCAGCCAGCCGGCCAGCCAGCCGTCCAGCCAGACGGACGGACGGACGGACATCGCTAAATCGACTCAGAAAGTGATTCTAAGCCTATTGGTATACTAAAAGGTGGGTCTAAGACAAATATTTCTATGCGTTACAAACATCAGCACAAACTTATAATACCCTTTCCACCTATGGTGGTGAAGGGTACAATTATGTAGGACATTAAATAATAGTAAGTTTTTTTTATGATATAATGCAAAAATTTTAAGAAGTATTTTGTAAATTTTAAGACTTTTTTATATTAGTGGCAAAAAGGAAAAAGTGCTTAAGTCGACTTAAGCAAAATTTTAACTAAGGACAGCATTGAAATCTTACAATTTCAAAGTACCCATGGGAAAAGTTTCATTTCTTAATTTAGTACAATCTTTCAGGAAGTTATGTCATGTCACTTATTATACCCACCATCAAAAAGAATGAGGGGTATATTGAGATTGTCATTCCGTTTGTAATTTCTTTAATGTTAGCTCAGAAAACAAAATCGAAGTATATTCTAAATCCTTAGAAATTCTAAGACGATTGAGCGATGTCCGTCTGTCTGTCTGTTGTCCTTAACGAAAGGAAAAGACAAATATTTAGGTCACTGAAATTTCATCGAAATCGGTTCACATTTAACCATAGCTCCCATACAAAAAACTTACGGAAACAGCCTTAATACCACCTGAAATACGTTTAAATGCCAATAAATAATAAACTGAAAATGGGCGAAATCGGTTCACATTTAGTTAGAGCTCCCATATAACACCGCCCCGGGAAACACATTAATGCTGATAAATTTAATACAATTGTAATAGCTATGACGACTAAATTTAGAATAGAGAAATTTTATGAAACTATTGGTCAGTATAACAAATTTTATAGGAATCGGTCCATATTTGACTATAGCTTTCATATAAAAGACACTCCCGGAAACCGAAAAAAAATGTAGCTAAGTCCAGTTAAAAGCTATTAAATTAGAAACTATGACAGCTATGGCCTAAATTTAACAAGAATAAGATTTATATAAATCCCAGCCAGTGTGTAAAATTTTGTTACAATCGGTCAACATTTGGTTATAATTCTTATATATATATATATATAACATCCGCTTTTTATACCCACCATCATAAAGAATGGGGTTGTATATTGAGATTGTCACTCCGTTTGTAATTTCCTTAATATTGACTCAAAAAACAAAATTGAAGTATATTTTGAATACTTATGAAATTCTAAGACGATTGAGCGATGTCCGTCCGTCTGTCCATCTGTCTGTCTGTTGTCGGCACGATAAAACCTTAACGAAAGGATATAGGTCACTGAAATTTGGCACAAATATTCTTCATTTCTTGAAATTTTGGTAATGAAATTAAGCAAAATCGGTTTACATTTGACCATAGCTCCCGTATAACCTCGTCTAGGCTAATAGCTTATTTGACAAATTATAATAGCTATGATGACAAAATTTGGTATCTAGAAGTTTTACGTAAGCACTAGGCAGGACAAAATTTCATTGAAATCGGCTTACATTTAACAATAGCTCCCGTGCAAAAAACTTACGGACACATCTTAAATTCCACCTAAAATACACTTAGATGCCAATAAATGATAAACTGTAATAGCTTTGGCCACTAAATTTAGCACAAGGAACTCTTATGTCAATGTCAGCCAGTGTGCAAAACCTTAACGAAAGGATATAGGTCACTGAAATTTAGCACAAATATTCTTCATTTCTTGGAAAATTTAGGTATTGAAATTAGACAAAATCGGTCACCATTTGACCATCCCATATAAAAAACTTACGGAAACACAAAAATAAAAAAAAGATAAAAGTTATAGCGCCTTAACAAAAAGAGCTATTGGGACAAAACTTTACAAAAGTATTTTCGACATCTTGGAAAAGTTGTGTATTGAAGATGGGGCGAAATCGGTTTACATTTAATTAGAGCTCCCATATAACCCGGGAATCACATTAATGCTGATCAATTGAATACAATTGTAATAGCTATGATGACTAAATTTTTGAATAGAAGATATACTTTACAGATTTTTACCCCCAAAATTAAAAAAAAGTACCAAACTCGTAGTTTATTTTTTTTTAATGTCCATCAACCAGTCAATAAATTATACTTCTGGCTTCATTAGCCTTAAAGATATCCATGGCTAAAAACCAAAAAACCTATCCTTGAATATTTTCCCTTTTTTTACCCTTTTGTACCCCATTAATCGCAAAAGTACCAAATACTTATTTAGTTCTTTTTTAATACCTATCGGTTGCGATATAAAATGTGTTTCTATGTTTATTAGTTCAAAAGATACATATGGGTTAAAAAAAGTACCAAAATATAGTTTTTACCCATTTTTTGTATCCTTATTAGTGGCATTTTCAAAAAAGTACCAAACACGTGTCCCCTTATTTTTCTAGGCGATTCAAATCCAATTACAACTTTGTTTCTGTCTATGTTGGTTTCGGAGATATGATGTTACTAATTTCTCACTTTTCTACCCTGTTTTGGCCACTAGGCGGCCGATTTTCAAAAAAGTACCGAATACGTTTCCCTTAATTTTTAGTGCTAATCTCAAACCAATTTAATCTTTGCTTCTATCGCTGTTGGTTAAGGAGATATAATGTTACCGATTTTTCCCTTTTTTACCCTTTTAATTGAAAAAAGTACCAAACACGTATTTAATATTTTGTACTTGGCAATCGACCCCCCCATAAGTTTTATTTCTAGCTTTATTGGTTCAAGTGAAATACAAAGAAAAAGAAAAATTGACCTACCCTAAATTTTTTTCCCCGCTTTTCCCCCTTTTTGAACCCTGAATCAAAAAAGTACCAAACACGTGTCTAATATTTTTTTCTTGTTTACCGGCTCCATTTTTGAATTTTGTTACTCTGTTGATTGGTTCAAAAGATACACATGGGTTTAAAAAAGTACCAACATTTTATTTTTACCCTTTTTACCCCCTATTTGTCCCATCTGCTAAAAAGTACCAAACACGTGTCTACTTACTTTTTTAGCTGATCCCAACGCAATTTCAATTTTGGGCCTATGACGTTTACTTCCGGAGATACAGCATTACTAATTTTGCCCTTTTTTACCCCCTGTCAAAATTTCAGCTCTCTAGCTTTAGCCGTTTGGGCTGTGCGATGATGAGTCAGTCAATCAGTCAGTCAGTCAGTCACGTTAGAGTTTTATATATATAGATTATGCAATTGGGTATACAAATTTGTTTTGTAATGTCAACTATTTAGCATCAGAAACTAAGTTGTCGTGAATTCTGTAAATAGGCTAATAGTTATGTATTGCACAATGAGGTTGTTTATGCTGGTCACCCTATTTTTAAGTCTCCTAAAATTGAAACCTAGTTTTAAATATAACTCTATTTTGGAAGTAACCTTTATTTGTTTTATGCAATTATTGGTCAGTATATCAAATTTTATAGGGATCGATCCATATTTGATCATAGCTTTCATATAAAAACCACTCCTGAATCCAAAAAAAAAAAAAATGTAACAAAGGCCAGTTAAAAGCTATGGCCATTAAATTTTGGAAGAAAAAGCCTTTTATAAATACCAGCCAGTGTGTAATTTTGTGACAATCAGTCAACATTTGGTCATACTTCTTATATATCTACAATCAAAAAGCTGTCAATCAATTAAGTCCAGACTTTATAGCGGTGGATGCATTTGGAACTCCTAACAAAGTATATGGACCTGCCGTATTACTATCAACGTGTTTTAATGTAGTCTGACTATACCCGGTTATGAGACCAAATTATGTGCAAAGTAAATACCAGGGAAACCACTAAGATACTTTTAAATGTTGAACTATAAAGCTACTGCAACCGAAGTTATTCCAAATATTTTACCAACAATACCAACTAGCGCAACAACTTTTTCCAATTTGGTCCACGTTTTGAATTAGCTGCACCCTCGTAGATATATGAGATATGTTTCTAAATTTAACACAACTTGATGGTGGGTATATAAGATTCGGCACCGCCGAATATAACACTCTTACTTGTTAATTGTAATATTCAATAACTATGTCAAGGCCGAAAGACGAAGCTGCCACAGTGCCCCAAATGTATAGACCTAAACCTTTTGTTAGAGTTCATTGAAATTGTTATGAACGGGCATCATAATTGCTAGTAGTTCTCTTTATCACTCAAAACGTTTTGCAAACAAAAGCAACGGCAGTGGGTGCCTTTTCACACACCTCTGGTTTACTTGATTGAATCATAAGCAAGAAAGTGCTATAGTCGGTCAAGCCCGACCATACGATACCCTTCACCACTAAGGTCAAAGGTCTTCTTTTTCCTGTATAAAGACAAGTATTTGGTAAATTTTGCTATTATACAAAAATTTTCTCAAAACTTATACATTTAAAATGTTTCCATCATTTGGACTTATATGAGAGCTGGGGTCAAATGTGGACCCGTTATCTCGAAATTTGGCAAATTGATAACAGTTGTTACAAAAATTATACTTTAAATTCTCATTATCTTTAGATTTACGAGCGTTTGAGTGATTTTTGTCTCATTTAGCGCGTTTTTAAAGAAGAGTTTGTATGGGAGCTATGGTCAAATGTGGACCGATTTCAAAGAAATTCGGTACAGTGATTTTAGTTTACATAAGTAATATTTGTTTTAAGTTTCATGAAAAAATATTGATATTTGTGGCCAATATATCAATTCCGGGAAGTGGGACCTATGGAAGGTACTATATATAATAGACCGATTTTGACTTTCATCAAATTTGATTTCATCAAATTATCTTTAGAATTGCGTAGTTGTAGTTTGATTACAAGGTTTACGTGGGGGTCCAGCCAGCCAGCCAGACGTACGGACATCGCCAAATCGACTCAGAAAATGATTCTTACCCAATTGGTATACTAAAAGATGGGTCTAAGACAAATATTTCTATGCGTTACATACATCAGCATAAACTTATAATACCCTTTCCACCTATGCACAGTGGGAGAATACGGCTAAAACTCAATAACTTGGTCATTTCTTGACTTTTGTTCTTGAAATTTTTAGTGTATATAAATAATATACCTTCAGTTAAACTGAAATAGTTTTTTGTAAGAAAATGTAAAGTCTGTGGTCACATAAAACTGGACTACTAAACATGCTGAAAAAATGATTTACTTAAGTAGGATAATATATGAAAAGAATACCTATCCTACGATACATGACTTGACAAAATCGGACATGTTCTTTCAGAGATATTGGGCTCATACTATGAGCTTAAAACCAGATTTTGTATGCTTCTAACAAACCAAACCAAAAAAATCTTAAACATTAAATATTTTTATAAAAAAGATTACGTGTTCTTGAATGATATAAAATTTGCAGATTTTACAATTTTTATTGCGTCCACAATTATGTGACCACTACCTATATACTTAAATAAATTATACAAAGATCATTCAAAATTAAAAATTTTGTTGTTTTTTAACTTTATATAAAAATTTTGCATAGAATTAGAAAGGAAACTTATTCAAACTTTGAGAAATTATTACAGCCTTAGTAGGCAATACAGTATGGCAAAAATTTGGGATTACATGTTTTGAAATGTCAGCTCTAATCTGACACTAAAATTTCTTTAAAAAAAATTAAAAACATTTATGGGGGTTTTGGCCGTAATTTCCTACTGTGCTATGGTGATGAAGGGTATAAATATAGTTTGATAAATTGTAAAGCAAAAAAGTTTAATTTTGTGAATTCGTGTGTCATAAAGCTTATAATGCAGTTGGTAACATAGTTACCAGATTTAATAAAAAAAATTATCCTTTATTATTTTTATTAAATAATTCCACTTATTCATAGCTTTAATCCTTAAAATTTTAATTAAAGTTATACAATCATTATTTAAAATCCAACTACGCCTTAATATCTTATATTGATGCACGAGAGCTATAAATTTATTATAAATACCAAAAAACAACTATTCATGTATCAAGGATTCCATATGTTTCAAGGATATACGTGAGTGATGGTAATGGTGGTTATCTCCTGGTAACACATGTAAATTGACTTAATCTAAAGGAAAAATTTCAATCATTTTTGGTAAATAGCTCTTAACAACAAATGCCAAGAAAGCAAATATCTCTTAACATTTTTCATCCTTTTTGCCCAATTGACTTTGAACGAAGAAAGTAGGAAACATGTATTGTATGTGTATATGTCTGTCCTTATGCGTAAGGATACAATTAACATGGTTCTAGCTAACAAAATTTACTTTTTTTCAAAAATGTTTCTTATGTGGAATTTAATAGTTCGGGTAGCTCCTTTTAAGGGGAGTGTACTTGTACAAACAACCTAAATCTAAGTCTAGTGGGTGTTAGGAAAAACCAATATATCAAGTGAAATACTATCCACGAAACCTTTTAAAAATATCTACAATGTATGATAAAGTGTGTTAAAAAATGTTGTTTTTTTTTAATATCCTAAATATTTAACATTCACTGATTTTATTTTGTTAAGTGGTCTAGAAAATTGTCAATTGACTTTTGCCTCAAATATTAGGTGTACCAAAGTAGACATGTTCCTACTTCTCCTCTTGTCAAGCAAGAGCCTTTTTTGCAATTGTATTAGCTAGAATCACACAAAAACTCTTATCACTTTGTGGGTGGATGCGGATGTGATAGAACAGAAAAGGTATTTGTTTTTAGAAAGCCAAAATCTATAAGAAAACATTAAGTGACCCCATGCAGTTTTTATACCATTCACCAATAGGTGAAAGGGTATTATAAGTTTGTGCATCCGTTTGTAATTTAGTGATTAGTGATCATAGACCGTGTAGTATAAACATGCACACACAACCAAAATTGTAAATATTCAAATTGTAAAATAATTATTAAAATAAGAAAGAATGAATAAACTAAATAAACATGCATACCCAAACAGAAATGCAGTGTCAAGTGACTAGTGTTTAAATGGGTCACTGGACTTTGTATTAAAAAAAAGAAAAACATAGAATAAGAAATAGTATATAAGCTAGGAAAATTTGTAAATAAAGATAGAAGTAATTCTGACTTAAAAAGGTTATTATTATTTCCCAAAAACTTCGGCGATTAACGTTGCCATAAAATAGAGCCGCCTGCTACTCTAAGGCTCTCAAATAAAACAAGAGTACTACAGGAAAACATCTAGAAAACATTCTTTACATGGCGATCCTGCCCAACTGACGACCCTGACCAATTGTCCAGATGAATATAGAAGAAGAGTTAGAGACGACCAGGTTAGAGATCGACAATCTTTTTAAGAAGTGGGAAAGGTTAATAGAAAATGAATATGTACCCAAACCTGTAAGTTCTACTCCAGAGGCACCTAAGTATAGTCCCAGCAAGAAAAAGATACCTATCCAAGAGTATCTCAAACGATTGCAGAAATCCAAACCACAGTCACCCAAAAGCCCAGAGAAGGAAGAAAAGAAATAGAAGGATGAAAAGAAAAAGAAGAGGGGCGGCAAAGCAGTTAAAAGGCGGAAACTTATTGCTGAAACCTACCGAAAATTCTATTTAACAGGCAACAAAGCCGAGAAATCGAAATTATTAGAAGAAATTCGGGCAATAAGAAAAAGCTATTAACATTTTTTTTAAAATAATAACTGTATTTAAGTTTGCTAACAAAATAGAAAATGTTTAAATAAATGGATAGATTAATAAGTATTTATAAAAATTTAAAGAAAAGTCCAAATAGAGACTATACAGGCAATTATGTAATAAAGACTTTAAATTTAATAGAAGAATTAAAAACTATTGCATTGAAGAATGAGGGCTACCCTCTAGAAAGCGTAAATGAAATTGAAAATAAAATTTTAAATTATTTGAAAATAAAAGAAAATAAAGAATTAACAAATATGGCATCGTTTGGCATTCTTGACGCATCCAAAATAATACCAGAGTTCAATGGTGACCTCGGACAAATTAGTAATTTTTTAGGCATAATAGAATTCTATGCTGACACACTTAAAGACGATGCAGAAGTTAGTAAATTAATAAAATTCGTTTTAGCCACTAAATTGACAGATAAGGTAAGGAACAAGTTGATTTCAGAAGAAACTCCAAATTCGCTCGAAACTTTCAAAAATACCCTTAGGAAAATGTTTTCTCCCAAGAAATCACTCTCTTCGGTGCATACCGAATTAGCGAAACAGATTCAAGGGAATAGTTCAGTAACACAATTCGCCAACAGGGTTGAATCTCTTGTAGCTTCTCTTAATGAATTGCAGATCTCGGAACTAGGATCCGAAAGCAGGGTAACGATTATTAAAATGAATGATCAAGTTGCTCTTAGTACCTTTAAGAATGGTTTAAATGAACCACACAGATCTACAGTTTTGGCTGCTAGACCCAAAAGTCTAAATGAAGCAATTCAAATAGCTTCAGAAGTAGTTTCTCAAACAAATTCTGTAATGCATTTTAAGCGATGTCTGTCTGGCTGTCTATCTGTCTGTCAGTCTGCCTGTCTGTCTTTATGTCTGTATTTCTGTCTGTCTGTCTGTCCATCTGTCTGTTAAAATCAAGTTTCTGAAGCCCCTGGAGGATGGACCTACATAAGTTATATATCAGTTTTTCTCGTGCAATTAACGCTATTAAATTTCATCAAAATCGGATTATAAACACCCGAACTATCGAAAAAATACCAAAAATTAGGCGAAAATTTTAACATTTTTTGTTAAAAAACATTTTTAAATTACAAGAGAAAAAAGGTACTCCTGGTGTACGAGTGGTAAGATATTATATATTAGATTTTAGGTAATAGCTCCCCAAAGCTCTCTGTAAAATTTTATCAAAATCGGTCCATTAACAACTGAGTTATCGCCAAAACACTAAATTTAATTAATGACAAAAAACCATCCTCCTGGAGCACGGACATACATACATTTTATATCAGATTTTAGGAAATTCCCCCGCCAAGCATGTTATTAAATTTTATCAAAAGCGGTCCATAAACAACTGAGATATCGCTAAAACACTACCTTTGATGTACAGCAAATTGCCGAAAGTGCAATTAACGCTATTACGTCTAATAAATTTTGTTTACATTTTGTAAGTATTGTTTCAGCGATATCTCAAGTGTTTATGAACCGATTGTGAGGGGGGAATTTCCTAAAATCTGATTTATAAACTCCACAAATCTGATTATGAATACCATTCAAATTGTACCGATTGACTCAGAATCGGCAGGAGAATCCATTTCGCGACGTCCGTCCGTCTGTCTGTTTGTCTGTCTGTCCGTCCGTCTGTTTCCGAATGTTTCGTGCAGCTGTCCAGAAAATTTTATATGTCTGGCGGCACATGTGATTTAAATTGTCCAATTAAGCGAAATGGTTAATATATTCTCTGATAGTAGATAAATTCATTGTCATTCATTGTACGACAGAACTGTTAAACAAACGATTTAGCAAGACATGAAGAATCTTCTGATAAATATGTTTCTAGCGAATTGTAAGTTCCTACATCTATTACTGACAGATGGTGCTCCTTTTAGATATGAAACATTGTCACAGATTTCTATCACCGATGAGTCCTTACTTGTATACGTCATGATAGTACATTGTCCGATTGGAAGACACGTATTTAGACTTAAGGTAGTGAACAGTGACTTTTGCAGCTTCAGTACTGGCGAGATGTCCAAAAAACATGTTATCTGCATTTGCCATGGCCGTATCGTACAGTGGGGGACAAACCCTTGACTATGATTTCCTAAAATACTTTCCTACAAAAGTATAAAACAACATTTTTTTAGACACCCAATATTGGTTTCCAGGGTGTTTTGCAAGCATTTGTTGAGGTTAAACTAATCAAATATAAAAATATTTGGGAATGTGTTAACGTTAAATGACATATGAAATTTATCTTTTATAAAACGTTAGTGGGTAATTTAAAATTTGGAAATTTGTGATTTGTATAGATTTAAGCAAAATTCGTTAGTAGTGAAGAAGCATTGGATTCTGGATATAATTTAATAATAGTTAAATTTTCGATTGTGAGGTATCATCCTAAACAATAACAGTTTTAAAATATTTCTTTAGAAAGTCTATAGATTTTCATAACTTATTTTTTTTTTATTTAACTTTTTTAAATCTATACTATTATATGACATTTTGGTCTTCCCACATATTGAAAAATATTGTTACTCTTTCCCTTGTCGATATTAGATTTCATTATATGACTGTGTAAACATGAAAAAGCGACAGAACAAATAACCGAAAAAAAGCTCTAATATTGAACAATGAATTCCTCAATGTATTGTTCCGCACAGTGTTAAGAAAATATAAATAAGTGGTTAGAAAATATTTCATTAGGAAACAAAATTTGTTAATTTTTTTTATTTCTATAGAAAACTATTGATTAAATAAAAATAAGAAATTCTTAAGTAATAAATTTTTTAAAACTTTAAAATTTTTGAAAAATTTCCCATAAAATTTTTTCAAACATTTATTATAAAAAATACTAAATTTTATAAAACATCTTGTTAAATTTGAACATTTTTTAAAAATTCACTAAATATATATTTTTTTTTAATTTTCGAAAAATGTTCTATAAAAATAAGAAATTCTTGAAAAATTTTCTTAAAAAAAATTAATTTTTGAAAAATTTAATATAAAAATAAGAAATTTTTGAAAAATTTCCTATGAAAATAAGAAATTTTTGAAAAATTTCATATAAAAATAAGACATTTTTTAAAAATTTCCTATAAAAGTAAGACATTTTTTAAAAATTTCCTATAAAAGTAAGAAATTTTTGATAAATTTCCTATAAAAATAAGAAATTTTTGAAAAATTTCCTATAAAAATAAGAAATTTTTGAAAAATTTTCTATAAAAATAAGAAATTTTTGAAAAATTTCCTATCAAAATAAGAAATTTTTGAAAAATTTTCTATAAAAATAAGAAATTTTTGAAAAATTTCCTATAAAAATAATTTTTTTTTTTAAATTTACAATAAAAATAAGACTTTTTTGAAAACTTTCTTATAAAAATAAGAAAGTTTTGAAAAATTTCCTATAAAACTAAGAAACTTTCGAAAAATTTCCTATAAAAATAAGAAATTTTTTAAAAAATGTATATAAAAATAAGAAATTTTTGATAAATTTCCTATAAAAATAAGAAATTTTTTAAAAAATGTATATAAAAATAAGAAATTTTTGATAAATTTCCTATAAAAATAAGACATTTTTGAAAAATTTCTTATAAAAATAAGAAATTTTTGAAAAATTTCTTAAAAAATAAGAAATTTTTGAAAAATTTCTTATAAAAATAAGAAATTTTTGAAAAAATTCTTATAAAAATAAGAAATTTTTGAAAAATTTCTTATAAAAATAAGAAATTTTTGAAAAATTTCTTATAAAAATAAGAAATTTTTGAAAAATTTCTTAAGAAAATAAAAAAATTTTAAAAAATTTCTTTTAAAAATAAGAAATTTTCGAAAAATTTCTTATAAAAATAAGAAATTTTTAAAAAATTTCTTATAAAAATAAGAAATTTTTTAAAAATTTCCGATAAAAATAAAAAATTTTTGAAAAATATCCTATAAAAATAAGAAATTGTTAAAAAAAATTCCCATAAAAATAAGAAATTTTTGAAAAATTTGTTATAAAAATAGTAAATTTGTGAAAAATTTCTATAAAAATAAGAAATTAAAAAAATTTTTTTTTAAACAAATTGAGAAATTTTTAAAAAAAATTCCTAAAGAAATAAGAAATTTTTAAAAAATTTCCTAGAAAAATAAGAAAATGTTTAAAAAAATTCCTTAAAAAATACGAAATTTTAAAAAAAATTCCTATGAAACAAAGAATTTTCCTATGAAAATGAGAAATTTTTGAAAAATTTCCTATATTTATAAGATTTTTTTTTTAATTTTCCTATAAAAATAAAAAAATTTTGAAAAATTTCCTATAATAATAGGAAAATTTTTAAAGAATTTCCTATAAATTTAAGAAATTTTTTAAATTAAATCTAAAATTTTTGAAAAATTCCTATAAAATTAGTAAAATTTTGAAAAATTTTCTATAAAAATCTAAAATTTTTGAAAAATTCCTATAAAGTTAGTAAAATTTTGAAAAATTTTTTATAAAAATAGTTAATTTTTGAAAAATTTTCTATAAAAATGAAAATTTCCTATAAAGATAGTAAATTTTTGAAAATTTCCCATTAAAAAAGAAGTTTTTGAAAAATTTCTTTAAAAAAGTATAAAATTTAAAAAAAAGTTTCAATAAAAATCAGGAATTATTCGCAAAATTTCCTAGAAAACTAAGAAATTTATTACAAAATTGAATTGAAAATATCTCTAAAATCTTTTCGTAATATAAATTTTTCTACTGAAAATTATTCGTTATACATTTTTCGTTATAAAAATGTTTCTATAGAAAAATTTTATCTATAATATTTTTTATAGAAAATTTTTCTTTATAAATTTTTTCTATAGAAAATATTTTCGTTACAAATTTTTTTCTATAAAAAATTTTTCGTTATAAAAATTTTTGTATAGAAAATTTTTGGTTATTATTATTTTTTACAGAAAAATTATCGTTATCTAAATTTTTCTGCAGAAATTTATTTGTTGTAAAAATTTTTCGCTATAAAAATTTTTCTATAAAAAATTTTCGGAAAAAATTTTTCTATAAATACTTTCGTAAAAAATTTTATTGATATAAAAATTTTTCTATAGAAAATTTTTCGTTTTAAAATTTTTTTTATAAAAAATTTTCGTTATAAATATAAGAAATTTTTCATTATAAATTTTTTCTATCAATAATTTTTCGTAATAATATGGAAAATGTTTAATTATAAAATTTTTTCTATGGAAAATGTTTCGTTTTAAAAATTTTTCTATAAAATTTTTTAGTTATAAACTTTTTTTTACAGAAAAATTTTTGCTATACAAATTTTTCTGGAGAAATTTTTTGTTATAAAAATTTTTCGTTATAAAAATGGTTCTATAAAAATTTTTCGTAAAAAATTTTTTTGATATAAAAATTTTTCCATAGAAAAGTTTTCGTTATAAAATTTTTTCCATAGAAAATTTTTCGTTACAACATTTTTTCTAAAGAAAATTTTTCGTTAAAAATTTTTTCTATAAAAATTTATAGTTATAAATTTTTTCTATAAAAATTTATAGTTATAAATTTTTTTCTATTTAAAATGTTTCGTAATAAAAATTTTTCTATACAAAATTTTTCGTCATAAAAATTTTTCTATAGAAAATTTTTCGTCATAAAAATTTTATTATAGAAAATTTTTCGTTAATTTAATTTTATTATAGAAAATTTTTCGTTAATTTAATTTTCTATAGAAAATTTTTCGTTTATTTAATTTTCTATAGATAATTTTTCGTTAATTTAATTTTCTATAGAAAATTTTTCCTTATACAAATTTTTCATCATACAAATTTTTTATAGACAATTTTTCATTATAAAAATTTTTCAATAGAAAATTTTTTTCATTATTAAAATTTTTCGTTACAAAAATTTCCTATTAAAATAGTACATTATTGTTTCCATTCAAAAAAAAAAATTATAAAATTTTCTATAAAATAAGAAATTTTTAAAAATTTTCCTTCAAAATGAGAATTTTTTTTTTAAATTTTCTATAAAATTAAGAAATTTTTAAAAAGATTTCTATACAAAATTTTTTGTTATAATAATATTACTATTAACAATATGTATAAAAGATTTTCGAAATCATGCCACTGTTCTTGATAGTTATATCTAATGTGTAAGCCTAAAAGTATGCTACATTTTTGTTCCATATTACTTTATACGAGTGTTTGATTAAGCATTTGTATGGGTAAATGTCTGTCTCTGAAGTGTGTGTGGTTTTCTGTTAAATATCCTGGCAGTATGATAGGACTCATGAGCCTTTGAGAATCATGTGGTGTTTGCTTTTCAACACAATCTTGGCTTTTTACATTTTGTTTTGATTAACTTGTATTACATGCTTTCTGCTCTAAAGGATCAGGCGTCATCATATCGGATATGGGGTAAGAGAAAAGAGGGAAGGGTGAAAGAAGATAATTTTTATTTTCGTTTCAGTGATTTAAAAATATTATAGGGAGGGGTTTTGTTGTACTTTTTTCCAGGAACAAGAACAAGGTTAACGTAAGCTTAACATAGTACAAAGGATCTATTAGACATTTCAAAATGTCTTAAAACTAAGAATCAAATTCTAAATAAAAGGATTTCTGTTATCGCTAACGTTATATTTCTTTTTATATATTCAAGTCAATACATACTGGCTACGATTTATTTTGGTTGTTGTTGTATTATCCTTGACATTGCCTTGTTGTTCAAAAACTGTACAAGTGTTAGAGAATGTCTGTCTCTTGGTCTATTTTTGTATGAATTTGGAACATCCATTTGCATCAAGTTAATTTTCATATGAATTGGTTTAAAGTTCAAGTATGTCATTGTCTTCTTTAGAATTTCATTATACGGATGTGTGGGTGGGTGTCCCCAAATCTGTCCAAAATTCTGAGTCAACTTAATGGTAATTTTATTTGAAGAACATGTTATAATATTAGACAATATTAAGTCTATTTACATTAAAAAAAATCTTTGCAATTTGTTAAATTTTATTATAACTTTTGGTTGTACAGGAGTTAACAACAAGTTACAAGGATTGTATTTTATTTATCATTAATCCTGTGTGGTTGAAAGGATAAAAAGGATAACTAGAGCAATAAAGATATGAGTAACAAAATTTTAGTATAATGCGCATTTAAATGTCGAAGAAAAAATTTCCTATAAAAATAGGAAATTTTTGAAAAATTTCCTAAGAAATAGGAAATTTTTAAAAAATTTCCTATAAAAATTAGAAATTTTTAAAAAATTTCCTATAAAAATAGGAAATTTTTGAAAAATTTCCTATAAAAATAGGAAATTTTTGAAAAATTTCCTATTAAAATAGGAAATTTTTAAAAAATTTTCTATAATTTTCTATAAAAATAGGAAATTTTTGAAAAATTGCCTATAAAAATAGGAAATTTTTGAAAAATTCCCTATAAAAATAGGAAATTTTTGAAAAATTCCCTATAAAAATAGGAAATTTTTGAAAAATTCCCTATAAAAATAGGAAATTTTTGAAAAATTTTCTATAAAAATAGGAAATTTTTGAAAAATTTCCTATAAAAATAGGAAATTTTTGAAAAATTTCCTATAAAAATAGAAATTTTTTTAAAAATTTCCTATAAAAATAGGATTTTTTTTTTAAATTTCCTATAAAAATAGGACATTTTTGAAAAATTTCCTATAAAAATAGGAAATTTTTGAAAAATTTCCTATAAAAATAGGAAATTTTTGAAAAATTTCCTATAAAAATAGGAAATTTTTGAAAAATTTCCTATAAAAATAGGAAATTTTTGAAAATTTCCTATAAAAATAGGAAATTTTTGAAAAATTTCCTATAAAAATAGGAAATTTTTGAAAAATTTCCTATAAAAATAGGAAATTTTTGAAAAATTTCCTATAAAAATAGGAAATTTTTGAAAAATTTCCTATAAAAATAGGAAATTTTTGAAAAATTTCCTATAAAAATAGGAAATTTTTGAAAAATTTCCTATAAAAATAGGAAATTTTTGAAAAATTTCCTATAAAAATAGGAAATTTTTGAAAAATTTCCTATAAAAATAGGAAATTTTTGAAAAATTTCCTATAAAAATAGGAAATTTTTGAAAATTTCCTATAAAAATAGGAAATTTTTGAAAAATTTCCTATAAAAATAGGAAATTTTTGAAAAATTTCCTATAAAAATAGGAAATTTTTGAAAAATTTCCTATAAAAATAGGAAATTTTTGAAAAATTTCCTATAAAAATAGGAAATTTTTGAAAAATTTCCTATAAAAATAGGAAATTTTTGAAAAATTTCCTATAAAAATAGGAAATTTTTGAAAAATTTCCTATAAAAATAGGAAATTTTTGAAAAATTTCCTATAAAAATAGGAAATTTTTGAAAAATTTCCTATTAAAATAGGAAATTTTTGAAAAATTTCCTATAAAAATAGGAAATTTTTGAAAAATTTCCTATAAAAATAGGAAATTTTTGAAAAATTTCCTATAAAAATAGGAAATTTTTGAAAAATTTCCTATAGAAATAGGAAATTTTTAAAAAATTTCCTATAAAAATAGGAAATTTT
Organism: Stomorhina lunata; assembly: GCA_933228675.1. Taxonomy (NCBI): domain Eukaryota; kingdom Metazoa; phylum Arthropoda; class Insecta; order Diptera; family Rhiniidae; genus Stomorhina; species Stomorhina lunata. Next base: position 78,957,001 of record OW121741.1, on the reverse strand, counting down.
TGAAAAATTTCCTATAAAAATAGGAAATTTTTGAAAAATTTCCTATAGAAATTGGAAATTTTTGAAAAATTTCCTATAAAAATAGGAAATTTTTGAAAAATTCCCTATAAAAATAGGAAATTTTTGAAAAATTTCCTATGAAAATAGGAAATTTTTGAAAAATTTGCTTTAAAAATAGGAAATTTTTGAAAATTTCTATAACATTTCAGATTTCAAATTAGAACTCACCATCACCTGGATCATATACAGGTCTAACATTAACTTCTTCCAAATCGTGAGGCTTAAAAGACACTTTACCATTTGGCACCTGATCCATCATCAATTGAGCGCTGGCCAGTGAATAAATATCTGAGGCATCCTTTAAGGCATTACTGCCTGATGTTGAATGGACCGAATTTGATGCTGATGGGGAAGCCGCAATGAATGCCGTACATGGACTTAGTAAAAGTTGTGCTGTTATGAACAGGGAAAACCAAAACGCCATTGTATCGCACTGCATATTGTTATTATTTTAATGAGCAGCTGTAAAAAAAGGAAAATGAGGAAATTACACTGTGCTACAAAAAAAATATACATTGATTTTAATTTAGCAAATTTTTCTATTTAATCGGAAATGTCTGTTTAAAGATTGATATTATGGGTAAATATTATTGGTATTGCCTTTTTCCTTTATTTTCCGTTTTTCCTTCATTAGCTTGAAACATTTTCTTTTCTTTGTTGGTGGCTCCATAATTAAATTGCGTGGCCACAAAAAACGTGTTAATTGTAAATATTTTCTCTTTATATGCAATTGCACGTATTTTTGCAACTGATGGGTGGGTGGCCTTTAAAAGGTTTTAAAGAATTGCATCCTATAGGGGATTACATAATTGGATGTTATTTTATTTTAAACAGAATTTGTTAAGTAAATCGTGATAAAAAGAACTAAAATTCCTCGAAATTTGCAGACTATATTTCTGCAATTAACTTAAAATATTATTATTATTCATATAATTAACAATTCCCTGTTTTAAAATGCATTTCTCTGTGTTTCGTTTCTTATTCTTGAAAAATGTTTTTCTTTATATTAAATATTTTTGTTTATTATTCTTTGCGATATTAATAGATTTTGTTATGGAAATTTTCTTTGAGATGTTTCCATTACTTGGGGCGTTTTGGGTATAATTTATTTTCATTCTTAATTAAAAAATTACACTGATTACATTTAAAATTCAATGGAAAGTATTTTGGAATATTTATGGCAACATAGAAAAGCCATGACTAAAAAATTTTGCATAATTTCTTATTAAAGAAGAAATTTTGCATAATTACTTAATAAAAAAGAAATTTTGTAAAATTTCTAAATAAAGAAGAAATCTTAAAAGTTTCCTATTAAAGAAGAAATTTAAAAAATTTCCGATTAAAGAATTTGCAAAATTTCATATAGAAAAAAATCTGCAAAATTTCATAAAAATAAGATTTTTTTTTAAATTACCTATAAAAATAGGAAATTTTTGAAAAATTTCCTATAAAAATAGGATATTTTTGAAAAATTTCTTATAAAAATAGGAAATTTTTGAAAAATTTCCTATAAAAATAGGAAATTTTTGAAAATTTTCCTATAAAAATAGGAAATTTTTGAAAATATTCCTAAAAAAATAGGAAATTTTTGAAAAAATTGCTAAAAAAATAGGAAATGTTTGAAAAAATTCCTATAAAAATAGGAAATTTTTGAAAAATTTCCTATAAAAATAAGAAATTTTTGAAAAATTTCCTATTTAAATAGGAAATTTTTGAAAAATTTCCCATAAAAATATGAAAATTTTTGAAAAATTTCCTATAAAAATAGTAAGTTTTTGAAAAAATTTCCTATAAAAATAGTAAATTTTTGAAAAATTTCCTATAAAAATAGGAAATTTTTGAAAAATTTCCTATAAAAATAGGAAATTTTGAAAATTTCCTATAAAAAAAGTAAATTTTTGAAAAATTTCCTATTAAAATAGTAATTTTTTTTTGAAAATTTTCCTATAAAAATAGGAAATTTTTGAAAAATTTCCTATAAAAATAAAAAATTTTTGAAAAATTTCCTATAAAAATAGTAAATTTTTGAAAAATTCCCTATAAAAATAGGAAATTTTTGAAAAATTCCCTATTAAAATGGGAAATTTTTGACAAATTTCCTATAAAAATAGGAAATTTTTGAAAAATTTCCTATAAAAATAAGAAATTTTTGAAAAATTTCCTATAAAAATAGGAAATTTTTGAAGAATTTCCTATAAAAATAGGAAATTTTTGAAAAATTTCCTATAAAAATAGGAAATTTTTGAAGAATTTCCTATAAAAATAGGAAATTTTTGAAAAATTTCCTATAAAAATAGGAAATTTTTGAAAAATTTCCTATAAAAATAGGAAATTTTTGAAAAATTTCCTATAAAAGAAGGAAATTTTTGAAAAATTTCCTTTAAAAGTAGGAAATTTTGGAAAAATTTCCTGGAAAAGTAGGAAATTTTTGAAAAATTTCCTGTAAAAATAGGAAATTTTTGAAAAATTTCCTGTAAAAATAGGAAATTTTTGAAAAATTTCCTATAAAAATAGGAAATTTTTGAAAAATTTCCTATAAAAATAGTAATTTTTTGAAAATTTTCCTATAAAAATAGGAAATTTTTGAAAAATTTCCTATAAAAATAAAAAATTTTTGAAAAATTTCCTATAAAAATAGTAAATGTTTGAAAAATTCCCTATAAAAATAGGAAATTTTTGAAAAATTTCCGATAAAAATAGTAAATTTTTGAAAAATTTCCTATTAAAATAGGAAATTTTTAAAAAATTCCCTATAAAAATAGTAAATTCTTGTAAAAATTCCTATAAAAAAAGGAAATTTTTGAAAAATTTCTTACAAAAATAGGAAATTTTTGAAAAATTTCCTATAAAAATAGGAAATTTTTGAAAATTTTTTTATAAAAATAAGAAATTTTTGAAAATTTTTTTATAAAAATAGGAAATTTTTGAAAAATTTCCTATAAAAATAGGACATTTTTGAAAAATTTCCTATAAAAATAGTAAATTTTTAAAAAATTTCCTATAAAAATGTTAAATTTTTGAAAATTTTCCTATAAAAATGGTAAATTTTTGAAAAATTTCCTATAAAAGTGGTAAATTTTTGAAAAATTTCCTATAAAAATAGGAAATTTTTGAAAAATTTCCTATAAAAATAGGAAATTTTTGAAAAATTTCCTATTAAAATAGTAAATTTTTGAAAAATTTCCTATAGAACTAGAAAATTTTGAAAACTTCCTATAAAAATAGTAAATTTTTAAAAAATTTCCAATAAAAATAGTTAATTTTTGAAAAATTCCTATAAAAATGGTAAATTTTTAAAAAATGTCCTATAAAAATGGAACAATTTTAAAAAAAATCCTATGAAAATAGGAAATTTGTGAAAAAATTCCTATAAAAATAGAACATTTTTAAAAAATTTCCTATGAAAATAGTAAATTTTTTTTAAAGAATGAAATTAAAATAAAATAGGAATTGTGCAAAATTTTGTATAATAATAAAAATTTTAGAAAATTTCCTCTTAAAGAAGAAATTTTACAAAATTTCTTTTAAAGAAGAAATACTGCAAAATTTCCTACTAAAAAAGAGATTTGTCAATTAAAGTTTTTATTTTTACTTAAATAAAATTATGAACATTATCAAGTAACTTTTTTAATGCCTTCATTTGTTATTTTGTTCCAACATAATTGAGATCATGTTTTAGAAAACGGCTTTACTTTCTACAGTTTTAACCCAATTAATTTGTTAGAGGAGGAGATTTAAAAAAACAAGATGAAAAAAAAATTTCATTACAGGACTGTCCGGACAGTTGAGGACATTAAATTACACAGCAACTAATTATGCTGCCACGCACATAATTTTGCCTAATGCAATCAGAGATATAAAGGAATTTATTCATTAAGAAACTTTTAAAATATTTCCTTTTTAAGTTTAAAATGTAAACATTAACGCGCATCAAATCTTAATAAAGATTGACATATTTATATCATAATAAACCCTAATAAGATTAATAAGATTAAGCTAAAAAGTGTATAAGGTTCTTGGAAATCATTACATTTCAGTCATAAATATTTAAGCAGTAAAATAGAATTACTATTACAAAAGACATCTCGATATAGTGGTTTTTCATGTAAAGTATAAAACAGCGAAATGCTCAAATAACCCCAAGTAATTTAAGGATCCATAAAAAACTAAACAAACACCAGCCTTGTCATATTAGCATATGGTTGGCTATTAAAGGACATTTCAATAAGTAAATATTTAGTTCAAGGAATCACCATAAAAAAAATCATAAAATTACTTCCTTAAAGTTCGACAGATATAGAGAGTCCTTGTCTAAACAAATACATTAATTTACAGGTGTGAGTTATTGTCTTCGTAGTCACCTGACCCTGGTGATATATGAAGGCACTAATGCTGGCAGTGCCAATGGTGATGGTAATAGCTGAGGTAATATCATGATTAGCTGGAATTTCTGTTGTCTCAGTTGACTTTATTATCTTATGTTTTCCCATTGTTCTTTTTTGCTGTTAAAATATATACGAGAATGTCCTTTTTATGAGACTCATGAATTTAAATATGAGTGTAAGGACAATACCGCAAAACTGTTGAATGTTTATTGCCAGGGAAACCACAATAAGGCCAAAAATGTGATATACACTAACATACAAAATAAGACTTAGAATAAGGTAAAGACTAAGGCTGGAGTAAAGACATGGACTAAGGCATAGATTAAGTCATAGACTAAGACATAGACTAAGACATAGACTAAGACATAGACTAAGATATAGACTAAGACATAGACTAAGACATAGACTAAGACATAGACTAAGACATAGACTAAGACATAGACTAAGACATAGACTAAGACATAGACTAAGACATAGACTAAGACATAGACTAAAATATAGACCAAGACATAGACTAAGACATAGACTAAGACATAAACTAAGACATAGACTAAGACATAGACTAAGACATAGACTAAGACATAGACTAAGACATAGACTAAGACATAGACTAAGATATAGACTAAGACATAGACTAAGACATAGACTAAGACATAGACTAAGACATAGACTAAGACAAAGACTAAGACATAGACTAAAATATTGACCAAGACATAAACTAAGACATAGACTAAGACATAAACTAAGACATAGACTAAGACATAGACTAAGACATAGACTAAGACATAGACTAAGACATAGACTAAGATATAGACTAAGACATAGACTAAGACATAGATTAAGACATAGACTACGACATAGACTAAGACATAGACTAAGACAAAGACTAAGACATTGACTAAGACACAGACTAAGACATAGACTAAGACATAGACTAAAACATAGACTAAGATATAGACTAAGACATAGACTAAGACATAGACTAAGGCATAGATTAAGACATAGACTAAGACATAGACTAAGACATAGACTAAGACATAGACTAAGACATCGACTAAGACATCGACTTAAACATAGACTAAGACATAGACTAAGACATAGACTAAGACATAGACTAAGACATAGACTAAGACATAGACTAAGACATAGACTAAGACATAGACATAGACTAAGACATAGACTAAGACATAGACTAAGACATAGGCTAAGATATAGACTAAGACATAGACTAAGACATAGACTAAGACATAGACTAAGACATAGACTAAGACATAGACTAAGACATAGACTAAGACATAGACTAAGACATAGACTAAGACATAGACTAAGACATAGACTAAGACATAGACTAAGACATAGACTAAGACATAGACTAAGACATAGACTAAGACATAGACTAAGACATAGACTAAGACATAGACTAAGACATAGACTAAGACATAGACTAAGACATAGACTAAGACATAGACTAAGACATAGACTAAGACATAGACTAAGACATAGACTAAGACATAGACTAAGACATAGACTAAGACTTAGACTAAGGCATAGACTAAGATATAGACTAAGACATAGACTAAGACATAGACTAAGACATAGACTAAGACATAGACTAAGACATAGACTAAGACTTAGACTAAGACATAGACTAAGGCATAGACTAAGATATAGACTAAGACATAGACTAAGACATAGACTAAGACATAGACTAAGGCATAGATTAAGACATAGACTAAGACATAGACTAAGACATAGACTAAGACATAGACTAAGACATAGACTAAGACATAGACTAAGACATAGACTAAGACATAGACTAAGATATAGACTAAGACATAGACTAAGACATAGACTAAGACATAGACTAAGACATAGACTAAGACATAGACTAAGACATAGACTAAGACATAGACTAAGACATAGACTAAGACATAGACTAAGACATAGACTAAGACATAGACTAAGACATAGACTAAGACATAGACTAAGACATAGACTAAGACATAGACTAAGACATAGACTAAGACATAGACTAAGACATAGACTAAGACATAGACTAAGACATAGACTAAGACATAGACTAAGACTTAGACTAAGACATAGACTAAGGCATAGACTAAGACATAAACTAAGACATAGACTAAGACATAGACTAAGACATAGACTAAGACATAGACTAAGACATAGACTAAGACATAGACTAAGACATAGACTAAGACATAGACTAAGACATAAACTAAGACATAGACTAAGACATAGACATAGACTAAGCCATAGACTAAGACATAGACTAAGACATAGACTAAGACATAGACTAAGACATAGACTAAGACATAGACTAAGACATAGACTAAGACATAGACTAAGACATAGACTAAGACATAGACTAAGACATAGACTAAGACATAGACTAAGACATAGACTAAGACATAGACTAAGACACAGACTAAGGCATAGACTAAGACATAAACTATGACATAGACTAAGACATAGACTAAGACATAGACTAAGACACAGACTAAGACATAGACTAAGACATAAACTAAGACATAGACTAAGAAATATACTAAGACATAGACTAAGACATAGACTAAGACACAGACTAAGACATAGACTAAGACATAAACTAAGACATAGACTAAGACATAGACTAAGACACAGACTAAGACATAGACTAAGACATAGACTAAGACATAGACTAAGACATAGACTAAGACATAGACTAAGACATAGACTAAGACATAGACTAAGACATAGACTAAGACATAGACTAAGACATAGACTAAGACATAGACTAAGACATAGACTAAGACATAGACTAAGACATAGACTAAGACATAGACTAAGACATAGACTAAGACATAGACTAAGACATAGACTAAGACATAGACTAAGACATAGACTAAGACATAGACTAAGACATAGACTAAGACATAGACCAAGCCGTAGACTAAGACATACATTAAGGCATAGACTAAGACATAGACTAAGACATAGACTAAGACATAGACTAAGATATAGACTAAGACATATACTAAGATATAGACTAAGACATAGACTAAGACATAGAATAAGACATAGACTAAGACATAGACTAAGACATAGACTAAGCCATAGACTAAGACATAGATTAAGGCAGAGACTAAGACATAGAATAAGACATAGACTAAGACATAGACTAAGACATAGACTAAGATATAGACTAAGACATATACTAAGATATAGACTAAGACATAGACTAAGACATAGCCTAAGACATAGACTAAGACACAGACTAAGACATAGACTAAGACGTAGTCAAAGACATAGACTAAAGACTATGAAGCTTACTATGATAATGATATTTCTGGTTTCCCTGTATTTTTAATTGTGTAAAATTTGTTTCTGTTGTTTTTTTAAATTAAATTTTGATTTTACCTTAGGGACATACGTAGACCACAAGGCGTCGGTGGTCTGTGTTAAACCTCTGTTTCTAGTTCTTTGTCCTTATTTTTTTTATTTATGTTCCTAATCTGTGGCTGTAAATAAAATAAAATACAATTCAGGTCTGAAACCTAAAATTACTTCTATTTGTATTCCTCTTTATATTTTTAGTAAAGTTAAAGTTATTTTGTAATTTATGTTTTTTGTCTCAAGTCGTTTTTTTTCGCAGTATTTCTGTGTTAACTTTTATGTTAGAATAACTCACTTAATGTCAACATGTTAATTTGACTTAATTAGTCCATTGTCTTTTAGAAAATTCTACTTCAAAGGACTTTGCAGGATACTCCTTAAAATATGTGTTGGTAAGTGCGTAGTTTGAAACAAAAGCTCAAGTAAATTATTAAGGTAAATGAATGAAAGAAAGAATGAATGAGTACAAATGATTGCATAAGTAATTTTTACATTTACGTTTGGACGGATGCAGCAGATAATTAAGTTTTCTTAACTAAATATAAAAAATCCTGCAAAAAAGACATTTTGGATATGTATAAATAGTACAAGTGTAAACAAAGAAATTCATTAAAATTCGTGAATATATATTGTTCCTTAATGATATATTTTTATTAATTAGCCAATAAATATTAAAATCAGAAGAAAAGGCAAATCCATTTGTAAACATTAGCAAAAGTGCTCTGATCCCGTATAAAAATAGAGAATACTAGTTTGTCATGACGCCTACAGAAGACCTCCATTAATCCTCATAAAACATAACATAGGATATCAACATAGTATAAGACTATGTAAATGGGATGCAGTTGTTGTCTGGGTTTCCTACTAACAGGTAACAACTGTATTCAATTCCTACTCACATCTCCTAGTGGTACATCCTGGAAACCTGAGCAACCTAGTTGAAGATGCGGTAAATAACCCGAGTGGGATTCTAGGTCAGGGCCAACGTGAGAGGGAGTTATCTTGGAGCCATTCCGACATATTTGGTCTTAGGGTCTAAGATAATTGTACTTTGTGAAGTACGGAACTTTAGCGTCTGTTCAACATGTTAGTTGCGGCTTCAAGCGGGCGTCTGTCTCGGATCGAGCGGCTCGCTTTACGAACATGGCTCTTGTTTTTGGACTCATCATCCATCGACTTAGCACTTACGATATTTTAAGCATGGAAAGAAACAACATAACAGAATATACTACTCCAAGGGGTAATCATACGAGAAATCCCCCTGCTACGGCAGCTGGCACAAAGATTTTGGAGGTGCCTAATCTATGCAAGAATATCCTGATGAATGAAACCAATTCTATCCGAAGAAATCGGACTATAAGACCTTATACAGGCATGAAAGAAAGTTTAAAGTTTGCGACGTGGAACGTACGCACATTATACGAAGCGGAGAAATTAGAAAAACTAAGGCGTGAAATTTTGGGTTATAAAATTGATTTGCTGGCGGTGCAAGAAGCAGGACAAGGGGAAGTTCGGAACGAAAATACTGTGTTTTTTTACTCCGGTCGCCCGGAGGGTGATGAGCATAGTAGGGGTGTGGGCTTTCTGATGACTAAAGGAATAGCTAAAGCCATAATAGCATGGTATCCTATCAACAAGAGGCTGATGGCAATAAAACTTAAGACTAGAGCTCGTAATATGATAATCATCAATGTCTACGCTCCTACTGAAATCCAATCTGAAAACAACAAAGACGAATTTTACGATGTATTAAGCAGTTGGATGAACAGGAATGTACATAATTGTGATATTACTATGATACTGGGCGACTTTAACGCCAAAGTTGGCTCAAACAACACCGGCTTGGAACACTACATTGGTAAGCACGGTGTCGCAGTAAGAAACGACAACGGAGAAAGATTAATCGAACTATGCTGTGAAAGGAAACTGGTTGTAGGTGGCACAATTTTTCCTCATAAGCTCCACCATAAAATAACTTGGATATCGCCGAACGGTGTCACCAAGATCCAAATTGATCAAATTTTGATCAACTCAAAGTGGCGATCATCTTTACTTGATGTACGCTCGAGGTGCGGAGCAGATATAAACAGCGTCTACCACTTAGTTATATCTAAAGTTCGACTAAAAGTAGCGGCTCTGAGGTCTGAAACGGCAAAATCCGATCGAAAAATTGGTGTTGGAAAACTGGAATCAGAGCGACATCGAAATGCCTTTATTACATCCATAAGGAATCGGCTTTCAGATGTTGTAAACAACAACGACGCTAGTGAAAACGAAATTGCAATGTGTTTCACTCAGACGTACAATGAGGTTGGTCAACAAACGTTAGGTTTTAAAGATCATAAAACGTTAAGTTTTAAAGACCCAAGCAACGTGGGACCTGGTTGAACAACGTAAAACCTTAAAAACTACAATTTTAAACGCAAACGTGGATGTTGATGAGCTTAGTACAGTATACCGTGACCTATCCAACAGAATAAAAAGATCTGCAAGGAGGGACAAAAGAATGTGGGTAGATGAACAAGCGAGCCAAGCTGAATCAGCTGCAAGTAAAGGCGACATGAGGACCTTATACAATATATCAAGGACGTTGTGCGGCAAACCTACCAACAGTCCCATCCTGAATAGTAGAGGTACACTTCTCTCAACCCGATGGATGGAACACTTCCAGTCCATTGGATTAGAAGCGCTGACGGAAGTGCAAAATGAAACCAACCATGACTGTTTAATTAATGGAATTTCAGACAGCCCACCAACAATACAAGAAGTAAAGAACTGCCCCGGGCAATGACAATATATCAGCGGAGATGCTGATATGTTGCTTTATGTGACGTTGAAGGATCGGCGAGACTGTGGCACCCATTTGTACGTAAAATATGGGAGGAGGAAGCTCTGCCAGCCTCCTTTAATGAAGGTATACTAGTCAAAATACCGACAAAGGGTGACTCCAAAGACTGCAATAACTACAGAGGAATACCGAGCAAAATACTAAGCCGAGTAATTTTGAATAGAACGTCTGAAACACTCCGCGAAAATCAGTTTGGGTTCCGAAAGAATAGATCTTGTGTTGATCTAATCAACACAGTAAGAACAGTAGTGGAACAATGTAATGAATTCCGCACCCCCATTTACCTAGCGTTTATCGACTTTATGAAGGCCTTCGACAGTGTCAATAGGAGCTATCTATGGAGAATTTTAGAAAACCTGAAAAATTCTGAACTTAATTCAGGCAATGTACGTGAACTTTAAATGTCGGGTTCTACATAAAGGAACTTGTCTAATCCGTTCGAAGTTACCGCTGGAGTAAGACAAGGATGTATCTTATCACCCATACACTTTATCCTTGTCATCGACAATATAATGCGCGCGGCACTGAATGGTAGACGGGTATCCAATGGACACCCTTTAAACAACTCGAAGACTTGGAATACGCCGATGACGTATGTCTTCTAAGCCAAAGCTCAGGCCACCTTCAAGAAAACACTAGCGCGATTACTGAGGAATCTCGGGCAGTATAACAGAAGACATGTTTTGTAAAAACACATTTAGGCATAATCGCATACCAAGGTAGCAGTACTCATTCACCTTTTCGATCTCATCCCCGACGTAGACTAAGACATAGACCAAAACATAGACTAAGACATAGACTAAGACATAGACTAAGACATAAACTAAGACATAGACTAAGACATAGACTAAGACATAGACTAAGACATAGACTAAGACATAGACTAAGACATAGACTAAGACATAGACTAAGACATAGACTAAGACATAGACTAAGACATAGACTAAGACATAGACTAAGACATAGACTAAGACATAAACTAAGACATAGACTAAGACATAGACTAAGACATAGACTAAGACATAGACTAAGACATAGACAAAGACATAGATTAAGACATAGACTAAGACATGGACTAAGACATAGACTAAGACATAGACTAAGACATGGACTAAGACATAGACTAAGACATAGACTAAGACATAGACTAAGACATAGACTACGACATAGACTAAGACATAGACTAAGACATAGACTAAGACATAGACTAAGACATAGACTAAGACATAGACTAAGACATAGACTAAGACATAGACTAAGACATAGACTAAGACATAGACTAAGACATAGACTAAGACATAGACTAAGACATAGACTAAGACATAGACTAAGACATAGACTAAGACATAGACTAAGACATAGACTAAGACATAGACTAAGACATAGACTAAGACATAGACTAAGACATAGACTAAGACATAGACTAAGACATAGACTAAGACATAGACTAAGACATAGACTAAGACATAGACTAAGACATAGACTAAGACATAGACTAAGACATAGACTAAGACATAGACTAAGACATAGACTAAGACATAGACTAAGACATAGACTAAGACATAGACTAAGACATAGACTAAGACATAGACTAAGACATAGACTAAGACATAGACTAAGACATAGACTAAGACATAGACTAAGACATAGACTAAGACATAGACTAAGACATAGACTAAGACATAGACTAAGACATAGACTAAGACATAGACTAAGACATAGACTAAGACATAGACTAAGACATAGACTAAGACATAGACTAAGACATAGACTAAGACATAGACTAAGACATAGACTAAGACATAGACTAAGACATAGACTAAGACATAGACTAAGACATAGACTAAGACATAGACTAAGACATAGACTAAGACATAGACTAAGACATAGACTAAGACATAGACTAAGACATAGACTAAGACATAGACTAAGACATAGACTAAGACATAGACTAAGACATAGACTAAGACATAGACTAAGACATAGACTAAGACATAGACTAAGACATAGACTAAGACATAGACTAAGACATAGACTAAGACATAGACTAAGACATAGACTAAGACATAGACTAAGACATAGACTAAGACATAGACTAAGACATAGACTAAGACATAGACTAAGACATAGACTAAGACATAGACTAAGACATAGACTAAGACATAGACTAAGACATAGACTAAGACATAGACTAAGACATAGACTAAGACATAGACTAAGACATAGACTAAGACATAGACTAAGACATAGACTAAGACATAGACTAAGACATAGACTAAGACATAGACTAAGACATAGACTAAGACATAGACTAAGACATAGACTAAGACATAGACTAAGACATAGACTAAGACATAGACTAAGACATAGACTAAGACATAGACTAAGACATAGACTAAGACATAGACTAAGACATAGACTAAGACATAGACTAAGACATAGACTAAGACATAGACTAAGACATAGACTAAGACATAGACTAAGACATAGACTAAGACATAGACTAAGACATAGACTAAGACATAGACTAAGACATAGACTAAGACATAGACTAAGACATAGACTAAGACATAGACTAAGACATAGACTAAGACATAGACTAAGACATAGACTAAGACATAGACTAAGACATAGACTAAGACATAGACTAAGACAAAGACTAAGACATAGACTAAGATATAGACTAAGACATAGACTAAGACATAGACTAAGACATAGACTAAGACATAGACTAAGACATAGACTAAGACAAAGACTAAGACATAGACTAAGATATAGACTAAGACATAGACTAAGACATAGACTAAGACATAGACTAAGACATAGACTAAGACATAGACTAAGACATAGACTAAGACATAGACTAAGACATAGACTAAGACATAGACTAAGACATAGACTAAGACATAGACTAAGACATAGACTAAGACATAGACTAAGACATAGACTAAGACATAGACTAAGACATAGACTAAGACATAGACTAAGACATAGACTAAGACATAGACTAAGACATAGACTAAGACATAGACTAAGACATAGACTAAGACATAGACTAAGACATAGACTAAGACATAGACTAAGACATAGACTAAGACATAGACTAAGACATAGACTAAGACATAGACTAAGACATAGACTAAGACATAGACTAAGACATAGACTAAGACATAGACTAAGACATAGACTAAGACATAGACTAAGACATAGACTAAGACATAGACTAAGACATAGACTAAGACATAGACTAAGACATAGACTAAGACATAGACTAAGACATAGACTAAGACATAGACTAAGACATAGACTAAGACATAGACTAAGACATAGACTAAGACATAGACTACGACATAGACTAACACATAGACTAAGACATAGACTAAGACATAGACTAAGACATAGACTAAGACATAGACTAAGACATAGACTAAGACATAGACTAAGACATAGACTAAGACATAGACTAAGACATAGACTAAGACATAGACTAAGACATAGACAAAGACTAAGATATAGACTAAGACTAAGACATGGACTAAGACATAGACTAAGACATAGACTAAGACATAGACTAAGACATAGACTACGACATAGACATAGACATAGACTAAGACATAGACTAAGACATAGACTAAAACATAGACTAAGACATAGACTTAGACATAGACTAAGACATAGACTAATACATAGACTAAGACATAGACATAGACTAAGACATAGACTAAGACATAGACTAAGACATAGACTAAGACATAGAGTTAGACATAGACTAAGACCTAGTCTAACACATGGACTAAGACACAGACTAAGACAGACCTTAATGTAGTTTATTGAGGTCTGATTTTTTTAAAGACAATTCTATATATTAACTATGTATTTAAAGTAAATTATTTTCGTTATCAAAGTTTTCTTTTTCTAAAAAAAGGGATACTTTTGGATAAACTAATTTGTTTCTTTTACTTTTTTGTTTTCTAATATTTTGGGGACAATATTGACTTCAGGGTTAACTTCCATATAAATGTTTGGTTATGAATTTCCTCAAGGGGAAAGCAAAAGAAAGAGTAAACGTAAAATTAATGTTTTGTCATGTTTTGTTTTTATTGTCATTTTCTTAAGGATCTGTTAACCTTTTGGCAATTCGAGAGTCAACTGTGGCACAGTGGTTCAAAAACATAGAACTACATGGAGTATAGTTTCAAAAGATTTGAAATTCATTGAGAATACTATAACCCCAAGTGGAAGATATATAGCGAATTTTTTTAAAATTTTTACTCTATTTGTTTAGAGGCCATCGTTTCCTTCTATGACTTTTAATAGTTTTTTGGGTTGTTTCCGCTTAAACTAATTTTTGACCCACTGTGCATTGGCAAAAAGTCACAAATTATGTTGTTGAAATGTTTTACAAATGTTTTGGACAAATGACACCGAAGAAAAATAATAGCACGAGCGGAGTAATAGATAAATTATGCAGGACATTTTGCGTAGGAAGTTGTAAAATACAATAAATAAATAAATTATTTATTTATAATTGAACTGTATAATGTCAGTTAATTGTTTGACTGCTTGACTAAAGATTAATGACAAACGTGAGAGTATTAAAATTTAACAATTTTATTTCTACTAAAGGATTGTAATAAAATAAAGTCTAGACCCTTTAAAGCTTAAATGAATGAGTAAAATTTGTTTTCTAACCCCTATAAAATACCAATGGCTAATTTTAAGTGATAAAGTTACTTTAGCCTTTAAATTTAAATGTTTTATTTTTCAACTTTTTTACCCAACTTTTTGTTTTATAGAGTTAATCTATTTCCCCAGTAAAGTCATTCGGATATTGCCTTAAGACAAATGTCTTTTAAATGAAAAATTGTTCTTCGAAGAATAGAAAATTGAAAAAGTTTTTCTTATTATGTTCATTTTGCTATTTCAAATTAAGTGGAACAAATAAAATAATATCCGAAAACGTGCTATGACCAGGCCACCATTTCCCTACTAATATCTTCTTTTGAAAACTGCTTAATCTTATAACAGTTAAATTGATAATGAATTTTCAATCTCAAGTTCACAAAAAAATTGTTGCATATTTTTCGGAGTTTAAATATAAAAAACATCTCTAGCTTAGTCGATTTTTATATCTGTGTACGAAAATGGTAAAAGAAGCTATATGGGTACTTCCATGGTTATGTACGTGACATTTGTACACGTTTTATTGTCTTTGAATATTGTGGAAATAAAAATGGATTGGAATTTTTGAATGAATTTTAGAATCGTACATTATATGTGATGAGTTCTTTCTAAAAAGTAGATATATTAAAAAATTGAGCACTGAGTACCCAAGTTCCATGCATTCAAAGTTGACTTACGCACGTGACAAAAAAAGTAAGTGCTTTTTAGAGCCGTAAGGAATATTGTAAAAGTAAGCGAATTATAGGAGATTTTTTTTCGGAAAAAAATGTTTTTATAAAGTCTATTAATGGACCTTTATAATCATGTTTTGTTCAAAAACAAGTATGCATTGGTTGGCTAAGAAAAAACAAATTTGTTCATTACGCACGTTACATTACGCACGTGATACTTTTTACCTTCATACATATTTTAGTAATTTAACATATATTTTCAGAAATTTTTAAGAAAAAATTTGGCACAGATCATTGTTTTGATATTGGGACCATGGCTATTGAAATCGGTCCATTATTTATGGTACCTCCCATAGGTCCCACTTCCCGGAATTGATATTTTGGCCACAAATATCAATATTTTTCCATGAAATTTGAAGCAAATACTCCTTATGTAAAACTGAATCACTGTACAAAATTTCGTTGAAATCGGTCCACATTTGACCATAGCTCCCATACAAACTCTTCTGTCAAAACGCACTAAATGAAGCAAAAATCACTAAAACACTCGTAAATCTGAAGATAATGAAAATTCTGAGTTTATTTTTTGCATACATAATTTTTGTAAAAACCGTAATCAATTTTCTAAATTTCAAGGTAATCGGTCCATATTTGACCCTAGGCCCCATGTAAGCCAAACTGACAAAAACAGCTTAAATATATAAGTTTTGAGAAAATGTTTCTATGATGGCAAAATTTAGCAAATATTAGCCTTTATACAGGAAGAAGAACACCTTTGACCTTAGTGGTGAAGGGTATCGTATGGTCGGACTTGACCGACTATAGCACTTTCTTACTTGTCTTAAATTAAAATAAAATTTATCAAATGGACATAAATGAACAGCATTGAATTTTTCGTACTTACTATTACGCACGTGACAAAGTTCAAAAATCAAAAAAAAATACTTTTTGTAGAAGGCTATTAATTTCAATAATTTATTTAAGCAAACAAAAAAGTTGCTGTAGAAACTAAACAACAAGACACTTCAACTGATAATGAGCAACTAGTGGCATTATGTGGTTCTTTTGCCTTACGCACGTGACAAAGGAATGTTGCCGAAAAAAACATTTAAATATTCCGTTATTGATGCACAGTTTGCTCTCATCTCACATTTTTATATTCATTTGTTGTTGTATCAGTTACTTACATACCAAACTGCAATATTACATATATATTATTTTCGTCAGCAGCAATGACAAATAATGGATGTTAAAGCTTTTAAATTGAATTAAAGAGCCTTTCGTTTTACATACCTATTTTTTGCATTTAAGATTATGATAGGCAGAAAATTTGTTTACATAGTAAAATCTTAATAGTTTCTTATCAATTTTCTGTTCTTAAAAATATTATGCGAGCGTTTTGATTTTTTAACTAACGGTGGACCATTTCATGGAAATGCCCATATATGGAAAAGGTGCAAACGGAAATGATCACATTGGATATCAAAAATGAATTTTTACAGCGCAGGATGCAACCATATAATGACATCACTTCAATGTTTAGAACTCTCATTACAATGTTTAGAACTCTCATTAGAACTACATTACTAGAATAATCGGTGACTATTTCACAAACAGAATCTCATGGTATAACACCGACGAATTAACGAAATGTCATTCAACCTCAGCAAAAGTGCCTCAAGAATCAGTTTGGGACCCATTACTCTGGAATATTATGTACAATAAAGTACTAGAATTAAATATTCCGAAAGCGACCACTATTCGATGATGATATTGCAATTGTTGTCTGTGCCCGCTTACTTGATGAAGTGCAAATGTACGACTCCATCAGCACAAAACTTGTTGCATACATTTGGGAGTTTAAATATCAAACCATCTCTAACTTAGTCGGCTCTTATATCCGTATGTCATAATCTATGCTCGGCATTAGTCTCTGTCGTAGTCTACGTCTTAGTTTATGTCTTAGTCTATGTCTTAAAATATGTCTTGGTCTGTATCTTAGTCTATTTTTAAGTCTATATTTAAGACTATGTTTAAGTCTATGTTTTATCATATGTCTTAGCCTATGTTTTATTCTATGTATTAGTCTTTGTCTTAGTCTATATCTTAGTCTAAGTCTTAGTCTATGCCATAGTCTATGTCTTAGTCTATGTCTTAGTATATGTCTTAGTCTATGTCTTAGTATATGTCTTAGTCTATGTCTTAGTTTACGTCTTAGTATATGTCTTGGCCTATGTGTTAGTCTATGTCTTAGTCTACGTCTTAATCTATGTCTTAGTCTATGTCTTAGTCTATGTCTTAGTCTATGTCTTAGTCTATGTTTTAGTCTATGTCTTAGTCTATGTCTTAGTCTATGTCTTAGTCTATGTCTTAGTCTATGCCATAGTCTATGTCTTAGTATATGTCTTAGTTTATGTTTTAGTCTATGTCTTAGTCTATGTCTTAGTCTATGCCATAGTCTATGTCTTAGTCTATGTCTTAGTCTATGTCTTAGTCTATGTCTTAGAATATGTCTTGGTCTGTGTCTTAGTCTATTTTTAAGTCTATATTTAAGACTATGTTTAAGTCTATGTTTTATCATATGTCTTAGCCTATGTTTTATTCTATGTATTAGTCTTTGTCTTAGTCTATATCTTAGTCTAAGTCTTAGTCTATGCCATAGTCTATGTCTTAGTCTATGTCTTAGTCTATGTCTTAGTATATGTCTTAGTCTATGTCTTAGTATATGTCTTAGTCTATGTCTTAGTTTACGTCTTAGTATATGTCTTGGTCTATGTGTTAGTCTATGTCTTAGTCTACGTCTTAATCTATGTCTTAGTCTATGTCTTAGTCTATGTCTTAGTCTATGTCTTAGTCTATGTCTTAGTCTATGTCTTAGTCTATGTCTTAGTCTATGTCTTAGTCTATGTCTTAGTCTATGTCTTAGTCTATGTCTTAGTCTATGTCTTAGTCTATGTCTTAGTCTATGTCTTAGTCTATGTCTTAGTCTATGTCTTAGTCTATGTCTTAGTCTATGTCTTAGTCTATGTCTTAGTCTATGTCTTAGTCTATGTCTTAGTCTATGTCTTAGTCTATGTCTTAGTCTATGTCTTAGTCTATGTTTTAGTCTATGTCTTGTTCTGTCTTAGTCTATGTCTTAGTCTATGTCTTAGTCTATGTCTTAGTCTATGTCTTAGTCTATGTCTTAGTCTATGTCTTAGTCTATGTCTTAGTCTATGTCTTAGTCTATGTCTTAGTCTATGTCTTAGTCTATGTCTTAGTCTATGTCTTAGTCTATGTCTTAGTCTATGTCTTAGTCTATGTCTTAGTCTATGTCTTAGTCTATGTCTTAGTCTATGTCTTAGTCTATGTCTTAGTCTATGTCTTAGTCTATGTCTTAGTCTATGTCTTAGTCTATGTCTTAGTCTATGTCTTAGTCTATGTCTTAGTCTATGTCTTAGTCTATGTCTTAGTCTATGTCTTAGTCTATGTCTTAGTCTATGTCTTAGTCTATGTCTTAGTCTATGTCTTAGTCTATGTCTTAGTCTATGTCTTAGTCTATGTCTTAGTCTATGTCTTCGTCTATGTCTTAGTCTATGTCTTAGTCTATGTCTTAGTCTATGTCTTAGTCAATGTCTTAGTCTATATCTTAGTCTATGTCTTAGTCAATGTCTTAGTCTATGTCTTAGTCTATGTCTTAGTCTATATCTTAGTCTATGTCTTAGTCTATGTCTTAGTCTATGTCATAGTCCATGTCTTAGTCTATGTCTTAGTCTATTTCTTAGTCTATGTCTTAGTCTATGTCTTAGTCTATGTCTTAGTCTATGTCTTAGTCTATGTCTTAGTCTATGTCTTAGTCTATGTCTTAGTCTATGTCTTTGTCTATGTCTTAGTCTATGTCTTAGTCTATGTCTTAGTCTATGTCTTAGTCTATGTCTTAGTCTATGTCATAGTCCATGTCTTAGTCTATGTCTTAGTCTATTTCTTAGTCTATGTCTTAGTCTATGTCTTAGTCTATGTCTTAGTCTATGTCTTAGTCTATGTCTTAGTCTATGTCTTAGTCTATGTCTTAGTCTATGTCTTAGTCTATGTCTTAGTCTATGTCTTAGTCTATGTCTTAGTCTATGTCTTAGTCTATGTCTTAGTCTATGTCTTAGTCTATGTCTTAGTCTATGTCTTAGTCTATGTCTTAGTCTATGTCTTAGTCTATGTCTTAGTCTATGTCTTAGTCTATGTCTTAGTCTATGTCTTAGTCTATGTCTTAGTCTATGTCTTAGTCTATGTCTTAGTCTATGTCTTAGTTTATGACTTAGTCTATGTCTTTGTCTATGTCTTAGTCTATGTCTTAGTCTATGTCTTAGTCTATATCTTAGTTTATGTCTAAGTCTATGTCTTAGTCTATGTCTTAGTCTATGTCTTAGTCTATGTCTTAGTCTATGTCTTAGTCTATGTCTTAGTCTAAGTCTTAGTCTATGTCTTAGTCTATCTCTTAGTCTACGTCTTAGTCTATGTCTTAGTCTATGTCTTAGTCTATGTCTTAGTCTATCTCTTAGTCTATATCTAAGTCTATGTCTTAGTCTATATATTAGTTTTAGTATATGGATTTGGCTAAGTCTATATCTTAGTCTAAGTCTTAGTATATGTCTTAGTTTATATCTTAGTATAAAACTTAGTCTATGTCTTAGCCTAAATCTTAGTCTGGTGTAAGTATTTCTTCCTTAAAGGTAAACAATGAAATTTTTTATGATCATTTCTATATTGATTAGCTTTGAATTATAATTTCTTATATTTAACTTGTAATTGCTTACTAACTATATTTTATTTTCATAGCCTACTTTTTGGCATTAAAAAAACTATGTTATGCAAATAAGTTTTCCTTAAATTCAAATAATGACCTCAATATTGAATGAAACCCTACAAAGATTTGCAATTTATTTTATTATCTCAATTTTTTGGAGGGTTGTCATGTTAACAATGAAAAAAAGGGATGATAAACAAAAAAGAAAGGGGGATATCAACTGGAATAAAAACAATAAAAGTCAAGTGTCTTTTATTAACTCACCACAATAACAACAACACACACAACAACAAACACAACAAGACTCTTGACAATCAAAAACAAATAAAGTCTGTTGCCGATGCAAAAGGAGTGGAAGTTGTTATTAAAACAAAGCATAACATCTAGGGGCACTTTTGTTTTGCTGAAAAAAAGTTTAAATAACGTAAACAAACTAAGTTAACCATTTTCAGAAGAATTGTTTTAGCATATGAAATCTTGTTCCAAATATAATGGTTTCATGATAACTAGTTAATAGTTTGGGGTATAAGTTCCATTAGTTTAAGTGATTTTCAAGAATATAACAATAACTCATAAAATCACAATATTTTAACTATTGGAACTAATACCCCAAACTATTATAAGTCTATTATATCCGACTTTTATACCTCCGCGAAAAATAATTTTTAACATTCATTTATTTAAGTTATTTGCATTTTTATAACAAAAAATCTTATCCTTTAAGCACTTAAAAGTATGCAACGCTTTTCATATTCTCATATAAAGCACATTAACTGAATATGCCAGTGTATGAGTAATAACAAGCCTAGAAAAATCTTTTCATTTAAACGACATTTCAGGTTATTATGTATAAAAAGAAATGTATGATAAAAATTTCTTCACATATTAACATGTCATCAACAAAGAAACTTTAACAAATTTACATAAGAATCATTTCTGTGAAAATGATAATATTAACAAGCCTCTTTCCTAAAAATCAAAACTGACATGATATTTAAAATATATATATTGAAAATATGTTTTTGAAAGTTTATCAAGAAAAAATCTGAAATAATTTAACATAACAGAACATATTTGTAAGAATCTGTTAAAAAAATACAAAATTTCTTACATTATTTATATCATAAATATTTCGTGAATTTAAATGGATTATCATTTAATTAAAGTTAAATAACAAAATTTTGCTTTAATTTTTTCGAGAAAATTTATATAAAAATATAATTCGTTTGCAGAAAAATTTGTCCCAAAAATGAATTTCTATAGAAAATTTTGTACCAAAACACAATTTTTAATAGAAAATTTTGTACCAAAACATAATTTTCTATAGAAAATTTGTGGAAAAACATAATTTTCTATAGAAAATTTTTTAAGAAAATGCAATTTTCTACAGAAAATTTTGTCCCAAAATACATAATTTTCTATAAAAAATTTTGTACCAAAACACATAATTTTCTACAGAAAATTTTGTACCAAAACACATAATTTTCTATAGAAAATTTTGTACCAAAACATATAATTTTCTGTAGAAAATTTTGTACCAAAACATAATTTTTTATAGGAAATTTTGTACCAAAACATTATTTTCTATAGAAAATTTTGTACCAAAACATTATTTTCTATAGAAAAGTTTGTCCCAAAATTATATATTCCATAGAAAATTTTGTCCTTAAACATAATTTCTATAGAAAGTTTTGTACCAAAACATAATTTTCTTTGGAAAATTTTGTCCCAAAACTGAATTTTCTATAGAAAATTTTGTCCCGAAACTAAATTTTCTATAGAAAATTTTGTCCCTAAACTAAATTTTCTATAGAAAATTTTGTCCCAAAACTAAATTGTCTATAGAAAATTTTGTCCCAAAACTAAATTTTCTATAGAAAATTTTGTCCCAAAACTAAATTTTCTGTAGAAAATTTTGTCCCAAAACTAAATTTTCTATAGAAAATTTTGTCCCAAAACTGAATTTTCTATAGAAAATTTTGTCCCAAGACTTAATTTTCTATAGAAAATTTTGTCCCAAAACTGAATTTCTATAGAAAATTTTGTCCCAAAACTGAATTTTCTATAGAAAATTTTGTCCCAAAATTGAATTTTCTATAGAAAATTTTGTCCCAAAACTGAATTTTCTATAGAAAATTTTGTCCCAAAATTGAATTTTCTATAGAAAATTTTGTCCCAAAATTGAATTTTCTATAGAAAATTTTGTCCCAAAATTGAATTTTCTATAGAAAATTTTGTCCCAAAATTGAATTTTCTATAGAAAATTTTGTCCCAAAATTGAATTTTCTATAGAAAATTTTGTCCCAAAATTGAATTTTCTATAGAAAATTTTGTCCCAAAACTGTATTTTCTATAGAAAATTTTGTCCCAAAACTGTATTTTCCATAGAAAATTTTGTCCCAAAACTGAATTTTCTATAGAAAATTTTGTCCCAAAACTGAATTTTCTATAGAAAATTTTGTCACAAAACTGAATTTTCTGTAGAAAATTTTGTCCCAAAACTGAATTTTCTATGGAAAATTTTGTCCCAAATCTGAATTTTCTATAGAAAATTTTGTCCCAAAACTGAATTTTCTATAGAAAATTTTGTCCCAAAACTGAATTTTCTATAGAAAATTTTGTCCCAAACTAAATTTTCTACAGAAAATTTTGTCCCAAATTCAATTTTCTATAGATAATTTTGTCCCAAACTCAATTTTCTATAGAAAATTGTTAGTCTCATACATAATATTCAATACAAAATATTTTCAAACTTACAATATTTTTATGTAAAGTAAATATTCCATAAATAATTTACTCCACTCATTATCTTCACCCAATTCAATCCAACCATAATCAACCTAATTTGAGTTATATTGTTTTTCCTGTTTTCGTTTTCATTTCTGCTTCAATTCGAATATTTCCTGTTTTGTATCCGAAAATACTTTGCATTTGATATGGATGGAAGGAGTATTAATGTTATATCATGTACTGGGTAATTTATTTGGCAAAACATTGATTGATTCGATAATATTTTATTGTTATGTTTCTTGTAACATTTCTAGGGTTTTGCTGCTTTCGACAGAAAAATTTTAAATTTTTCAATATTGAGAGGAAATGCCAAAGTGTGTATTTTGGTTGGATGATAGGAATTTTTAAATAAACTTTTCGAATATATATTGCCAATATAGAAATTTTGCTTGACGCAATGAAATGTATTTTTATGCGAAGAATTATAAAAATTGCCTGAAGCAGACGCAACATTTGCGTGCGTAATACTCGTATGTAGACGGAAAATTTCTTTGATATTGTTACAAATATTTCCATGTGTTTCTTTTTTGTTTTTGGTATGCAAAATGTGTACTTGTGTCAATAGAATAATTTGTCGTGGAAAAACTAATGAATTACAGATAAAATTGTAGTTTATAAAAATCCCATGAAATCTATTTACTCAATTCACATGATGTTGTATGTTGTGTATGTTATAATATGAGAAAAATAGCATATGTAAAATATTGTAGCTTTTGTAATATTATAATCAAATAATAATTTTTAATTAAATCTAAAACCGTTCTTCATTTCGTTGCATACAACTTATACCACAGCTTCTGAATTGACTACATTTTTTTCACAATTATTCTCTTATATTGTAATAGCAAAACATACGGGTTTTTCATATTTGATTTATGTTTTATATTTACTTTTTAGGAATTTAATATCAACTCATCCCTTATCATATAAATAGAAAATATTTAACTATTTTTGAACATCATCAATATTGATATACATGTCTAAATGTCAGTCCATATACAAGGCTCCTGGTAATATATCATCATTTGAGATATTAGTACAAAATCCAAAATATTTGTCTCTTGTCTATTTGCAAATATTTATTACATTTGGCACAACATTTTTAATTACTTCTGTTATTTATTCACAAGAAAATAAAAAATTAAGTTGAGTGGGAGAAATGTTAAATTAGATATTATTGATAGTAGTCTTAAAATATATTTTTGGCTCCATGGCAATGTTTACCTAAATATAATTTTCTTTCAAAATTCTGACCAAATCCGAATTTTGTGTTAATTTTTGGTTACTTATGAAATTCTGAATAGAAGTTTTGGCCTCAAATCAAATTTTATATCGAAGTTGTAATTTTAAACCAAGTTTTTAAATTAGTTGTGTTGCCGTACTAAAGCGAAACTACCCAAACCAGTGCGATCATACCCAAAACTCACCCAATTATGTTTCCGTACTTAATAATGGTTAAAGTCTTTGCTAAATTGTAAGATTAATTTCATTTCCCCTCTTATTCAAAATTTCGCAGACTTTTCTTTAAGGAAGTTTGGGTAATAAAATATTTTCATGAATGTCAATTTAAAACAGGCATAGGCACAAATACATCAGCATTCAGTGATTTTCGGGAGTGGTTTTTATATAAAAGATTTGGTCAAATATGAACCGATTCCTATAAGATTTGATATTTTGACCAATAGTTGAATAACACTTCCCCATTCTAAATTTAGTCGCCATAGCTATTACACTTGTATTAAATTTATTAGCATAAATGGTATTCCCGGGAGGGGTTATTTGGGAGCTCTAACTAAATGTGAACATATTTCGCCCATTTGCCCTCTAGCTTTTTTCATTAAGGCGCTATTGTGCTATTGTGAACCGCCGTGGTATAGCAGGTAAGTCATCCGCCTAGCATACCAGAGGTCCCAAATTCGATTCCTGGCCAGACCCACTTGAAAAAAAAAATAAAATTTTCAAACAAGTAAGAGTGATATATTCGGCTGTGCCGAATCTTGTATACCCACCATCAAGTTGTACGAGAGTGCAGCTAATTCAAAATGTTGGCCAAATGTGGTATTGTTGGTAATATATTTGGACTAAATTCGGTTGCAGTGGTATAGTAACTATAGTTCAACATTTAAAAGTATCTAAGTGGTTTCCCAAGTATTTACCTTGGACAAAATGCTGTTCCATAACCGAATATAGTTTTATATTAATAATATGTTTCGTCGTGCCATAAACATGTTGGTTCATATATTTTGTTAGGAGTTCCTAATGCATCTACCTTGTATAAAGTCTGGACCAAACATTGATTGATAGCTATCTAATTTCGTAGATGCAATCTTAATATACTGAATGTACCTCCATTTTTTTTTGATTGTAGATATAAAAAGGGGATGTTATATATATAAGAACTTTTTGTAACATAATTGTATTACACGTAACTTAAATAGTTATTGTGCCATGTAAATATTTATAAAAATGTCTTAGTCCTAGAAAAATACAAATGTATGCAGGGAAATATAATTAGTATTAAAATAGTATTAGAAAAACATGTATAAAAAAGAAATTTATGGAAATAAAAAAACTTGAACTTGAACTTGAATATAAGAACTATAGCCAAATGTTGACCGATTGCTACAAAATTTTATATACTGGCTGGTATTAATATAGTTTATTTGTGCAAAATTTAGTGCCCATGTTTATAATTTAATAGCTTTTAACTGGCATTTGTAGCATTTTAGTGGTTACCAGGAGCGGTTTTTATATGAAAGCTATGGTCAAAAATGAACCGATTTCTATAAAATTTGATATACTGACTGAAAGTTGCATAAAACTTCTCTGTTTTAAATTTAGTAGTCATAGATTTTACAATTTAATTCAATTTATCAGCATAAATGTGAGTCCCGGGGCAGGGTTATATGGGAGCTCTAACTAAATATTAACCGATTTTACCCATTTTTGTCGCACACAATTTCTACAACATATCGAAAATACTTTTGCTAAATTTTGTCTCTCTAGCTCTTGTAGTTAAGGAACTATCGCACACTGGTTGGCATTGACATAAGACCCCCTCGTGCTAAATTTAGTGATTATATCTATTATAGTTTTAGATTTAGGCATTTAAGTGTATTTTATGTTAAAATTTGGCTGTTTCCGTAAGTTTTTTGTATGGGAGCTATGACTAAATGTGAACCGATTTTGATGAAATTTTATATGCTGCCTAGGGCTTATGCAAAACTTCTATATACCAAATTTTATCATCATAACTATTATAGTGTGTTATTTATTAGCAAATAAGCGATTAGCCTAGACGAGGTTATATGGGAGCTATGGTCAAATGTGAAATAATTTTGCCCAATTTCAATACCATAACTTTCTCAGAAATGAGGAATATCTTTACCAAGTTTCAGTGAACTAGCTCTTTTTGTTTAGGCGTTATCGTGCTTTCTACAGACAGACGGACATCGCTCAATCGTGTTAGAATTTTATAAGGATTCAGAATATAGGTCAATTTGAGCCAATATTAAGAAAATTACGAATGGAATGACAATCTCAATATACCCCCCATTCTTTTTGATGGTGGGTATAAAAATTGTCTGAAAAATTTGAAGCAAAAAAGAAAAAATATATTTTATAGTTTAATCAATTAAGAAAAGCTATACCCTTCACTACTAAGGTAAAATATGGACCAACAATTAAATAAGTTTTCCTTAAGTCTTAGAGACATACATACATATATGTTATTTTTTTCAAAATTTTGAGTTTTATGTCATTTCCGGCTAAGGGCCTGATATGGCAGCTAGGGTCAGTTGTGGACCGATTGTTACCAAATTTTAGTTATTGGTGTATATTTATAAAATATTTATATGTGCAAAGTTTTAGTAATCAAATGCATTTATCTAAAGAGTTATAAACTTTTTTGTGCTTTTATGTGTATGTAAATGTCTTTTGAGAGGGTGCCTTTTATGGGAGGTATGGTCAAATATGGGTCGATTGCTATAAAATTAGGTTCACTGATTAAGGTTATCATAAGCATTATTTGTGCTGAATATTATTAAAATACAACTAAATTTGTGGCTGTGAAGGACCAAAAACACTACTTCGGGAAGACATCCCTATGGAAGATACCCGAAATGGTAATCCGATTTTGCCCGAATAAGGATCGTCCTTGAACCAAAATACGAGCCTGTGTTTAATTTCATTAAATTATCTTTAAATTTAAGACCTGTAGAATGATAACAAGCCTACGTGGATAACCGGCCAGCCAGCCGGATGGACATCGTTAAAACAAATCAGGGTGTGATTCTATGTCGATTGGTATATCAGACATTAGGGTGACAATTTTTTGTATGAAAGAAAATGTTTTTTCGAATTATATAACTTTTTCATCCGAATATTGAAACACTAGGTCTAAAAGTTTAGTTCTGAAAATTTGAACCAAATCGGATAAGGTTCTATAGGAGCGCACCGGGCCCATTTGTATGCTGAAAATTGGATTATTTTTTATTTTAGAGAAATTTGTCCCTCTATTTTTTTCGTTAAGGCGCTATCTTGCTTTTATCTGACGGACAGACTGAAATAAACTCCCTTTTCTTTTTGTATTTTTGTGTTTCCGTAAGTTTTTTACGATAGCTCCCAAGTCAAATGGTGCCGATTGCAACAAAATTTTGGCACACTTGCTCGTATTTACATATGACTTTCTTGTAATAAATTTAGTAATCATATATATTACAGTTTATCATTTATTGGCATTTAAGTGTATTTAAGGTGGAACTTAGGCTGTTTCCGTAAGTGTTTTGGACAAGGTTCTATGGGAGCGCAACGGGTCCAAAGTTTAAGAGCCCATTTGTATGCTGAAAAATTGGTTATTTTTTATTTTTGAGAAATTTCAACAAGAAAAATAATGGAATATTAAAGAAAACTAACACAGCTTAAATAGTAAAAAAAAAATCCATGAAGTAGTTTTGGAGTTATTCCATTTTTCCCCTGACTATTTTGACTATTAAAAAAAAGCTGTGTTTCAATATTCCGTTGAAAAAAGTTATAAAATTCGAAAAAACATTTTCTTTCATACAAAAAATTGTCACCCTAATGTACACGTATTTCATTTTCGTTATAATATAGGGGGTATAAATAGTAAGAAGATCAGTTGGAGTAAAGTATGTCTGAAATCGCTTAATACAGCCGAGCCACTTGAATGGTCTTTTTTTATGCCTAGAACTTCAAGAGTTTCTGATTGCTCAATATTTGTACCACCCATAATTACAGCTGAAGCAATATGATCCATTAAGCTTTTATGTGTTTGACATTGGGTCTTACGGGCATTAAAATCGATCCTATTCACATGACCCCAATTGGAGAATTTATTTCGGTCGGTATATAGCTTGTCATTTATGTTTTGCTTCATAGCATCAATCTCCAACATGCTTGGTCTATAGTTAAGTGAATACGAATCTAAAATGTTGCTATCATCTGCAAAAGAGTAGATACTCGTATGATGAAAAGTTTGACATAGAAGATCATTAAGAAATATAAGAAAATTGGTAAAGAAAGAACGGTCGTTTAGTAAGCTATTCGACTCCAGATATTTTACCAGATTATAGTTTAATATACTTTCCGTAACTCTGGAAAGTGCAGAATAAATTGATATTAAACGATAATGATCGGCGTTGCTAGTTTTACCCTTTTTGGGTACATTGGCACGGGCATGATATAAAGTAGTAAAAAGGTGGACTATTAGACGAGCTAACGATCAATACCACCCGGCCCAGGAGATTTATTTATTTTGAGATCCGATATAAATTGTGTCTTTATATTTATTGGTTCAAAAGATATGTATGTGTTAAAAAATGAACAAAAATTAGTGTTTACCCTTTTTTAACCCCATTAGTCCCATTTTGAAAAAAGGGAAAAACAAGTGTATTTTCGTGGCAGATTCGTATTAAGTGTTTTTATCAGGGACCGAAAATAACTGTTATTTTTGAATTTTTGATTAAAAAAAGCAACCGCAAGGAAATGTCGGAAAATAAAACTAAGTATACCATTTTGATAGTCTTGGACCAAATTTTCATAAAATGCGATGATTTTTAAAAATCTGATTTTTATTTTTTAGAAAAAAATAACAGTTATTTTTTGATTTTTATTTTTTTGAGCAAAAATAACAGTTATTTTTAACTTTTATTTTTTCGAGCAAAAATAAAAGTTATTTCTAACTTTCCTTTTGTAACTTTTGTAACACTAACTTTTTGTGTTTTCAACCCTAATTATGATTGTGAAACTCAACTCCATTAATTTTTGAGCATATGCAAATTATTTTCACTGAAAACTTATCTTTGTTTGACAAAAATTTTCAACAAATTGATCATGAATTTAAATAAAAATAACAATTATTTCTGCTCGAAAAAATAAAAGTAAAAAAATAACTTTTATTTTCTGACTTTTACGATAAAAGTTATAACAGCTACGTTCCCTGGTTTTTATCGCTGTTGGTTTCAGAGTGTGAACCGCTATGGTGTAGCAGGTAAGTCACCTGCCTAGCATACCAGAGATCCCAAGTTCGATCCCCGGCCAGACCCACTTGAAAAAATAAATTTTAAAAGAATCGGTTCACCTCATAACCCAGCTTGCCACCGGTTATTGAGTATTAGGCTGTATAAAACTTCTCTAACTAATGCAATTGACGTTAGTAGCCGTAGTCCAAACGTAGGTTCATTTCAATGAGTCTAATGACCTGCATCCGAGGTCATTATCTGAGAGAAGTACCCCTTGTTCCAACTGGAATGTCGTGGGAATTATGTGTGTATGTTTTCCGAGATATAAAGCTACTAATTTCTCTCCTGTCTATCCTATTTTACCTCCTAAGGGCGAAATTTGCAAAAAGTACTTCAAATCTTAGTTCCATTTTATCATTGTTGCTATTCTTTTAGTTTCGAACATATAGTTTTCCTCTTTTTTCCTCTAAATTTAAACAAAAAGTACCAAATACATGTTTGATATTTTGTGTCTGACAATCGACTTTCCTATAAATTGTATTTCTTGCTGTATTAGTTCAAGCGATATACGAAAATAAGAAACAAAGAACCTTTAAATTAGTTTTCCCAGTTTTACTACTTTTATCCTCTAAATCGAAAAAGTGCCAAACACTTGTTTAATATTTTTCATGTTTATCGAAATCCGTATTACTACTGTTTCTATGTTTATATGTTCAAAAGATACCCAGGGGCAAGAAAAGTACCAAAAATTTGTTTTTACCCTTTTTAACGACTATTTGTCCTATTTTTCAAAAAGTACCAAATATTTGTCTTCTTATATTTGTAGCTGATCTAAACGCTATTTCAATTTTCCCTTTTTTACCACCCTATTTAGCTCTATACCTCATAAAAGGTACCAGCTGTCAAAAGCTTAGTTATCTAGATTTAGCCATTTTGAAAAAAGTTATTAATATCTATTAAATATTTAACTTGATTTAAATATAGAACAAGTTTTTAATTTATTTTAAAACTTATAAAAAAGTTATGAATATTTATAAGTAATTACATAGTTATTGTCTATACAATGTATGTATGTATGTAAATATGTATGTTTACCCGTTCGTATGTAAATTAAGAAAATTTTACCGACATTAATTCACTTTTTGACAAAATATGTTAATTAACTTCAAAAAAGCATATGCGTGCAATAGAATTTAATTGTATTTAAATGTTTTGAAGTTAACGACAATATGTTCCTGATTAAAAAGGATGTGAAAGACTCAAAATTCAGTTTTTTTATTTTCACAGTAATTTAGATAAAATGTTATGAATACTAATCAGTTATCCAACCTAACACAGTTTTTAATATAACAGACATTTTTGCTTTATTAACAAATTATAAACTTTATGTATGAAAAATTAAATTATATTGAAGCTTTATTACAAATAATTTTTGCAACAATTTTTTTTTATATTTTTTTCCATAGAAACATAATTTTCTATAGAAAATTTTGTCCCAAAACATAATTTTCTATTGAAAATTTTGTCCCAAAACACAATTTTCTATATAAAATTTCCTTCCAAAACATAATTTTCTATAGAAAATTTTGTGCCAAATTTAATTTTCTATAGAAAATTTTGTCCCAAAACATAATTTTCTATAGAAAATTTTGTCCCAAAACATAATTTTCTATAGAAAATTTTGTCCCAAAACATAATTTTCTATAGAAAATTTTGTCCCAAAACATAATTTTCTATAGAAAATTTTGTCCCAAAACATAATTTTCTATAGAAAATTTTGTCCCAAAACATAATTTTCTATAGAAAATTTTGTCCCAAAACATAATTTGCTATAGAAAATTTTGTCCCAAAACATAATTTTCTATAGAAAATTTTGTTCCAAAACATAATTTTCTATAGAAAATTTTGTCCCAAAACATAATTTTCTATAGAAAATTTTGTCCCAAAACATAATTTTCTATAAAAAATTTTGTCCCAAAACATAATTTTCTATAGAAAATTTTGTCCCAAAACATAATTTTCTATAGAAATTTTGTCCCAAAACATAATTTTCTATAGAAAATTTTGTCCCAAAACATAATTTTCTATAGAAAATTTTGTCCCAAAACATAATTTTCTATAGAAAAATTTGTCCCAAAACATAATTTTCTATAGAAAATTTTGTCCCAAAACATAATTTTCTATAATAATTTTCTATAGAAATTTTGTCCCAAATCATAATTTTCTATAGAAAATTTTGTCCCATATCATAATTTTCTATAGAAAATTTAGTTCCAAATCATAATTTTCTATAGAAAATTTTGTCCCAAATCATAATTTTTCATAGAAAATTTTATCCCAAATCATAATTTTCTATAGAAAATTTTGTCCTAAATATAATTTTCTATAGAAAATTTTGTCCCAAGTACAATTTTCTATAAAAATTTTGTCCCAAGTATAATTTGATATTTTCTATGTCCTAAATTTAATTTTCTGTAGAAAATTTTTTCTATAGAAAATTTTATTTCAAATTTAATTTTATATAGAAAATTTTGTCCCAAACTTAATTTTTTGTAGAAAATTTTGTTCCAAATTTAATTCTTTATAGAAAATTTTGTCCCAAATATAATTTTCTATAGAAAATTTTGTCCCACGTATAATTTTCTATAGAAAAATTTTGTCCCAAACATAATTTTCTGTAGAAAATTTTGTCCCAAATATAATTTTTTTTAAAGAAAATTTTGTTCCAAATATAATTTTCTGTTGAAAATTTTGTCCTAAATTTAATTTTCTGTAAAAAAATTTATGACAAATTTAATTTTTTATAGAAAATTTTGTCCCAAGTATAATTTTCCATAGAAAATTTTATCCCGAATATAATTTTCTGTAGAGAATTTTTTTGTCCCAAATATAATTTTCTATAGAAAATTTTGTCCTAAATATAATTTTCTATAGAAAAATTTTGTACCAAATATAATAAAAAATAATTGTCTACAGGAATTATTTTCTAAATATAATTTTCTGTAGAAATTTTTTTACAAATTTAATTTTCTATAGAAAAATTTATAACAAATTTAATTTTTTATAGAAAATTTTGTCCGAAATATAATTTTCTATAGAAAATTTTGTCCCAAATATAATTTTCTATTGAAAATTTTGTCGCAAATATAATTTTCTGTTGAAAATTTTGTCCCAAATATCCTTTTCTGTAGAAAATTTTGTCCCAAATTCTCTACACAAAAATTTATGACAAATTTGATTTTTTATAGAAAATTCTGTCCCAAATATTATTTTCTATAGGAAATTTTTTTCTAAATATAATTTTCTATAGAAAATGTTGTCCCAAATTTAATTTTCTTGAGAAAATTTTGTCCCATGCTGAATTTTCTAGAGAAAATTCTGTCCCAAACTAAATTTTCTAGAGAAAATTCTATCTCAAACCTAATTTTCTAACGAGTTTTTTTCACACTTTCTGCGTATGATTAATGTACAATATCATTCGAAATCCTATTGCTAATACGTCATAGCTTAATTTCTTATGTAACAAAATAATCAAAAACTATTCGTATTGTATGTCATTATTTTGCGTCATAATTTATTTTGTTGAAACAAAATTCATTTTTATTTAATTAAAAGTTACGAAAGAAAGTAAAGGTCGTTTACATAACAAATAAAGGATTTAAAAATATTCGACAATAGATAAAAAAAATTGTTTAGTAGAAAGGTCAGTTTTAGTGTTAATAACTTTTGAACTGATTTTGTTTTTTTTTTAAATATTCTGTAACTTCGGGGTTTCTTTTCTAATTTAACCAAAATAAATACGTGGGCCTTTTGTTATATCTCTTTCTTAGAAAATCCTTGAGTAAATAAAATTGTTCTATTCGAATGGAACAGACACTTGTATGTTAGAGACTACTTTCAAATATTTGAATTGCAAAAGAAGACTTTCTATTGTTAGTGGGTTTTTTTGTGACGAAATGTTATTTTTTCTGAGTCATATGTTGTCTGTCTTTAGTCCGTCTGTCTGTCTGGCATTTGTATGTGTTACTTGTTATTGTTTATTGCTAAGTATTTATTTAACATTGGGCAAAATAAACAATTTTTATTACATTTTCTATCATAAAAACATACGTATATGTATGTCAAAATATTCCTATTTGTTTAACCTTGAAAATTGCTAATGAAAAACGTCTCATGGTGAATTTTTAGGATTTTTTTGAAGGTAAAACAAAAATACAATTAAAGCGTAACGGAATTATTTATTGTCCTCAAAGGGATTTGCTGCGGAATTATTCATGATAAACAAGTCATTTGCCATAAAATGAAAATTGCATAAATTGTATTTCACTTTATTACCCTGTTTGAAGCAACAAACAATGCAAAAAACGGTTAATATTCAACAGTAAAAATTTGTTTAACGCTCGAGTCGTAAGAAGAAATAAAGTATTCAAACCTGCGTAAAAGAAGCCACAACAGAAGCTAACAAGAGGAGCCATAAAAATAATCAGCTGGCTGCCAACCAGCGGTCAAATCGCACTCAGGCAGTCAAAGAAACCTAATTCAATTATTTATATTTTTTTCTAAAATTCTTAAAAATACAATAACTTAAAAACGATTTGTCCAATTTTTTTTTATTTGAAAAACACTCCAGCAGTTTTTTCATCTCAAATCGTGCCAGAACGTATCTGATTCTAATACTGTAAATTAAAAGAAGTAGCATTTAGTCGTATTATACTGTAAACACAATCACGACAGCAGGCTACAAGAACACCGTCTACAAAAGTCGTTGGCTGCTATCGTCGCCTCGTAGTCAGCTACTTAATTATTTTTACGACGGCAGCTACATTCCCTGTACCTTATAATTTGTCTAAGTGAAAAAATTCTTATACAGGGTGGCCCTAAAAGGCCGAAGGGGGGAAAGCAAACTGCATAAATTAATCGTTCTTGGGAATCTCATGGCTTTAGTTCTTGCACTAACTGCACCTTGTATGTGAAAAGATGTAAAATTCCCTTTAATATTTTGCGTAAAAACCGCCGAGCTCAGCAGAGCGCCTTCGAGTTGATGTTTCAGGATTCTCCTCAACACTCTCCAGAACGCGTTGAATATTTGCTTTACTAATAACAGAATGTGGTCTTCCGCTTCGTGGAAGATTCCTCACTGAGCCTTGTTCCTGAAAACGTGTCACTAAGCGTCGAATCATTGTTTCGGATGGTGAATTCCGCACATTAAAATGACGACGATAGGCTCGTTGAGTTTGAATTATTTTTCGTTGATGATGTTCAAAATAAAGTTTTATGATTTTGGTTCGCTGGATAACGTGGTAACCTTTCATAATTAATCTCCCAGATTGATTTTACAAGTCCTTAAAAGAAAAATAATAATAATAATTAAATTAGAGAAGTTATTAATTTTTCAAATCCGTTCGCGACTTTTGGGCCACCCTGTAGTATGATTTTGGTGTGATCTCTTATAATTTGAGAGTTATAGCTTTTTAGAATTTAAGATTTAAAATGGCTCTCCTGAACAAAGTCCTCAGGTCCCTTTCTATTTTGCGCGTCACATATAGATATAAGTGTGATATTTTTAATAATAAATTTTGTATAGGACATACTGGGCTTCTATATAACCCAAACAACATAGCTCTAGCACATGAAGTGTGTGAGACATGACAGTTTCAAAATTAACTTCTAAAATTTTTATATTATATATATATCAGAACCGCCGTAGTATAGAAAGTTAGTCGTTCCAAGTGTGATCCCCACTTGAAAAAAATGAAATTTTCAAAACTTCTGTAACTAATACATTTGCCGTTCTGAGCCGGAGATAGAACGTAGGTCTCTTTAAATGAGTCTAAAAATAGAATCGGATGCATCGAATCGAATAAAATTTTGACAGTGGGTACCTTTTTTGAGGTCGAGTAAGAAGGGACTTTTGGAACCTTTGCCTCCAAGAGGGTAAAAAGGGGGAAAAATGCTATATCTACTTAAGTAATAGGCATAGAAACAAAATTTAAATTATGTTTCGAAGAGCTGTTAAAATTAGCGGACAGGTGTTTGGTACTTTTTTCAACCTGTATCCGATAGGGGGAAAAAATGGGTGAACATAGTTTTTTGGTACCATTTTTAAGCAACTCTTATCTTTTGAACCAAACAATATAGAAAAGAATTTTGTAATGCAATCAATAAATGTGAGAAAATTATTGAACACGTATTTAGTACTTTTTTGATTTTGGGGCCCCAAAATGGGTAAAAAAGAATAAAATGATAACTTAACACCTCATGAAGTAAAATGAATAGGAACAATATGTTAACTGAGTTTTTATAAAAAGTACCGAATTAAATTGGTACCAAGTACCAAATATGCATATGTAACTTTTTAGAAATTAGGGGATAAAAGGGGAAAAAATTAGTAATGTTATAACTTTTTAACAAATTAATGTTTTTCTGTCCGTATGTCCTTTATATTTAGAATAGTAAACTATGCATTTAACCATGTTATGCTAATGCAAAAATCTTTAGCTAAAGTTGTAGTGCATGAGACGACGAAGGATTTTAACATGGTATCACTAATTCCCGACAGGTGGCACCACTGAAAATTACTCAAAATGAATTAAATCGTAAACTGTGCATTTGATCATGCCATAATCTTTAACGAAGTTTTTGCAAATGAGGTTTTTTAATTGGTATGAACAATTTCCGACTGGTGGCGCCACTAAAGTTGTTACGCATAAGTCGCAAAGGTTTCTTAGCTCGTATGACTAATTTCTGACAGGTGGCTCCGCTGAAAATTATTCAAAATGAATTAAATCGTGAACTGTCCATTTCACGAGGCAAAGTTCTTGCGCATGAGTCGACGGAAGTTTCTAAGTCGGTATGACCAATTTCCGAAATTATTCATATTAAACTATACATTTGTTCATATGCTTATACGACAAAATGATTGAAAATTATTTGGATATTTGTATACCGTCTTTTCTCTAAATTTAGTTGGTTAGTACTTTATAAAATAAAATATATGAAAACTTAAAAATTTACCTCAAAATGTTTATCATAAAGTTTCGAGCAACGCTCGGTAGCCCAGGTGCTACCAACACTCAAGCAGGAATGGCAAACATTGTACAATTGTACTTTTTCAATACATTTTTAACCTGATTGGTACCGTGTTACTACCGCGTACTACTTGATACAATTTTCTATTCTTAATTTTTTGTGTTAAATTATGATAATTTAGTATCTTTTCATTTAAAAATCACTTTTATATCCCGTTATAAGCGGTGCCATTTCATCATGAACAGGTTGACAAAAGACCAACGCTTGCAAATCGTGCAAATTTATTTCGAAAATAATGGTTCAGTTCGCGAAGTTTACCGCAAGCTCCGTCCATTTTATGGTCGACATAATCGTCCATCAGAGCAATTAATTCGGTTAACCATGGATCGTTTTCGCACTACGTTTACTCTATGTGATAATACGCATCCGCAGCGACGTCGAACAGTGCGCACCGAAGAAACAATTGCCGCTGTAGAGCAAAGTGTTGAAGAGGACCCGAATGAATCGATTCGCCACCGTGCATAGCAATTGGAGCTTTGTCCATCAACTTTATGGAAGATTTTGCGCAAAGATCTTGGCTTGCGACCTTACAGGATCCAGCTGGTGCAAGAATTAAAGCCGCGAGACCATGCAATGCGTCGTGATTTTGGTGTATGGGCCGAAAATGAGATTGATCTCGATGCTGATTTTCATCGCAAAATTTTGTTCAGTGATGAGGCTCATTTTTGGTTGAATGGCTACGTCAACAAGCAAAATTGCCGCATTTGGAGTGAAGAGAATCCACATGAGACCCTTGAGACGCCATTACATCCACAAAAACTGACTGTTTGGTGTGCTCTATGGGCTGGTGGAGTCATTGGGCCATACTTCTTCCGAAATAATGCTGGAGAGTCAGTTACCATAAATGGAGACCGGTATAGAGCCATGATAACCGACTATGTTGTTCTCCAATTGGATGGCATGAATGTGGATGAGTTGTGGTTCCAACAAGACGGCGCTACATGCCACACAGCGCACGTCACAATTGATTTATTGAAGGAAACATTCGATGAGCGCATAATTTCGCGGAATTGACCTGTCAATTGGCCACCAAGATCGTGCGATTTGACACCACTGGATTATTTTCTTTGGGGATATGTGAAATCGCTCGTCTACGCCAACAAACCAGAAACGTTAGGGGACTTGGAAGCCAACATTCGTGGCGTTATTGCCAACATACGGCCCCATATGCTCGAAAAAGTAGTTGAAAATTGGACCTGTAGAATTGGCTTTATTCGAGCCAGCCGCGGCGGCCACATGCCCGAAATCATATTTAAACATTAATGGCATAAAATTATCCTTCCAATAAAGCCAAATTGATGGACATTAAAATGATTTTCTTGTGTTTTATTTCAATTCGAAGTTCTATACCTCTAAAAAAAACACCCATTATTAAGATAATCGAAAAGCATTTAACAACTTATTAATGTAAAATCATACCAGGTTACGATACCGAATTTTGTTCAAATTAAATATTAATATTTACGCTTACATACTTTTAAATATTGAACTATAAAGCTCCTGCAACCGAATTTAGTCCAAATATTTTACTAACAACACCAACTAGCTTAACAACTTTTTTCGAATTTGACCACATTTTGAATTAGCTTCTCCCTCGTAGATATATGAAAGTTTTTTCTAAATTTAACACAACTTGATGGTGGGTATATAAGATTCGGCACAGCCGAATATAACACTCTTACTTGTTAGTTTTTTTTTCTAGTTGCTTTTCAATTAAAAACACCTTGGTCCATAAAAGCTTCGTGAAATTTTTTTTACAGCTTGCGTGCGTTCGGAGATATTATGGATCAAAATTGAAATTTCCGTAAACAATTGGTCTAATTCGAGAGACTCTGGAACTAACACCGAATAAACAAGAAGTTATTTTTTAACTCAATTATAAACCTTGTGAAGTTTTCTTTTTAGAAAATTATAAACATGTCAGATGTTCCTTGAGAAATTTTTTTAATAATGCACTTCTCACTTGTAAAATATTTGAAATTTTGTTATATTTTGGAGAACTTAAAATCAAGAAAATCGGTTTATATATTGATAGACAAAAATTGAAAACAAAAATTGAAAATTTTATTTTTGAAGTCAAATATCCTTAAAACTGTAAGAGATAGCATATGCATGTAGCAATGTTTTTTGTTGACCTATATATTTGTTATATAACATGACTTTTCAAATCGGCCAGGAAATGACAATTATATCGTTTTAAGTGATTAATTAGTCTGAGTTGCCCTATTATGGTTGCCGATGTGCCGCCCCAGTAAAATTAAGGCTTTCCAGGTTCAAAACTTAAGCTACCCAACACTTTTGCTATATCCATATTATTATTTTTTAAACCCGCCCATAGGCTTAGAAGTAACGGACTTATTTTCATTCTATTTTTAAACCATCCCACTGTAAAAATTAGTACTTAGAAAGCACCGACGTAACTTCGAAAACAACGCAAAACGAAACGACGCACGGTGGTTCAGAATCAAATTTCATTGGCCAAAACCTATATTTTTTGTTGACATAGATTTTTAAAATTTGTATACCATCAGAAAGAAAACATATCAAAACTAAGGTGGCCAAAAAGTTTTGTCAAAATATTCGCTGTAGTGGGCGTGGCATGCTGCTAAAGACAAGGAATTTTAGTTAATTTAGAAATGAAAGAAAAATTGTAATTTTTGATCTCATATTAATTACGATTTCTTGAAAACTATTAATGCTAATGGGCTGCGGTTTTTTTTTGTTATGTTGGATGAACTGTTGGTTTTAACAAATGGTATTTGCGCACCCTGTATAATTTGTAGTTAAGGTGTTATGTAATAAATTTAAAATCACCATATACTCATAAAATTTCAAGCTTAGTAGTGTATAACTTTTAAAGGAAAGAATAGAAACAAAAATCGAAACTACCCAAAGAAAGCCAAGAGTGTTCCCTTTAAGCCTATATATACTTTTGCACCCGCCCGGACCCGCCCGTAGAACACTTTTTTTATTTTAATGAAAATACTCAACATTTTAAGAAGCAAAATTCTATCAAAATTGCTAGTAAATTTACTTTAGAAATCATTCACTGTCATAAATACAAATTGCAGATAGTCATTTCAATAAGAGGAAAGTTATTAGTGGTTTAAACTTTTATTCAAATGATTTCTGACACAGATATATTCATGGTGTCATTTGTGCCATTGCGATTTATAAAGAACTTAGGAGACTTGGAACCTTCGTCCAGAACAATGCAAACAAATTTTATTTGGAAAAATCATACTCCACCGTCCACGAAGTACTGCAGACCAATAAAATTTGAATTTAAAAAGGAAACTCATGATACCATTAAGAATAAAATGACATCAGAGCTCAAATTTCAACACTAAAGCCATTAGAGTTAGAGATAGATGAACATACTATTAAATTGAATTATAAATTAATACTTTCAATGATAGACGGAGAAACTGCCCAGGCTTTGACTGATACAAAAGCTTCATCCAGCTGTATTATATGTAAAGCAACATCAAGTCAGTTAAACCAAGAACCTACAAAGTCACTAGATAGTATTGATGCATTTGAATTTGGATTATCACCGCTACATACGAGAATAAGTTTATGGAACACATACTGAAAATTAGCTATGATTTGGACTTCGGATCTTTGGGATCAGTAAGAAATAATGACACCAACGAAGAGAAAAGAAAATTGAAAAAGAAACAAGTATATGATACATTTCTCAAACATGGGTTAATTATAGATCAACCAAAACAAGGATTAGGCAATACAAACGATGGCAATACCGCAAGAAGATTCTTTTTGGATCCCGAAACTACATCGGATATAACAGGTGTTGATATAGATCTTATTTCAAGATTTAAAACAATTACTGAAGTACTTGCGTGCAATGAACAAATTAATGGTTATGAATTTGGTGATTATGCCAAGGAAACTGTTGCTATATATACATCCAAATACAATTATAGAAATATGTCAGCAACAGTGCACAAAGTTCTTTATCATGGAGAAGATATCATTAAGCACCATTTATTACAAATTGGATATTTATCAGAGGAAGCCCAGGAAAATAGAAATAAGGATTACAGATTTTACAGAGAACATAATACCAGAAAAACGTCACGAAGTTCTACAAATGAAGACTTATTTCACATATTATTAGCAACATCAGATCCATTCATCTCTAGCATTCGAAGTCAATGGAAAGTAAATCCTTCGGACCTAAGTGGCGAAGTTAAAGCACTGCTACAGGACAGCAGTAATACAGAGCAGAATATAAAATATTTACAAGAAATATTCCAGCCAAATAAACAATAGTTATAATTTGCATTTAACATTTGAGTGCAATAAAGTATACAAATATTAATATTAAATATTATTTTATTTATCTACAATCCATTTATGACTACAAATAAATATATATTTAAAGAAAAATTAAGTTACACTCTTTTATTAAAAAAAACTAGGTAATATGTAAGTATTATTAAGCATAAATTAAAATTTGGGCCACCCTAATAAAAATACTGTAAATACCTCAACGAGAAGGGGGGCACCCTAAGGATAACAAAATATTGCTATCCAAGGTCGACTTGTGGCCCAAATTTGAGCAAAATCGGTTAAGAGGAAGTGGGTCAAAAATGAGTTGGCAGATTTGAAACAAAATAAAAAAGAAAAACATCGAAAATTGAATTTCAAGCTTAAATTTCTTAAGAACCACTGAACCGATCTTAATAAAACCTACACTCGAAAAAGCTACAGATGTTATCTATTGATTAAAAGAACCACTAAAAAATCTTTAATAGTTAAAAAGTTACAGAGTTTTGGCCAATGAAAAACGATTCTGAACCACTGTGCGACGCAAAGCGCGGTATTGGTGTATACAGTTTTCTTGGAGGGCCAATGGATTACATTTTATCTCTATCACAAGCAGTGGTCAAGAGCTTAGAGAAATCTACCAGAAGAAGAGTGAAATACAACAACATGTTGGTCAAGCATGTTGCATGTTCGTAGTAATAAGTTGTAAATAATAACTGTTGTAAGGTTATTAGAACCGCTCAGTGATGCCAACCAAAGATTTTACATTGTAGGAGATTCGACATTTAAAAGAAGTAGATTCCACAAAATTCACTTTGAAAAAGTTACATACGATTTCCGTATGTAACCACTTTTATTATTTAAGCTTTTTAAGAATTTTAAAGTTAGATTATTTTCGTTTATATAAACCCCCATGTATGACCCCCCATGTAAACCATGTTATTAAAGATAAGTTTTTCATTTTGACATTGGGACCATGGCTATTGAAATTCGTCAAAATCGATTCATTATTTACGGTACCTCCCATAGGTCCCACTTCTCGGAATCAATATATTGGCCACAAATATTCAATATCAATATTTTTTCATGAAATTTAAAACAAATACTGCTTATGCAAACTTAAATCACTGTACCATATTTTGTTGAAATCGATCCACATTTGACCATAGCTCCCATACTCAAAACGCACAAAATGAGACAAAAATAACTAAAATGCTCGTAAATCTGAAGATAATGAGAATTTAACCCTAGCTATCATATATGTAAGTCCAAATGACGGAAACAGCTTAAATATATAAGTTTTCAGAAAATGTTTGTATTATGGCAAACTTTAGAAAATGTTTGTCTTTATATAGCAAAAATAATACCTTTGACCTTTGTGGTGAAGGGTATTGTATGATCGTCGGACTTGACCGACTAAAGCACTTTCTTACTTGTTTTATTCTAGAAACATGGTTTATGGTTTATGGAAATTTTTAACACGTATATTTTCTTAAAGAGAGAAAGAAAATGTTATATTTTCAAAAGCCTCCATTTTTG
The DNA here is from genome assembly GCA_933228675.1 of Stomorhina lunata. Taxonomy (NCBI): domain Eukaryota; kingdom Metazoa; phylum Arthropoda; class Insecta; order Diptera; family Rhiniidae; genus Stomorhina; species Stomorhina lunata. The sequence goes on along the minus strand of OW121741.1, from coordinate 78,913,994 downwards.
ATCTAATTCGCTGCGGTCTTAAGTCTAAAAAGAAGAACATGTTACAAAAACTATATATATTTCTTTATAACAGCGCTTCAATGTTGCGTTTTTGGTAAGGAAAACATTGATTTAACACAATTTTTAAAAAGCTTGAAAAAGTGGTAGATTCTACTTAAAAAGTGGTCGAGTGTAGAAAGATATCCAAAAGTGGTAGATCTACTACAAAAGTGGTAGAGTTGGCATCGCTGGAACCGCTATCGGTTCTCACCGAGCGCGAAATTTGTAGCCATCGGAATGTAAAAGACGTGGTGGCAAATCAAAAGTACAGGTAAATTGAAGTGATAACATCATTTCATTCTAGTGATAATTTATTTATCAGAGATGGAAAACTGAATTGATTTTACCAATACTGATAATTACCGTTTTTCCAATCAGTAACAGAGGAGGGATATTGCATTCGATCACATCGAATTCAATCAAAGGAACTATATATAAAATAAAGTTTTGTTTTAATATTTGATACAAAATTAAGAATGCCCTTTTTCATATCTTCGAAAGGTTGCTAAAACTACGAGTAGCATAGCTTAAATCTGCCTAAGATTGAAAATCCTAAACACCGGAAGAACAGAGAAATGGCATATCGTGAGAATATATTCAATACCGCCTATGAACCATTTTTATTTTTAAAGACTTTTTATTTATTTTGGATTTTGAACACTTTTTTGTCTCTCCTTAAAAATGTTTTATTTGGTTCATAGTCGGTATTGAATATAGGCTCACGATATGTCATATGAATAAATAGTGGGAATATGTTAAATATTGTAAAATGGAACTTTCTTGTTGTAAATGCCCTTGGAACAATACAACATGAATCAATTCAACTGAACAGAACTTTTGCTTTTGGAAATGCTTTATTGGAAAATAGAGGAAATGTATCCAGGACATGTCCGATTTTAATTGCAAGTAAACCACCTGCTCCAAACGGGTAACAAAAGCACCTAAAAAGTCATTAGAGCAAAAACTTTCGAAAAAAAACGATAAATGCATAAATACTGAATAGCATGTAAACACTTTTCGGACAGATATTTCAATTCTTCTTATTCTGTTATCCTTGACTCCCAGTGGAGCATAGGGCCTCAGATTTCAATAAATTCCCGTATTTCAAAGAATTTTTATATTGAATGTTTTATTCAACTTAATACAACTGCGAATTTTATTCCAAACACTCAATAATCTCTCATACTTAGTAAATTATTGTTTTATATGTAAATGTTATGTAACAAAAATATTAACATTTCTTTAAAACTTTCGGCGGTAAAGAATCTCTACATGGAGTCTAGATAATTTAATGCAGACTAAAACTTCGCCAACAGAAATGCTATCAAAAACAGACCAAATTTTTTTAACTTTATCTTAGAAAATTTCTATTTATGTTTTATGAAGTAACAAAAAGAATAATATTTTTTGAATACAAAAGTTTTCTTAAATATGAAACAAAAAGTTTTTCTCACGTTTTTCGCAGTTAAGTTAAGCCTTTGCTTAAGATTTTTGCAGCTGTTGGCAAAATAAATAAAATATTGGATAACACTATGTCACAAAATTCAACTTTTTTGAGTACAATTGTTGAATATATTTGGCATATTCATGGTTTTATGATCGTCGAGTAATGCTGGTAAGTTTTTTTTTTTAATTTATATAAAATAAAAAAAAATTTTTTGATATTGGAAAAAAAATATTTTTTCATATTACAATGTAAATAACTTTAAAACCGTTTGTCAGATCATAAATTTGTGTTAGTACATCTTAAAGGCAATTTTGTTTTTAATCCATTGATGTATTTTTTAATAAAATTAAAACAGTAGTTTTCAAGTTATGATAAACTAACTAAGACTACAGCTGCTTCAAAAAATTCAAAATTTTAGAAAAAAATTTTTCCATTTTTTTTATTTTTAATTTTTTTTTGTACTTAGCGGACCATAACTCATAAAAAAGTTTTATTTTTTTTTAGTAATTTTTGCTGTTGACTAGTGTCACATCAACCAAAATTTTTGAGTTATTAAATTTTCTGTTGACTCTTTATGTCTTTTATTGCACAAAACCTTTTGATCTAGAAAATTATTTTATTTATCCTATCAATAAAATGTCCTTAGGTATAAAATAATAAAATATTGATAAACTGTTTACACACGTAAAATGTAAACTAAATATTTACACTTCACTGAATGTAAATATAACATTAACCTCAACTGAAAGGTTCAGTGAAATACCCGGGGAATCAATTGGGTTTTGCTACGCAATTATTTACCTAAAATAACTAAATAATTTATTTATAATGAAAAAAACATAACAACAAAATATTTCAAAAGTTGTTGTATTAAATCTCCAGGTAAAGGTGATGTTATTGAATATATTATTGAAGGAATAAGTTAAACAAATATTTGTTAATGTCCAAAAAATGTGCATAGGTTTTTCCTATGAAATTTGTGTGAAGAGGTAAAAATTGTTTTTCCAAAATTTTCATTACACAATCGAGACATTATTATTATTAGAATTTTATAAAATATATTTACTATGTATTTGTTTAAAATTTGTCAGTAATTTCGATTTATTTGAATTTTAATTGAATTATGATGTACCCACGGCAAAACAATTTATTTGCTCACTTGTTTTAGAAAAACAAGTAAGAAAGTGCTATAGTCGGTCAAGCCCGACCATACGATATCCTTCACCACTAAAGCCAAAGTTGTTTTTTTTGCTAAATTTTGCCATCATACAAACATTTTCTTAAAACTTATGTATTTAAGCTGTTTCTGTCATTTGGACTTATATGAGAGCTAATGTCAAATGTGGATCGCTTATCTCGAAATTTGGCAAACTGATTACAGTTACAAAAGTTATGTATGCAAAAAATCAACTCAAAATTCTCATTATCTTCAGATTTACGAGCGTTTTAGTGATTTTTGTCTCATTTAGTGCAGAAGAGTTTGCATAGGAGCAGAAAAGTTTGTATGGGAGCTATGGTCAAATGTGGACCGATTTCAACGAAATTTGGTACACTGATTTAAGTTTACATAAGGAGTCTTTTTTTCAAATTTAATGAAAAATGCTGATATTTGTGGCCAACATATCAATTCCGAGAAGTGGGACCTATGGGAGGTACCATAAATAATATACCGATTTCGACGAATTTCAATAGACATGGTCCCATTATCAAGGAAATGATCTGTGCCAAATTAAATTATCTTAAGAATTGCGACCTGTAGTTTGATTACAAGGTTTAAATGGGGGCCAGCCAGCCAGTCATACGGACTGACGGACATCGCTATATCGACTCAGAAAGTGATTCTAAGCCTATTGGTATACTAAAAGGTGGGTCTAAGACAAATATTTCTATGCGTTACATATATCAGCACAAACTTATAATACCCTTTCCACCTATGGTGGTATAAATATTGATATTTGTGGCCGATATATCAATTCCGGGAAGTGGGACCTATGGGAGGTACCATAAATAATGGGCCAATTTCAATAACCATGGTTTCACTATAAAAAACATGATCTGTGCCAAATTTTATCAAATTATCTCTAAAATTGCGACCTGTACTTTGATTACAAAGTTTACATGGGGGTCCAGCCAGCCAGCCAGACGGACGGACGGACGGACGGACGGACTGACATCGCTAAATCGACTCAGAAAATGATTCTAAGCCTATTGGGTCTAACACAAATATTTCTATGCGTTACATACAACAGCACAAACTTATAATACCCTTTCCACCTATGGTGGTGAGGGGTATAAAAAGCTTAAAAAAACTTTTACGCTCTAGCTTTTTTAAAAACTCTTCCCAACAAATTCAATCAGTCACTATAAAATACACTTGATCAAGCGAGAACACGAGCGAATTTGCATATGTGTTGCTTGCCCACTACTGATCTAGAACTATAATAGAAACTGCTGGTTTTAATTCATCCCTACGCAATGTAAGCACATTTTGTGGGATATAATGATTCATTTGTTTGGAAACACTGTATTTGACAGCTCTTGCAATATGTTACTTTCAAACATGTTCAGTTTGGTCTATAGTTTTACCATTAACCGACTTACAAATGAAAGCACTTGCAGATTATTGAATTTTACTAACAAAATTTAAGGCCGGTTAAGAAAGTGCATCTTGAACTTTTGAAAACTTATGTGATACAAGCGATACCAATGATTTTGGTACGAGGGCATGATAAGCGAATACTGTTCGACTTTAATGTGTGAAACAGATCCCAAGCAGTTTAAGCGACTCAGTTCGATTGCTCTCAATTTCTAGTTCAAAAATTTTTAATGAATAACACGGTGTTACAGATGGGCAATTTTTGTAAAAACTTGGGGGTTATAGGCCTATACAAAAACAATTTTCAAAGAAAGAAAATTTCAAGATGTTCGCAAAAAACTGTTTTTGGGTAGGTCGTAGTACTATAGTACATGCAACTCTCACATTTTTCAAGTCAAGGGATCAAGCTTTTACATGCTGCATGCACAGTAGGGTGGAGTGAAAAACAACTTTTATTGAAACTCGATACACGTAGATTAAAAAATGTTTGTCTTCCTAGGTCAATATTATTTCTAGGACCCATTTGTATGGGGAAAAATTGGAGTTTTTTCGGTTTTTGGTAAATTTCAATCAATAAAGATATGGTGATAAAAACCATTTAGCCATTTTTTATCGGGGTCAAAGGTCAAAATTTGGATTTATAGTGGCACAAATACGAAATGTTATGAACTTAGTAACGAATTACGATTAAAATTAATAAAAAATAGTTATTTTGTAAAAATATTTCTTACTTAACAGATATGGGGACTAAAATGACCCAAAAGTTTTTTTCGAATGTACATACTTTTTCGCGAAATTTTAAGACTTCACATTGCAACCATATAAGATATCAAACTGAATTTTTTTTTGAATTTTATTTCCACATCTGTCTATTTTAACATGCCGATCAAAAATTTTGAAATTTTGAATATTTTTTTAACAAAATTTTCTAAAACTAAAAAAGTGAGTTTTGAAACGGTCCTTAAAAAAGTACCCTTTTCCAGTATAACATTTTACTTAATTTTAACTATTTAGTACTAATAAGTCTTTAGATCCATGGTAGGCAAAAAGAGAACATAGGAAATATCAATGTATTGGTGATTTAACAAATAAAGAGACAAAGACAAAAAAAATATTTCCTTGTCCTCTTTTGCATATGTTTTGTTGTTGCAATTCATACAAATGAGTGTTTTTCGTATTTTTGTTGGTTTTTTGTTTTTGGTTCGTGTTGTGTTTGTGAAAATGACGATTGATGCTCGGCCCGTAGGGGCTAATTTGCCTATCATTGCTATAGATCAGGCGCGACCACCGCGAAGCAAGTGCTTGCCAGTAGTTTTCTTATTCTCATTTATTTAGTCGTCATTCAACCTTTGACGGATGCACATGCGTGGAGGCTGTTATAAGTTTTGTTAATTTTTTTGTATTTTTTGTTATTGTTTTTTTCAGATACACTGTGAGATTGAATGTTAGAATAATTATTTTTACGCTAAACATTCAATCGTTTTAATAGAAAATATTTGATTTTTTTTTAGTAAAAAATACGTTTATATTTTCTTTATAGAAAAATAAACTTAAATTATTTTTTTTCTAGAAAAAAATCATATTCTAAGGAAAACAAACTTTTTCTTTAAAAATCAAAACATGATAAACCTTCTTAAAGTAAGTGTTTCTATAGAAAAAGTAAGTTTTTCTATAGAAAAAGTAAGTTTTTCTATAGAAAAAGTAAGTTTTTCTATAGAAAAAGTAAGTTTTTCTATAGAAAAAGTAAGTTTTTTAAATTGTATTTATAAAAAAATATACTATGCTGAATATACATTTCTAAAAAGTTCTGTTTTCTTTATTGAAGCAAAAGAAAATAATTTTTGTTTACATAAAAACAACAAAAAAAAGATCAATACTCCTCCGCATGTTCATTTCACGCTGGTTCAGCGGTAACTGAAATAAAATAGAAATAAACGACCAAATTTATGTCAATTCTTGCTTCTGCCTGTGTATCCTCTCTTTCGATCACAAATACAATCACATTCCTCTCTTTGGTCATCCCTGCTATAGATGATAAAGAATGTCTTACTTTGTAATTTATGTACTCTAAAGTTATTTTTTTGCTGCATATCCTTAGGCGTATTGAAAGGAAACGAATTTTCTGGAGCAAACTGCAATAACTTAAAAACTACTGCATAGACTTAGTTTTTATGACTCTAATGAAAGCATTCAATCATTGGTTTTACCAAAAACATATTATAATTAGTTGAAATTTACCAAAAACCGAAAAAAATTAAATTTTTCCTCATTCAAATTGGTCCTAGAAATAAATCGGAACATTGACCTAGGAAGACAAAATTTTTTTCTGAGCACCTTAGGATGTAGAGCATCGATTTTTAATACAGGCGTATAGAATTTCAATAAAAGTTGTTTTTCACAGGGCTTATATTCTAAGAAGTTATGTAAGTTTTTATCAAAAGTTTCTTTTTTTTTTAATTTGTTTGCAATCTTTCAAATTCAAATGCAATTATTCCAACTTTTTTCCATAAAAACCTATTTTGTTTTATACTTTCTTTTGAAGTTAGTTCTATACAAGGCGAATTCATTATAGGTGGTGGCAAGAATACAACAAATACAACATGACAAAATGGAACCCCATGTTGTTTTTGTAGGTTTGCTTACATTTTGTAAAATTTTTGTTCGTTAAATTTCCAGGCGAATTCATCAGCTGGGCTCTTGATATCACTTTCATTATTACACTATGGTTCTATATAAAAAAACGAGATACTACTTATTGATATCGGTTTACATTTACAAAAGTTATTTAGCTTTTTCCAAAGTTTAAATTTTTCGATTGCAAACAAAATATTTTTTTAAATTAAAAATGTTGCCGCACACTGAAATTTTGGTGGCAAAAAATACATTTTTCGAGTATTAAATATCAAAAATGCAATGATGCAGTTTTGTAGAGAACTCTTAACTTAAAGGAAATGCCTAAATGTAATTCTACATTTCATGAATTTCAATGGTTCGGCTACATAATATCTTTTTGCGATATATGTTTACTATATTTATATTTTGAAATTATAGTACTTTCAAATATATTATATTGAAAACGATAATAGTTTACAAGATATTGAGGTTTTAATGATGACACTTAAAAATACAAATTTAAGTTTTTCATGGAAAATAAAAAGGTTAGCTTTGTCTAGCTTTGTACTCTGTTTACAATCAAATAAAAGGTTGAAGTGTATTCTTTCGATTTAATAAATAAAATTCCCATAATATTTCATACTGTTGAACAAAGTTATAAATTTTATAAAAAAAATCATATGAAATTTCACCTCAATATTTCAAAGAAACATCGTACATAAAAAGTATTGCATACTTTTGGGTTAAATATTTTCATATTACAAATAATAAGAAGAACTTGTTAGATATTATTAAACGGGTTTTTAAAATAATTGATGAATAAGATAAACAAAACAGGGGCCAAATTACCGCATTCGATATCGATCGAAAATTCATACTTTTAAGCGAATATTGTGAAGTATACTTTAGGGATGTTTAAAGTTACTTCAATGCAAAAAGTTTATTGAAATTTGGTATCCATTTTGATTCGTTTTTAAAAATATATATTGTTAAATTAACAGCCTGTTTTTCGAAAACAAAAGTCTTGTCACATTTGTTTTCGTTTGCTTACGATTAAGCTCAAATTTAGGTTTTTCTAAAACGTTTAAAAGCTTTCGTCAATATAATTTTGACATAAAAAGAGCTTTTTTCTTTCGTAGGGAAACATTATTGCCAATATATGTATTTTGAAATATCCAAGCTTTTTTATATGTAACATGTAGCTTGTCGGTGGTAACCCTGTCAGTCAATTGCCTTTGTTTATAAAAATAAAAAAAAAGAAAATTAAATTTTAATTTTAAAAATTCACAATTACCAAATTAAAATCTATTTTAAATATATAATAAAATCAGCTATAGTTTTTTCAGCTTTGGAAATTTCACAGATACATTCTGAGACTGCATCACACCTAAAATTGCCTCCTGTGGGGCTACTTGTTTCCTCAATAGTACCAATTCTTTCATTACCTGGCTACTTTGTTTTCTTTTCTTTTTTGGTTGAATAGGTTGTGGTGTTGATGCCTAAATAGATGGGAGGCATTCGCGGCCACTAATAAATGTGAAGAAAATGAGGAAACCTTCTCAAATATAACTTCATCGTTCGAATGGGTTCTTCTTACTGTGTTCACGTGAGGACAATTTACTTATAATAACAGGTCTAGGCAAACCATGCACTGCAACTTTTGGAGCAGTTGCCGATGATAGATGGTATATTTGATATATTTGCAACTCAAGTTGTTTTAAAGTTTTTAAACGGCCTTATTCAGTTCCCGATTAAATTAGGTGGAAAGGGTATATTGGGTTTGTGCTGATGTTTGTAACGCATAGAAATATTGCTCTGAGACCACCTTTAAGTATACCAATCGACACAGAATCACTTCCTGATTTGTTTTGACACAGGCTTATATTTTGAGACCCACCTTTAATTATACCAATCGACCCAGAATCACTTCCTGAGTTGTTTTGACACAGGCATATATTTTGGTCCAAGAACGATCCCTATACTTTTTGGTCAAAATCGGTTTACTATTTCGGGTACCTTCCATAGGAATGCCTTCCCCAAATAGAGTTTTAGGTCCTTTACAGCCACTAGTTTAGTTCTATTTCAATAATATGCAGCACAAATATTACCTATAATAACCTTAATCAGTGTACCTAATTTTGCAGGAATCGACCCATATTTGACCATACCTCCCATACAAGACAAATTCTCAAAAGTAGCTAAAATAATCATGAATGCACAAAAACGTTTATAAATCTAAAGATAAATGCATTTGTTTACTAAAACTTTGCACAAATAAATATATCAGGCCCTTAGTTTTTATTTCATACACGAAAGATCTTTGGTTATCGAGAAATTTTAACGTTTTCATTCGCTTTATACGAATGAATTTATTTAAGAAAAACCCAAAAAAGCTTAAGACACGAAAGCTTTTAAGTTGTCACTCACTAGAATTTGCTTCATTTTACAAAAACCAAATTGATTTACGTTTCGTTATTTTTACGAACGAAACAATATTTTCATTTTCGAAAAATAGGCTGTAACAGCCTGTTTTTCGAAAACAAAAGTCTTCTCACATTCGTTTCAACAATCTAAAGATTATGCTTATGTTTTTATATCATTCACCACGATAGGTGGAAAGGATATTATACTCGTAAGTTTATGCTGATGTATGTAAAGCAAAGAAATATTTTTCCTAGACCCACCTTTCAGTATACCAATAGGTTTAGAATCACTTTCTGACATGATTTAGCAATGTCAGTCCGTCTGGCTGGACCCCCAGGTAAACCATGTAATCAAAGTACAGGTCGCAATTCTAAAGATAATATGAATGGCTATTGAAATTCATCAAAATCGGTCCATTATTTATGGTACCTCCCATAGGTCCCACTTCCCGGAATTTATATATTGGCCACACATATCAACATTTTATGTAAACTAAAATCATTGTAAAACATTTTGTTGAAATCGATCCACATTTGACCATAGCTCCCATACAAGCTCTTCTGTCAAAACGTACTAGTACTAAATGAGACCAAAACTACTAAAACGCCCGTAAATCTGAAGATAATTTTAAGTTTATTTTTTGCATACATAATTTTTGTAACAACTGTAATCAGTTTGCCAAATTTCGAGATAATCGGTTCACATTTGACCCTAGCTCTCATATAAGTCCAAATGATGGAGACAGCTTAAATATATAAGTTTTGAGGAAATGTTTGTATGATGGCAAAATTTAACAAATATTTTATACAAGAAAAAGAACACCTTTGAGCAGTGGTGAAGTGGTGAAGGGTATCGTATGATCGGGCTTGACCGCCATAGCACTTTCTTACTTGTTTTTCTTTAAACTATCCATAATTAAGATTTTTATTTTATACACGAAAGACTTTTGGTAATCGAGAAATTTAAACGTTTTCATTCGCTTTATATGAATGAATGTGTTTTAGAAAAACCTAAAGACACGAAAACTTTTAGGTTCTCACTCACTGAAAATTGATTTCATTTTACAAAGACCAAAACGATTTACGTTTCGTTATTTTTACCAACGAAACAATATTTTCATTTTCGAAAAACAGGCTGTAAAACTCTTTTACTATTTTTCATCTTTTGGCAAATAACTTCAAAAAAATATAGTAAACTGTGCATCTTTTAAATAATTTTGATTATCCTTAAAGTATGCCAAATAAATGTTTTGAAAATATCTAAGATTTCGATCGATATCGAATGCCATAATTTGGCCCCAGATTCTTACGTTACCAGCATAAGACGTCAACCCCATAAAAGTGTTTTGGAACTTGATGATGTCGTAAAAGAAATGATAGAAAATTAATAAAAGTCTATATTTGTTATTGTTTTTGGAAATTATACATTTTGATGTTTTGAGAACATGAAGGGGAGATGGGCGTGGTAATTTGTTTTGAAACTTTGTATATACTGATAATTTGAGGTAAGTTTTACAACTTTTGGTGACGAAAGAATAATTTTGGAAAAAAATATATTTTTGGTTTATATGGGCGTTGGGCGTGGCAGTGGCAGATTTTCATTAAACATTCCACATATTTTAACTATATAATGCTGATAATCTGTGAGAAGTTTCGTTACGATCGGTTAAGAAACAAACATTTGGAGCAAAAAAATATTATCGGGCTATATTGGTGGGTAGCGATGGACGTGGCATATTTCAATGAAACATTTCACATAATTCAACTTTGTTATACTGAAAGCGTTTGCCGAGTTTTATCACGATCGGTTAAGAAACAAACATTTGGGGCGAAAAAATATTTTCAGCGTATTTGGGCGGAGGGCGATGGGCGTGGTCAATTTTGATGAAACTTTAAAATGTTCTTAACTAAGTTGATAGAAGTATATGTACCAAATTTCAATGCTGTATGAGCCCTCCTTATATTTTTTGCCAAAGAATGTATGAAGAAATCCCACTATGTGCCGTATTATAGTATATAGAGGCCCAGTCGGTTTATGAAAAGCTTAAGAACTCTTGAGTTTTTGGTCTGATTTAAATAATTAAAACCACCTTTTATTAGGAACTAATTTTTTTTGTTTGATATCAACTTTGATGAGCTTTCATATAAGAATAAGCAATAAAGAGCTAATAAAGTAAAAAACGTGAACAAATTTTTTTTTAGATATTTTAAAGTTAAATCTGTTTTATTTTATTTGCTATTAAAAAATAAAATCGAATGCTAACTGGCTGAGCTATAGGTCGATAAGTTGACGAACCTCGTTAAAATAAGTTTTTTTGCGTATAACTCTTAGAATTTGAGGTATTTCTTAATTTGTTTTTGCTAGGTCGTTTCCGGAGTTTTTAAGTGTAATAGTGTTATATCAAAAAGAATGGGGGGTATATTGAGATTGTCATTCCGCTTGTAATTTCCCTAATATTGGCTCAAAAATCAAAAACGATATATATTCTGAATCCTTATAAAATTCCAAGACGATTGAGCGATGTCCGTCTGTCTGTCTCTCTGTCTGTTTGTCTGTCTGTCTGTCCGTATGTCTGTTGAAATCACGATAACGCCTAAACGGAAGGAGCTAGCTCACTGAAACTTAGTAGAAACATTCTTCATCTATTGAAATTGGGCAAAATCGGTTCACATTTGACCATAGCTCCTGTATAACCTCGTCTAGGCTAATCGCTTATTTGTTAATAAAAGACAAATTATAGCAGCTATGATGACAAAATTAGGTATAAAGAAGTTTTTCATTAGCCCTAGGCAGCGTACAAAATTTCATCAAAATCGCTTCATATTTAGCCATAGCTCCCATACAAAAAACTTACGAAAACAACCTAAATTTCACCAAAATATACTTAAATGCCAATAAATCTAAAAGTATAACAGATATAACCACTAAGAAAGGCACAAGGAAGTCTTATATAAATGCGAGCCAGTGTGCAAAAATTTGTCGCAATCGGTCACCATTTGGCCTAGCTCCCATATAAAAAACTTACGAAAACACAAAAATGTATGTCGGTCTGTCCTTCAGATAAAATCGTGATAGCTCCTTAACTACAAGAGCTAGTAAGACTGAATTAAGCACAAGGAAGTATTATATCAATGCCAGCCAGTGTGCAAAAATTTGTAACAATCGGTCACCATTTGACCATAGCTCCCATATAAAAAACTTATGGAAACACAAAAATATATAAAGAAAAGGTTGTTTATGTCCGTTTGACCGTCAGATAAAAGCACGATAGCGCCTTAACGAAAAGAGCTAGAGGGACAAAATTTTACGAAAGTATTTTGGATATCTTGAAAAAGATGTGTGTTGAAAATGGACAAAATCGGTTCAAATTTAGTAAGATCTCCCATATAACCCCGCCCCGGGAAACGCATTAAGGCTGATTTATTGAATACAAATGTAATAGCTATGACGGTTAAATTTAAAATAGGGAGGTTTTATGCAATTTTTGATCAGTTTATCAAATTTTATAGGAATCAGTCAGCAAGAATAAGCTCTATATACACACCAGCCATTGTGTATAATTTTGTTACAATCGGTCAACATTTGACTTTAATTGTTATATATATAACATCTCTTTTTTCTATGTACAATCCAAAAGATTTGGAGGTACATTCATTATATTAAGATTGCACCTATGAAATTAGATAGGCATCAATCAATGTTCAGCCCAGACTTTATATGTATATGATGAATGCATTAGGAACTCCTAACGAAATATATGGACCTGCCGTATTACTATTAACGTGTTTAGCCAAACTACATATTAAGCCCAACGAAAAGTAATTAACAACTTATTAATGTAAAACTATACCCGGTTATGAGACCGAATTTTGATCGAAGTAAATACTGGGAAAACCACTAAAATATTTTTAAATGTTGAACTATAAAGCTACGGCAACAGAATTTAGTCCAAAGGTTTTGCCAACAATACCAGTTAGCTTAGCGATTTGTTCAGTTTTGGTCCAGATTTTGAATTAGCTGCACCCTTGTAGATATATGAGATATGTTTCTAAATTTAACACAACTTGATGGTGGGTATATAAGATTCGGCACAGCCGAATATAACACTCTTACTTGTTTCTTATAAGTTTTATATACTAAAAAATAAAACATTTTTCATTTCGATCGCTTTAAAACGTAACTTTGTCATTCTGTTTCTAATTTCCTTATAATGAGCTCAAAAACCAAAAGAGCCAAACATATTATCTGTATCCTTATGAAATTCTAAAACGATGGAGCGATGTCCGTCTGTCTGCCTGTTGAAATCACGATAACGCCTAAACTCAAATTTTGCATAAAAATCCTTTTTTTTTTGGAAAATTTTGATATTGAAATCGGGCAAAATCGCATTTGACCATAGCGTCCGTATAACCTCGTTTATGCTAATTGGTTATTTGTTAATAAATGACAAATTATAATAGCTATGATGATAAAATTTACTATATAGAACTTCTACATCGGTTAACATTTAAATATAGCTCCCATACAAAAAAACTTATGAAAACAGCCCAAATGCCACCTAAAATATACATAAATGTCAATAAATGACAAATTGCATAAGTTTTGGCAACTAAATTCAGCATAAGGAAGTTTTATGTCAGTGTGCAAAATTTTGTCACAATCGGTCTTCATTTGACCATAGCTCCCATATAAAAAGCTTGCGGAAACACAAAAATACAAAAAGAAAAGGGTGTTTATGTCCGTCAGATAAAAGCGCAATAGCGCCTTAATAAAAAGAGCTAGAGGGACAAAATTTTACAAAAGTATTTTCGATATCTTGAGAAAGTTGTAAAATAAATAGAATGTGTCCTTTTTTTTTAACAATTTATAGTGAAAAAAAGTTTTCTCAATTTACTTGAAATTATTTAAGATGGAATTATTACATTTTTGGTGCAAACGTGTACAAATATCAACCAAATGTTAGGACATATCGTCGTGCAGGAGTTTATGTGCTCTATCCTCCATTTTACACATTTTGAGTTAATGACGCCACTTTAGATTTTCCACCCTAAATTTTTCAAATCTGCAATCCGTTTTCGGCTATCTCGTCTAGTTTCTGAGATAAATGGTATCTGTTTTATTCTATAAAACAGATTTTTTGTGGTGTTTTGCTCTGTAGAAATGGTGTAAAAATCTCTATCGTATAGTTTTTAAGAAAAAATTAAGTTAAAACTTCAAGATCGATTTTCTCAAAATGCATTTTTGGCGTATAGAGCACAAAAACTCCCGCACGACGATATAATGAAAATATTGATTATAACACTGTGCTAGTTGAAAAAACCGACAAAATGGAGACCTAGTGGGTAAAGATATTTTGAGTACGCTTAAAACAATGGTGCAAACCGTTTTTTTTAGGTTGGCTCTAGTTTTCGAGATATAGCGTTATTTAAAAAATTGAGGAGGTTGCGCAATAAATATTCACGTAACTAGAAAACTGTTTATTTTCTTGAACTAAGTAAGAAAATAGCGAAATTCTGCAAAAAAATTATCTTTTAAAAGCACTTATTATTACCGTCAAACGGTTTTTTAGGTTGGCCCCAGTTTTCGAGATATAGCGTTGGTTAAAAAAATGGAGGAGGTTGCGCAATAAATATTCTCGTAACTTATAAACTGTTTATTTTTTGAACTAATTAAAAAAACCGAAATTTTGCAAAAAAAATTATTTTTCAGAAACACTAACTACTTTTTTGATCCGAAATTTGGAAATAATTTTTTTTGTCTGCAAAAAAAAATATTTTTTTGAAATTTTTTTTTTTTTAAAGCGCTATATCTCAAAAACTAGAGCACCATTGAATTCAGCGTGCTCGATTTATTAGGTCTCCCTCTTGTCGGTAAACAAAAATGTTGTCAAAATCGAGCCCAGTGTAATCATATTGGACAATCGGTCCACATTTGACCTTAGTGTCAGGCTTCACAGATTTGTTTAAAATATTTCCATTTTAAATCGCTCTATGGATTTTAATAAAAAATCTTAGTAGATTTAATAAAATTTAACTTATTCGTGGGATTTAAACAAAATTATATTATTTTAATGCACAGAAATACAAAATAGGTATTTTATTAATTCTAAAATATTGAAATTTTTTTGTTTATCACACTTTTGTAAAGAAATGTTAATTTAAATAATTCCAAAAGGTATTTCATCAATTTTAAATTTTCTTTCTTTTGATAGAAATTTAAGATAATAGTAATAATTTCAGAAATCTAGTGCAATACACTAGTAAAAACTTTAAAATGAATCAGCAATCGGTTGTCCCCTCCAACATTTTATAAGTTTTATCTATAATTTTTTTTATTACAATAAAAATAATTTCAATAAATTAGGATTCTAGTGCAATACACTTAAATTTATAAAATTTTACACAAAATATTTAAGGTCCCATAATTTTTTTTTTAAACTTTGTTGAAAATTATTGCGTTATATTATATTTTCTAATAAAAATATTTTTAGAACTTAAGTAGTTTTTTGTAATTCAACTCACATTTTAAATTTTTAGCCACTTTGGAAAACACAATTCTGGAAAATTTGTTTCGAAATAAATCACTTCACTTTTTTTAATTCCTTGAAAATTTTTTTTTTTAACAATTTTTTAATTCTATGTAAAATAATCCTTTTGTTTCTAAACAAATCCCGTTTAATTGCTTTGCGTTTATATTCTTGTTGTTCTCGGTTAACCGTTAATTGAAAACGTTAGTTACCGTTAGATGAAAGTAAGTTCGTTTGGTTGTTAGATGTTACCGTTAGCGACACTTGTTGAACAATGAATTGTTTTCCCTCAAAAGCAAAGACTTTTATAAACCGAAATGTTGTATATTTTTATTATTATTTTACTACCACACACACACACACACACACACACACACATATACACTCATACATATTTTCACACTTACACAAAGGCAGGGAAAAAGAGCGCGCGCTCGATTATTTGAAATTTACGAATAACCAACAACACCAACAAGTGGCCAGTAGAAAAGAACGAACCAGTAACTAATAAATTCCATACGAAGTTCCAACAAGTTCAACACGATGATAAACAGATAAGACATACAACAACAGCCAA
This sequence comes from Stomorhina lunata, assembly GCA_933228675.1. Taxonomy (NCBI): domain Eukaryota; kingdom Metazoa; phylum Arthropoda; class Insecta; order Diptera; family Rhiniidae; genus Stomorhina; species Stomorhina lunata. Next base: position 78,897,772 of record OW121741.1, on the reverse strand, counting down.
ACAACAACTCCTTTCTTACATAGCCCATTCAACATGAATACGAACACCTCCTCCCGATAAAGGACGAGAAAGCTTTTCCTACTAAAAGCTCTCATTGATAGTAAAGCTCTGCCTTATAATTGTGTGAGTTTGTGTGTGTGTGTGAGAAATTAAATTAATGAATGAATGAAATTTCTTCGTAAGATTTTTATCAATGAAATTTATTTGTTAACACAAAACACCCCCAACCTTTTGTTTTTTACAAATGAAGCCAACAGATTTTTCTTTATTTCTTTTTTTTTTCACACATAAATAAATTTTAATGTTTCTTATTTCAAGTTCATTATTCTCACAAAAACTCAAGAATCTTAAAGATTTTCAAATAGTAAAATTGTAAAAACTTCTAAAAGAACAGACATATTTCTTTTATTGGCTAATATTCCTGTGAAAAGACATACTTTAATTAAAGTTATCTCTTTGAGGAGATATAATTTATTTGTATCATTTGTTCTTTTGTAGACGGACGACTATTTTAAGACAAGACATCTTTGATGAATTTTAACAGTAAATGTCAAGGTGTATTTTTCTACTTAAACATATTTTTGTTTTAAAATATTAGGTTTTTCAAAAAGTTCGGTTAAAAATAAAATAAAAAAATTTGTCAAGAAAGTGCAAAAACAATAAATGAACCATAGCTGTATAGTGTGATTAAAATAAAAAATAAAACTACTTTTTGAATTATTTCAATTATTTGTTACTTAATATGAATAATTGTTATTCTATTTCATGAATTTTAAATTAAATTATTTGCTTGATTTATTCCTTCTAAAAGAAATTAAATTAAAGTATAAATTATTATTCTTAAAGCTACGGTCACATTGATTAAACATTTAATCGAAATTATCAAATATTTGATCCTCGTAGTCTGACCACAAAATATTTTTGAGTTTCAAACAAGAAATATGTTGATTTGAACAAAACAAAGTCATTTGCCAGCAAATAAAAGTTTTCCTAATGTGACCACGCAAGAGCAAATATTTTATTAAATTTTGATCAAATAATTATTTAATCTTACAAAATTTTTGTAACATCAAACAGGGGCAAATAACAGCTGTGCATTTGTATTGTTTACTATTCAAACAGAAACAACAACATCAAATTTGAGAAACAACAACATCAATTTTGAGAAACAACAACATCAAATTTGAGAAACAACAACTCAAATATGAGAAACAAATTTCCAGATACACAATTTTGTTTTGAAAAAATTTGATCAAATATTTTTTGGGAAAATATTTAATCTTCAGTGTGACCATAAATAAAACCTGTTTTTTTGTTTATACTTTGAATATATTTTTTCTGTATTTTATCAAATAAAAATCGTCAAATAAATGTGCAAGTGTGACCACAAATTTTTTATTATATTGTTTTGACAATATTTTACTCAAAATATTTGATTTAAATGTTTAATGAGTCTGACCGTACCTTAATATAAATAAATTTTTCAGAAAATTATTTGAAAATTTTTGAATCCAATATTCTTCATTCTAAACAAAAATATCAAAATTTAAAATATTTGAATAATACTAGCAAGAATAATATTCGATATTTTTTTATTCAAATATTGAAAAAATTCATATTTTTCCAACAATTTTATTTCAAACAAAATTTCTAAAATTTTAAAATTTTTTATTTATTTCAAACTTTTTGTATTGATTAATTTTATTCAAACCAAAAAATTAAGAATAAAATTTATTTCATACAATTTTGAAGAATTTTTTGAATCTTCAAACATTTAAAGTAAATAAATTTATTTGTTTTGAGATTTGAAAAATAAAACAAAAAATAATAATAACAAAAACTAAACTACTCTCAATACACATGAGCGTAAAGCAAAAATTCATACAAGCGAAAATTGATTTTCCGTATTAAAAAACGACATTCTACATTTTAAGATACTTTTTTCTTTGGTATACATTAGTATACAACTTGATTTCGTTAAACCATGGTGTTGTGTTCAATTGGCCGATATATCTTATATCCGATAGATAATCCTAGTTCCAAGACAAAGATCCATGCTAACTTTAGTCAATATATCGTGATTACAATGTACACATATTTCTATGCATTACAAACTTATGTATAAGCGAGTAAGATAATCCTATTAGTAATATAATTCTATAGTCACTTCTATGGTTATATGATATGGACCAATAACGTTACAAATTTTAATAAATTCGAAGATACATATCTGTGCTAATTTTTTTATTTTTCACCATCTCGAGTCTATTTAACACTCCAGCTAGGTGGGTGATATGTATGTATTTAAGCTTTAAGAAAAATCTATAAAGCTTTTGATCCATATTCAACCAAGGGTATCAAAATGAAGTAGTTTTTTTTTAATTTCGCATTAAGGAATACATTACGATTTTGTCCAAAAAGTATTGGGATCTTCCATAATTTTCGCAATCAAAATATAGGTCGCAAAAAATTTTTATGAAATTGGCTGAAATCGATCTATTATTTCGGAGAACTCACATTGGTCAGAATTCCCGGAATAAAAATGTTGACCACAAATTTGTGTATTTTGTATTTAATTTCGAAGAAATATTTATTTTACAAATAAAAATCATTGCACCAAATTTCGTTGCAATCGGAGATCAACCTGTTGACCAATTGCGCAATAAAAAAAAAATATAAAAAGTTCATACAAGTTTGTTTACTTGGATCTTATTTCACCTTATTGTAAGGTATCATATGGTCGGTCTTTACCGGCACTTTTTGTTTTTACTTATTTTATCAAAAAACTGTGATCAGCGACGAACCTCAATTTAAATTGAATCAAAATTTAGGCTCATACCTAAGATTACAAATGTTGGCACCCTAAAATGCAATACTAAAGATACACTCTCTATTAAAAATTATATAATGGATATCTTAACTTAATATCGAAAAAAATGTATTTTGTTGGTCGTTGGAAAATATGGTCACCATAACTATAATAAATTTACTTGGATATTCGGTCAGCAGGCTGGAGGAACATCATTAAATTCACCTAGAATGTGACTCTGAGTTGATTGCTGTACTTAAAGATGGATGTAAGACTAATATTTTATTGCGTTAGAAATGCAGCACAAACCCAATATATCCTTTCCACCCATGGTGACGAAGGATAAAATTATTTCTATACTTAAAATATTTGTAAACTAAAATTTATGTCCGATCTTCTTTACCCACTTCAAACACTAGATCGTCTACATTATTATGATTATAATTATCACACCAAAAACCATCGTCTTCACTAAGTTTTTAATCTTTTTTTTATTTTAAAAAATCTGTAAACGATTTTCAATAGTCAAAAAATCTTGTTTGAAATAAATTCTCAAAATATTTTATTTTTACTGTTCACAGAAAATTTTGAAATAATCAAAAAAATTTGTTTGAATTAAAATTATTCAAAAAATTTTGTTGTGAATAAAATTATTCAAGCTAAATTTTCTTAAATAAAAAAATTTTGGGAGTTTTGAAGAAATTTTAATTTTATTTACAAGCAATAAAATGAAATAAAGAAATATTTTATTTCTTTGAAAGGAATACAAATTTAAATTATTTCAATTTTCACAAAAAAATATTGATTTCATTTCAAAGTTTGTATTTGAAACGTAATGATTTTAAATAATAACTTAACATAATAAATCCAGAAAACCACATGCAAATTGTTATTTTATTTTAAACAATCTTAAATAATTCTAACTTAATTATATTCCTTGTAAGTAAACTAAAATACAAAATAATTAAATTTTGTTCAAAATTTTATATAAAAATAATCGAAATGTACAGCTATGAAATGAACCCATGAAATAATAATAACAAGGAAGTTTCATTCTCTCTCTTCAAAATTATTTTGAAGTATATTGGGTTTTTGAAGTTTGATATTTGAAAACAAATGAAAGAAAAATGTTGCCACATTAAGAAAAGGGGTACGAAATACATTGGGAATAATTATCAAAAATGTATAATTTTGAAGTTAAACATATAATGAAGACATTCAATATTAAAAAAATAAATTTGTATGATTGTATGATTGTTTATTGAACATTTGTAGTAAATATTTATAAGTTTTTTATACAAAAATTGTGTCATCATACAATATTAGAAAAGTGGGATTGTCGGCAAAAATATGGTAGCACAAACTTTCACTATCCTATCAAACGTCAGAAAGTTATCATGGCGACAAAAAGAGAGAATGGAACAACCTTCAGTATTATTAAGTCATGATTATAGCCTTCACCACCATAGGTTTAAAGGGTATTATAAGTTTGTGCTGATGTGTGTAACGCATAGAAATATTTGTCTTAGATTCACCTTTTAGTATACCAATAGACTTCGAATTAATTTCTGAGTCGATTTAGCGATGCCAGTCCGTCCGTCCGTCTGGCTGGAATTGCATGTTAACCATGCAATTCTAAAGATAATTTGATGAAATTTGGCACACATAGTTTTTTTGATAGTGGCTATTGAAATTTGTCAAAATCGGTCCATTAATTATGGTACCTGCCATAGGTCCCACATTCCGGAATTGATATTTTGGCCACACATATCAATATTTTTCATGAAATTTTTCATGCTTATATAAAATTATATAAATCAAATTTTTCATGCTTATATAAACTTAAATCACTGCACCAAATTTTGTTGAAAACGGTCCACATTTGACCATAATTCCCATAGAAACTCTTCTGTCAAAACGCAATGAATGAGACAAAAATCACTAAAACGCTAGTAAATCTGAAAATAATGAGAATTTTAAGCTTATTTTTCATACATAATTTTTGTATTAATTATAATCAATTTGCCAATTTTCGAGGTAATCGGTCTACATTTGACCCTAGCTCTCATAAATGACTTCTAAATTACGGAAACAGCTTAAATATATAAGTTTTAAAAAAATGTTTGTATGATGGCAAAATTTTGCAAATATTTGTCTAAAATACAGGAAAAAGAACACCTTTGACCTTAGTGGTTAAGGGTATCGTATGGTCGGGCTTGACTGACAATAGCACTTTTTTACTTGTTTTTATACCCTTCACCAATAGGTGAAAGGGTATTATAAGTTTGTGATTCCGTTTGTAATTTTTTTATTAGTGATCGTAGACCCCATAAAAATTATACCGATCGACTCAGAATCGGGAGGAGAATCGATTAAGCGATGTCCGTCTGTCTGTCTGTCTGTCTGTCTGTCCGTCCGTCTGTCTGTCTGTCTGTTGAAATCAAGTTTCTGAAGCCCCTGGAAGATGGACTTACATAAATTATATATCAGATTTTAGGAAATTCTCCCGCAATGAACGCTATTAAATTTCATTAAAATCGGTTTATAAACACCGAAAATATCGAAAAAATACCAAAAATTAGACGAAAATTTGGAAATTTTTGATTGAAACACACTTTTAAATAACAAGAGAAAAAAGATACTCCTGGTGTACATGTGATAATATGTTATATATCAGATTGTAGGAAATATCCCAAAGCACTCTGTAAAATTTTATCAAAATCGGTCCATAAACAACTGAGATATCGCCAAAACACTGAATTTGATGTATCGCAAATTGCCCAAAGTACACATTAGAGAATGTTTGTTGAAAAAATTAAATGCAGAAATAGGAAAAACTATCCTCCTTTAGTACGGACCTACATAAATTTTATATCAGATTTTAGGAAATTCCCCCACTAAGCACGTTATTAAATTTTATCAAAAGCGGTCTATAAACAATGGAGATATCGCCATAACACTACATTTGATGTACAGCAAATTGCCCAAAGTACGTGTCTAAGAAATTTTGTTTACATTTTGTAAGTATTGTTTCAGCGATATCTCAGGTGTTTATGGACCGATTGTGATGAAATTTGACATCGTTCTTTATGGGAGGATTTTCTAAAATCTGATATATATACTCCACAAATCTGATTATGAATACCATTCAAATTGTACCGATCAACTCAGAATCGGCACAAGAATCGATTTCGCGACCTCCGTCCGTCCGTCTGTCCGTCCGTCTGTTTGTTTGCCCGTCCGTCCGTCTGTTTGTTTGTCCGTCCGTCTACATGTCCGTCCGTCTGCCTGTCTGTCCTTTTTTCTGTTGTAGTCAAGTTTTTGGAGCTCCTGTTTTGTCGATATCTCAGATGTTTATTTTGATGAAGTTTAATAGCGTCCTTCGCAGGGGATTATCTAAATCCTGATGCATTCTGTAATTTGTGGTAGATATAATTTAGCGTTTAAGCGATGGTGTTTTGATCGATATTTTTCAACAAATACATTCAAATTTTAATAAATAGATATAATAAAATAAAATTTCAAAAAATTCCAAAAACAAAATATTAAGAAAATTGTGTGTTCTTTGAATTTTTAATTTTTTCATAATATGATATGAAATTATTTAAATGCTCATAAATTTTTACAGAAAAATTAAATTGTTGTAAAATAATAATAGAAATCAACAAGAGTTATATGATCCCAATCCGTTTCAAAGTGTATCTTATGACTGAAAATTGTAAAAAGTTTCCAATTTCGACTTAACATTTTTTTCCGACAAATCACAAAATGAAAAACATTCAAAAGAAAAAAAGCTTATTCTAGTTTTTAAAATGAAGTTTTCAAATTTAATTTAAAATTTGTTTTGGGGTACGAATTTCAAAATAAAGTCGACTTTTTTGGTTTACAGCCTGTTTTTCGAAAACAAAAGTCTTCTCACATTCGTTTTCGTTTGCTTACGATTAAGCTCAAATCAAGGTTTTTCTAAAACGTTAACAAGCTTTCGTTAATATCATTTTGACATAAAAAGAGCATTTTTCTTTCGGGATGGAACATTATTGCCAATATATGTATTTTGAATTATTCAAGCTTTTTTATATGTACAAAATAACTTGTCGGTGGTAATCCTGTAAGTCAACTGCCTTTTGTTTATAAAAATAATAAAATAAAAACAAGAAAATTACATTGGGCGCTGACAAATTTAATTTAAATTTTCTAAATATTCAATAACAATTAAAAAAATCAGTCAACAATCTAAAGGTTATACTTATGTTTTTATACCATTCACCACCATTAGGTGGAAAGGGTATTATAAGCATGAAATAAATACTAAAGGAAGTGCCACTTCAAAATTTTTGACTATAAAGAATATCTTTGAAGTTTGTATATTTTGTCAATATCACACAGATCGTTGCCACACTCGTAGATTATTTTATGGAAATTTGTAAACTAAAATGTGTAGTTTGAAAAACAAAAATAAATTAAACTTAAAATAACTAATATTTTCAATAAATAGTCTAATAAAATTTGTAGTTTGTAGCTTTGTAGATGCTAAAACGGATAAGATCTCAATTATATATTTCGTGTGTGTTACTGAATAACGAATTACGGGCAAACTGCTGCGGCGTTTGAGATAATATTCACAGCTTGTTTTCCTAAAAGTTTAGGGAAGGACTCGATAGACTTTGAAAACATGACTGACATGAAAGCACCCACTAGGAGCAATTTTGTGGATCTCAGTTCAAAAACTTTACTTACTAAGTTTTCCCAAACTCTACAAGTAAAATAGAGGGGACTTCTTTCAGCCAAGGACATGTACTAGATTCTATTTTTAGACTAATTGAAGAAGACCTACAGTTTGCCGCTGGCTCCTAATGGCAAATAACTTAATACTCAATAACCAGTCTCTACCTGTATTACAGACCTTATGTCCACAAAATCTTTAACATTCCGATATAAAAGAATGGTTGAGGCCCTATGCTCCACTGAGAGTCAAGGATAAAGTTAAGAAATATTAAAAATTACTAAACAATTTTGATACTTAAATGGGATTTTTTTTGAAAAGTAAGGTAGCCTCATTTTTTGAGTAAACTTCAGATATTCTTTCTTGTCAAATAGTTAATGTTTACAAAATAAAAAGTAAGTGGCACTTCCTTTAATATTTATTTCATGATTATAAGCATGTGCAAATGTATGTAAAGCAAAGTAATATTTTTCTTAGACCCACCTTTCAGTACACCAATAGGCTTAGAATCACTTTCTTACTCGATTTAGCAATGTCAGTCCGTCCGTCTGGACGGCTGGCTGGACCCCCACGTAAACCTTGTAATCAAACAACAGGTCGCAATTCTAAAGGTAATTTAATGAAATTTGGCACAGATCATTTTGATAGTGGGACCATGGCTATTGAAATTCGTCAAAATCGGTCCATTATTTATGGTATCTCCCATAGGTCCCACTTCCCGATGCGATGTTATATGGGAGCTCTAATTAAATGTAAACCGATTTCGCCCATTTTCAATAAACAACTTTCTCAAGATATCGAAAATACTTTTGCTATCGCGCTTTTATCTGACGGACAGACGAACATGTATTTTTGTGTTTCCGTAAGATTTTTATATGGGAGTTATGGTCAAATGGTGACCGATTGTGACAAAATGCACACTGGCTGGTATTCACATAAAACTTCCTTGTGCTAAATTTAGTGGTTATATCTGTTATATTTTTGGATTAATAGGCATTTAAGTGTATTTTAGGTGAAATTTAGACTGTTTTCATAAGTGTTTTGTATGGGAGCTATGGCTAAATGTTAACCGATTTTGATGAAATTTTATATGCTGGGGCTTATTTAAACTTCTATAATCCAAATTTTATCATCATAAATATTATACCGGTATGTGCTGGAAATCGAGCGTTTTCAAATCGCTCGATTTCTGATATATTTTTGAGATAATTTCCACAAAAAAATACAAACCAAATGAAAGATAAGATAACAGTCAAAAAGATTAAAGCCCAAATTTTTATTTGTTTTAGGGAACGATTTGAAAACGCTCGATTTCTAGCACATACCGGATTGTTTGTTATTTATTATAAAATAAGCGATTAGCCTAGGCGAGCTATGGTCAAATGTTAACCGATTTTGACCAATATCAATACAAATTTTCTCAGAAATGAAGAATGTTTTTACTAAGTTTTAGTGAGCTTGCTCCTTTCGTTTAGGCATACTCGTGATTTCAACAGACAGACGGACGGACAGACAGACAGCCGGACATCGCTCAATCGTCTTAGAATTTCATAAGGATTCAGAATATGTATCGCTTTTGTCTTTTAAGCCAATATTAAGGAAATTACAAACGGAATGACAATCTCAATATACCCCCCATTCTTTTTAATGCTGGGTATAAAAAAATACAATTTTAATGAAAACGTAGGTGTCAAAGTACACAGTACCGTGGCCTATCCAACATAATACAAAGGTCTGCAAGGAGGGACAAGAGAACGTGGATAGATGAACAAGCAAGCCAAGCTAGGAGGGACTTTGGGAACCTTATAAAATATATCAAATGCGTTGTGTGGCAAACCTACCTACACCAACAGTGCATAATGAAACCAACCATGACAGTATTGTTAATGGAATTTCAGACAGCCCACCAACAATACAAGAAGTGAAGCCTTAAGCTCAACATGGCACCGGGCAATAACAATGCTTTTATGTGATGTTGAAGGATCGGCGAGAATGTGTGCGTAAAATATGGGAAGAAGAAGCTCTACCAACCTGGAATGAAGGTGTACTAGTCAAAATACCAAACAAGATTGACTTTAAAGACGGCAATAACAACAGTGGTATAACACTTTTTCCAATACCGAGAAAAATACTAAGTCGAATAGTTTTGAATAGAAGATCCGACGCAGTTTCCGCTACACTCCGCGAAAATCAGTTTGTGTTCCGAGAGAATCGATCTTGTGTTGATCTAATCAACATTTTATCCTTGTCATCGATAATATAATGCGCACGGCACTGAATGGTGGACGCGGTATCCAATTGACACCCTTTAAACAACTCGAGGTCTTCAAATATGCTGATGACTTATGTCCTCTAAGCCAAAGATCAGGTCATCTTCAAGAAAACACATGCGCTATCACTGTTTAATCTCGGGCAGCTGGGCTGGAAGTCAATATTTCCAAGAAAAAGATTATGCCTGGAGGCTATGGCGCAAACCCGTCGAAACACATCAAAGTCGATAACGAGGTTATTGGAAAAGGTGGCGCCGACGAGAATATTGAATCGCGTATTAATAATGCAAAATCTGTATTCGGCATTTTCCGAGCTAGTTGGAAATCTCGGCAAATATCAGCAACAACTAAATTACGAATATATAGCTCTAATGTCATTTCCATCTTGTATTACGGTTGTGAAACTTGGAACGCACAAATGCCATCGATAAGCGCCTACAGACCTTTGCAAACAAATGCTTCCGGCAAATCCTTAATATATGGTAGCCAAATCGCACAAGAAACGAAGATCTACTTAACGCGACAAACCAAATCTCTGCTTCCATAGAGGTATGCAAACATTTGACCTTCGAGAGAAGGTCAATTGACGCGGAGTTGCAAGCAGTAAACTAAATGGAATGATGTATACCTAACAATAGAGTTTGATATAAAAGAATGGTTGAGACCCTATGCTCCATTGGAAGCAGAAGAAGACAACAAAAATTGGTATACGAAAAAATAAAAGAAATATTTGTGCCAAATATATCTTCAAAACCTTGCAAAGCTATTTTCCAAATCATAGAGAACATCTTGATTTTCTAATCGAACAAATGATCCAATTGTATTATTGAGATGGAGTTGCCAATAGAAAAACAAGTTTAGAAAATCTGTATAATACAATTTCTCGGTTTGGGAAAGTAACTTTTTCGATGTATAGGTCGAGCAAGAAGGGACTTTTTGAAACTTTGCCTCTAAAGGGGTAAAAACGGGTAAAAAGGGAAAAAATCGACAACGTTAAATCTCCTAAAGTAATAGGTATAGAAACAAAATTAAAATTACGTTTTGAACAACTGTAAATTTAAGTGGACAGGTGTTTGGTACTTTCTTGAAACTATGCCCGATAGGGGGTAAAAAGTGGTGAAAGTAGTTTTTTTAACCCACACTTATCTTTTGAACCAAAAAATACAGAAAGGAACTTTGTACTAGAATCAATAAATGTGAAAAAAACATTGAACACTTATTTGGTACTTTTTTGATTTCGGGGGCCAAAATGGGTAAAAAAGGGATAAAATGGTAACTTAAAATCTCAGAGAGTAACATGAATAGGAACAATATGTTAACTGCGTTTTTATAAAATATACTGAATTCAATTGGTACCAAAGAAGTACCAAATATGCAGATTAAACTTTTCAAGGGGATAAAAATTGGAACAAATTGGTAATGTTATAACTTTTAAACAAACGAATATTTGTCTGTCTGTATGTGCTTTGTTGAATAGTAAACTATGCATTTGATCTTATTATGATCTTCAGCAAAGTTGTTGCGCATGAGCCAGCAAAGGTTTTTAAGTTAGAATGACTAATTTCCGACAGTTGGCGCCACTGAAAATTACTCAAAATAATTTAGATCGTACACTGTGTAAAGAGTGCTCTAAATAAAATTTGTAGTTGGATTTTCTTAAATAAAAATCAAACCTTTTAATATAAAAACTCTACAAAATACGCAAATATAATGACATATTATACAAAATCATTTAGCATTAAAATGTTTACTTAGTACTCGGGTTTTGCAAAATTATCGACTTTTTTCGGAAACCCTCCCATTAAAGATTTTACAGTTGCTTCTGATACCTTTTTGGAGCATGTGTTCCACCTGCGCTTAAAATCGGACATGTTCTTGGAAATCTTTCCTGTGTTCTTCAATTCCTTTTTTACTAGAGCCCAATACCTTTCCACAGGCCGAAGTTCTGGACAGTTAGGTGGATTTGCCTCTCGTGGTACAAAAATGACATTATTCTTTGAGTACCACTCAAGTGCCTTTTTTCCATAATGACATTATTCTTTGAGTACCACTCAAGTGCCTTTTTTCCATAATGGCATGATGCCAAATCGGGCCAAAAAAATTTAGTCACTCTGTGCTCTCTTAAAAAGGGTAACAACCGTTTTTGTAGGCACTTCTTTATATAAATTTCTGTGTTTATTGTGCCAGATGCCACAAATACTTTACATCTTTTGCCACAACTGCAAATAGCTTGCCACACGAGAAACTTCTTAGGGAATTTTGTTTCTTTTTTTGTGCGAAACTCTTGCCGAACATTGCCCCGTTTATCAGCAACATAAAAATCTTGACCAGGAAGTTGAGAAAAGTCTGCCAGTACGTATGTTTCACCATCCATCACACAACAGGTGTATTTTTTTATAAAATCAGACTTCAATTTTTTCGCTCGTTTTTTTGCTTCTAAGTTCTTTATAGCATTGCGATCTTGAACCTTTTGGACTTTGTATGTCTTCAGTCCAGCATAAGCTTTGACTCTATGTGCAAAATTCGTAGAACATTTCACCGTACGAGCTGCTTTTCTTAAAGAAGTGTTAGGCGCTCTTCGAAAGAGTCGCTCGACTTCTTTTGCCTTACCAATATCTGTAGGACCTTTTTTCCTCCCTGATCCAGGTTTTCTTTCAATGCTCAGGTTTTCCTTATACCGTCTGATGGCATTAGAAACCGTTCGAGGTTCAACTTTCAAATTTTGAGCTATTTTTTAAAAAGTCCATGACGGATTTTTTTGAAAAGTTTTAATTATATTTTCACGAACTTTTTTTTCGCAGTCCATTTTGATTAAAATAACTATTGAAAATTAATAATTTCTAAAATAATAGTATCTGACATATCTATAGAAACTAACTTGATCAAAAAATAAATTATTTCTTGCACTATGGATAAATTTTGTCTAAAATAGTAAATGCATATTTTTTTTAGAACACTCTTTATTTAATCTTTAGAAATGTTGTAGCACATGAGCCGACGAAGGTTTCTTAGTTGGTATGACCAATTACCGACAGGTGGAGCTACTGAAAATTACTCAAAGTGAATTTAATCGTAAACTGTCTATTTGATCATGCTATAATCTTAAGCAAAGTTGTTACGCATGAAACGACGAAGGTTTTTTTAGTTTGTATGACAAATTTCTAGCAGGTGACGCCACTGAAAATTATGCAAAGTCAACTAAATCGTACACTGTGCATTAGTTCATGCTATGATCTTTAGCAAAGTTGTTGCGTATGAGCCGACGAGAGTTTGTAAGTAAGTATTTTTGACCAATTTCCAAAAAAAATTAAAAAGGAATTGAACTGTTAACTATGCATTTGATCATTAATTGGATATTTGTATACGATGTCTTTCCTATAAATTAATTTATTTGGATAATACTTTATGCATAAAAATATTTGAAAACTATAAAATTTGCCTCAAAATGCTTATCCTAAAGCTCCGAGCAAGGCTCGGTCAACCAGGTACTATTGTATTATATCAATAAAGCAGATGTTGGCACTAAACATATTGCATTGGTAACAGCAAATAAAACTCTGTAGTATGTTTTCTCTTCCGCCGCCGCAAAGGAGATTAATCTCATTCCACTGTCAGTTGTTACGCTGTGCAGACAACAGTAGGCTCAAAACACCTTTCCTGGCCCAACTTTGCGTTAAAATTACCCAAACTTCCTCAAGTTTCTCATAAAAGGCTTCCTTTATATCATCATCTTCCTCCTATGTTGAAGTGTGAGCACAAATCAAACTCAGATGGAAGTACTTAGCTTTGACGCGTATTGTCGCTAGCCTGGGGTGAACCTGGAAACAAGATTCCGCATTCTTTTTTAAACCATAAAACCGCAACCAAATTCGTGTCTACTCTCATGACAGCTGTAATATAAGTCGCCTTTTGGTGTCTTAGCGACGCAGTAGTCACTCCATCTTATTTCCTGGACTGCAGTTACATCATATTTATATTCATCGAGAACATCCGTCAACTGGATCAGAGCACCTCCTCTGTAGAGGGTTCGGTTTTTCCAGGTGTTGATCCTCAAATCTAATCCTTTTTTTGGTTTGCCATAGTCGTCAACATTAGGGGATGCCGTTTTAATTCTTCTTTTTTGCTTTTTCATAGTAAGTTGTTTCCAATAATCATACTACCTTGTTTAGTTTTAGAGATTTTTGCAAAAAATTACAAAGTAGTATTAAAAAATTATGAAAATTTATTGTTGTTGCACTTTTTTGACAAAACTCATAAATAAATTTGTAAATTGTGAAAAATGTTTAACTTCACTTAAAAAGCAGCAGCATGGGTAATGTTGTTTACAACTATTTCGGTAGACGCAAATTCCCGGATTCCAAGCAGATAATCGACAGTTTGTTGTAAAATTATTGCAAAACTGGAGCTCGAATGTCTCTCAAAATATATTTTCTGCATTCCCATCCCGATTTTTTTCCCCCGAAAACTTGGGTGATATAAGCGACGAACAATGGGGGCTACTTCAACAAGATATGTCCAAATTCGGAAAACAATGCAAAGGATTTTGGAACGAGGGCATGATGTGCGAATACTTTAGAAACCCGTGTATTGGGCTACGAATAAAACAAAAATTAACACTTTAAGATCTAATAAAATTCGGTTAATAAATGTTACTAATGAAACGATTTCACTACTTGTCGTCATGTAAAATCTATCAAATGAACAAAAAATAATTCCTAAAATAAAAATATTCTTTTAAATATATGCGCGATGTACTCATACATTTGCAAAGTATAAATACGACTTCATACTGTGAATTCTTTTTTCAAACAGATTTCGTTGTTGGTTTAAATATTTCGAAAACTTTTTTTATATCTTTATTAGGGTAGGTTAGTAAAACTGGGAAAATCATACTTTAAAGAAAATCGTAAAAATTTAAGAATTTCCTTCAGACGGAAAAATTTTGACAGAATCCATAATGCCGAAAATACGAGGTTTGCATTGAATGTTTTCAGATCGGGAAATGTCGGTGCTCCCATCTGGTAACTGACATTTTCCTGAGGTATTTTTGATCTAACGAAGTATCTTATATTATTGATATGATACTTTTAGCAACTGGTGATATAAATCACATACATACATACATACATACATAGTTCCCGCACAACCCTGCAGTAAATGCCGTCAGAGAAACAATACTGTTTTGCTATTGACAATGTCTCCAGTACTACTTGCCTATTTTGCCCCATCCAATGTTATCTACTATTGACATTTAACATTTAGAGTTCCTACGAAATCTACCAGTAGACATTACCACTATTTACTTAGTATTGACTTTGTAGTTCTTTTGGTCCAAATGGAGACATTGGGATCAAATCGGGGCCTATTGATATACATATATGTTGACACATTCGTTGACAATGTCACCTGATATATACTAGAATAGTAGTCTCTATATATTCACTATTTCAGTACTGAACTAAAATGAATTGATATCACACAAAGTGTTGACATGGAGACACATGATCCCAGTTTTACTACAGGGAATATTAAAATCGGAACAAGGGGTACTTCTCTCAGACAATGAGCTGCATCCGATTCTTTAACGTTTTAACTTCGGCTCCGAACGCCAAATGCATTAGTTAGAGAAGTTTTACATAGCCTAATACTCAATAACCAGTAGCTGGCAGAGTTATGAAGTGAACCGCTTTTTTGAACATTTTATTTTTTTCAAGTGGGGTTGGCCTGGGATCGAACTTTGGACCTTTGGTATGCTAGGCGGATGACTAACCTGCTATACAACGGCGGTTCATATACGGATGGCGAAAAATTGGATTCGTCTAGAAACACTAAAATTCGACATTTGGAAGATATTTTTTAAAATCCCTTGAAGATTTTGTCAGACCAAAGTGTCTACTCGATTCCTGAATTTATGTACAAACATATATCCAAGAATTAAAACTGATTAACAAATTATCGAACAATTTTGAAAAAAATTAAGTTTTCCCTGAACTGTTTTGCAAAAACTTCCTTATTTCGAACTCTAATCGATCAACATTATAAAGGTTTAAGTAGCGAACCTTTTAAGTTTGTATATAAATTAGTAGCCAATTCATTGGGTTTATAATAGGAATTTAGTACCTGACATAAACAGTATAATTTAATACTTTAAAAATACCCCAAGGAAAGTTTTCATGCTAAAATTCAACTTTATCTATTTATATTAAAATGTTGACTAAAATAAAGCAAGCATGTTTTTGAAATAACACTTCCTCGAAATTAGTAATAAAAACATTTAAGTATACTTAGGGGGTAAATTCATGTGAAAACGCACAGTCTAGAAAATATAGATTATAGTCTCGATAGACTATTGCCGAGATAGGATGAAGTCCAATAGACTTATAGTCTAGGCAGACAAATATTTAACAGTTCATGGCCTGGATGAACTATAATCTTGAGAGACAACCGTGTAGATAGTCAATGCTTATAGGCTTGACAGACAAAGAATTTACAGTCTATTGTTTTGACAGACAATTGACTAGGCAAACTATATTCTAGGTGGTATAGTCTTGGCAGACTATAGTGTAGACAGACCACAGTTAGGTAGTTCCAGACATACTTTAGACTGACTATAGTGTAGACAAACTATATTCTACATAAACTAAAGTCTTCATAAACTAAAGTCTAGACATACTATAGTATAAACACTCTATAGTGTAGACAATAAGCTTCTATCGGGTGGTTAAATTTCAAGGGCCGATGTTGATTTTGAATAAAACACAAACTATTTAGGAAATTATTGTAATTTTATTTTATTATGATATATTGGTATTACTCAATTATGTATGGAACAAAACATCGTTCAAATGGGCGCCGCAACCACGGCGGCACACCTCCATCCGATGGTCCAAATTTTCGATGACCCTGAGGCATAATGGAGGTTCTATGCCGTTAATGTGCCAAATTATCTCATCCTTTAGCTCTTGAATTGTTGCTGGCTTATCGACGTACACCGTTTCTTTCAAATAACCCCAAAGAAAAAAGTCCAACGGTGTCAAATCACATGATCTTGGTGGCCAATTGACATCGCCATTACATATGAATTTGTTGCGCAAAAGAGCCATTGTTTCGTTAGCTGTGTGCAAGTGGCACCGTCCTGTTGAAACCACTTATCGTCCACATCCATATCTTCCAATTCGGGCTATAAAAAGTTCGTTATCATCTCACGATTGCGAACACCATTCACAGTAATTGCCTGACCGGCCTCATTTTGGAAAAAATACGGCCCGATGATGCCGATATAGGTGGTTTTTCGACAATCACTCTTGGATTCTCATTCGCCCAAATGCGGCAACTCTGTTTATTGACGAATCCACTGAAATGAAAATGTGCCTCATCACTGAAGATGATTTTCTTCGAAAATTGATCATCCACTGTTGCCATTTCTTGAAACCATTCTGCCCATTCACGACGTTTGGAATTGTCGATATGCTTTAGTTCTTGAGCCAATTGCACCTTGTAAGCGTGTAAATGCAAGTCTTTATGCATAATGTTCATCAACGACGAGCGTGAGAGGTGCAATTGTTGGGCACGACGACGAGTTGAGGTGGACGGCTCTTCACGGCACACTATCGCGAACAGCAGAAAAATTTTCTGCAGTACGAGCTGTACGAGCATGCACTGGTGTTCTCACATCTTCTACAGACCCGGTTTGCTCGAATTTTTCCACGATTTTTGCGATTGTACGCACATTTGGACTATCAAATTAACCAAAAAAAAATCACGATATGCATTTTGATTTGAACGCCCATTTTCATAATAAGTCTGGATAACTTTAACACGTTGTTGGATTGTGTATCTCTCCATGGTTCAAATTGAGTAAGTCTGAAATAGAGAAATGTCAAATAAAATTCGGAAAAAGTTGGCGCTTAGGTGTGGTTCACATTTAACATCGGCCCTTGCAATTTAACCACCCTTTAGTTTAATAACAATTAAAACAAGTACGAAAGTGCTATAGTCGGTGAAGCCCGACCATAGGCTACCCTTTACTATTAAGGTCAAAGGTGCTCGTTTTCCTGTATAAAGACAAATATTTGCAAAATTTTGCCATCATACAAACATTTTCTCAAAACTTATATATTTAAGCTGTTTCCGTCATTTGGACTTATATGAGAGCTAGGGACAAAAGTTAGGCAAATTTCGTTAGGTATGCAAAAACTAAACTTAAAATTCCCATTATCTTCAGATTTACGAGTGTTTTAGTGATTTTTGTCTCATTTAGTGTGTTTTAATAAAAGAGTTTGTATGGGAGCTATGGTCAAATATGGACCGATTTCAACGAAATTTGGTACAGTAATTTTAGTTTACATAAGCAGTATTTGTTTTAAATTTTGATATTTGTGGCCATCTCTATATCAATTTCGGGAAGTGGGACCTATGGGATGTACCATAAATAATGGACCGATTTTGACGAATTTCAATAGCCATGGTCCTACTATCAAAAAAATTATCTGTGCCAAATTTCATCAAATGATCTCTAGAATTGCGACCTGTACTTTGATTACATGGTTTACATGGGGGTCCAGCCGTCTAGCCAGACGGACGGACGGACTGACATCACATCATCGACTCTAAGTCTATTGGTATACAAAAGATGGGTCTAGGACAAATATTTCCACCTATAATGGTGAAGGGTATAAATATACATTTTTGTTTCCTTTAACATGG
This sequence comes from Stomorhina lunata, assembly GCA_933228675.1. Taxonomy (NCBI): domain Eukaryota; kingdom Metazoa; phylum Arthropoda; class Insecta; order Diptera; family Rhiniidae; genus Stomorhina; species Stomorhina lunata. The sequence continues at coordinate 78,879,264 of OW121741.1, read as the reverse complement.
ATTGACCCTTATATACATTTTCCAGCTAATATTTATTAATGTTGGCGCAATGAAAAAGGTTCTCAATAATATCTTCTTTCGTCATCAAGATTTATACGCCTCTTGTTATGAAGACATCAATATCTTTTCTTAGGTTGTTTGTGTCAGAGTCTTTGATGATACATTTGTATGGCTCTTACAGTCATTGGTGATACGTTTAAGTGATAACATTAAATCCTTCATTTCACATTTTCATATCCTGGTGTTTTGCTTTATGTGAGAGTGTCATAAGACTATTAAGTGGCTGTGACGGTATGTTTTGGTTACGACCCAGTAAACATTTGTTAGGGAATATAGACTAGACTAGACAAACTACACGTTATCGAATGTCATTATACCCTTCACCACCATAGGTGGAAAGGGTATTATAAGTTTGTGCTGATGTATGTAACGCATAGAAATAAAGAGTGCTCTAAATAAAATTTGTAGTTGGATTTTCTTAAAAAAAAATCAAACCTTTTAATATAAAAACTCTACAAAATACGCAAATATAATGACATATTATACAAAATCATTTAGCATTAAAATGTTTACTTAGTACTCGGGTTTTGCAAAATTATCGACTTTTTTCGGAAACCCTCCCATTAAAGATTTTACAGTTGCTTCTGATACCTTTTTGAAGCATGTGTTCCACCTGCGCTTAAAATCGGACATGTTCTTGGAAATCTTTCCTGTGTTCTTCAATTCCTTTTTTACCAGAGCCCAATACCTTTCCACAGGCCGATGTTAGGTGGATTTGCCTCTCGTGGTACAAAAATGACATTATTTTTGAGTACCACTCAAGTGCCTTTTTTCCATAATGGCATGATGCCAAATCGGGCCAAAAAAATGTAGTCACTCTGTGCTCTCTTAAAAAGGGTAACAACCCTTATTGTAGGCTTTCCTTTATATAAATTTCTGTGTTTATTGTGCCAGATGCCACAAATACTTTACTTCTTTTGCCACAACTGCAAATAGCTTGCCACACGAGAAACTTCTTAGGGAATTTTGTTTGTTTTTTTGTGCGAAATTGCCCCGTTTATCAGCAACATAAAAATCTTGACCAGGAAGTTGAGAAAAGTCTGCCAGTACGTATGTTTCATCATCCATCACACAACAGGTGTATTTTTTTATAAAATCAGACTTCAATTTTTTCGCTCGTTTTTTTGCTTCTAAGTTCTTTATAGCATTGCGATCTGGAACCTTTTGGACTTTATATGTCTTCAGTCCAGCATAAGCTTTGACTCTATGTGCAAAATTCGTAGAACATTTCACCGTACGAGCTGCTTTTTTTAAAGAAGTGTTAGGCGCTCTTCGAAAGAGTCGCTCGACTTCTTTTGCCTTACCAATATCTGTAGGACCTTTTTTCCTCCCTGATCCAGGTTTTCTTTCAATGCTCAGGTTTTCCTTATACCGTCTGATGGCATTAGAAACCGTTCGAGGGTCAACTTTCAAATTTTTAGCTATTTTTTAAAAAGTCCATGACAGATTTTTTTGAAAAGTTTTAATTATATTTTCACGAACTTTTTTTTCGCAGTCCATTTTGATTGAAATAACTATTGAAAATTAATGATTTCTAAAATAATAGTATCTGACATATCTATAGAAACTAACTTGATCAAAAAATAAATTATTTCTTGCACTATGGATAAATTTTGTCTAAAATAGTAAATGCATATTTTTTTAGAACACTCTTTATTTGTCGTAGACCCACCTTTTAGTATACCAATAGGATTAGAATCACTTTCTGAGTCGATTTAGCAATGTCCGCCCGTCCGTACGTCTGGCTGGCTGGACCCCCATGTAAACCTTGTAATCAAACTACAGGTCGAAAGTCTTAAGATAATTTGATGAAATTTGGCACAGATGATTTTTTTTTTGATAATAGAACCATGGTTATTGAAATTCGTCAAAATTGGTCCATTATTTATGGTACCTCCTATTAGTCCTACTTCCCGGAATTGATATATTGTCCACAAATATCAATATTTTTTTATGAGATTTAAAAAAAATACTGCTTATGTAGAATAAAATCACTGTAACAAATTTCGTTGAAATCGGTCCACATTTGACTATAGCTCCCATACAAAATCTTCTTTCAAAACGCACTAAATGAGACAAAAATCACTAAAAAGCTCGTAAATCTAAAAATAATGAGAATTTTAAGTTTATTTTTTACACCATAACAACTGTAATAAATTTGCCAAATTTCAAAAAAATCGGTCCACATTTGATCCTAGCTCTCATATAAGTCCAAATGATGGAAAAAACTTAAATATAAAGTTTTCCGAAAATGTTTCTATGATGGCAAAATTTAGCAAATATTTGTTTTTATACAGGAAAAATAACACCTTTGACCTTAGTGGTGAAGGGTGTCGTATGGTCGGGCTTGAACGACTAAAGCACTTTCTTACTTGTTTTTACAAAGAACTGTTGTAGTGGATGAAAGGTTGTTAAATTTCAGACCTAAACTTTATTTTATCTTTATTTTCATATAATGGTTATATGTTTGTTGGGTTATTTTCACATTAACTTGTTTGTTTAGCTAAATGTTTACTTGTTATTTTATGTCCTTGTTCATATTTTAATATTTCTTGAAATGCGTGTATTTTTGCAAAACATTTGTGTGTCTCAATTTCTGTTAACACTTACTCCTTCATATGTTTGTTTATACCTATCATTTTTGTGGGTGTTTTTATACCCTACACTATGACGCATAACATTTCATAAACAATCAACCACCAGTCCTTTCGTCTCAAAGGGAGTTCTTGTTTTGATACTTTGCAAATCGAAAGGCATCAAAATCGGTCCGTGATTTTAAAGACTTCTTCTTGACTACCAGTGAAGCATAGGGCCTCAACCATCCATTTTTGAGCCATCCATTTTTGAACAAAAAATTTTCTAAAGAAAAATTTTTTGAACAAAAAATTTTCTAAAGAAAAACATTAACAATATAGTAATAGCAATATGGCAGGTCAATTTTCTAATAGCTCATTCACATTGAGCTCGAAAACTGCTTAAAGTAGTTTTCGTCTCAAAACAATATTGAAAACTTAAGTTTTCACATACAAAACAAAAACTCCTTCTGTAAGAGTTTTCAACGAAAACTTATCTGAAAACTATTAAAAATATCGATACAACACTGAGTTTATACCATTTATTACAGCTCTAAATAAGAAAAATGGGAAAATATTAAAAATAAATGTCAGTTTAAAATAAAATATAAAAAAAACAATAATTTTAGGTTTAAAATTTTTTGAAAAAAAAAAAACATTTTGAATGTGACGAAAAAATTATTATTTTAGTGTTTTTAATGGAATTTATTAATCCAAATGTATTTGGTGTTCGGATTTCAAAATTAAACGCGATTAATTAATAAATTTTTCCTGAAAACTCATGAAATGCCAAATTTTCATAATGTGAATGGTAAAGTTTTCGATGGTGTTTTCATTTCCAAAAACACCTAAAAACTTATAGTGTGAATGACAGCTCTAAATAAGAAAAATGGGAAAATATTAAAAATAAATGTCAGTTTAAAATAAAATATAAAAAAAACAATAATTTTAGGTTTAAAATTTTTTGAAAAAAAAAAAACATTTTGAATGTGACGAAAAAATTATTATTTTAGTGTTTTTAATGGAATTTATTAATCCAAATGTATTTGGTGTTCGGATTTCAAAATTAAACGCGATTAATTAATAAATTTTTCCTGAAAACTCATGAAATGCCAAATTTTCATAATGTGAATGGTAAAGTTTTCGATGGTGTTTTCATTTCCAAAAACACCTAAAAACTTATAGTGTGAATGGGCTATAAAGCAATATTTCGCTTTATATCGGAAAATAAATAATTTTCTTACAATTTTTTTTTAAATTTTCTAAATTTTTTACCTAAAAATTTTTTTGTTGAAAAATTTTCTAAAGCAAACTTTCTACTAGATTAGTTTTTTTAACGAACAATTTCAAAAGAAAAATCTGTTGATTCTAAAGTTTTTTAAATAAAAATATTGTAACGTTTTTCCTTTAAAAACGTGGAAGGAATTCTTTTTGCAAACAACCGAAAACCAAAATTAAAACACTTTGTGTAGTTTTACAAAGTTATATTTTTATTAACTTTAGAGTTAATCACTTTAAACACACTTTCACAAAAACTGTAAACAATCTTCACAAAACTGCTTTACAAATATTCTTAGTCACACTGTTTTTTTATACGCGTCTCAATTAAAAACTGTTCCCACAATATTTGTCCATCGGCCTTATATAGTAGAGAAGAGAGTTTGTAGCATCTTCTGCAGACGTAAACAAAGAGCTGCTGTCGTTGAGTACACTAAAAATGTGGGTTACGAAAGTTAATGCATGTTCCAATACATTCTCACATGATCAAGAACACAAATAGATTATCTGAAGTTAACAGTAACAGAGAGAGAATGTAGATAAAAGAGAAAAAATTTGCTATGCTCTTTACAGCAAATACGAGAAACATGTTGCTCTGCTTATAGACATAAACAGAATAACAACAACATCAACAGAAACATTCTAGAAAACTAGGGGAAGAATTAAAAGTAATAATCTTTGCACAATGGGGCGGATAACTTAAAAATTCGTGACAACATCTTAAATTGTTTTTATTACTAGAGAAAAATTTTCTAACGGAAATTTTTTAAATCGAAAAATTGTCTAAAGAATTTTTTTTATCCAAAAATTTTTTTTGTCGAAAAATTGATTGATTTTGTCTTATCAAAAAATTTAAAAAGAAAAATCTATTAATCCTAAAATTTTCAAAAGAAAAATATTTTATATCTAAAAAAATTAAAGTTTCTATAGAAACATTTTTTTATACAAAATTTTTTCTATTGAAAAGTTTTCTAAAGAATTTAATTTTTATCAATTAATTATATAAAGAACAAGTAAGAGTGCTATATTCGGCTTTGCCGAATCTTGGATACCCTTCACCAATGGTGTTGCAAAAGTACTTAATGTAATTCCTAGCAAAATTTGGTTATACTAGCATTATATGGAAAGAGTTTTTAAAATTAAGAGTCGGAAAAAGAAAAGCTTTTCGGTGGCGTCATCATCTAGAATAGTTATGAACCCAAAGGTTAGGTTGGGCAGGTGGCTGATGTTTAGGGAAGCTTCACTTGGGTTCTAAAGTGGTCCCTTTGTGAAAGATAATGATTACTAGACTACAAGTAGAGAATGCATATTTAAGCCAGCCAGTAGCTTCGAAATAAAATAGACACATATTTTACGAACATTTGATAAAGTTCGATAGACCAGATAAACCATGCAGAAAAGATGCTTCAAAATGTAGATGCCCTTACATGTGCTATTGCAATCGATTTGATGAAGTTTAAGTATTCTGGCATGCAATCCAAAAACACAGTGCCCAATGAGGGTTGTGCACTTTAATTCGTACGAATTATCCAACTAGTAAAAGTTCTTGATTAGTTATGTAAAACTCTGAAGTTAGCGGACTGATTTAGGTCAAAGCTTTAACAATGATAAGCCTTAAAATTATAGGGTATACACTCTTAGTTTTAGATACATATGTGAAATATATAGCTTTTGAATGAATGGATATCAGCTTTGTCGGAAAAGTTACTAAAGATTTACTTATTAATCTGAAGTTAGTTAATTAATTAAAATGAACACTTCATCAATAATATTTGGAATGTATTGTTCTTTCGATCTGTCCGATGGATGTTTGGAAAGTTTTGCTCTAGTTCCTTGTGCAATTTTAATGTGATTTAATTTATCAGCATTAAATCGATTCCCGGTCGGGGTTATATGGGAGATTTCACTAAATGTGAATAGAGCTCGCCCATTTTCAATATCGAACTTTTCAAGAGATCAGAAATACTTTTGTCAAATGTTGTCCCTCTAGAAAGTTTATTTTAGGCGCTATCGCCCTGAATATCAATATTGTACAGCGTCTTTATACTAAATGTCATCATCGTATCTTAGACGAAGTTATACGGGATCAATTGTCAAACGTGAACGGATTTCTCCCAATTGCAATTAAAAAATTTAAATTTTCGTTGATATGTGAGATACTTACATACATATGTAGGTTTTGAACGGATATCATGTACTCAGTCGCATTTTTGTACTTCCTAGGAAGATTACCTATAATTTGATATATAATACATTCTCAAATGTTATCATAATGTTCAAAAGTCAGACACAAAATTAAGATTAATGCAGAGTGTCTGTCTGCTAAAATCGGACTTGTGGAGCTCCTGGATTTTACACAAAATTTTAGGATATTGTCCCACCCTGAATTTTATCATTGTCGATCAAAACACCATCGCTTAAACGCTAAATTATATCTACCACAAATTACCGAATGCATCAGGATTTAGGTTATCCACTGCGAAGGACGCTATTAAATTTCATCAAAATAAACACCTGAGATATCGACAAAACAGGAACTCCAAAAACTTGACTACAACAGAAAAAATTACAGACAGGTAGACGGACGGACAAAAAAACAGACGGACGGACAAACAAACAGACGGACGGACAGACAGACAGACAGACAAACAGACGGACGGACGGACGGACGGACGGAGGTCGCGAAATCGATTCTCCTGCCGATTCTGAGTTGATCGGTACAATTTGAATGGTATTCGTAATCAGATTTGTGGAGTATAGATTTTAGAAAATCCTCACACAAAGAACGATGTCAAATTTCATCACAATCGGTCCATAAACACCTGAGATATCGCTGACACAATACTTACGAAATGTAAACAAAATTTCTTAGACACGTACTTTGGGCAATTTGCTGTACATCAAATGTAGTGTTACTGCGATATCTCAGTTTTTTATGGACCGCTTTTGATAAAATTTAATAACGTGCGTGGTGGGGGAATTTCCTAAAATATGATATAAAATTTATGTAGGTCCGTGCTAAAGGAGGATGGTTTTTTCTATTTCTGCATTTCATTTTTTCAACAAACATTATCTAATGCGAACTTTGGGCAATTTGCGATACATCAAATTCAGTGTTTTAGCGATATCTCAGTTGTTTATAGACCGATTTTGATAAAATTTTACGGAGTGCTTTGGGAAACTATTTCCTACAATCTGATATATAACATATTATCATATGTACACCAGGAGTATCTTTTTTCTCTTGTTATTTAAAAGTGTGTTTCAATAAAAAATTTTAAAATTTTCGTCTAATTTTTGGTATTTTTCGATATTTTCGGTGTTTATAAACCGATTTTAATGAAATTTAATAGCGTTCATTGCGGGAGAATTTCCTAAAATCTGATATATAATTTATGTAAGTCCATACTCCAGGGGCTTCAGAAACTTGACAGACAGACAGACGGACGGACAGACAGACGGACATCGCTTAATCGATTCTCCTCCCGATTCTGAGTCGATCGGTATAATTTTTATGGGGTCTACGATCACTAATACAAATTACAATTACAAACGGAATCACAAACTTATAATACCCTTTCACCTATTGGTGAAGGGTATAATAAAACAACAACAAAAAAAGTTGTTGTTGTTGTTTTCCAATTGCTTACTCAAGTCATTACTTTTCTGCAATTGGTAAGTACTTGCCTTCAAAGACATCCCCATGTTAATGTAATGACTTAAACAGTGAATGTGTAAGTAGTTCGTGTTCAATAGTTTAGCTGTTTAACTCATTAGTTGGTAATGAAAAGTTTTGCTGGGTAATAATTCAGATTTGATCCCAGTCTATTACATTTATTTATTAATGTAATGGACAATTTATTGATAAAAGCCAAGGAATGTTTGTCGGGACAATCAATTTCTCGACGAGTTTCGATGATTGGTTTAGACATCATCTTCAGGAGGAGTAGACGTACTTTTGATCGAAAACAAAAAAGTTGTTGTTGTTGTTTTCCAATTGCTTACTCAAGTCATTACTTTTCTGCAATTGGTAAGTACTTGCCTTCAAAGACATCCCCATGTTAATGTAATGACTTAAACAGTGAATGTGTAAGTAGTTCGTGTTCAATAGTTTAGCTGTTTAACTCATTAGTTGGTAATGAAAAGTTTTGCTGGGTAAGTATTCAGATTTGATCCCAGTCTATTACATTTATTTATTAATGTAATGGACAATTTATTGATAAAAGCCAAGGAATGTTTGTCGGGACAATCAATTTCTCGACGAGTTTCGATGATTGGTTTAGACATCATCTTCAGGAGGAGTAGACGTACTTTTGACAGATCGAAAACATTCCTTTTTTGGCTTTTATCAATAAATTGTCTATTACATTAATAAATAAATGTAATAGACTGGGATCAAATGCGAATAATTTTACTTTTTAAGACATATTTTTTCAGTAAAATTTTATTAACCGAAAATTGTTTATCCAAAATCTTGGTTTATAACCTAATTTTTACGAGTTTATATAATAATTTTTTCATTTCCAAATTGAAATATTGCAACAGTTGTGCGAAAGTTTTAAACATTTAAAAATCTGAATCTAAAATATTTTTCTTAGCATTAAAAACAATGTAGTCTCTAAGTCCATGCTTAATCTCTGTGCTGTAGGGTTTCTTAGAGTTAGTCTTGACCGATATTACAATTTTGATACTTGTTAGTCGTATTTTAGCGGTTTTCTACATATTGTGGGTTTTTTAAATTTTATGATTTTTTTTTTTTGGACTTTAAATGGTGAGTGTGAATGAGTGAACTAAATTTTTTCTTAGAAACTTTTAAAAGTAAAATATTGTATATTTTATTACGAGTGTAATAAAATGGGGGCCATAAAAACCCAGGTTGTGAATACAAAATATGAGCATTAAATTAGAAAAAAGTTAACTTTAAATTTAGCATGTAACAAAGAGCTATAGGAGGTCTAAGTCGATTCATTTCCACCATTGGCAATATTTATGCAGAATATTATTAAAATACAATTTTGGCTGTAATGGGCCAAAAACTTTATTCCGGGAAGGCATTCCCATGTAGAAACCTTTTTGCAAAGAAATTAAAAACATATCGTTCTTTTGCAAAGTAAGGGTCAACCTAATATATATTTGAAGAATCTCTTGTGACTACTTATTATAAAGTTATATTTATAAAATAAAAACAAACAAGGATATGTATTTAACTTGTGTGTCCTTTTGACTTATAATTTTTTCTTGTTAAAAATATCACATGGAAAAATACTTAAAAGACCTAAAATAATAGTATGAAATATGCGCAAAGAATCAATATTGCAAAATATACATAGCTCAATACTTTTTATTGTAACAGAGATTTTGTAATAGAATCCTTTTTGTCATATAAATGTATCCTTATTTAATATATGAATACGATAATCATGTGTAAATCATATGTATATAAATAATTCTAGTGCTTTTATTTATTCGAATCCTTTTAACTTTCCATATGATTTTGTTTTTTTGTAATTTTGTTATATTTTTATTTCTTTTTGATATTGATATTCCATAAATTACACGGAGAAAAAAAATAGATGTGACATCAAACAAAATTTGTCATAGACGTTTTGGGTTATAATAATTCAACACTTTTATATGGGGTTACTTTGTTCCAGTTGGTCATGAAATGGTTAATATTTTTAGTTTACCCACCATCAAAAAGAATGGGGGGTATATTGAGATTGTCATTCCGTTTGTAATTTCCTTAATATTGGCTCAAAAACCAAAATTGAAGTATATTCTGAATCCTTATGAAATTCTTAGACGATTGATCGTCTGTCTGCCTGTCTGTCTGTTTGTCTGTCTGTCTGTTGTCGGCAAAATAAAACTTTAAAGAAAGAATATAATATTGGAAAGAATAATATTGCCTCAAAAAATAAAAGCGATACATATTCTGAATCCTTATGAAATTCTAATACGATTGAGCGATGTCCGTCTGTCTGCCTGTCTGTCTGTCTGTCTGTCTGTCTGTCTGTCTGTCTGTCTGTCTGTTTGTTTGTCTGTCTGTCTGTCTGTCTGTCTGTCTGTCTGTCTGTCTGTCTGTCTGTCTGTCTGTCTCTTTGTCTGTCTGTCTCTTTGTCTGTCTGTCTGTTTGTCTGTCTGTCTGTCCGTTGTCGGCAAAATAAAACTTTAACGAAAGGATATAGATCACTGAAATTTGGTATAAATATTCTAAAAAATTTGGTATTGAAATCGGGCAAAATCGGTTCACATTTGACCAAAGCTCCCGTCTAGGCTAATCGCTTATTTGCTAATTAATGACAAATTATAACAGCTATGATGACAAAATTTGGTATCTAGAAATTATGTGAATGACAGCCAGTGTGCAAAATTTTGTCACAATCGGTAACCATTTGACCATAGCTCCTATATAAAAACACAAAATACAAAAAGATATGGGGGTTTATGTCCGTTCATCCGTCAGATAAAAGCGCGATAGCCCCTTAACTTACGGAAAACTTACGGAAACACAAAAATACAAAAAGAAAATTTGGTATCTAGAAATTATGTGAATGACAACCAGTGTGCAAAATTTTGTCACAATCGGTAACCATTTGACCATAGCTCCTATATAAAAACACAAAATACAAAAAGAAAAGGGGGTTTATGTCCGTCTGTCCGTCAGATAAAAGCTCTGTAGCGACTTAACGAAAAGAGCTGGAGGAACAAAATTTTACAAAAGTATTTTCGATATCTTGAGAAAGTTGTGTATTGAAAATAGGAGAAATCGGTTCACATTTAGTTAGAGCTCTCATATAACCCCGATCCGGGAAACGCATTAATGCTGATAAATTGAATACAATTGTAATAGCTATGACGACTAAAATTAGAATAGAGAAGTTTTATGCAACTGTTGGTCAGTATATCAAATTTTATAGGAATTGGTCCATATTTGACCATAGTTTTCATATAAAAACCGCTCCCGGAAACCACTAAAATGCCACAAACGCCAGTTAAAAGCTACTTAATTATAAAGAATGACTATGGCCACCAAATTTTGTATAAATAAGCTTAATATAAATACCAGTTAGTATATACAATTTTGTGACTATCGGTCAACATTGGCTAAGTTCTTATATTATTATATATCGGTCAACATTGGCTATAGTTCTTATATGTATATATAACATCCCCTTTTTATATCCACCATCAAAAAGAATGGGGGGTATATTGAGATTGTCATTCCGTTTGTAATTTCCTTAATATTAGCTCGAAATTGAAGTATATTCCGAATCCCTATGAAATTTTAAGGCGATTGGACGACGTCCGTCTGTCTGTCTATTGGAAGCGCGATAACGCTTAAACGAAAGAAGCTTGGTCACTGAAACTTGGCAAAGATATTCCTTATTTCTGGTATTTCGGTATTGAAATTTGGGAAAATCGGTTTACATTTGACCATAGCTCCTGTAAAACCTCGCCTTGGCTAATCGCTTGTTTGCTAATAAATTAAAAACTATAACAGATAGGAAGATAAAATTTGGTGTATAGAAGTATTACAAAAGTATTAGGAAGAATATAAAATATGAAATCGGTTCACATTTAGCCATAGCTCCCATACAAAACACTTATGAAAACAGCCTTAATTCCACATAAAAACTTAAATGCCAATAAATCTAAAACTAAAATAGCTATGACCACTAAATTTAGCATCAGGAAGCCTTCGTCAATGCCAGTTGTCACAATCGGTCACCATATGACCGTAGCTTCCATATAAAAAACTTACAGAAACACAAAATACCAAAAAAGTGGTTTCTGTCCGTGAAATTAAAGCGCCTTGACTACAAGAACTGGAGAGAGAAGTTGTATACTGATCGGTTCACATTTTTAGTTAGAGCTCCCATATAACCCCACCCCTAGAATCATATTAATACTAATAAATTGAATACAATTGTCATAGCTATGTCGACTAAATTTAGAATGGAGAAGTTTTATACAACTTTTGGTCAGTATATTAAATTTTATAGGAATCGGCCCATATTTGACCATAGCTTTCACATAATGTTAAACTATAAATAAATATGCAAAGTAAATACTAGGGAAACCGCTTACCATTTTTTTCGAATTTGTTCCACATTTTGAAAAAGCTGCACCCTTGCACGGTGGTAAAACGCGGCCAAAAATGATTTTTCTTAATTTTATAATTTTGATTTAATTTTGATGGTACTTTATAGCCAACATTCCAAGGTATCCAAAATGACTTTATCTTTGACTATCGGATAACTGCTTCGTTTTTTATACTAGCTCAAAGTCTATACTTTTTTGCCTAAAATTTTAAAATTAAAAAATTTGATTTTTACCCAGTAAAACTTTTCATTACTAAATAATGAGTTAAACAGTTAAACTATTGAACACGAACTACTTACTCATTCGCTGTTTAAGTCATTACATTAACATGGGGATGTCATTGGAGGCAAGTACTTACCAATTGCAGAAAAGTAATGACTTGGGTAAGCAATTTGAAAGCAACAACAACTACAGCAACAACTTTTTTGTTGTTGTTTTATTAAAAACATATATTTTTAAACGAAATACAAAATTTTTTTTATGATCCCATGGGGGCTCGAACCCAGACCCTCCGACTGCTAGGCAGAGACTCTTCCACTGAGCGACTTCATATGTTTAAAACTTAGCAGCTTATAATTAATATAAACAATTTTTATTTTTAGATCCAAAATCATGTGAAAATAACTTTGTTTTTCCCTGCTTTTTTTTGCTTTGTTGTAATTTTTGGAAAAATATTTTTATAAGATTTTTTGTAATTATTTTAAAATTTTTTTAAAATTATTTTAAAACTTAAACAATTTAAATCTTCTTTTTTGTATAAGTTTTTACATAAGATTGACTCTTACTTACTTAAATGTTAAAACCTGTTAAGGTCAAAGTCCGAGCATATTTTAGAATTCCATGGATTTCGATCTTGTGCGAATATTCTCCAATTTTATAGGCCAAGCTTTGAAAAATGTTCCTCTACTTGGTCTTTCTATCGAAGTTTCGGACATCCTTCTCTAACACTAGGTAGTGGGACATTTCAATTCTAATTTTATCCTCTTCATTGTATTTTTTTTCAAGAGAGGGTTACTAGCCCGTAATCCTAACCCATTTTTATCGATCTTATGGGACAACTCTCGGAACATGTTAACTCACAATATTAATGGGTGTTAAACTATCTCCCCGGGTGATACCATGAGGTGTGTGTCCACAGTTGAGATGAAGGATGACCCAGATAAGTTGGGCTTACCAAGTTAAGACCAATTAGAATCGTGTTTGGTATTCAACATCGCCTATATAATCAAAATTGACTTATGATGGTATTTTTTCATTAACGTGAGTTAGTTTTACATTTTTTTTTACAGAAGATAATATTTAAGTTCTTAAAATTCAAAAATCATTTAAAAAGACTCTTTTAATAAAACAAAAAACTAAAAAAATGTTGCCCTTGGTGGGATTTGAACCGGGGCCATTCAGTTTAAATTACCATCTTAATTTCAAATAAGTACTTCTGTAATAACTTATTATTTATTCGGATGGTATGTTGTAGTCGTTACAAGGTAACCAGTTATCAGAGTACTTGCCATTACCAAAGTTTTGCTGGGTATATACTTTTGAATAAAAGCTGATATAATTTTTAGACTGAAGTTTTTGTTCTAAATTTTTAAGCACTTTTTAAATAATGTTATTAGTGAATCATTTTGTGCACTTTTTAGAAATTTCTGTGGTTTGGTTTTTTTCGAAAATTGAAGTGAATTAGAGATAGTTAAATAACTAGTAAAAATCATAAAAATCTAAATTTTGAAAGGCCACATCTAAAAAAAAGGAGCTAAAAGAGGTTACACATAAATTTAATCTTCTACTGTTAAGTACCAGTAGAATATATTTTGAATTTCAGCCGCATTCTCTTGCCGACCTATTTACCAGAATCATTTTGCTAACTTCATCTTTTTATATATTTTTAACATTTTTAATTACCCCAGGGTGCAATTTAGAAAGAAAAAGGTCCATAAAATACTTGAAAATAATCTAAAGCTGTATTTATTAAATGATTAGATTAAAATTTACTTTAGTTACCACCAAAAAACCAATTTAGGATAACAAATTATATAATGAGTTCAAATAAGTATAAGTGACCTGTATAATACAAACTTGGGCGTGGCGTTGAATTTTTCTGCCCTCTTTGTTAGCCAATACGTTTTTGAGTTAAATTTTTACAATCAGTTTGAGAAAAATGGAACAATACTTTGTTTTTAAGGAAATTCTGTAAGCAATACATTTACACAGGTGGTGGCCACATTACAATGAACAAATAAAAAATGCATAAAAACATAAAAATCACAGTCTTGAAATTTTTTTCATGAATTTTCAACATTTTATTGAAATATTGAGCTATTTTATGTTTTTTTTTTTTTCTATATAATAATAAATTATGACTAATGCACAATTTTTCTCAGAAATTTAAATATATCTCTCAAACTACTCATCCAAATTTTACAAGTTATATATAATAAGGTAAACAAAGGGCCTGTACATAAATAAAAATTATTGAATATTTTTCAAAATTATTAAACACATTTTATTAATGTATCTTATATGTCTCCTTTTATTTGGCCAACCACTTTAAATTTTACCATATAATTTATACAATATAAAGAAAGGACCATAATATGTCAGCTCAGTAAGTTTCAGTCAAAAATATGAAGAAATAAACAAGTTATTGATTTTTGGCCGTATTTTACCACCGTGCAATGTCCAAACTTTGCATACAGAAGATGCGTTAGGATCTCCTCACAAAATATATGGACCTGTCGTATTGCTATCAGCATGTTTATCCTAACTAAATATTAAGCTAATCGAAAAGCATTTAACAACTTATTAAAGTAAAATCATACCAGGGGCTAAATTACCGCATTCGATATCGATCGAAAATTTAGACTTTTAAGCGAATATTGTGAAGTATACATTAGGGATGTTCAAAGTTACTTCGATGCAAAAAGTTTATTGAAGTTTGGAATTCATTTTGATTTGTTTTAAAAAGTATATATTGTTTAACTAAAACTCTTTTACTATTGTTCATCTTTTGGAAAATAACTTAAAAAAAATATAGTAAACTGTGCATCCTTTAAATAATTTTGATTATCCTTAAAGTATGCAATACAAATGTTTTGAAATTTAACACAACTTGATGGTAGGGTATATAAGATTCGGCACAACCGAATATAACTAACACTCTTACTTGTTATATCTACAATCAAAAAGATTTGAAGGTATATTCAGTAGATTAAGATTGCACATACGAAATCAGACATCTATCAATCAATGTTCAGCTCAAACTTTATATACGGTGGATTTCATTAGGAACTCCTAACAAAATATATGGACCTGTCGTATTACTATTAACGTGTTTAGCCTAACTACATATTAAGCACAACGAAAAGTTTTTAATAACTTATTAATGTAAAACTATACCCGGATATGAGACCGAATTTTGATCAAAATAAGTGCTAGGGAAATAAAGGGTGGTTAAATTGTAAGGGCCAATGTTGAATGTGAACCACACCTAAACGCCAAGTTTTTTTTTCGAATTTTATTTGACATTTCTCTATTTCAGACTTACTCAATTTGAACCATGGAGAGATACACAATCCAACAACGTGTTAAAGTTATCCAGACTTATTATGAAAATGGGCGTTCAAATCAAAATGCATATCGTGGACTTCGTGATTTTTTTGGTCAATTTGATCGTCCAAATGTGCGTACAATCGCAAAAATCGTGGAAAAATTCGAGCAAACCGGGTCTGTAGAAGATGTGAGAACACCAGTGCATGCTCGTACAGCTCGAACTGCAGAAAATATTGCTGCTGTTCGCGATAGTGTAGCTGAGGCCGGTCAGGCAGTTACTGTAAATGGTGTTCGCTATCGTGAGATGATAACGAACTTTTTATGGCCAAATTGGAAGATATGGATGTGGACGATATGTGGTTTCAGCAGGACACACAGCTAACGAAACAATGGCTCTTTTGCGCAACAAATTCAATGGCCGTGTTATCTTTCGTAATGGCGATGTCAATTCGCCGCCAAGATCATGTGATTTGACACTGTTGGACTTTTTTCTTTGGGGTTATTTGAAAGAAAAGGTGTACGTCAATATTCCAGCAACAATTCAAGAGCTAAAGGATGAGATAATTCATCACATTAACGGCATAGAACCTCCATTATGCCTCAGTGTCATCGTAAATTTGGACCATCGGATGAAGGTGTGTCTCTGTGGTCGCGGCGCCCATTTGGTCGATATTTTGTTCCATACATAATTGAGTAATACCAATACATCATAATAAAATAAAATTACAATAATTTCATAAATAGTTTGTGTTTTATTCAAAATCAACATCGGCCCTTGAAATTTAACCACCCGATATTTTTAAATGTTGATCTATAAAGCTACTGCAACCGAATTTAATCCAAAGTTTTTACCAACAATACCAATTAGCTTAGGGATTTTTTTTCAACTTTGGTCGACATTTTGAATTAGCTGCCCCCTCGTAGATACATGAGATGTGTTTCTAAATTTAACACAACTTGATGGTGGGTATATAAGATTCGGCCCAGCCGAATATAACGCTCTTGCTTGTTTTGAGATATTTTCTGTGTGGTAACTGGTCATACCAACTTAGAAACCTTCATCGACTCATGCGAAACAACTTTGCTAAATCTTATAATATGATAAAATTTTTGTATATATAGAAGATAATTTAAGAAGTTTATACAATATATGGAAACTATTTTATACAATATATATGTAAATATAAAAAATTTCCATGGATTTTATAAACTCAAAAAAACACTAATTTGTTGCAAAAAATGTGATAAATGAAGAACTGCTCGACCGATTTTGCGCAAACTTCACATAAACCATCTACTAAATAGTCCAAACAAAGCCTAAACATTTGGTTTGGATAGATGAGCCCGTTGTTGAGTTACAACGAAAAGTGATATTGATTTTTATATATATAGATGACGGCTATGGCCACTAATAAACTTTATATAAATACCAGCCAGTGTATAAAATTTTATGACAATCAGTCATCATTTGGCTATATTTCTTATATATTGAACAACGACAATCAAAAGGCTTTGATATTAAGAATGCACCTACGAAATTAGATAGTTATCAATCAATGTTAAGTTCAGACTTTATATACTATAGATGCATTAGGAACTCCTAACAAAAAATATGGGCCTGCCCTGTTACTATCGATATGTTTATCCTAACTACTTATTAAGGCCAACGAAATGTAATTAACAGCTTATTATTATACCCTTCACCAATAGGTAAAAGGGTATTATAAGTTTGTGATTCCGTTTGTAATTTTTTTATTAGTGATCGTAGACCCCATAAAAATTATACCGATCGACTCAGAATCGGGAGGAGAATCGATTAAGCGATGTCCGTCTGTCTGTCTGTTGAAATCAAGTTTCTGAAGCCCCTGGAGGATGGACTTACATAGATTATATATCAGATTTTAGGAAATTCTCCTGCAATGAACGCTATTAAATTTCATTAAAATCGGTTTATAAACACCGAAAATATCGAAAAAATACCAAAAATTAGACGAAAATTTTAAAATTTTTTATTGAAACACACTTTTAAATAACAAGAGAAAAAAGATACTCCTGGTATACATGTGATAATATGTTATATATCAGATTGTTGGAAATAGTTTCCCAAAGCACTCCGTAAAATTTTATCAAAATCGGTCCATAAACAACTGAGATATCGCCAAAACACTGAATTTGATGTATCGCAAATTGCCCAAAGTTCGCATTAGAGAATGTTTGTTGAAAAAATGAAATGCAGAAATAGAAAAAACCATCCTACTTTAGCACGGACCTACATAAATTTTATATCAGATTTTAGGAAATTCCCCCGCCAAGCACGTTATTAAATTTTATCAAAAGCGGTCCATAAACAATTGAGATATCGCCATAACACTACATTTGATGTACAGCAAATTGCCCAAAGTGCGTGTCTAAGAAATTTTGTTTACATTTTGTAAGTATTGTTTCAGCGATATCTCAGGTGCTTATGGACCGATTGTGATGAAATTTGACATCGTTCTTTGTGTGAGGATTATCTAAAATCTATTCTCCACAAATCTGATTACGAATACCATTCAAATTGTACCGATCAACTCAGAATCGGCAGGAGAATCGATTTTGCGACCTCCGTCCGTCCGTCTGTTTGTCTTTCTGTCTGTCCGTCTCTTTGTTTGTCCGTCCGTCCGTCCGTCTGTTTTTTTTTGTCCATCCGTCTACCTGTCTGTAATTTTTTCTGTTGTAGTCAAGTTTTTGGAGCTCCTGTTTTGTCGATATCTCAGGTGTTTATTTTGATGAAATTTTATAGCGTCCTTCGCAGGAGATTACCTAAATCCTGATGCATTCGGTAATTTGTGGTAGATATAATTTAGCGTTTAAGCGATGGTGTTTTGATCGACAATGATAAAATTCAGGGTGGCCCAATATCCTAAAATTTTGTGTAAAATCCAGGAGCTCCACAAATCTGATTTTAGCAGACAGACACTCTGCATTAATCTTAATTTTGTGTCTGACTTGTGAACATTATGATAACATTTGAGAATGTATTATATATCAAATTATAGGTAATCTTCCTAGGAAGTACAAAAATGCTACTGAGTACATGATATCCGTTCAAAACCTACATATGTATGTAAGTATCTCACATATCAACGAAAATTTAAATTTTTTAATTGCAATTGGGAGAAATCCGTTCACGTTTGACAATTGATCCCGTATAACTTCGCCTAAGATACGATGATGACATTTAGTATAAAGACGTTGTACAATATTGATATTCAGGGCGATAGCGCCTAAAATAAACTTTCTAGAGGGACAACATTTGACAAAAGTATTTCTGATCTCTTGAAAAGTTCGATATTGAAAATGGGCGAGCTCTATTCACATTTAGTGAAATCTCCCATATAAACCCGACCGGGAATCGATTTAATGCTGATAAATTAAATCACATTAAAATTGCACAAGGAACTAGAGCAAAACTTTTCAAACATCCACCGGACAGATCGAAAGAACAATACATCCCTAATATTATTGATGAAGTGTTCATTTTAATTAATTAACTAACTTCAGATAAATAAGTAAATCTTTAATAACTTTTCCGACAAAGCTGATATCCATCCATTCAAAAAGCTATATATTTCACGTATGTATCTAAAACTAAGAGTGTATACCCTATAATTTTAAGGCTTATCATTGTTAAAGCTTTGACCTAAATCAGTCCGCTAACTTCAGAGTTTTACATAACTAATCAAGAACTTTTACTAGTTGGATAATTCGTACGAATTAAAGTGCACAACCCTCACTGGGCACTGTGTTTTTGAGTTGCATGCCAGAATACTTAAACTTCATCAAATCGATGTGCTATTGCAAATGTAAGGACATCTACATTTTGAAGCATCTTTTCTGCATGGTTTATCTGGTATATCGAACTTTATTAAATGTTCGTAAAATATGTGTCTATTTTATTTCGAAGCTACTGGCTGGCTTAAATATGCATTCTCTACTTGTAGTCTAGTAATCATTATCTTTCACAAAGGGACCACTTAAAAACCCAAGTGAAGCTTCCCTAGACATCAGCCACCTGCCCAACCTAACCGTTGGGTACATAACTATTCTAGATGATGACGCCACCGAAAAGCTTTTCTTTTTCCGACTCTTAATTTTAAAGACTCTTTGCATATAATACTAGTATAACCAAATTTTGCTAGGAATTACATTAAGTACTTGAAGGTATATGGGATGGAGCTAGTCTCGACGTGGTTTCTCGTGAAGAGATTCCACGTAGGCCTAGATCCACTGCCCTTGTACGCGATGGTGTGTCATCTAAGGAGGAGATCCTAGAGCTCCTTAGACTCAGCAACCCCAATCTTCCTGTCCATGATTGGAGGGTAGTAAAGGTTTCTGAGCCTAAGGATTCTCTTAGAAGGATCACTGTTGTCCTGACCCAGGAATCCCTGGAGCCACTTCGGCAGATGCGTTGGAAGATTCTCTACGGTTTCGAGAAAATCATCCTACATGTCTACCGAGGTGACGACAAGGGTCCCGAAAAGCAGGATGACAGTGTACCGGATACCCTCATTAAGGACGACGTACCTTCCGGTTCATCTGCTCCTCCCACTTCCCAGCTGAGCCCAGGCTCCCTGAGTATTGTGGATGAGGAGATGGACGAGGAATTGGACGAGGAAGCCCTCCTGAACCCCGATCTAGACGACGAGGATCAGGATGACTTCAACGTCACGGTTATCCCCCTCTTCGAGAATGATGAAGATTACTCAAATTAATCTTCATCATTCTAAAGCGGCCTCAGCCGCCCTGCTCCTTCGCGTTTCCGAACGCAAGGAGGAGCTAGTGATAATCCAGGAACCTTGGATCGTAGGAGACAGGATTCGTGGATTATCACTAAGAGGCTACAAGCTAATACACGCCAGTGGATCAGGTAGGCTGCGGGCATGTATTTTAGCTAAAAGCACTTTAAACGTCTTCATTCTATCTGATTTTAGTGATGAAGACACGGTAGTGGCTGCATTGGAAACCAGCGCAGGCCCTACACTGATCGCCTCGTGTTACATGGGCCATGACCAGATTGAACCTCCACCCAACAATTTGGTCAGGAAGACAGTGGATATGGCTGTCAGCAGAAATCTGCCGCTAATAATAGGTGCGGATGCAAATGCCCATCACACCATCTGGGGCAGCTCTAACATTAATGAAAGAGGTGAGTCTATTTTTGAGTTTCTTCTTCGTAGCAGTTTAGATGTTGTCAACACAGGGTCAGACCCACCTTTGTAGTAAGCAATAGGCAAGAGGTTCTTGATATTACTTTGGTAAGCTCTTTGCACCATAATCTAATTAAAAACTGGAGAGTGTCAAATGATTGCTCCTTTTCCGATCACAGGTATCTTGAATTCGAACTTCAGTTCACTCAAGATAAACTAACACCCTTCTTAAATAGGAAGAGAACAAACTGGGACATGCACAAAGACGTCTGTTTAACGAAGCTAAGAGGACATCCAACTGGGTCCCCTACAAAGCTTCAGTTAACAGATTTAAAAATGTCGTCAGGAACGCGAAGAGGCAATCGTGGAGAAATTTCTGCAGCGGCGTGGAAGGATCTTCCGAGACTAGCCGACTTCGTAAAATCCTGACCTCCTCTCCCTCCGTCACTGGCTATATTCAAAAAGCCTGTGGCAACTGGACCACCAGTAGTTATGAAACCCTTGAGGTCCTCATGGGCACACACTTCCCTGGATGCAGTGCTCTGCATCGCGAGCCAGTGTCCAGTAACTCGACTTTCATCGGGTCCTCACCCATCCTCATTGATAGAGGAAAAATCAAGTGGGCTCTTGACAGTTTCAAACCATATAAGTCAGCGGGTCCGGATGGAATCATCCCAGCTGACCTTCAGCATAACGCTGAGACTATAACTCCCTGGCTCATCAGGATTTTTATGAGCTGTCTTAAATTCTCATATATACCGGAATCCTGGACCAGATGTGAGGTAGTATTCATCCCTAAAGCGGGTAAAGCTAGCCACACAAAATCGAAGGACTTCAGACCAATCAGTCTCAGCTCCTTCCTTCTTAAAACTTTAGAACGCATTATTGATGTTCACTTACGATCATCAATCAATCCACGCTTTCTCTCTAAATCACAGCACGCCTACAATAAAGGTAAGTCTGTTGAAACAGCACTCCACTCACTTGTTAGTTCCTTAGAAAAATCACTTGAGTTCGGCGAATTTTCACTAGTTGCCTTTCTAGATATAGAGGGAGCCTTTAATAATATTAAGCCCACGTCGATTACTTCGGCAATGGCGGATATAGGAGTTGATGACTCTATCATCTCTTTTATTGGAAAACTTCTTTCCTATAGAATTATTTTCTCTACCTTGGGAAAAGCTACAGTATATAAAGTAGCATACCGAGGTACTCCTCAGGGGGGTGTTTTATCTCCCCTGCTCTGGAACCTTGCCATCAACAAATTGTTAATGGAATTGGACTCTCTGCGCTTCAAAACTATTGCTTACGCAGATGATGTCGCTATTGCAGTTTCGGGCAAGTACCTAAACACTATCTCGCAGCGACTCGAAGTCGCTCTCGCCACACTTACTGAATGGAGCGTTTCCAATGGCCAGGGAGTTAACCCCGCCAAAACGGAACTCGTTCTTTTCTCTAGGAAATACAAGATTCCCCAGTTCAATCTTCCAAAGCTTGATGGAACGGAACTGGTACTCACGGATCATGCCAAATACTTAGGTGTGATCCTGGACTCTAAGCTGTCCTGGAACTTAAACACCCAATCTAGGGTGTCTAAGGCTTCCATTGCACTATACTCGTGCAGAAGAGCTCTAGGAAATACGTGGGGCCTATCCCCTTCCAATACAGCCTGGCTCTTCGAAATGGTTGCTAAACCCATTCTCATGTACGGCGCTCTTGTCTGGTGGCCTGCCCTAAACAAGGCTAATCAGCGAGGACTTTTTGTTAAGATCCTTAGATCTGCTGCTCTCATGATTACGGGTGCTTTAAGGACTACTCCTTCAAAGGCACTCTTTACCATGCTTAATTGGCTTCCGGCTGAGCTAATGGCCCAATTGGTAGCCCTCAACTCAGCTATCAGGTTAAAAACCACCGGTGAATGGTCTACTTCGTCTCTAGGCCACACCACTATTCTGGAGAAACTTAATCTCCCTGATAATATAGACTACTGTATTCCCTCACCCGCTTTCGAGCAATCCTTCACTGCGGATATCTCAGGGGCCCATAACGCTTTTAGTGAAGAGACCCTGGTTATCTATTCGGATGGATCCAAATCGTCACGTGGTGTGGGTGGGGGCTTCTTTATCCCATCATTTGGGAATAAAGTGAAATTCAAGCTCCCTAAACAATGCAGCATTCTTCAAGCTGAAATTTCAGCTATTTATAGGGCCACCGAGTATATCCTAACGATATTCGTTTCTGTACAGATAGTCTTGCCGCCATTCATTCCCTTTCATCGGTCTACACGACATCCGTTCTTACCCGTGAATGCCGGGCGTCTCTAAATGAGATGGCGAGACATTCCAACATTGAACTTTTCTGGGTACGTAGTCATAGTAATGTACCAGGCAACATCATAGCGGATAACCTAGCAAAAGATGGTGCTCTTCTTAGTCAAGAAAACACTGATCAATTCATAGGTATTCCGCTCTCAGCATGCAAATTGCTCATAAAGCAGTTTATTTTTAGGTCCGCACAGACCAACTGGTCCACAGAAAGTACCTGTACGATCTCCAGACTTACATGGCCAACTTACGACAGTAAGCGCTCTGCAATCCTGGTCAGCTTTTCGCGCCATAGACTTCGCACCCTTATTTCAGTACTCACAGGACACTGTCTTATAGGTATACATGCTAGAAGACTTAATCTTCAAAGCAATGACTACTGCAGAAGTTGTCACAATGCAGAGGAGGAAGAAACAATATTCCACTTCCTCTGTCACTGCCCAGCACTTGCTGAACTTAGAACCCTCCATCTAGGATTCCCATTTCTGCACGATCTATCAGAGATCTCGAACATCAATATTCGTAAAATAGGCTCTTTTATCGATGCATCTGGCTGGCTCTAACTGAGCCTCTTACTCTCGGTAGTTTTAAGAATTTAATTTTGTCTATCCTTGCAGGAATTACAAAGGGACCTCTTTATGGACCCAAGTGAGGTGGACCTTACAGTCTGCATCCTGCCTAACCTAACCTAACCTAACCTAACCTACATTAAGTACTTTTGCAACACCATTGGTGAAGGGTATCCAAGATTCGACAAAGCCGAATATACTCTTACTTGTTTTTAAACTATACCCGGTTATGAACCGCTGACATTTAGCAGGTTAGTCATACGCCTAGCATACAACAGGTCCCAAGTTCGATCTCCGGCCAGACCTACGTAAATATAACAAAAAAGCTGTTCACCTCATAACTCAGCTAGCCACTGGTTATTGAGTATTAATCTATGTAAAACCGCCGTGGTATAGCAGGTTAGTCATCCGCCTGGCATACCAGAGGCCCAAGTTCGATCCCTGGCTAGACTCACTTGAAAAAAAAAATTTTCAAAAAAACGGCGGTTATTGAGTATTAGGCTATGTAAAACTTCTCTAACTAATGCATTTGCCGTTCGGAGCCAGCGTTAAAACGTAGGTCCCTTTCAATGAGTCTAAAAATAGAATCGGATTCAGCTCATTGTCTGTCATTGTGAGAAGTACTCCTTGTTTTAGTTTGAATCTCGTGGGAATTGTGTATGTATGGATTTTGTCGACATTTTGAATTAACTGCACCCTCGTAGACATATGAGATATGTATCCAAATTTAATACAAATTTATGGTGGGTATATAAAGTTCGGCACAGCCGAATATAACACTTTAACTTGCTAAGAATAAATTTTTTGCACAATAGTTCCATCTATCCCCATTAGGGTGACAGGATTTTTTTTTCTTTGACTTCAAATGTTTTTCTACGGAATATTGTGAGACTAAGTCTAAAAGTTTAGATCTGAAAATTTGAGCCAAATCGGACAAAGTTCTATGGGCGCGCATCCGGTCCAAAGCTTAAGTGCCCATTGGTTGGGGGGAAAATGGGTTTTTTTTTGCGAAATTTAGACCAAAAACAATTATCTTTATGTTTTTTTTTTAATTCGCTAATTATTACTTAATATTCCGTAATCTCGCTATGAAAATTTTCAGAAAATCCAAATTTTGACATTTGACCGCGGTGAAGAAAGGGTTAATCTCGTCCAATATTAAAAAAACTCTTCAGTATAGGTTTTCCATAAGCGAAGCAATAATATCAATTATCTTTTTTGTTAAAATTGATTACAAGTTTAAATTGAAATTACAAGTTTGCTCGAATTTTGCCCAAAAATTTACATTTTCGCGAAATTTTTCAATTTGAAATCGCACGAACGGCAAAGCTCTTCAAGATATCGACTTTTTTTTTTTTGGTTTTATTCTCCCATTTGTCTGTTTTAACACACTGGAGAGCAAATCCTACATTTGTAATATTTATTGAACAAAATTGTCAAAAAATTAAAAAACGATTTTTGAAACCGACCTGAGAATAATGTACCATTTTCCAACATAAAAAAAAACTAAGTAAATTTGTTTATATTTAAACAAAACTGAACTATTTACTAGTAATAAACCATTAAATGATAAATCATGTCTAACTTTGGAATTTCTATATTTACAACATACAATTTTTGGTGCATATCCTTAGGGGCGTTTTCAAGGACATGGATTTTTGGGGGAAAACTGCAATTACTTTTAAACTACCCCATGGATTTTCGTCTTTCACAATTTGAATTAAAACTGTGTTAGTTCTCTTTAATATTATATTATCTTTTCTTGTAAAAAATATTTATTTTTGGTCTAAATTTCGCAAAAAAAAAACAAATTTTCCCATTTTTTTTTCGATTTTTCCCCATACAAATGGGCTCTTAAACTTTGGACCCGATGCGCGTCCATAGAACGTTGTCTGATTGGGCTCAAATTTTGAGATCTAAACTTTTAGACCTAGTGTCATAATATTCCGTAGAAAAAGTTATAAAATTCGAAAAATCATTTTCCTTCATACAAAAAATTGTCACCCTTATCTCCATAGAAGCGGGTCTAAGGTTCATCCATCACCTTGGTTATAAATAAACAATTGGTGGAAAAATCCATTGTTTTTTAAACAAAATATTAACATATATTATTGATATCCTCAATTAGTTTACTATTTCTTATATAATTTTAAATGGCTTTTGAAATTATCTGCTTTTAAATATCTCATTCTGATAATAAAATTTTAACTGCCATGACAATCTTTAAGAAATATTGACCTTCTAGACTATAATTTTATTATAATTTAATTTCATTTATTGTATTTTCATTTTTATTCACTTACGAGTTATGAATCATAACTTATGCTAAAAATTTCCAAGAGCACGTAAATTTATCTACTAAAACACATATAAATATTTCATATTATTATTAATGAAATTTTCGGTTACAAATTTATTGGTAACTAATAGTAATTGAAATGATTTAATATTCAAGAGTTGTTTAACATTTTATTGCAATTTATAAGGATCCGAGTATTTTAATACAGTAAAATTCCTTAAATACAATTCAAATTTTATTATATCCCAATAAAAATAGAAACATTTTTGTTAGTTTAACGATAGACAATAAATAGACTTTCGAATAAAGTTCAAGGGGTGATAAGATGTGATTGATTTCATTGAATCTTGTCTAAGGATTTCAAAGGGGAAATGTAATAAAATGGTAACTTAGTAAACGTATTTTTAATAAAACCCACAATTTATTTATTTAATATTTATTTGCTAAGAATTTATATTAATCATACGCCTACAACGCATTGTAGTTAAATAAATTAAATTAATCATACGTTTAGTGCAAGAATTAATATTCTGGTAAAGTAACGGCTTATGCAACGTCTAATAGAGAATAACTAAAGTTCTTCCTGTAATTAGACCTCTGCAAACAAAAGTGTACCATGAAAATTTTGTGCTGATCCAATATAAATTATTTTCAAATTCAAAATAACATGGGGTATTAAAAGCTTTAAACCATTAATACGTCTGGACCTAGTATACTTAAATATTAACCTAATTTTTTTATCTACCCATTGTAATATGACAAAGAAGACGGAGTAAATTACTACTAATTTGATATTCGTAATAATACAATATGCCTAAGAATATGCAGCAAAAAATTTATAGAAAAATCTAAGCTTCGGAGCCAGTAAACTATAATCTACCGTTAGAGTAGGAGTTTATTGTGGAATAGTAACATTACTCTTAAACTGTCAATATAAAAAAACGGAATTAAGAGAGATACGATCTGATTCACGAAGTCATTCTGAGGCTAATTTGCCGATCATTGCCCTCATGCATCCAAAGTATATAGGGTCTGGGCTGAACAATGATTGTAGATATAACAAGTATATACCCACCATCAAGTTGTGTTAAATTTAGAAACATATCTCATATATCTACGAGGTTGTAGCTAATCCAAAATGTGTACCAATGTGTGCAGTAGTTTTATAGTTCAACATTTAAGAGAATCTAAGTTTTTTCCCTAGTATTTACTTTACACAAAATTTAATCTTATAACCGGGTATAGTTTAGCATTAATAATTTGTTAAATACTTTTCGTTTAGCTTAATATTTAGTTAGGATAAACATGTTGATAGCAATACGACAGGTCCATATATTTTGTTAGGAGTTCCTAATACATCTACCGTATATAAAGTCTGGACATTGGTGCAATCTTAAAATGCTGATTGTACCTCCGAATCTTTTTGATTGTAGATATAACAAGTAAGAGTGTTATATTCGGCTGTGCCGAATCTTATATACCCACCATCAAGTTGTGTTAAGTTCAGAAACAGGGTGCAGCTAATTCAAAATCTGGACCAAAACTGAAAAAATCGCTAAACAAATTGGTATTGTTGGTAAAACCTTTGGACTAAATTCGGTTGCCGTAGCTTTATAGTTCAACATTTAAAAATATTTTAGTGGTTTCCCCAGTATTTACTATGATCAAAATTCGGTCTCATAACCGGGTATAGTTTTAAATTAATAAGTTGTTAAATACTTTTCGTTGTGCTTAATATGTAGTTAGGCTAAACACGTTAATAGTAATATGGCAGGTCCACATATTTCGTTAGGAGTTCCTAATGCATTCATCATACGTAAAGTCTCAGCTGAACATTGATTGATGCCTATCTAATTTCATAGGTGCAATCTTAATATCATGAATGTACCTCCAAATATTTTTGATTGTAGATATAAAAAGGGGATGTTATATATATAAGAATTATAGCCAAATGTTGAACGATTGTAACAAAATCTTACACACTGGCTGATATATATATATAGAGCTTATTCTTGCAAAATTTAGTGACCATAGCTATCATAGTTTCTAATTTAATAGCTTTTAACTGGCCTTTGATAAAATTTTTGGTTTCCGTGAGTGTTTTTTATATGAAAGCTAAAGTCAAATATGGACTGATTCCTATAAAATTTGATAAACTGATCAAAAATTGCATAAAACTTCCCTATTTTAAATTTATTCGTCATAGCTATTAGAATTGTATTCAATTTATCAGCATTAATGTGTTTCCCGGGGCGGGGTTATATGGGAGCTCTAACTAAATTTGAACCGATTTTGTCCATTTTCAACACACATCTTTTTCAAGACATCCAAAATACTTTTGTAAAGTTTTGTCCCTCTAGCTTTTTTTGTTAAGGCGCTATCGTGCTTTCATCTGACGGACAGACGGACATAAACAACCTTTTCTTTATGTATTTTTGTGTTTCCATAAGTTTTTTATATGGGAGCTATGGTCAAATGTTGACCGATTGTGACAAAATTTTGCACACTGGCTGGCATTGACATAAGACTCTCTTGTGCCTAATTAAGTCTTAGTAGCTTTTGTAGTTAAGGAGCTATCACGATTTTATCGGACGGACAGACGAACATAAATCCCCTTTTATTTTTGAATTTTTGTGTTTTCGTAAGTTTTTTATATGGGAGCTAGGTCAAATGGTGACCGATTGCAACAAAATTTTGCACACTGGCTGGCATTGATATAAGACTTTCTGTGTGCCAAATTTGGTGGTTATATTTGTTATACTTTTAGATTTATTAGCATTTAAGTGTATTTTAGGTGAAATTTAGGCTGTTTTCGTAAGTTTTTTGTATGGGAGCTATGGCTAAATGTGAACTGATTTTGATGAAATTTTACACTCTGTCTGGGGCTAATGTAAAACTTCTATATACCAAATTTTATCATCATAGCTGCTATAGTCTGTCATTTATTAACAAATAAGCGATTAGCCTAGACGAGGTTATACGGGAGCTATGGTCAAATGTGAACCGATTTTGCCCAATTTCAATACCAAAATTTTCTCAGAGATAAAGAATATTTTTACTAAGTTTCAGTGAGCTAGCTCCTTTCGTTTAGGCGTTATCGTAATTTCAACAGACAGACAGACGGACATGGCTCAATCGTCTTAGAATTTCATAAGGATTCAGAATATATATCACTTTTGTTTTTTGAGCCAATATTAGGGAAATTACAAACGGAATGACAATCTCAATATACCCCCCATTCTTTTTGATGGTGGGTATAAAAAGGGGATGTTATATATATAAGAATTATAGTAAAATGTTGACCGATGGTAACAAAACTGGCTAGTATTTATATAGAGCTTATTCTTGCTTATTAGTTGCTCCATTTTCTTTTTAGTTTCCGGGAGTGCTTTTTATATAAAAACTATAGTCAAATACGGACCGATTCCTATAAAGTTTGATATACTGATTAATAGTTGCATAAAACTTCCATATTCTTAATTTAGTCGTCATAGTCGTCAATGTACTTAATTTATCAGCATTAATTTGTTTCACGGGAACCGATCCGCTTATTTTCAGTACACAACATCATATTGAAAATACTTTTGCTAAATTTCGTCTCTCTAGCTCTTGTAGTTAAGGAGCTATCGCGCTTTTTTCTGACGGACATAAACCCGCTTTTCTTTTTGTATTTTTGTGTTTCCGTAAGTTTTTTATATGGGAGCTATGGTCAAATGGTGACCGACTGTAACAAAATTTTGTACACTTGGTATAAGACTCCCTTTGGCTAAAATAAGGGATTATATCTGTTATAGTTTTAGATTTATTGGCATTTAAGTGTATTTTAGGTGAAATTTAGGCTGTTTTCATAAGTTTTTTTTGTATAGGAGCTATGGCTAAATGTGAACCGATTTTGATGAAATTTTATATGCTACATAAGGCTTATGTAAAACTTCTATATACTAAATTTTATCATCATAGCTCTTATTGTTTGTTATTTATTAGCAAATAAGCGATTAGCCAAGGCGAGATTATACGAGAGCTATGGTCAAATGTAAATCGATTTTGCCCAATTTCAATACCAAAATTTTCTCATAAATGAAGAATGTTTTTACTAAGGTTCAATGAGCTATGTAACATATGGGCAAAAATCAAACTGTTTTAATTCCTTTGAAACCGACTTTTAACTCGAATAATATTGCGTATG
Source organism: Stomorhina lunata (assembly GCA_933228675.1). Taxonomy (NCBI): domain Eukaryota; kingdom Metazoa; phylum Arthropoda; class Insecta; order Diptera; family Rhiniidae; genus Stomorhina; species Stomorhina lunata. The sequence goes on along the minus strand of OW121741.1, from coordinate 78,849,134 downwards.
TGTTTTTTTTTTTTTGTATGGAAGCTATGGTTAAATGTAAACGGATTTCTATGAAATTTTATTTGTCGCCAAATTTTATCGTCATAGCTATTTATACCCTTCACCACCATAGGTGGAAAGGGTATTATAAGTTTGTGCTGATGTTTGTAACGCATAGAAATATTTGTCTTAGACCCACCTTTAAGTATACCAATAGGCTTAGAATCACTTTCTGAGTCGATTTAGCGATGTCCGTCCGGCTGGCTGGACCCCCATGTAAACCTTGTAATCAAACTACAGGTCGCAATTCTAAAGATAATTTGATGAAATTTGGCACAGATAGTTTTTTTGACAATGGGACCATGGCTATTGAAATTGGTCAAAATCGGTCCATTATTTATGGTACCTCCCATAGGTCCCACTTCCCGGAATTGATATATTGGCCACAAATATCAATATTTTTTCATGAAATTTAAAACAGATACCGCTTATATAAACTTAAATCACTGTATCAAATTTCGTTGAAATCGGTTCACATTTGACCATAGCTCCCATACAAACTCTTCTTTAAAAACGCACTAAATGAGACAAAAAATCACTAAAACGCTCGTAAATCTAAAGATAATGAAAATTTTGAGTTTATTTTTTGCATACATAATTTTTGTAACAACTGTAATCAATTTGCCAATTTTCGACATAATCGGTCAACATTTGACCCTAGCTCTCATATAAGTCCAAATGACGGAAACAGGTTGAATATATACGTTTTGAGAAAATGTTTGTCTTTATACAGGAAAAATAACACCTTTGACCTTAGTGGTGAAGGGTATCGTATGGTCGGCTTGACCGACTATAGCGCTTTCTTACTTGTTTTTGTCTCATTTAGTGCGTTCTGACAGAAGAGTTTGTATGGGAGCTATGGTCAAATGTAGACCGATTTCAACAAAGTTTGGTACAGTGATTTATGCTTACATAAACAGTATTCGTTTCAAATTAGATAAAAAAAATATTTATATTTGTGGCCAATACATCAATTCCGGGAAGTGGGACCTATGGGAGGTATTAAAAATAATGGACCGATTTTTACCAATTTCAATAGCCATGGTCCCATTATCAAACAAATGATCTGTGCCAAATTTCCTTAAATTATCTTTAGAATTGCGACCTGTAGTTTGATTACAAGGTTTACATGGGGGTCCAGCCAGCCAGACGGACGGACGGATGGACATCGCAAAATCGACTCAGAGAGTGATTCTAAGCCTATTGGTATACTAACAGGTGGAATATACATCAAATCACCTTTCCAATAAGGTATATAACTCCTTAATTGTAATTTGAATTACATTAAAAATACGCTCTGAAATATGTTTTATTTGCATAGAAATTAATCTCTTTCGTAAGAAGATGTTGATACGGTCCATATATCGAGTATTACTATTGCCAAAACATCAAATATTTTCATCAAATAATTAAGCTTGACATCTTAGCTTTTCGATAAAAAAAATATGATGTAATTCGAACCTTTTTAAAAATGATTTATGGGCTGGTCTTACTCTACGATTTTCCACTGTGCGATGTTATGCAGGAGCTTTAGTCAAATTTAAACCGCTTTCGCCCAATTTCAATACCAAAACTTGCCAAGAAATTGAGAATATTTTTGACAAGTTTCACTGACCTAGTTCTTTTCATTTAGGCGTTATCGTGCTTCCAACAGACAGACGGACATCTCTCAATCGTCTAAGAATTTTTGGTTTTTGAGCCAATATTAAGGAAATTACAAACGGAATGACAATCTCAATATATCATCAATTCTTTTTCATGGTGGATATAAAAATCAAAAATTTAGGAACTGGTATGCCCTGGGCATACGGTATACCACATTAATGAATTTTGAATTTAAAAAGATAAATATTACCATCTGTAAGACAAATATTTGCTAATTTTTGCCAAGACTTACATATATATTTAAGTTTTTTCCATCATTTCGACTTATATGACAGCTAGGGTCAAATGTGGACCGATTATCTTGAAATTTAATAAATTGTCATTATATTCAGAATTTAACGATATTTGTCTCATTTGGTGCGTTTTGATAGAAGAGTTTGTGTGGGAGCTATAGTCAAATTGGACCGATTTCAACGAAATTTGATACAGTGATTCTGGTTTACATAAGCAGTATTTGATTTAAATTTCATGAAAAATATTAATATATTAATATTTGTGGCCAAAATATCAATTTTGTGAAATGAGACCTTTGGGATGTACCGTAAATAATGGACCGATTTTGACCAATTTCAATAGCTATGGTCTCACTGTCAAAAAAATTATCTGTGCCGAATTTCATCAAAATATTTTTAGAATTGCGACCTGTACTTTGATTACATGGTTTACATGGGGGTCCAGCCATCCATTCAGACGGACGGGCTGACTTATTAAAACAACAATAAAAAATGTTTCTGTTGTTGTTGTCCCATTGCTTATCCCAAGTCCCTACTTTTCTGCAATTGGTAAGTAATTACCTCCAATGACATCATCATTTTAATGTAATGACTTAAATTGTTAGTGAGTAAGTAGTTCGAATTCAATAGTTTAGCTGTTTAACTCATTACTTGGTAATGAAAAGTTTTGCTGGGATGCTTATATAAATAAATTTTATTTCTATTTAAATATCTGCTATATAATTGTATTTAATAACCTTGAAATTGTTCAATTTTAATTTAACACAAATTTTAACATTTTCAACTTAAATAAACTTCTTTTGAAACTGTAATAAAATATTTCAATTAGTAAACGAAAATTTCTCGAAAATTATTTTTCTTACTTCTAATGATATACGTTCTTAGCAACATCGTCATAAATCAAAATCAGCAATTTTAAACTTGAGTACTACAAAAAATTGGTTATTTGTGTCTAATTAAGTAGAATTAGTTCGACTTTATTACATTTATTACAATCGATATTAGAAATTCAGTTTTAACAAGTAAGAGTGTTATATTCGGCTGTGCCGAATCTTATATACCCACCATCAAGTTGTATTAAATTTAGAAACATATCTCATATCTACAAGGGTGCAGCTTATTCAAAATCTGGACCAAACCTGAAAAAATCGCTAAACAAATTGGTATTGTTGGTAAAACCTTTGGACTAAATTCGGTTGCCGTAGCTTTATAGTTCAACATTTAAAAATATTTTAGTGGTTTCCCCAGTATTTACTTTGATCAAAATTCGGTCTCATAACCGGGTATAGTTTTACATTAATAAGTTGTTAAATACTTTTCGTTGTGCTTAATATGTAGTTAGACTAAACACGTTAATAGTAATACGGCAGGTCCATATATTTCGTTAGGAGTTCCTAATGCATTCATCATATATAAAGTCTGGGCTGAACATTGATTGATGCCTATATAATTTCATAGGTGCAATCTTAATATAATGAATGTACCTCCAAATCTTTTTGATTGTAGATATAAAAAGGGGATGTTATATATATAAGAATTATAGCCAAATGTTGACCGATTATAACAAAATTGTACACACTGGCTGGTATATATAGAGAGCTTATTCTTGCAAAATTTAGTGACCATAGCTATCATAGTTTCTAATTTAATAGCTTTTAACTGGCCTTTGCTAAAATTTTTGGTTTCCGTGAGTGTTTTTCACATGAAAGCTAAAGTCAAATATGGACTGATTCCTATAAAATTTGATAAACTGATCAAAAATTGCATAAAACTTCCCTATTTTAAATTTAATTGTCATAGCTATTACAATTGTATTCAATTTATCAGCATTAATGTGTTTCCCGGGGCGGGGTTATATGGGAGCTCTAACTAAATTTGAACCGATTTTGTCCATTTTCAACACACATCTTTTTCAAGATATCCAAAATACTTTTGTAAAATTTTGTCCCTCTAGCTCTTTTCGTTAAGGCGCTATCGTGCTTTTATCTGACTGTATTTTTGTATTACCATAAGTTTATTATATGGAAGCTATGGTCAAATGGTGACCGATTGTGACACAATTTTGCACACTGGCTGACATTGACATAAGACTTCCTTGTGCTTAATTTAGTCTTACTAGCTCTTGTAGTTAAGGAGCTATCACGATTTTATTTGACGGACAGACGGACATAAATCCCCTTTTCTTTTTGAATTTTTGTGTTTTCGTAAGTTTTTTATATGGGAGCTAGGTCAAATGGTGACCGATTGCGACAAAATTTTGCACACTGGCTGGCATTGATATAAGACTTTCTTGTGCCAAATTGGTTAGATCTGTTATACTTTTAGATTTATTGGCATCTAAGTGTATTTTAGGTGAAATTTAGGCTGTTTTCGTACGTTTTTTGTATGGGAGCTATGGGTAAATGTGAACCGATTTCGATGAAATTTTATATGCTGCCTAGTGCTTATCTAAAACTTCTAGATACCAAATTTTGTCATCATGACTATCATAATTTGTCATTTATTAGCAAATAAGCGATTAGCCTAGACGAGGTTATACGGGAGCTATGACCAAATGCTAACCGATTTTGCCCAATTTCAATACCAAAATTTTCTCATAGATAAAGAATGTTTTTGCTAAGTTTCAGTTAGCTAGCTCTTTTCGTTTAGACGTTATCGTGATTTCAACAGACAGACAGACAGACAGACAGACAGACGGACAGACAGACGGACGGACATAGGCAATCGTCTTAGAATTTCACAAGGATTCAGAATATATATCGTTTTTGGTTTTTGAGCCAATATTAAGGAAATTACAAACGGAATGACAATCTCAATATACTCCCCATTCTTTTTGATGGTGGGTATAAAAAGGCGATGTAGTATATATATACGAATTATAGCCAAATGTTGACCGCTTGTAACAAAATTTTACACGCTGGCTGATATTTATATAAAGCTTATTTGTGCAAAATTATGTGGCCATAGCTGTCATAGTTTCTAATTTAATAGCTTTTAATTGGCCTTTGCTACATTTTTCTTTTGGTTTCCGGGAGTGTTTTTTATATAAAAACTATAGTCAAATATGGACCGATTCCAATAAAATTGTATATACTGACCACTAGTTGCATAAAACTTCTCTATTCTAAATTAAGTCGTCGTAGCTATTACAATTGTACTCAATTGATCAGCATTAATGTGTTTCCCGGGGCGGGGTTATATGGAAGCTCTAACTAAATGTGAACCGATTTCGCCGATTTTCAGTACATAATTTCTGTTACATATCAAAAATACTTTTGTACAATTTTGTCTCTTTAGCTCTTGTAGTTAAGGAGCTATCGCACGGACAGACGGACATAAACCATCTTTTCTTTTTATATTTTTGTGTTGCCGAAAGTTTTTTATATGGGAGCTATGGTCAAATGGTGACCAATTATAACAAAATTTTTCACACTAGCTGGTATTCAGATAAGACTTCGTTCTGTGAAATTGTTGTAGCCCTTCTCGTTAAGACTCTGTCGCACTTTTATCTGACGGACAGACTGACATAAACCCCCTTTTCTTTATGTATTTTTGTGTTTCCGTAAGTTTTCCGTAAGTAAGACTTCCTCTTGTAAAATTTTGTTGCTGTAGCCCTTTTCGTTAGGGCGCTATCGCGCTTTTATCCGATGGACAGACGGACATAAACCCCCTTTTCTTTTTGTATTTTTGTGTTTCCGTAAGTTTTTTATATGGGAGCTATGGTCAAATGGTGACTGATTGTGACAAAATTTTGCACACTAGCTGGTATTCACATAAGACTTTCTTGTGTTAAATTTAGTGGTTATATCTGTTATAGTTTTAGATTTATTGAGATTTAAGTGTATTTCAGTTGGAATTTAGTCTGTTTCCGTAAGTTTTTTGTATGGGAGCTATGACTAAATGTGAACCGATTTCGATGAAATTTTATGTGCTGCCTAGTACTTATGTATGACTTCTAGATACCAAATTATGTCATCATAGCTGTTATAATTTGTCATTTATTCGCAAATAAGCGATTAGCCTAGACGAGGTTATACAAGAGCTATGGTCAAATGTTAACCGATTTTGCCCGATTTCAATACCAAAATTTTCCAAGAAATGAAGAGTATTTGTCCCAAATTTCAGTGACCTATACGATTTCGTTAGTCAACCGCCGTGGTATAGCAGGTTAGTCATCCGCCTAGCGTACCAGAGGCCCAAGTTCGATACCTGGCCAGACTCACTTGAAAAAAAAAAAATTTTAAAAAAAGCGGCGGTTCACCTCATAACTCAGCTAGCCACTGGTTATTGAGTATAAGGCTATGTAAAACTTCTGTAACTAATGAATTTGCCCTTCGGAGGCGGCGTTAAAACATAGGTCCCTTGCAGTGAGTCTAAGAATAGAATCGGATGTAGCTCATTGTCTGAGAGAAGTACCCCTTGTTCCAATTGGAATATTGTCGGGGAATCATACAACAGACAGACAGATGGACGGACAGACAGACGAACATCGCTCAATCGCCTTAGAATTTCATAAGGATCCAGAAATTAAATTACAAACAGAATGACAATCTCATTCTTTTTGATGGTGGGTATAAAAATTTCAGCTTATTTTGAGAGATATAAATCGGTTGTAAGATATATATCGGTTATAGAAATCAGTTTTGGGAAACCAAAATAATTGAGTTATGACAATATTGCAGTAAATAAAAAATGTATGTACTACATACTATGTAGGTGCATTTATGACGTTGAATAACGAAATAACACTTAATTTATTATATACATTTAAACAAAACCTCCATTTAAATGTACCCAATGGCCAGTTAAATTGTTACACATTTCCAGCTATTTCATATTCATATACAAATACATTTTTTATAAAAAATATTCCAGGAAAATATTGTAAATTAAACAAACAAACAAACAAAAAAAAAAACACGAATGAAAAAAATCACCTTTGAGTATATTGTCATTTTGATGGTATTTTACAAAGGGACAATGAAATATAAAAATCCTCCAACTCCCATATCCCCAAGATATCGTGAGTCATGCGACATTTGTTGAAATGTAAGTAAATACTTTGAGAGTGGGCTTGTATCTGTTACACATGATAGTTTTTTGTTATAATCACTTTTTTTTGTGATGAAAAGTGTCCATCAATTCTCGTTAGTTGGGACGCTGGTATTGTAGGATCTTTGCATGTAAATGGTATCGTAATATTCAATGGCAGATTAACTGAACATTTAAGAGGAAATGCTTTTCATAAGAATAACATTTTATTATTAAATTAAAGCACTTGAGGCCAATAATAGTGAATTTTTTAATATTTTCGTATATATCTTTAAATAAATCGTTTAACTTATAGAATGTTATATGCTTAATGATTTACTTTCACTCCTCAAGTTGATATTAAAATCAGAGACCCAAAATAATTGTTATTTTCTTTTACAGAGCAAAAAGGTTACGCAAAAATTCCTTCTATCCACATTTGGGAATTTTTAACCATATTAAATGAATATGTATTTCCCTCCGGCGATAAATTGATCAGAGGAGCATTAATTTTCCAACAGGATAACGTTCCATGTCATAAGAGCAAGATGATCACAAAATTTGTAACAGAGGCTGGTGTTCAAAACTCTGGATTGGCTTCCCCAAAAACCAGTTTTTTATGTATGTATGTATATATCGGTCAACTCGATGTTGAATGATTTTTTACTCTTAAGTTTTTGTCTATAACTCTCCTACACCCTTAGGATTTACCTGTTTCTAAGGTATCTGTATTGAGTTTATAAACCCCATATCTTCACTCTTCATTGCATCAATCAGTTCTGAGGAGATTTAAAAAAAACAAGTAAGAGTGGCTTTGCCGAATCTTGGATACCCTTCACCAATGGTGTTCCAAAAGTAAAGTACAAAATCGTAAGAATATATTGATAATTATATAGTTTCTGATTACTGACTTAGTTGAGCCCCACACAAATGCTTGATATGTAGGGTAGGAGGGGGACCATTTGCCATAGGGGCGCATTTGCCACCACTAATTTTTTAGAAAACTAACTTACCTTTTTTGATGCTGTAATCGATTTTATAATTGTTTATCATTGATATTCTATATGTCAAATTTTGACTGCTGTAGCTTTCATATTTAAAACATCAGGCGTGATTTACTGTTTTAGCAAATCCTGAAAAAATATTTTGCTACAAGTATTTTTGTAATATTTTCCTCAGTTTTTTTGTTATCCTAAGAAATTATTCCTTAGTTTAATAAACAATAAAGTATTGTGAACAAATACTTTAAGTTTTTATCAATAAATCTATTTCTTATGTGAAAAATTGTTCTTTACATCTAAGGACTCTACCTGGGGCACATTTGCCATACATATATAACAAAGCTACTCGTCGACATTTTTTTGAGCCCGACATTCGTAATATCTCTAAAAAGGATATCGTATTTTGGTTCCAAGGTCCATTTCATATTCCATCTTAACAATTTTTTTTTAATGTTGATATGTCACAGTACAATGTTAACAGAGGCCCAATAGTTCAAATTTTGATCTCTGAATTTTTTACTGTTTTGTTTAATTTATCCACGTGAAATGAACTTGAATTAATTTTTTGGTTTGTTTGTTTTGTATATTAAAGCTTTATAGATGTAAAAATTTACTTTATTACAACAATTTTTTTACTTCTTTTTTGTACCTAACTTATTGGCAAATGTGCCCCATGGATGGGGCACATTGGCCACTTTTAGTTAATCTGCTATTTTTCAAATTTGATACATAAAGAAAAGCCGTAGGCAATCTGAACCAACACAGTTTAAAGCTAACATATATAGGTACCTATGAAGAACAAAAAAGTTGTGATAACTCTCACTGTAAGAAACCTGGAGCACTTTAAAAAAAAAGTGGCAAATGCTCCCCCTTCTACCCTACATCAATTTTCTTTTTGTTCATACTAAATGTAATTCCTAGCAATATTTAGCTATGTCGGAAAACGAAAAGCTTTTCGGTGGCGTCATCATCTGGAATAGTTATGGACACTAGGGTGTCCCAAAAAAATCTTTTTTTCGGATTTTCATAGGTGCTCAATCAAAATTTGAAAGCTTATAGGGTAAAGTATTTTTGATTTTTTTTTTAGAATTTTCGGAATAGGTTTAGAGGTCGCGCAAATCGGGTTTTCATAAAAAATCGAGCTTTTCGGCCTGTTTTCAAACTTTACTCATAACTTGCTTTAAAACCACTGTTTTCTTCACTCTTGAGGAAACTGTTTTAAAGGAAAATATCCAAGACTTGTTTTTGTGTGAAAAACTAATAAGTTTTGGTGATGAATTCGATCATTTGGATGCTCTGAATAAAATTTTTTAATAATTTTGCCATAAATTTTGTAAATAACGCCTCGGAACTTTTTAAGTTTCTATGAAAATGAAAAAAAAAAAACAAATGATGCAGTTTGAAGGACAAATTAATTCTAATTAATATGGAAAAAAAATTTTAATTTGCTCTTACCTTTCCTGAGTTATACCCGTTTTTCTCTTTATATCCAATATATTTTATAATAAGCTTTTTGCCGTTTCACCAATCAAACCCAATAAACAAATGAAAATAACACTTTTGTTTTGGTTTTTTAAAAATCATTTATTGAAATTCTTACGATGATACTCTATACCTTGCAATAAATTCTGAAAATCAGTTTCAGAAGTTGTGGTGTTACTGTAGGTATTGGCCAAAGCCACACCACGTTCTGCCACATCATTTACTACTTGTAAATTTTTAACTTTGTTTTTTGTATCTTGAAATGATTTGTTGGCTTTCCAATTTTCTGGATCAAATTTTAAAAAATCGGGGGAAATATTGCAAGCTTCAAAAAAAGTTAGACTATCTTTTGAAATAAAGTCTTTAATGTGTTTTTTTCCGTTAAATTTGCTTTTGTCACTTCATAATCGCTGCTTGGGGTATGTAGTCTTTTTGTCATTAAACATAAAGTTTTGGTGTCGACACGTTCATCAAAAAACGCTAGGGCAGCTAATTTTGGGGTTAAGTGCCACTGATGACCTAGAAAAGTTTTAAGCGAAGCTTCTGCAACTGGCTTATTAATAATTTTGTAGCTATCCAACTCCTTTAATAGGTTCAGATCATTGAGAGAAAAATCCGATTAAACGGCGGATAAAATTAAAATAAAATAATATTTCATTCAATCGCAGAAGTCACATTAAAAACCTAAATACAAAAATTGATAGAAATACTTATAAATACCACAATTATAACGAAAAAAAATATTTCCATTTTTACGGAACAAACTTTAAAAACAGTATAACTCTGGAACTGTATGACAAAATTAAATTTTTCTTTTTTCGGATTGTTTAGAACTTATCCGTCCTGAAAATCGCATCACTAGTTTTTATACCTTTCATTTAAATTTTAAAAGTCATAAACCGTTTTTTATAGAATTTATTAAAAAATACAAGAAAACTCAATATGCGGAACCGTAATGGTCAAAAATATTTCGGGAACTTATGGTTTTTGTACATGAAAGTAAAGCTTGGGAGATTTTCTTTAGATATGTTCGGTCAAACAACTAAATCAATGTAGTTATTGACAAAGTTATGAGTAAAGTTGAAAAAAGGCCAAAAACCCCGTTTTTTTAACAAAAACTCGATTTGCGCGACCACTAAACCTCTTCCAAAAAATCTAAAAAAAAAATCAAAAATACTGGACACTATAAGCTTCCAAATTATGCTTGAGCTCCTGACACAAAAAAATTTTGGAACACCCTAATGGACACAAAGGTTAGGTTGGGCATGTAGAGAATGCTTATTTAAGCCAGCCAGTAGCTTCGATATATGTGTCTATTCTACGAACACTTAATAAAATATGCTTCAAAATGTAGATGCCCTTAGATTTGCAAAAGCATATCGATTTGATGAAGATTAAGTATTCTGGCATGCAACCCAAAAACACAGTGCCCAGTGAGGGTTGTGTACTTTAATTCGTACGAATTAAGCAACTAGTAAAAGTTCTTGAATAGTTATGTAAAACTTCGAAGTTATCGGACTGATTTAGGTCAAAGCTTTAATAATGATTGTCAATGTAAACAAGCCTTAGAATTATAGGGTATAAACTCTTAGTTTTAGATACATACGTGAAATATATAGCTTTTAAATGGAATTAAGATGAATACTTCATCAATAATAATGTATTGTTCTTTCGGTCTGTCCGATGTGATTTAATTTATCAGCATTTAAGTGATTCCCGGTAGGGGTTATATGGGAGATTTCACTAAATGTGAACAGAGCTCGACCATTTTCAATACCGAACTTTTCAAGAAATCAGAAATACTTTTGTCAAACGTGTCCCACTAGAAAGTTTATTTTAGGCGCTATCGCCCTGAATAACGATATTGTACAATGTCTTTATACTAAATGTCATCATCGTATCTATTATAATTTGTAATTTATTAGCTACTAAGAGATTGCCAATTTTGTAGTGGGAATTCTTGGGAGTGTTTTTTTAAAAGAATAAATACGCACCACTGTGGATATTCTACAACTGACTTTATTTACTTTTGTTCATATTTATATAACATATTTTTAACATAAGTTTTTGTAAGTTCAGCTTAAATTACATTTTACAATTTTTGTTTACTTATGCTAAGTTTTGACCCAATTTCTTAATTATTTTATATTAATAATGAACGGTTGCAATTTCTGGAATTGCGACCGAAAAATAATTTTGTATATCTAAGCGGAAATGATTTTACAATTTTATTTATTTTGTGCTTATTATATTTTCAATAAATTTATCAATAGTGTCATTTTTTATATATGTGTGTGTATTTGAATTTGTATATGTAACTTCTCCCCCCTTTAGATTAGAATTCTCCTGAATTCTATTGTTTAATTTTATTTTAATATGTTTATGTTTGGTTACGGTCATTGTGCCATTACTCGGTTGCGTCCACGTTACCAGAACCAGTATCATAATTATTATCTGAAAATTTAGATTTAAATAATAGTTAATTATTGGGTTGATTGGATTTCTACAATGTTTTTGTTTTTGTGTTTAGTTTTTATTTCTTTTAAACGTTGAGACATGTATTCGAAATCGATGTCATCGCTTTCATTGTTTGTGTCCGTGAATTTATATGGTTTTTTAATATTGTTTAGATGTACTTTTTCTAGTTTTGCTTTTTTATATTTTGGTTGTTCCTTATGTCTGAGCGCCTTGTAATTCTTAATATATCCTTCGTCTCTGATTTCTTTGTATTCTTCTCTGGTTTTATTTAGTCTTTGTATAACCCTTCTTTTGTTACTTTCTAGATTCTTCCTAACTTTTTCTTTTTCTATTTTTCCATATTGAACTTCATTCGGGGTATATTGGGTGCTTGAATGATAACGATCGTTATAATTTCTTATTGCTCTTTGGATTAATTGCTTTATCGGAAGTTCCTTATCTGTTTGATATAAAATTCTAAATTTTTCTGCTAGTGAACTATGCATCCTTTCTATGTCTGCATTACCCGTATGACTATTGGGTTTTGTTAAATGTAGTTGGACACCTTCTTGGTTCAAAAATTCCTGAATTCGTGCTGCTTTAAATTCGTTATCAGCTACAATTTTATCTGGTTTACCAATTTTTGCAAAATGTTCTTCTAATTGTTCGATTATTGTAATAGGATTTCTATCGTTCAGTGAGTAAGCTGCCCCAAATTTTGAGAATTTGTCTATTGTCGTTAAAAAACGATTACCTTTAATCACATATGTATCAATGTGTACAATTTGGTTTTTATCTGAGGGTGTTTCCGTAAATTGAAATTTATTTTTAATCGGTCGTCTATCGTATTTTACTTGTTGACAGAGGTCGCATTGGTTTATTACGATTTGAATTAACTCCATAAGTTTTGGGTAATATATTTTATTTTTTATGTTGTTATAAGTTTCTATTATTCCTGAATGTATACTTTCTCTAATATGATATAATGAAATTTGTTTTATGGCTTCAACTTCTGTCTCAATGTCCATTGCTCTCATGGTAGATTTTATGAATTTAATTTGATTATCGTCTGAATACATACTTATTAATTTTTGCTGTACCAAATTATAGCTATGCTCGGATAACTCCGAATAAATGCCTATTTTACCTTTGGAAATATATCTTCTAAAAATATCTCCCATCTGTTCAAAATCACATTCTGCAATAAAAATAATTCTCTTCCCATGTATTTCTTTACATTCTTCTGTTTTATTATTTGTTAAAATTATTTGAGTCCTATATTTATTCACGATTTCTTCTTTTATAAAAAAATGATCACCTAAATCTTCTTGTGCTGAGTGTATTGTTGCCATAGATATGTCGTCTTCAATATTATTAAATGAAAAAATATCAGAATCTTTTCCTCCCTCCTTTTCTGAAATAGTGTCCTCACTATTTTTTAATCTGCTTAAAAAATCTGCTACCTTATTCTCTTTGCCTTTTAGATATTCAATATCAAACTGGTATTCGCCTAATTTTATTAGCCATCGCTGGTGTCTGGGCGACATGTCTTTTCCTTTGTATTTGGAATGGAGATATTTGATTGGTTGGTGATCAGTAAGAATTTTAAATTTTTTACCATAAATGTAAGGCCTAAAATAATTTACACTCCACATTATTGCTAGGAATTCTTTATCCGTCGCAGAATAGTTTTTTTCATGGTTATTCAATGTTCTTGAAGCGTAGCACACCGGGTGACCTTCTTGTGATAATACTGCACCAATCGCATAATTGGATGCATCCGTCGTTAACGTGAATTGTTTCTGGAAATCGGGATAACGTAACACAGGATGTGTGCTTATTAAAGTTTTTAACTTTTCGAAAGCTTCAACATATGTTGGATCTTTCACATTAATTTTTGTGTCTTTCTTTAAATATTTTGTTATAGGTTGAGCTACTTTCGCATAATCCTTAATGAATTTGCGATAATAACCCGTTATTCCCAAAAAGCTTTTTATCTGTTTTTCTGTTTGCGGTAATTCTAAATTTTGGATAGTCGCAATTTTATTTGGGTTTGGTTTCATGCCATCCTTTGTTAAAATGTGTCCCAAAAATTCAGTTTCCTTTTTCAGAAAATTGCATTTATCAATTTGTATCTTCAAATTTTTACTTTCGAGAGTTTTGAAAATGTCTCCTATTGCTTTAATATGCTCAGTTAAAGAAGTGCTAAAGATCAAAATATCATCTAAGTATACTACACAGGTTTTATTGATGTAATCTCTTAAAATTTCATTCATCAGCCGTTGGAATGTGGCTGGCGCGTTCTTAAGACCAAAAGGCATCCTTAAAAATTCATACAAGCCATGTGGGGTTATGAAGGCAGTTTTTTCTCTATCCTCCTCTTTTACTAAAATTTGATGGTAACCTTTTGCTAAGTCTAATGTAGTGAAATACTGCGCTCTACCCAATTTATCTAAAATTGAATCTATATTGGGTAAGGGATATTTGTCATCTATAGTTATTTCATTTAACTTTCTATAGTCTATTACTATTCTATACTTTTTTTCGCCTGAATTATCCGTTTTCTTAGGTACGACTATAAGTGGGCTGGCATATCTAGAATAACTTTTTCTAATTATACCTTGCTCTTCCATTTCTCCGATCTGTTTTCTTACCTCCGCTTCGTGTTGAGGTGGATATCTATATAGTTTTGAATAAATTTGCTGTTGTGTAATAGTTTTTATCTCATGCTGAATTTCTGTTGTATTAGTTAATAAATCTCCTTCTCTAAACAATAATTTGTTATATCGGTTTAATAATTTTATAATTTCTCTACGTTCTTCATGATTTAAATGATTTAATTGAAGCCTTTCAAATCTAGGATCACCAACTTCAAGCGTGTAAATTTGATTAAATTTGTATGGGTTATTAAGAAAATAGGATACCTTTCCATTTAGTGTTATTTGTCCTTTTTCTATATTTATTTGTGCATTTAAAAAGTTTAATATATCGATACCTATAATGAAATCATAAGTTCTTCCTCTTAATGGGGTTATTTTCCAACGAATTCTGGCATTGTTAGGTAAATTAAATTGCTCCGGGCTTTTTGTATGTATTTCATAATTTATTGTGTCTTTATTCGTTATAGTGCTAAACGTTATAGGGTATTTCAATTTATGTATTTTAAAATCATTTATTTCTTTATTAATTAAACTAAGACTAGCACCTGTATCTATTAGTGCTACGTATTTTCTATTTTCAATGTTTAACGTTATTTTTGGTAGGCATTCTGTGGCTGCCTCGTAAAAAAAAATGGTATCATTAATTTCAGGTCCTTCTGGGCTTTGCCTACCCAGGTTTAGGCGATTTTGGCCAAACCTGTGGTTAGGGTGTCCTGCCACTTGAGGATAATTGTAATTCCTTTCTACATTGTCAATTTCCATGGGTTCTGGTTGGTTATTTTTATAACGATTCCAACGAACTTGATTGGAATTTGGTCTTGAATTCCCTAATTGTTGAAATTGCCCTGAAAATTTGTTATCTCTTACATTGTTTTGGAATCTGTATCTTCCAGAATTATTATTTTTATTAAAACCGTTCTGTTCTTCCTGTCTATAAAAATTTGGGTTCCATTTATTTCTATCCTGATACTGTCGCTTATTAATTGCTTCTTTACCATAATATGCCCTGTCAATATTTTGTTTATTTTGGTGCTGATTTTTATGTCTGTCTTCTTTAAAATATGTCTTGTATTCTGGTCTTATGCATGTATCTTCAAACCGTCTTTGGTTCATTATGTATAAAATATTTTTTAATTCTCTCTGTTCATAAATCTTGTCCAGTAATGTCCCTTGTGTTATTTCTTTAATGGTATTTACTAACAAACTGTCTATATTTGTTAAATCTATTCCACATTCATCATTATAATACACTATCAACTCATCAGTTTTATATTTAATTTTTTGAATCTTATCAATTAGTTCACTTACTGTATTAACTCGTAGATTGGAAATTCTTCTATAAATTTGGTGAGGCTCTGTGTCTGGCTTGTATCTCAACTTTAATGTGTCCTTGATAAGTTTCCAGTTATCCGGCTCGGGGATGTTGATAATTGAATTTTTTGCTTCGCCTTGGATGGTTTTATAGTATATGGCTCTAACTACCTCTTTCCTATGTTCTTCGCTTTGTAGCGTTGATATCAGGTATTCCACGCCGCTAAAAAATGAGTTCACGGTTACGTCTCCTATTCCTGTGAATACTGGAAGATGATTAACATTTTTTAGTGTCCTGTCCAGAATGTCATGGTTCTGCTGTTGTCTCTGCTGCAATTCAATATAAGCTAGTCTGAGTTGCTCCAGCTGCTGCTCCCTTCTTGCAAGCTGCTCTGCGATATCCACATTGGCCATTTCTTGTTGTATTTGCTCCATTCTTCTTACGTCAAATCTCCTTTGCCTTGCTTGTCGAATTTTGACTTTTTGATTTTTACTTTGCCGTTGTGGCTTTTGCTGATGTTTGTTGCACTTTCACAAGATTTTGATAGTTATTATTTTGTTTTCTATAGTGGTTCGTACACCGATTTTTCGTGTGTCGTTACTACACTATTATGAAAAATAACTGCTTTTTTTTTATTTAATTAATTAGTGGTTCGTACACCGATTTAAAGTATGTCGTCACTGCACTAATATTTATTTATTTCGTTTCACACTCCTTTCTATATAAAAGAGAAAAAGGAGTACCGACTGCGCCAATTTTGTAGTGGGAATTCTTGGGAGTGTTTTTTTAAAAGAATAAATACGCACCACTGTGGATATTCTACAACTGACTTTATTTACTTTTGTTCATATTTATATAACATATTTTTAACATAAGTTTTTGTAAGTTCAGCTTAAATTACATTTTACAATTTTTGTTTACTTATGCTAAGTTTTGACCCAATTTCTTAATTATTTTATATTAATAATGAACGGTTGCAATTTCTGGAATTGCGACCGAAAAATAATTTTGTATATCTAAGCGGAAATGATTTTACAATTTTATTTATTTTGTGCTTATTATATTTTCAATAAATTTATCAATAGTGTCATTTTTTATATATGTGTGTGTATTTGAATTTGTATATGTAACTTGCCTCAGGCGAAGTTATACGGAAGCAATTGTCAAACGTGAACGGATTTCTCCCAATTGCAATTAAAAAATTTAAATTTTCGTTGATATGTGAGATACATACATACACACATACATATGTAGGTTTTAAACGGATATCATGTACTCAGTCGCATTTTTGTACTTCCTAGGAAGATTACCTATAATTTGATATATAATACATTCTCAAATGTTATCATAATGTTCAAAAGTCAGACACAAAATTAAGATAAATGCAGTGTGTCTGTCTGCTAAAATCAGATTTGTGGAGCTCTTTGAAGGTATAAACATATGCATTTTACACAAAATTTTAGGATATAGTCTTACCCTATATTTCATCATTGTCGATCAAAACACCTGAAATATCGCTTAAACACTAAATTATATCTATTACAAATTACCGCAAGCATCAGAGTTTAGGTAATCCCCTGCTAAGTACGCTATTAAATTTTATCAAAATAAACATCTGAGATATCGACAAAACAGGAGCTCCAAAAACTTGACTTCAACAGAGAAAAGGACAGACAGGTAGACGGACGGACGGACAGACAGACAGACAGACAGACAGACAGACAGACAGACAGACGGACAGACGGACGGACGGACAGACGGACGGACGGACGGACGGACGTCGCGAAATCGATTCTCCTGCCAATTCTGAGTCGATCGGTACAATTTGAATGGTATTCATAATCAGATTTGTAGAGTTTATACATCAGATTTTAGGAAATCCTCCCACAAAGAACGCTGTCAAATTTCATCACAATCGGTCCATAAACACCTGAAATATCGCTTAAACAATACTTACAAAATGTCAACAAAATTTCTTAGACACGTACTTTGGGGAATTTGCTGCACATCACAAGTAGTGTTTTGGCGATATCTTAGTTGTTTATGGACCGCTTTTGATAAAATTTAATAACGTGCTTGGCGGGAGAATTTCCTAAAATCTGATATAAAATGTATGTATGTCCGTGCTCCAGGAGAATGGTTTTCCTATTTCTGCATTCAATTTTTTCAACAAATATTCTCTAATGCGTACTTTGGGCAATTTGCAATATATCAAATTTAGTGTTTTGGCGATATCTCAGTGGTTTATGGATCGATTTTGATAAAATTTTACAAAGTGCTTTGGGGAACCATTTCCTACAATCTGATATATAATATATTATCACATGTACACCAGGAATATCTCTTTTCTCTTGTTATTTAAAAGTGTGATTCAATCAAAAATTTTAAAATTTTCGTCTAATTTTTGGTGTTTTTTCGATATTTTCGGTGTTTATAAACCGATTTTAATGAAATTTAATAGCGTTCATTGCGGGAGAATTCCCTAAAATCTGATATATAATTTATTTAAGTCCATCCTCCAGGGGCTTCAGAAACTTGATTTCAACAGACAGACAGACAGACAGACAGACAGACGGACGGACAGACAGACGGACATCGCTTAATCGATTCTCCGATTCTGAGTCGATCGGTATAATTTTTATGGGGTCTACGATCACTAATACAAAAATTACAAACGGAATCACAAACTTATAATACCCTTTCACCTATTGGTGAAGGGTATAAAAACAAGTAAGAAAAGCTAAGTCGGTAAAGTCTGACTATATCATACCCTTCACTGCTAATTTCAAATATGGACCAACAATTTATGTATGTCTCTAGGACAAAAGGAATTTTGTCCTAGAGACATACATACATATTCTATGAGTTATTTTTTCAAAATTTTGAGATTTATGTCATTTCCGTCTAAGGGCCTGATATGGGAGCTGGGGTCAATTGTGGACCGATTGTTACCAAATTTTAATTGTTGGTTTATATCTGTGCAAAGTTTTAATAATCAAATACATTTATCTTTAGAGTTATAAATGTTTTTGTGCTTTTATGTGTACATAAACTAGGGTTTGCAGTTCGGTTTTAACCGAAACCGAAACCTCGGTTTTTTGTGCCTCAAAACCGAAACCGAAAACCGTAGAAGAAAACGCGGTTTTAGCTATTTATTTTTCATAATTTTTTGTTGGTATTATTCAGAAATAACATTAGCTTATCATAAATTTGCACGTAATTTGTCTATTTAATGAAGCAGAAGAATGAAACAAGCAAAAGGTGTTTCCAATGGACGAATGGACAGGTATAAGGGGAAGACGGTATATGAAAGTAAATATTCACGATTCGTATTTTAGGAACGTGTAATTTCAAGCAAACGCAAGAAACCATTAGACAAAGGCTAATGGAGTTTAATATTTCACTTGATACAAACATCGTAGCATGTACTATAGATGGAGCAGCAGCCAATATCAAATTTGTATCTGAAAATCAATTTTGAAGACGTCGACGATGAAACTTTGACTCATTTAAAACTGATTGCCCATATACATTTGAACCTAGAGGCTGTAAGGAAAACTGTTCGGTATTTCAAAAATTCGACAGTTCGTTATAATATTTTACAAACAAGCGTTAAAAAACATCATAATCGTGAATTAAGCTTACTCTTAGATTTCTGCTTCTAAAACAAAGTATTCATGACAGTTTAGAAATGCTGTCGACCTTAGATTTGCTTCATTCTATCGACTTTGAAATTGTAAATTCTTTAAAATCGTTGCTATTTGTGAAAATTACTATTGAAGCAATTTGTCGCTCGGATGTAAATATTATTCACGCTAAAGGGGCTCTGCAGTTTATCCAAAAGAAACAAGACTTATTTAAGAAATCCCTCATATTTAAAAAAACTTTATTATTTTCCTGAATTTTAGTATTAAATTATAATATGTTTTAATGAAGTTATCTAAATTTTCCTAGAAATTTAAACTGAAATAGTTTTATTTAAAAAACCGAAAACCGAACCGAAACCGGCCGGTTTTTGGTGTTTTAAAACCGAAACCGCGGTTTCTAATTTTCACGGTTTTTTGCAAACCCTAACATAAACGTCTTTTGAGAATGTGTCTTGTATGGGAGGTATGGTCAAATAGGTACACTGATTAAGTTAAACATAAGCAATATTTGTACTAAATATTATTACAAGTAAGTTTGTGACTGTAAAGAACCCAAAATTCTATTCCGGGAAGGCATCCCTATGTGAGGTAACCGAAATAGTAATCTGATTTCGCCCAAAAGGTATGGGCATTGTCCTTGGCATTGAGCCTGTGCCAAATTTCATCAAATTATCTTTAAAGTTATGACCTTACGTGGATAACCGGCCAGCCAACCAGCCGGACGGACATCGTTAAAATAACTCATGGAGTGATTCTAAGTCGATTGGTATACTAAAAGGTGGGTTTCCGACCATTATTTCTATGCGTTACAAACATCAGCACAAACCCACCTATGGTGGTGAAGGGTATAACAAGTTTTTGACTCAGGATATACCGAAACTTCCCAGTTGAGCTCTCACAATATATACTATAATACAAAATAAATTTGAATCTCCTAGAAGCGGAAAATTCAAACAGTCATGGACTTATTAACCAACCCTCGTGTTAACCCAATAAAAATTGTAATAATTCTCGCATCTGTTTTTATAAATATTGAAGTTAAACTTACATTATTATTATGGCGTGAAATTTAATATTTAATAGTAATTAGTAAATTATCATATTATTTACTGTTTATAAGGTTGTTAAGGGGAGATTCCATGACAAATCGTAAAAATTCATTCAACCAAAAAATTTAATAAAGTTTTTACAAACATACAAGTTTACGCATATCGAAACACAAATAAATGGCTCAATATCTATCTCATAACTTAAAGTTTTCGAAGCCTTAAACAACTATAATTCATTTCTTAAAGATATCAGCTGCCTATTGCTATAAAATTTAAGGCATAATAATTCTTCCATTAGACAGTTATAGTAACTGATAAAATTCCTTGAATTTGATTTCGTATGGATACACCCATACACAAAAGTATGTTCATGCTCATAAATAAATATTTCATTATTCAGTCCCAAACTTATTATATAAATTTATAAGTAGTTCACAAATATTTACCCAATAAATTAAACTAAAATAAATATAAGTGTATATTTATAACGTCAATATCAAAAAAATCTCAATAACAATAACAAATCAAATCAAGTTAAATCGAGACCGTAAAACTCCCACCTAATAATCATTATATAATTGATTGATTGTTTAAATGACTGAAGAGGTTTTACGGCTGTTATTAGAAATTTATTTGACTAAATTGCGACAAGTTATACAATAAACGATATCTACTCAAATATGACAAGTTGGAATGAATGTCAATATAATTATGTAGATAATATTTGTGATTTGTTTTGATTTGAGATAAGAATTTTGTTTGAATCATGGCAGAACTACACTAGGTAAAATCACTAGGGAGAGTTGTCAATTTCTTACACCCTGTAATGTCAAGAAAGCAGAATGAAATTCGAAGTAAAAGAAAATATTGAATAACTTGAATTTGAAATTTGCACCGCACACATCACTCAATAGTTTAATCTTACTTTTTGGACCTTTTATAAACTTCACGAGTTTTTTATGATAAAATGCGTTACAAATGCTTCTCTCAATGAACTTTTAAAAAATATATTAATATATTTATTTTTGACAAACAAAAATAAAATACAATGAAAAAAAAATATATTTTTTTTTCAATTTCTTTTGCTTGACTTTTCAGGGATTTGAAATTGAGAACGAAGTGTGTAGTGATTTTACCTAGTATTTATTGTACTATGGTTTGAATGCTAATAATAACACTAGCCAACAAGGTTTTTGACTGGAGCAACCAAATACATTTCCCAGTGTAATTTGGTGCGCTGAATTCGAATCTGTAAATGGTTTTTCTCTATCACGTCAGGTTTTCGAGATATATAAAAAAACCTTTTATTAGATTTTTCCATAAAAAGTTATTAGTTTATTTAAAAATCAATGAGTTTTCAAAAGTGAATGGCGTTATATGATTGTCGTTTGTATTTCGTTGGTTCGGTTTCACGTACTAGAGTCCAACAATAGTCTCCCAGCATACTTTTATCCCAAAATCCTTGATAGTTCCCCTTGTTCGTCGCTAACTGCACTGCTCATTATCAGCCTCATACAAACTACAACTGCTGCCGAAAGATATTTCGGAGTCACTGCTCGTAGCACCGGGAATGACTGGTAGTGGATCAGTTGATAGACGTTGAACTGGTTTGGAAACTGATAGGACATTAGGGTAGGTAATACTTTTTCGATTTTTCATATTGAATCCAGTAACTTTTGTTAAACAGAAATAACAATCAGTTTGGTGGTTACTTGACTTTCTCCAAAGTACTGGAATTGAAAAATCTAAATAGATTTTCTCGCCATTTGACCACTTGTATAAAATAGTTCTGCAACGATTGCAAAACATTGTCGGTGTCCACGGTTTGTCCAAGTTTCCGACAGTAAAACCAAAATAATGTAGATATGCATATTTTAGTGATTCTGAATTGCATATCCTTTTTTTCCAATCAGATATTCAACACACACAAAGCAAAAATAGCGCGGATTAGTAACACACGATCTCACTGACATGCTTAAACTCTACCTTTATACAAATTTATAATGAATGTAGGCTTTTGTCAAATTAATAACTGTGAAATTGTAGCGTCAGTATTAACTATTTTACAGTATTGCCAGCATGCGATAAAAAACGAACTGGACGTGATAGCCCAACTTTGTTGCCAGATTCGAATTCAGCGCAGCCAGATTAGCTAAAAAAACATACTTCGTTTCCCCAGTCAAAATTTTTTGCCTAATTTGTTGGCCAGCGTAATTGACAATTAAATAAACGGAATCGGAATAACATTTGATATATATCATTGGAAAGGTTCGATTTTGGAATAAAATAATATTTTATATATCGATTATCATTTTAATACGCTACTTCGTAAGTAATATAATTGAGCAAGTTATGGGTTACAAACCGTACCAATAGTTTTTAGTGAAAACTCTGTAAATTGAGTTCCATTCCCTTTTTGGTTTGAAGAAATAACCCCTTTCTAACCCTTATTTAACCAAATTTTCAAAGAGTACGGAAAATGTGTCTTTTTATTTCTGCAACCGATCTAAATGCAATTTTATTTTTGTTTTGAGGAGATATGTTGTTACCGATTTGTCCCTTTTCTACCCCCCAAAATCGAAAAAGTACTTTACACGATTTGATATTTTGTCTCTGTCAATTGACTTCCCTATACATTTTTGTCTACATGGATATTGGCTCAAAAGCTTCACGTGGCTTAACAAAATACCAAAAATTGGTTCGACCATTTTACCCCATATTTGTCCCATTTTCAAAAAAAAAAAGTGATAAAAATGTGTCATCTTATTTCCATAACTCAATATATATATATATATATATATATATATAATTCCCCGACAACATTCCAATTAGAACAAGGGGTACTTCTCTCAGACAATGAGCTGCATCCGATTCTATTTTTAGACTCATTAAAAGGGACCTACGTTTTAACGCCGGCTCCGAACGGAGTTAAAACGTAAATATTGCTCTACTGATTTTACGATTTTTTTTCAACATTTTTTCCAACTTTTGAGTCAACCAGTCAGTTAGTAACACATGTGTTACATAAACGGCAAGCTACTTGGGACCGGCGTTACCCGGCTTGATAATAAATTATTTTTATGCCCACCATCAAAAATATTGGGGGTAGATTGAGACTGTCATTCCGTTTGTAATTTCCTTAATATTCACTCAAAAACCAAAAGGGATATATATTCTGAATCCTTATGCAATTCTAAGACGATTGAGCGATGTCCGTCTATCTGTTGAAATCACGATAACGCCTAAACGAAAGGAACTAGGTCACTGAAACTTGGCACAGATATTCTCCATTTCTTGGAACATTTTGGTATTGAAATCCAGCAAAATCGGTTCACATTTGACCATAGCTCCCGTATAACCTCGTCTAGTCTTAGTGCATATAAAATTTCATCCAAATTTCATCCAACTGACCAATAGTTGCATAAAACTTCTCTGTTCTAAATTTAGTAGTCACAGCTGTTACAATTGTATTTAATATATCAAATTAATGTGATTCCTGGGACGGGGTTATATGGGCTCTAACTTAATGTGAACCGATTTCGTCCATTTTCAATACACAACTTTTTCAAGATATCGAGAATACTTTTGCAAAATTTTGTTCCTCTGGCTCTTTTCGTTAAGGCTCTATCGCGCTTTCATCTGACGGACAGACGGACATAAACCCCCTTTTCTTTTTGTATTTTTGTGTTTCCGTAAGTTTTTTATATGAGAGCATGGTCAAATAGGAACCGATTGTAACAAAATTTTGCGCACTGGCTGGTATTCACATAAAACTTCCTTTTGTAAAATTTTGTTACTGTAGCCCTTATCGTTAAGGCGCTATCGCGCTTTTATCTGACGGACAGACAGACATTAACCCCCTTTTCTTTTTGTATTTTTGTATTTCCGTAAGTTTTTTATATGGGGGCTATGGTCAAATGGTGATCCATTGTGACAAAATTTTGCACACTGGTTGGCATTGACATAAGACCCCCTCGTGCTAAATTTAGTGGTTATATCTGTTATAGTTTATTGACATTTAAGTTTATTGACATTTAAAATTTTTCATAGATCAAGAATATTTCTATTAAGTTTCAGTGAGCTAGCTCGTTTCGTTTAGACATTCAGGGGTGTCATAGAAACCAATTTCATTGGTATTGGTTTTGAAAACGACAAAAAAATTAAATTGGTGTCATTAATTCCAATATTAATGTTCGAGCTACATTTTCTATTGGTTTTATGTGTCACAGAAAATAATATTATTGGTTTAGTATTGGAAATAAACCAAGCAACTTACAGTTAACAGATTTCATTTCAAAATTGGTCTATCAATTTAAAACAAAGGCGTTACTGGCCAACTGGTGCCTTTTCGATTTAAAGATCCACTAAGAACAGATTTTTGAAAATTTGGCCTTGTGGGGGATAAAAAAGGGAAAATTCAATAACGCTATAATTCCCAAACTAAACACAATAGAACCAAAATGGAAAACGAGTTTGAATCAGTTACAAAATAACAGTACAAGTGGTAAGTACTTTTCGAAAAAAGGGGAAAAGAGCAAAAAGAGAAAAGAGAAAAAGAAAACAAATATTTTTGGTACTTTTTAGCTTTAACTTTCAAATAAAAAGAGTTGGATGAAAAGTTTACATAGCATTTTTTATCATGTAATAAGATAAAAACAAGTTTTGGTACTTTTTTGTATCTTTGGAATCAATAAACCGTATCGACAAATATGAAAAATATCAAAAAATTGGGAAAGTTGTAAGGCTAGAATATTCTTTGTGTGGAGGTACTGGCGAAGCACATGCATATCAACATATTTGTTTGCAATTTAATAAATATCGCATGTAAGTGACAATCGTCCTTTGATTGGCTGTGGTAGATTACATTTTTTCCAGTCCGCAATTCGGTCATTTCATGATGTTGGGGTATACAATAGAGCATCTCGACTTATATGGGGAAAAAATAAAGTTCGCCGTACACCATCGAATATAAAGCATTGCTATGAGACAGTTTCGAAAAAATATTTTTTAATTTTTTTTCGTTGCACATTGGGGTCGCCAAAATACATTTTTCGTTATATCTTCGGCATTTACAGTCGGATCTCGAAGTGTGATATATCGATGTTTTTGTCTCGAGGAGGCAAACATTTTTCTTTAATAGTCATTAATCTTGGGTATCCGGTTCTAGTATTTATCTATCGGACCCCTGTTCCTACCACCCTAATGCACCACCCTAATATCAAAAAATTAAAGCTCTTAAAAAATCGTTAAACTTTTACTGAGGAAGTTTTTCGATTTTTCAAACCGATCTATTACAAACAAGGAATTTCTTATTTTGCCCCACATAGGGATCGCCAAAATACATTTTTCGTTATATCTTCGCCATTTACTGTCGGATCTTAAAGTGTTATATATCGATGTTTTTGTCTAACGAAGGCCAATGTTTTACGATATTAATCATTAACCTTAAATACATTCTTCTACATAGTACCTACCCAAGATATTTTAACTCATACAACAATAATTATAAAAATTTTAAATCTTTTAATCAATTATGTTTTGAAAAGATCCAAGTTTGCTGTATTTTTGACGGCTCTCAAGTTCTGAAAAAATGTGCCCCATTGGTTGCTTACCAGTGACAGCCAAGGCAGATTAATGTACTACATGAATAAAACGTTCAGTGTCTGTTTAAAGGCATAGATAAGCTGTGAAAATAATTAAGTTTAGTTTTATAATCATTGACCTTAAGTACATTCTTCTAGTACTTTTTTTTGATAATAATCATTGATCTCAGATATCCGTTCTAGTATTTATTTAAAATTGTGAAAAAATATCATGTAAAAATTCACAGTGTAAATACCCAAACAGTCTCTTAGTTTGTCTTGTTATTCGTTTTATCCACGAAATAATTGTTTGAATTTCGTCTGTGTCTGTATAACATTTAATCGCGTTGTGTTTAATTTAATTATAAACTATTAAAAATTAATTTAAATAAACAACAGCCTCCAGAACTCTCCCCTTTAATTTTATCCGCCATTCTGGTTCTTGTGAAATCCAACCTCAAGCAATTCCAATAGATGATATATCTTGGGTTCATCAATTGCCGGACGACATTCAATAAATGCTTCGTCTGCCCATAGAAAATAACGTTTACTTTTTCCACCCGGTCCACAATTTCAGAATTTTTTTGACTGAGCCGCCATGCTTGCAATTCTTAATGCAAGAACAGCTGAAGCATTACAGTTTTCCAAAGATGTAATCGAAATACCAGCTAACATAAGGAAAATACTTTCTGTTGATAGTTTTATTTACTAAACTTAATTATTTTAACAGCTTATCTATGCCTTTGTATGAGTTAAGATATATTGGGTAGGTACTATGTAGAAGAATGTATTTATGGTCAATGATTAATATCGCAAAACATTGGCCTTCGTTAGACAAAAACATCGATATATTACACTTTAAGATCCGATAGTAAATGGCGAATATATAACGAAAAATGTATTTTGGCGATCCCTATGTGCGGCAAAATAAGAAATTCCTTGTTTGTAATAGATCGGTTTGAAAAATCGAAAAACTTCCTTAGTAAAAGTTTAACGATTTTTTAAGAGCTTTAATTTTCTGATATTAGCGTGGTACATTAGGGGGGTATGAACAGGGGTCTGATAGATAAATACTAGAACCGGATACCCAAGAATAATGACTACTAAACATCGATATATCACACTTCGAGATCCGACTTTAAATGCCGAAGATATAACGAAAAATGTATTTTGGCGACTCCAATGTGCGACGAAAAAAATTAAAAAAAATTTTTTCGAAACTGCCTCATAGCAATGCTTTATATTCGATGGTGTACGGCGAACTTTTTTTTTCGAGACGCCCTAGTATACAAGCTTCATTTGTCCAAATAGCAGCGTTTTCTTTATACCTATACCTTTGTGGTAAAGGTATAAAAAAACTGATAATTTTTCTGAAAAACTGAAAATTTTTCTTCAAATAATTTTCTTTAATAATTTTTATTTTATTTTTTTATCAGATTTTTGATGTTTCAAAAAAATTTCAAATGAAATAATAAACAATTAATT
Source organism: Stomorhina lunata (assembly GCA_933228675.1). Lineage (NCBI taxonomy): Eukaryota > Metazoa > Arthropoda > Insecta > Diptera > Rhiniidae > Stomorhina > Stomorhina lunata. The sequence continues at coordinate 78,821,491 of OW121741.1, read as the reverse complement.
CGAACATTTTGTTTGATTTAAAACCAATAATAAGAAAACCGACTTGGTTTCATGACACCAAATATTTATAACCAGTATTGGTTTTCATAACCGAGAAATTTAAAAACTGACTTGGTTTCTATGACACCCCTGATTATCGTTTTTGAAAATATTAAGGAAATTCGACAACTAAGCATGATATATATGTATATATATATATATATATATATATATATATATATATATATATATATATATATATATATATACATTTTCTGCCTGGGTTTGAGCCCCAGTCACGATAAATACTGATTACTGTAATTATTGATTTCTATTAAAACAAATTAAATACTTTATTAATTAGTCGTTATGTATTATGTTTTCTTGATGTATCGGATCATAAAGCTACAGAATTTGTTTGATCTTTAGGAATAATTGGACTTTGAATGTTTGATCGATTTCAGTTTCATATAAAAGTAATGTTCAGAAGGGGCCTCCATCAGCAGTCTCCAAAGACGGTAAGAACTTCTACATTAACACGCCATCGATGTAAAAGGATAAATAATTTGCAAGCTTAAATAATGTGTCAACAACAGATGGCGTAACTTCATTGCTTTAAAAATGAACGTGACGTGCAATTACAGTGTTGAAAAATATAAAGATGAAGCTTTTAACTTTAACTTTTATTTCTATATTAACCCCTTTCCAAATAAGATAGCCCAATTCACCTGAGTGTTACGACTCTTAAAATTTTGGACGTAGGTTCCTTATAAAATCAATTCTTGTATTTCTCTATATGTATAATCTAGTAGTGTACGGTTTCACTTGATCAGGCTGGACCGATCATAACACTCTCTTATTTCAATAAATTTCAAATCACAAATATCAAAATCGCACTTCGATTTCAAACAATTAAAAATTTATTTAGATATATTCGAGAAATCAGATACATCAGAAACAATTATTTGTTATGTTCAGCAACAGCTTCATGTTCCTCAGAATTCTCCTGTTCTTCTGCCAAAACTTCCTCCTCATCGGCAACACTTTGTATGCGATCACCAATTATTATTTCTTCAGCCAGCAGATATAATTCTCGTATATCCTACAATAATTAAAAAAACAAATTTAAAACATTTTAAACAATTTAAAACAAAATTTACAAATTCTTTTAAGTTTTCCAGTCGCTTACCTTAGCATTCCTCAAATGTATGATTTTTTCATCTTCATAGCGCAAATGATCGTATTGATCTTTGGAGATGAGGAAACCCTCATTAACATCATGCTCGAGCTCCTGTTGTAACATATCGGCGTAACGTTGTTTAGCCAAGCTGATGGAGCTACCTTCTTCCATTGAACCACCACTTGATATATCAGAGGCATCATCAGATGTTGTATGTTTGTGTGTAGTTGCCGTTTCGGGTTCTTCGGTATCATTTACCGTTAATGGTTCATCCGGAGACTGGAGTTGAAATTTAAGAAATTGTATTATTTATTTGGGGTTTATATAACTCAAGCGGCAGACGATTGAGTGAAATTTACATGTATTTTGTTTTTGTTACAATAGCAAAACACATGTAAATTTCACTCAATCGTCAGCCGCTTGAGTTATATAAACCCAACATTAGTTTGAGTATAAAATAAAAATGTAAAAATATATTTGAAATACTAGCAACATTAAAAAAAATACTTTGCTGGAATTTAACTTAAATTTTATCTAAATATCCATTTTTTAAAATGATTAATATAAAACTTTAAAGAGACTAATAATGTTAAATTGTTCAGTTGTGGTTATCTTTCCTCCAAGTTAAAGAAAAATGTTTGCCAGAATAATTTTGTGTTAAAAGTATTAAAAAGTTTTCATTGTTGCTCTAACGCTTGTACTCGTAAATGTGTAACTTTCATGTTTGCACTTTGTTTCTTAAAAAAAAAAAATTTATTTCTTTTCTTTTCTTCAAAAAGTTGCCTAAGAAAAGCAGTAAAAGTGGAAATCCTCCTCCAGTTTCCAAGTACGAGTATTTGTGTTTTCCAGCCAACAAGAAGTTACAGGTATTTTCAGTTCTTTAACTTTTTCGAAAAATGAAAAGGCCCAGCCAAAACCAAGAACAAAATGTAAAAAACCATAAAAACAAATAAAGTAGAAAGAAGCCAACTTTTCTTATGGATTTAAAAAGTTTTTCTTTCTTTTACAAACTTTGTAAAGTATGTAATAATGAATCAATAAACACTATCTAATTTTAGGTGTTAAAGCTAATTTAACAGGAATTTTGAATATCTCTTTAATTAAATTGATACAACTTTGTTTGCGATCAGATAAAATTTAAGCTGAAGACATGTAGATGAATAGAGCTTTTCATAAAGCTTCACAAAAGTTTGGTATTTAAGCTTAAAAAATGACACGATAAGAAAGAATTGGGCTAGGTTAGATGAGTGCTGCAATCTGGTTATCAGATTCACTAAGACCATGAATTTCGTTGTGATACCAGGGAAGCTTGGGAAAAGCAGTGGTTTGAGTGGGTGATGTGACTTAGATGGTTAGCATGTCGACTACTAAGCATAAGATATCATATTCAACCTAGGTTCGAGCCCCTGTCACGCCAATATTAATTGCTGTAGTTATTATTTGCCAAAGAATTCTTTATCGGTGGTAACAATACAGCAGTAACACGCCGTCGATGTAAAATAATTATAAAGAGTGTTCTAAAAAAAATATGCATTTACTATTTTAGACAAAATTTATCCATAGTGCAAGAAATAATTTATTTTTTGATCAAGTTAGTTTCTATAGATATGTCAGATACTATTATTTTGGAAATTATTAATTTTCAATAGTTATTTCAATCAAAATGAACTGCGAAAAAAAAGTTCGTGAAAATATAATTAAAACTTTTCAAAAAAATCCGTCATGGACTTTTAAAAAAATAGCTAAAAATTTGAAAGTTGACCCTCGAACGGTTTCTTATGCCATCAGACGGTATAAGGAAAACCTGAGCATTGAAAGAAAACCTGGATCAGGGAGGAAGAAAGGTTCTACAGATATTAGTAAGGCCAAAGAAGTCGATCGACTCTTTCGAGGAGCGCCTAACACTTCTTTAAGAAAAGCAGCCCGTACGGTGAAATGTTCTACGAATTTTGCACATAGAGTCAAAGCTTATGCTGGACTGAAGACATACAAAGTCCAAAAGGTTCCAGATCGCAATGCTATAAAGAACTTAGAAGCAAAAAAACGAGCGAAAAAATTGAAGTCCGATTTTATAAAAAAATACACCTGTTGTGTGATGGATGATGAAACATACGTACTGGCAGACTTTTCTCAACTTCCTGGTCAAGATTTTTATGTTGCTGATAAACGGGGCAATGTTTGGCAAGAGTTTCGCGCAAAAAAACAAACAAAATTCCCTAAGAAGTTTCTCGTGTGGCAAGCTATTTGCAGTTGTGGCAAAAGAAGTAAAGTATTTGTGGCATCTGGCACAATAAACACAGAAATTTATATAAAGGAGTGCCTACAAAAACGGTTGTTACCCTTTTTAAGAGAGCACAGAGTGACTACATTTTTTTCGCCCGATTTGGCATCATGCCATTATGGAAAAAAGGCACTTGAGTGGTACTCAAAGAATAATGTCATTTTTGTACCACGAGAGGCAAATCCATCCAACTGTCCAGAACTTCGGCCTGTGGAAAGGTATTGGGCTCTGGTAAAAAAGGAATTGAAGAACACAGGAAAGATTTCCAAGAACATGTCCGATTTTAAGCGCAGGTGGAACACATGCTCCAAAAAGGTATCAGAAGCAACTGTAAAATCTTTAATGGGAGGGTTTCCGAAAAAAGTCGATAATTTTGCAAAACCCGAGTACTAAGTAAACATTTTAATGCTAAATGATTTTGTATAATATGTCATTATATTTGCGTATTTTGTAGAGTTTTTATATTAAAAGGTTTGATTTTTATTTAAGAAAATCCAACTACAAATTTTATTTAGAGCACTCTTTAATTGGCTGTAGAACAAAAATTTGGGTGCTGTAGGGGATCAAGCAACTGTTCTGATTGGTCTTTACATAGTAAGCCCACACTTATATTGGTTCATCCTTCAACTCAACTATGGACACCGACCTCCTCGTGGTATCACCTGGGTAAGTACGTTAATGTAGTGAGCTAACATGCGCCGCGAATTTCCCCATAAGAACAATAAAATTATATTTTTAGGACGTCGATTAGTAACCCACTCCTGGAAAAAACAATTACTATGAAAAAGCAAAAATTAAGAATGAAAACGGCCCCCGCTAGTGTTGGCAACTATGGCAAACGGAAAAAGGACAATGATTTAAGGTTCAGCGCCTGGAACATCCAAACTCTTTACAGAGGAGATGCTCTGATCCAGTTGATGGGTGTCGTTGATGAATATAAATGCCCTGAAAGTAGGCACGAATTTGGTAGTGGTCTTATAGCGAACAAAAGAATGCGACAACTGGTTTCCAGGTTTATCCCAATTACTGCGAGGTTAGCGACAATACGCGTCATAGCTAAATACATTAATCTGAGTTTGATTTGTGCTCACGCATCCACAGAGGAAAACGATGATGACGTTAAAGGATCCTTCTATGACGAACTTGATAGATGCCCCAATCAAATAATAATACTGGGTAATCTCAAAGCAAATATAGGATGAGAAAGCTGCTCTGAGCCTACTGTTGGTGAATTCAGCGTTAATGGCGAAATGTCTGACAATGATACGAGGTTGATCTTCTTTGCAGTTGCGCGCAATGTTGTCGTGAGCAGCGCCAGGTGAACTCAATTCGAGGAGCTAATATGGACTCCGATCATTACCTTAATCCAGCTAAGGTGGGAACACGTCTTAATGTTAGTTGAGAAATATACAAAGAAATTATGATGTCACAAAGCTTATCAAATTTGTACCGATCAATCGCAACGAACAGCTCAACTACTCAGAGAAAACGTTTCTGATTCAAACGACATCTGCGCTAGGGTTCCAAAAATCTCCCCTCTAAACACTTGGTATGACGAGGAGTGCCGAAATACCGCTCCTGAGAAAAATGCATCGAACTTTAGAAAAAAATCAAAAGAAAACGGCTTTTGGCTTCGTAGCTGCCAAAAGCCGCTTTGTTTCCGTTAATAAGGCTATGCGGGATGACATTAACTGACACAACTCAAAAAGTTAAAATAGGTAAGAGCCCTCATAACTAAAGCGTCATGCGATCTCTTCAATATTATATGCAGCGCGATGCTGCAGTTAATACAACTGAAACAATTTTTAATAGCAAACACATGCTACTACCGTTTGCCGATGACATTGATATCGTGGGACGCACATTGCGCAAGGCGACTGCCGCCTTTTCAAGTTTCAAAAAATGATGGTTTCTGCAAACAGACAGTCAATAAGAGTTGGACCACATGTAATCGCTGAGAACTATAACTTCAAGGTTGTAAAATAATTTGTTTAGATTGGTACCGTCGCACAGTGATTTGAGCCCATAGTAAAATTGGAAAAAACTAGAAGGAATTAATTTAAAGCGATGAAATTTACAGCATGAATAGACTTTACTTTACTTTACGCATAGAGTGACATCATATGTTTTACTAAGCACAAAAAAAAAAAATAGAAAAAATAGCAAAAAAATGTATAATGACATTTCTTATATGAAGATGACGTCTTTTAATGTACTTTTGACGTCTCTTAAATGTACTTGACAGTTTCGTCCACAGTCTAGTTCTGGTTTATGAGACTTTAGTCCAGTTCGAAAAAATATAAAATAAAATTTTAAAATATCCGGATATTTTGCCCGCAAGGGATCAGTATAATTTCCAAAAATCGCCTATAATACATTTTCCTCTTTTAAACAGGGACCGTTACAATTATGACATTTATAACAAAAATCAAAATATAATTGTTATTTTACGATTTTTATTTTTTTTTTGGCAGAAATAATTTTTATTTTATGATTTTTATTTTTTTTTGTCAAATATATTTGTCAAATTCTGACAAATATTTTTTTTGGCAAAAATATTTGTCAAGATCTGATTTTTATTTATTTTAAACAGAAATAATTGTTATTCTGATTTAAATTTTTTTTTGTCAAAAATATTTGTCAAATAAAAAACGCAAAAATGAAAAAATCAATACAGAATTTAAAAAATTTAAATATTTCCCATAATAATGGTAAATTTTAAAAATTTTCAATAAAATGAAAATTTTGAAAATTTCCCATAAAAACGTAGTATTTGAAATTTTCCCATAAAAATGTGAAATTTTAAAAATTTCTTGTCAAATAGGGGAAATTTTGAATATTCTTTTTTAAAATGTGAAATTTTGAAAATTTCCTATATAAATGGGAAATTATAAAAATGGGAAATTTTGAAAATTTCACCTAAAAAAGGAAAATTTTGAAAATTTCCCCTAAAAAAGGGAAATTTTGAAAATTTTACATAAAAAAGGGAAATTTTGAAAATTTCCCATAAAAAAGGGAAATTTTGAAAATTTTACATAAGAAAGGGAAATTTTGAAAATTTCCCATAAAAAAGGGAAATTTTGAAAATTTCTCATAAAAAAAGTCAAATTTTGAAAATTTCCCATAAAAAAGTCAAATTTTGAAAATTTCCCATAAAAGAGGGAAATTTTGAAAATTTCCCATAAAAAGGGAAATTTTGAAAATTTCCCATAAAAACGGGAAATTTTGAAAATTTCCCATAAAAACGGGAAATTTTGAAAATTTCCCATAAAAACGGGAAATTTTGAAAATTTCCCATAAAAAAGGGAAATTTTGAAAATTTCCCATAAAAAAGGGAAATTTTGAAAATTTCCAATAAATAAGGGAAATTTTGAAAATTTCCCATAAAAAAGGGAAATTTTGAAAATTTCCCATAAAAAAGGGAAATTTTGAAAATTTCCCATAAAAAAGGGAAATTTTGAAAATTTCCCATAAAAAAGAAAATTTTGAAAATTTCCCATAAAAAAGGGAAATTTTGAAAATTTTCCATAAAAAAGGGAAATTTTGAAAATTTCCCATAAAAAAGGTAAATTTTGAAAATTTCCCATAAAAAAGAAAATTTTGAAAATTTCCCATAAAAAAGGGAAATTTTGAAAATTTCCCATAAAAAAGGGAAATTTTGAAAATTTCCCAAAAAAAAGGAAATTTTGAAAATTTTACATAAAAAAGGGAAATTTTGAAAATTTCCCATAAAAAAGGGAAATTTTGAAAATTTCCCAAAAAAAAGGAAATTTTGAAAATTTTCATAAAAAAAGGGAAATTTTGAAAATTTCCCATAAAAAAGGGAAACTTCGAAAATTTCCCTTTTCACCTAAAAACGGGAAATTTTCAAAATTTCCCTTTTTTATGGGAAATTTTCAAAATTTCCCATTTTTATGGGAAATTTTCAAAATTTCCCCTTTTTATGGGAAATTTTCAAAATTTTCCTGTTATCAAAATTTGACTTTTTTTATGAGAAATTTTTAAAATTTCCCTTTTTTATGAGGAATTTTCAAAATTTCCCTTTTTTATGGGAAATTTTCAAAATTTTCCATTTTTACAGAAAATTTGTATAATTTCCCATTTATATAGGAAATTTTCAAAATTTCCCATTTTCAAAAAGAATATTCAAAATTTCCTCTTTTTACAAGAAATTTTTAAAACTTCCCGTTTTTATGGGAAAATTTCAAATACTACGTTTTTATGGGAAATTTTCAGAATTTTAATTTTTATTGAAAATTTTTAAAATTTACCGTTATTATGGGAAATTTAAAATTTCTTTTTTTAATTCTGTATTGATTTTTTTATTTTTCCGTTTTTTATTTGACAAATATTTTTGACAAAAAAAATTAAGTCAGAATAACAATTATTTCTATTAAAAATAAATAAAAATCAGATCTTGACAAATATTTTTGCCAAAAAAAATATTTGTCAGACCTTGACAAATATTTTTGACAAATAAAATAAAAATCAATTTTTGACAAATATTTTTGCCAAAAAAAAAAAAAAATATTTGTCAGAATTTGACAAATATATTTGACAAAAAAAAAATAAAAATCGTAAAATAAAAATTATTTGGGAAAAAAATAATAAAAATCAAAAATTTAAAAAGCATGTAATTTTCTGAAAATATAGTGGAAAACAAGCAAAATGATGTTTTCAAATTAGTTCTGCGATATATCCATATGATTGCTTTTTTTCTTTGAAAATTCAAGAATAATTATTATTTTCGGTCCCTGCTTTTAAACATAGACATTTTTTATATAGTTTGAGGATAATACATACATACATTTTTCTTATTTCTAGTGTTGCCATTATGTGCTGAATTAAACAAAATATTTCTTGAAACCCGTATGCCCATAAATGATTAAAGTAGGTTTACAATTATAAATATCGCTAGATGGCGCTGCTAAATTATTTATATATATATTTATATATTTTTTTTATGTACCTACTGTGTTTTATTTACATATCATATAACAAACAGGAATAAAAAAACAGAAAAACTGTAATTATCAACGGAATTCTTCTTCCACCTCTTAATTTTCTAATATATATTTAGTCGCGAAAAGTTTTGTTTGATTTTGTTGCTTCCCTATTAAACGTTACTAGTGGATCAAACGAAATCAGAAGTTTTGTCATCAAGTCTTTGCTAAAATTTTCTCTGGTTTTTTTACGATTATATTCTAGTCTGCTTCTCCTAATTATTTTATGAAAGGACTCCATTAGAGTGACAATTTTTTGTATGAAGGAAAATGATTTTTCGAATTTTATAACATTTTCTACGGAATATTGTGACACTAGGTCAAAAAGTTAAGATCTGAAAGCCAAATCGGACAACTTTAATGGGCGCGCATCGGTTCAAAAGTTAAAGAGCCCATTTATATATAATATTTTTTGAACAAAATTTTCAAAAATTAAAAAAATTTTTGAAACCGACCTGAGAAAAATGTACCATTTTCCAACATGAAAAAAAAGCTAAGTAAATTTGATTATATTTACAAAAACTGAACTATTTACTAGTAACGAGTCATTAAATGACAAATCATGTCTAACTTTGGAATTTCTTTATTTAAAACATACAATTTTTGGTGCATATCATTAGGCGCGTTTTCAAGGACATGAATTTTCAAGGGAAAACTGCAATAACTTTTAAACTGAATCATAGATTTTCGTATTTCACGATTTGAAATAAAGCGGTGTAAGTTCTCTTTAATATTCTATTATTTTTTCTTGTAATAATTATTTAGTTTTAGTCCAAATTTTGCAAAAACAATAAAATGACCCATTTTGCCCCATACAAATGGGCTCTTAAACTTTGGATCCGATGCGCGCCCGTATAACATAGTCCGATTTGGTTCAAATTTACAGATCTAAACTTTTAGATCTAGAAATCAAAGAAAAAACTCCGTGTTTAAATGCATTTTGATACCATAATCTTAATAAAATCATTACAAAAAAATCAAAAATAGAAATTTTTTGAAAAGGGCATAACTCATAAAACGGTGTTTTTATTCTTACTATTCGACATGCGATATGAAGATAACATTTCAAAATATATCCTTAGATGTTAAACGAAATGGGGTCTTGTTTTACATACTTTTCCGAGTCCATTGAATTTAATAATTATTCGAAAAAATTTGAAATTTGCTATATTTTGTAAAATTTTTCTCACAGTGTTTTTCTTTGCACTCTAAATATTATTAACCATGATGCCATTATTAAACATGTGTAAGGAAATTATATTCCAATCAAAAATACAATTTTTACAATCCTTTTCCCAAACCTATTTCAAAAAAAAATACTATAAATTTTAAAAATACTGTAGATTTAACTGCGTTTTATTTGAAGTAGACCGATCGAATAAAAAGGCGACCATATCTGGAATGCTGAACATCTCAGCTTTAATATGATGTGCATATTGTTAAAAAATTCACAAAATTAGAAAAAGGAGTTTTTTCTATGGGGCGAATCAGTGTGAGCCGTCAACATAAATAATGATATACGTTTCGAAATCAAACGTTTGATCATACTTGCCAACAGATGCTATGGCCTAAGCAGGCAACTAAGAAATAAAGCTGACGAAAAATCTTTAGACCAGTCTGCGTCAATAATGAATATCGGCATCGAATGAACTATGAACTCTGCACCTGCTAGAACGTGGTGGTCCATTCATGGAATGACGTATGTCTCGTATGTCTCGCAACGAACGTATACTGCAAGATCGTCATCTAACCCATCAATAAATTAAGGTAAGTTTTTATATTAATGGGACGAGAATACATTTAATTAACATAAGGTTGTAAAAAAGAATTGTTCTCGATGGATTCTTAATAATTTAACCCCTTGACGTATTTACACGAGTCTAACTCGTGGTACAATCTCTGTGCCTAACATGATTATAACGAGTCTGACTCGTGGAACAATTTCTGTTCCTAACATGATTATAACGAGTCTGACTCGTTGTGGGACTGTTCATAAGCATCAAAACTGGTTTGTTTAATGCAAGTTGTATGCGAACAGTTGGAAGCGAACTTCGTTTCGCTAATTGATACGTCAAGGGGTTAAGAATCGTTAAAAAAACGCTTGTGCCAAAAAATCGCAACAAATGATGAAAAATACGATAGTCGTGCTTCAAATCATGTCTTTGACATAGTGACAAATTTTGAATCCATTCGTATGAGCCCAAAAATAAGCAACAGTAGATTGTATGGGTATTTCGAGATAAGGAAAACACAACAAAAGTCTTTCGTACTTAAAGCACTTTAAATAAAGTGATATCTTTTTGGAAAAGCTGGACCTGTCCCTATCATATTATTGGAGCATTGTAGAGGGATCAATTTCAAATTATACCATTTGTTTGCCTTAAGACTTTAAAAGACATTAAAATAAAATACTATATCTTGATATTATATAACATTAACTGAATTAAAAACAAGTAAGAAAGTACTATAGTCGGTCAATCCCGACCATACGATAGATACCCTTTACCACTAATGTCAAAGGTTTTCTCTTTTCCTGCATAAAGAAAAATATTTGCTAAATTTTGCCATCATACAAACATTTTCTAAAAACTTAAATATTTAAGCGACTTCCTTCATTTGGACTTATATGAGAGCTAGGGTCAAATGTGGATCGATTATCTCGAAATTTGGCAAATTGATTACAGTTGTTACAAAAATTATGTATGCAAAAAAATTAACACAAAATATCTATTATCTTCATATTTACGAGCGTTTTAGTGATTTTTGTCTCATTTAGTGCGTATGATAGAAGAGTTTGTAAGGGAGCTATGGTCAAATGTGGACCGATCTCAACGAAATTTGGCGCAGTGATTTTGGTTTACATAAGCAGTATTTTTTTTTAATTTCATGAAAAATATTGATATTTGTGGCCAATATATCAATGTACTTTGATTGCATGGTTTACATGGGGACCCAGCCAGCCGTCCAGGCAGACGAACGGACTGACATCGCTAAATTAAATCAGAAAGTGATTCTAAGACTAATGGTATACTAAAAGGTGGGTCTAAGACAAATATTTCTATGCGTTACATACATCAGCACAAACTTATAATACCGTTTCCACCTATGGTGGTGAAGGGTATATAAAATTCAAAACCCACCTGCATTAGATCTTGAGTTTGTCCCATACAACCTAAACCTGTACCATGCCGCTGACCGGACAGCTGTTGTGTCAACTCTTTCTTTGCCGAACTCTGTGGTTGATCATTTTCAATGGCTTTGCGTATACGTCTTTCCACGTCACGGAATTTTTTTCTATTACAAAGAATTGAAATTGTATTTATTTAAGTTAAAATATCAAATAATAAATTAAATGAAAATGGATAATTACCTGGCTTTCAATATATTATTAATATCCTTGGGATCAGAGCTAAAGGGTGTGGGTATCCGCAATGAACGTTCTTTCATTTTGTCGCGTTCCGTTTGAAGAAACTCTTTCAATTCCTGTTCACAAGGACGCCAATCTTCGTTGTCAATTCTAAGGAAACGATTATTGTAATTGTGATTTAATAGAAAAAATATTTTAATTGAAAAAATTATATTTCTGAATTATAAGGAAATTTAAATTGTTTTTGTCTTAATTTGCCTTGAAGTTTTGTTTGTTAAGAGGGAGTTTTTTTTTTTTTTTTTTTTGTCAAAATTAGAGGAAAAAGTTAATTAAATAAAATATTAGAGAAGACATCAGACAAAAACAAATTTGTATTGTTTCAAAGAATTTTTAATTTTCTTTGGCCTTTAACACTGAGAAACAAAATTAAACTTACAGGCATGTCACGAATTCCGTTCGGAATTGAAACCATTCCGTAGTTGAATTCCGATCTATAGATTCCGAAAAATTTTAAATGTCCAAAATCAGTACAAAATAAGATTTTTTCAATTGAAATTTTCAACTCTATCTTTGTTTTAACAAAAAACACTGATTAATTGAGGAAATTGTTCAAATATTGAATAAACAACTAAAAGCATTTGAATTCAATTCCACTTCGAAAATAGAAAGTGGTTTCATTCCGAAAATTTTTTTCGTTTTACTTTTTCAATAGAAGCAAAGTGCGGAATTCATTCCACTTCCGAACGGAATTGAGTTCTGTGACATGGCTGTTGATGTCGTAATATCGGATTTTTGTGGAGACGCTACAAAAGTACAGCGACAGGGACAGCAGATGACGCCATATTTCTTGCTTTTTTGACATTTTTCTTCAGTGAGATTTGTCATTTCATAATGGAAAGATATACAAGCCAACAACAAATCGAAATTATTAAAATTTACTACCGAAATTCGGATTCAGTGGCCTTAAGGGTAAGAGCGCAAATCATCTTCAGCGATGAGGCACATTTCTGGCTGAATGGCTTCGTCAATAAACATAATATGCATTATTGGTCAGGCTGCAATCCATACATACTCCATGAGTCATTATTGCATCCCGAAAAAGATAAGGTTTGGTGCGGTTTATGGGCCAGCGGCGTCATTGGGCCGTTCTTCTTCCGTGATGATAAAGACTGTCATGTTACTGTTAATGTGATACTGTGACAACCGAATATTTTTGGCCCCAATTGGATGATATGGACTTGGAAGATATGTGGTTCCAACAGGACGGCGCCGCAAGCCGCACAGCGAGTGACACAATCAATTTATTGAAAACCTAGTTTGCAAAACGTGTTATCTTACGAAATGGTCCAATCGATTGGCCGCCTCGGTCGTGCGATTTGACACCGTTATACCATTTCCTGTGGGGCTATGTCAAGTCTATGGTCTATGGCAACAAGTCGGCGACTATTGATAAACTACGTAGGAATATCGAGCAGTATTGGCCAATTTATGTTTGAAAACAGTCGAAAATTGGATTCAGCGTCTGAACTTCTGTCCGTGGTGGCCATGGAAAAGAAATCGGGTTCCATACATAATGGCATCAAACGTGCTTTTACAGGAATAAAGAATAACCCGTTTTTGTTTTATTTAAACAAAACTTTTGTAGCGCTCTTATTGAAAAACCCTTTAAAAAGAAGACGAAAAAAAACTACAGCTAACCATGGACAACCAACCCCTAAAGCTTGTAAAGTTTTTTTTGCTGCCTAAAGAGTTTTTGTATAGATTAAAGAGGAATTAAACCATATTCTAAATAAGGATGGATCAGCGTTTGGTCGCCTAAGCAAAATATGATAATATCCCCAAATATCTCATCCATCAAAACTAATATACATACAGATGCATAAAATTAATACTATTACCCGGCTAGCAATCTGGTGGGATTCGCAAAAGACTCATTTTGCTGACATCGTCAAATATCAGCAAAATGAGTCTTTTACGATTCCCGTATAGACGATCAAAAACTGATTAATCAGCTTGGTGATCTAAAAAGGATTCCAAAAAGACTCTATAAAACGCTTAGAAAACGGCTAGTTTACAAAAGCACAAACAATTCTTGCAGAATGTGTGCAGTCAAAATCTTATCGTGCATACGATCCTAATACGACTGTTTGTTTTTCTTGAAAGCGACTATTTGAAAGTAAAGTGTGTGCAATCAGTTTGGTGATCAGAAAAGTGTACAAAAAGACTCATAGACGCTTAGCAAGCGACTAATTAAAAATAGCACAAAAAATCTTGTAAAACGTATGTAATATCTGGTGGTTAAATTTCAAGGGCCGATGTTGATTTTGAATAAAACACAAACTATTTAGGAAATTATCGTAATTTTATTTTATTATGATATATTGGTATTACTCAATTATGTATGGAATAAAATATCGGCCAAACGGGCGCCGCGACCACGGCAGCACACCTCCATCAGATGGTCCAAATTTTCGATGACCCTGAGGCATAATGGAGGTTCAATGCCGTTAATGTGCCGAGTTATCTCATCCTTTAGCTTTAGTTGCTAGCTTATCGATGTACACCTTTTTTTTTTCAAATAACCCCAAAGAAAAAAGTCCAACGGTGTGAAATCACATGATCTTGGCGGCCAATTGACATCGCCATTATGTGAGATAACATGGCAATTTGTTGCGCAAAAGAGCCATTGTTTCGTTAGCTGTGTGGCAAGTGGCACAGTCCTGCTGAAACCACATATCGTCCACATCCATATCTTAAAATTCGGGTCATAAAAAGTTCGTTATCATCTCACGATAGCGAACACCATTCACAGTAAGTGCCTGACCGGCCTCATTTTGGAAAAAATACGGCCCTATGATGCCGCCAGCCCATAAACCGCACCAAACAGTCACTCTTTGTGGGTGCATTGGTTTTTCGACAATCACTCTTGGAATCTCATTCGCCCAAATGCGGTGAAAATGTGTCTCATCACTGAAGATGATTTTCTTCGAAAATTAATCATCCACTGTTGCCATTTCTTGCCACCATTCTGCCCATTCACGACGTTTGGAATGTTCAAGAGGCTTTAGTTCTCGAGCCAATTGCACATTGTAAGCGTGTAAATGCATGTCTCTATGCATAATGTTTATCAACGAGGAGCGTGAGAGGTGCAATTGTTGGGCACGACGACGAGTTGAGGTGGACGGCTCTTCAGCCACACTATCGCGAACAGCAGCAATATTTTCTGCAGTACGAGCTGTACGAGCATGCACTGGTGTTCTCAGATCTTCTACAGACCCGGTTTGCTCGAATTTTTCCACGATTTTTGCGATTGTACGCACATTTGGACGATCAATTGACGAAGTGCACGATATGCATTTTGATTTGAACGCCCATTTTCATAATAAGTCTGGATAACTTTAACACGTTGTTTGATTGTGTATCTCTCCAAGTTGAGTAAGTCTGAAATAGAGAAATGTCAAATAAAATTCGGAAAAAAACTTGGCGTTTAGGCGTGGTTCACATTCAACATCGGCCCTTACAATTTAACCACCCGATATAACTATTTTTAGGTGATACAAAAATGCCACAAAAACACTCGTATCTCATTATGGGTGATGTGGCTTAGTTGGTTAGCACGTTGACTAGTAAGCATAACATATCATATTCAGCAGCCTATCCTCGATCCCCGGTCTCAGCAACATCAATTTCTGTAATTATTAACGCAACTTTACTGTTCTAAAAATAGATATCATGTGTTCTAAAAATGTTGAGTAATAAAAAGCATTATTCTTTTTTTTTACAAATCTAGCAAAATGTGCGCAGTCATATTTTAATCAGCAAAATGAGTCATTAAAGATTATTTTTGACTCATAAGTGATATCATAAATGATCATTTTAATCGTGCAGTAAAGTCAAAAAAGACTCATATTTAATTTAAATTTTCCAAAAATGCTAACTGGGTATATTAAAGTAAAACTTGGTTTCTTTAAAACTCAATAAGTGGTGGAAATGTGGTCTATGTTGGTAATGTGGTATGGTAACTTTTTTCAAAGAAATACGCGTAAAATTGTGCCAGTTAGTAAAGTTCTCCCCTGTAAATAAAATATTATACCACTCCCGGAAAATGTTCTTGTTGCCAAGTGTAATGATAGGTTAGTCTCAAGTCTGGAATGTGCTAATAAACCTCAATTGGGCGTTGGATAATGCAAAACCATAACACGAAAATTTGCATAAGAAAATCATTGAAAGGAAACCCATTTCATAAAATAATAATAAATGATTTCCTTACAACACAAAAATTTAACCGAAGAAGAAGAAAAAAAAGTAAATTAAATATTCTATGATTTATTACAGGATGTTTTTCATATGCAAAATATTCTTTTACATTCGTTTAAATACAACAAATTCAAGCGTAACTATAGAAAAAGACTTTCCTTAATTTTCCTGCAAACTTAAAACTTTTCCACCTAAACCGAGGAAAAACGGAAGGAAGGAAGGAAGTTTTTAAATAATATTTAAAATAAAAAATTATATTTATTTAACTATGAAGACAAAAGAAGTGACTAAAGATGCTAAAGAAAAAAAACGGTCCATTAACACCCTCAGCTACAGGCGTAATACAATAATAAAAAGTGTGAAAGAAGCTCTGTGGCCTGCATAAATATTATTTTAGAAAATATGTAAAAGTTTTTTCTTTTATTCTTTTGTTTTCCGACTCTATATTAGGGATGACCCCAAACTCTTTTAAAGTGTAAAATTCTTTCTTTCTTTTTTATAAAATTGTCTGCTTATACTTGCATATACCACCCACCTTAATAAATCCATACCCTTGTGGGCATCTTCCATTTGGAATTCTCCCTCCAGAGTCTTTTGTTCGCGATATCTTTCGCGTAAAATATTTATACGTTGCCTTTCCTCTTCTTCATGTTGCAGACGTTCTTGTTCCCATTTAACGCCTTGCAATTTAAGACGTTCTGCATTCTTTTCTCGATTTGTTTTGAGCTAAAAAAATTTTTAAAAATAATTTAAAATACAATAGACTTTAGAATTATTTGAATTCAAAAATTTCGTATTCAAATTTGTATTTAATTAAAAAATAAAAATTTTTCCTAATTTAAAGTTTCAAATAGAACTTAAAAAAATTTTGAAAAGAGTCACTTAATGAGAGACTATAGTGGACAGTGTATTATTTAGGCAAACTATTTGAACAAATTTTGATTTTAATTTTTTACACAATATTTAAAAAAGAGCGTGTAGTTTACGCTGCAGTAAACTTGCTTCAATTGATCTAATTTCCCGACGAATATTTTTCTTTAAAGGATTATTATTTTAAAACCTCTCTTAAAGGTAGCTCCACAAAAAAATCCATGGTGTTAAATTCGGGCCATGGGATGTCCCCAATGCGACTGATCAGTTTTTGGGGGAACATTTTTCATAGCTCTGGCTGAGTGTGCAGTCGACCCATCCTGTTAAAACCACGTGTATAAAGAGTACGATGAATGAGCTAGCAGGTTTGACAAAAAGAATTCCGTTATCATGCGTCAATAATTTTCACCGTTGACATACGTCGCCTGGTCTCAAGTAGTTTTGAAAAAATGGTCGAATTATTCCATGCGTGGAAAAGGCACATCAAACAGTTACCCTTGGGCATTGCAATGGTTTTTGATGTTTAAATCGAGAGTTGCGGATTTTTGGAGACCAGTAATGGCAGTTTTGCTTGATGATGTGGCCGTTTAAGTGAAAATTAGCCTCATCGCTCCAAAAAATGGGATTTAATTGCGACAACAGTGTTTCTCAAAAATCTTTGCGTAAAACAAAGTCCCTTTCTTTAAGTTTTATATTTTAGAAGGATGAAACTTCGAATCTTTTTTCGTAATTTCATGAATAATTGCTCATGGAAGAACCAGTGATGCTGTTCTATTTCGTACTTCAAGTCGCTGATTTTCACGTAAACTGGTTCGTAAAGGTTCAATGTTATCGGGAGTCCTCAAAGATCAACTAGGCCCTGGCTGTTTCAGTTGTGCGGAATCTCTGCACCCATGAAAGAATTTAATTTACAAATTGTCGATAAGCAATTATGTAAGAATCATTACTCTTAAAAAATGTCTCTACATAGAACGCGCGACGTTCTCTTGACCATTGCGTCATGGTGACTGACAAATCCGCACAATCGAAAATTCCAACGGCGCTTATTACTTTTTGAAACAATCGTATTTAAAACAAGTAAGAAGGTGCTATAGTCGGTCAAGCGCGACCATACGATACCCTTCGCCACTAAGGTCACAGGTGTTCTTTTTTCTGTATAAAGACAAATATTTTCAAAATTTTGCTATCATACAAACATTTTCTAAGAACTTATATATTTAAGCTATTTCCGTCATTTGGACTTATATAGGAGCTAGGGTCAAATGTGGACCGATTATCTCGAAATCTTACAAATTGATTACAGTTGTTACAAAAATAATATATGCAAAAAATAAACTCAAAATTAACTTTACCTTTAGATTTACTAGCGTTTTAGTGATTTTTATCTCATTTAGTGAGTTTTGACAGACAGAGTATGGGTGCTATGATCAAATGTGGACCGATTTCAAATTTGGTACAGCAATTTTGGTTTACATAAGCAGTATATGTTTTAAATTTCATGAAAAAATATTGATATTTGTAGCCAAAATATCAAATCCGGGAAGTGGGACCTATGTAGTAGTCATAGATTTTACAATTATATTCAATTTGTTAGCATAAATGTAATTCTCGGGGCA
Source organism: Stomorhina lunata (assembly GCA_933228675.1). NCBI lineage: Eukaryota > Metazoa > Arthropoda > Insecta > Diptera > Rhiniidae > Stomorhina > Stomorhina lunata. Next base: position 78,802,938 of record OW121741.1, on the reverse strand, counting down.
GGGTTATATGGGAGCTCTAACTTAATGTGAACCGATTTTACCCATTTTTAGCACACAATTTCTATAATATATCGAAAATATTATTGTTAAATTGTGTCTCTCTAGCTCTTGTAGTTAAGGAACTATCGCGCTTTTCTCCGACGGAAAGACGGACATATCATTAAGGCGCTATCGAGCTTTTATCTGACGGACAGACGGACATAAACCCCCCTTTCTTTTTGTATTTTTGTGTATCCGTAAGTTTTTTATATGGGAGCTATGGTCAAATGGTGACCGATTGTGACAAAATTTTGCACACTGGTTGGCATTGACATAAGACCTCCTCGTGCTAAATTTAGTGGTTATATCTGTTATATTTATTGGCATTTAAGTGTATTTTAGGTAAAATTTTGGCTGTTTCGGTAGGTTTTTTGTATGGGAGCTATGACTAAATGTCAACCGATTTTGATGAAATTTTACGTGCTGCCTAGGGCTTATGCAAAACTTCATCATAGCTAATATAGTTTATCATTTATTAGCAAAGTACCTGGTAGACCGAGCCTTGCTCGGAGCTTTATGATAAGCATTTTGAGGAAAATTTTAAAGTTTTTATATATTTTATATTATAAAGTGCTAAAATAAATTTAGAGGAAAGACATTGTAGAAATATTCAGTTAATTTTGAATTATTTGATTTATTTTGTCCGACCAACACATAGTTTGCATAGTTTACAGTTTAACTCATTTTGAATAATTTTGGAAATTATTCATATCAACAGAAACCTCTGTCGACTCATGCGCAACAACTTTGCTAAAGATTATAGTCTGATCAAATGCACAGTTTACGATTTAATTCATTTTGAGTAGTTTTCTGTGGCGCCACCTGTCGGACTTTGCTTATTCCAATTCATAAACCTTCTTCGGCTTATCCGTAATAACTTTGCTGAAGATTATAGCATGATTAAATGTACAGCATACGATTAAATTGACTTTGAGTAAATTTCAGTAGCGCCACCTGTCGAAATTTCTTCATACCAACTAAGAAACCTTCGTCGGCTCATGTGCAACAACTTTGCTAAAGATTGTAGCATGATTAAATGTACAGATTACGATTAAATTGACTTTGAGTAAGTTTCTGTAGCGCCACCTGTCGGAAATTATTCATACCAACTAAAAAGCCTTCGTCGGCTCATGCGCTACAACTTTGCTAAAGATCATAGCATGATCAAATGTACAGTTTACGATTTAATTAATTTTTAGTAATTTTCAGTGGCGCCATCTGTCGAAAATTAGTCTTATCAACTTAAAAACCTTCGCCGGCTTATCCGCAACATCTTCGCTAAAGAGCATAACATGATCAAATTCACAGTTTACTATTCTATAAAGAACATACATGCAGACAAACATTCATTTGTTTAAAATAATACTAATTTTTCCCCCTTTTTATTCCCTAATTTCTAAAAGTTCCATATGTATATTTGGTACTTTTTTGGTGCCAATTGAATTCGGTACATTTTTTTAAAACGCATTTAACATAATGTATAATGTTCCTATTCATATTACTTTTGAGATGTTAAGTTATCATTTAATCCCTTTTTTACCCATTTTGGCTCCAAAATCAAAAAAGTACCAAATACGTGTTTCATGTTTTTTTTACATCTATTGATTGCAGTACCAATTTTTTTTCTATATTCTTTAGTTTAAAATATAAGAGTGGGTTAAAAAGGTGCCAAAAAAACTATTTTCACCCTTTTTTACCCCCTATCGGACATAGTTTCAAAAAAGTACCAAACACCTGTCCGCTTATTTTCAAAGCTGTTTAAAACGTAATTTTAATTTTGTTTCTATACCTATTACTTTAGGAGACATAGCGTTTTCGATTTTTTCCCCTTTTTACCCGTTTTTACCCTCTTAGAGGTAAAAGTTCAAAAAGTCCCTTCTTCTTCGACATCAAAAAAGATACCCACTGTCCAAATTTTATCAAAATCGTTAGAGCCGTTTTCGAGATAGCCATTCTATATATATATATATATATATATATATATATATATATATATATATATATATATACAATTATTGCTCGTTTAAGAATATAAGATAAGCGATTAGTGTAGGCGAGGTTATACGGCAGCTATGGTCAAATGTTAACCGATTTTGCCCAATTTCAATACCGAAATTTTCTCGGTGATGAAGAATGTTTTTACTAAGTTTCATGGAGCTAGCTCCTTTCGTTAGGCGTTATCGTGATTTCAACTGACAGACAGACAGACAGACAGACAGACGGACAGGCAGACGGACATCGCTCAATCGTCTTAGAATTTCATAAGCATTCAGAATATATATCGTTTTTGATTTTTGGGCTAATATTAAGGAAATTACAAACGGAATGACAATCTCAATATACCCCCCATTCTTTTTGATGGTGGGTATAAAAAGAAGGACAGGCCGAATAGAGCTTATAATCGTTCGAGTTGAAATTGTTTGAGATCGAAATGAGCAGAAAGAAAGTGGGTTTTGCGGTCAATTATCCAGAGGCCCTCGATAATTTGGATTTAATTAAAAAGTGTACAAATAATTTAGAAAAATTTATGAAATCTTTATTTAATGTTTCAAGGTGATTTAATATAATTTTATCAGCTGGGTACAATTTGGATATAGTTTCTTCAATATATCGAAAGGTATATTACGAATAAACACGAAATAAAATAGTTTCGTTGATGTGGTGCATAAGGCTTCGTCTTTGTTAAAACTACCCGAAAATGATTTATGTATATTTAAAAAAACATGAGTCATGCGATACTTTTTACGAATTGGTCCCCCTGTTCAAGCCAATTATATTAAAGGAAGCAGAGCATATCTTGCCTTGCTTTATCAGTTTTCTAAATATATAACATTAGTTATTCTTAGTTGTATATCGTCGCAAGAGTTGAAGAACGCTGTAACTGACAAAAAATCAAAAAATTGTTTTTTCATAATTTTTATCGGAAAAAAATACTGCGTCGATTGGTTCCGGTCGCATATGTACATGATGAAAAAAAAAAACGTAAATATTTTGAATAAGCATTATGATTAAAACTTTACAGTTAGTGGATAATTCAACATTGATATAGGGTATCATATAGTAGGACTTGACCGTCAATTCTTCTGTTATCCTTGACTCCCAGTGGAGCATAGGGCCTCAATAGTAATAACTAAAATATTTTTAATTTATGGCCAACTCTTAATGAATTTACAACTTAATCATACCTTTGCTCTGGCTTTTTTAATTTCAAAATCCGCCTTCTTATCCACCACAAAAATGGGATCATCTGCCAGTTCATAGGGTATATCATCCGTTTTACCCTCAATTATTAAAATGCGTTCACGTTCGACTTCTTTAAGCTGTCAAAAAAGAAAACGAGAGTTAACAAATTTACAAATTTAACTAATAAAAAACCTCATAATGGAAAATGGGTGAATAAAAATAATCCAATTTACTAATAAAAGGGGTACTAAATGGGTATTAGTTGGTAACTAACCTAAAAAAAGGTGAAAATGACAACAACGACAACAAGAAAAGTTTGTTTATTTGTTGGTTCAATAACTAATTTAAATAAAAATCTACTTCTATTGTCATTTTAAGCCAAATAGTCAACTAAACGGAACGAAAATGCCTTTATCCGTCAATGTCAACGACAGAAGAGCTAGAGACTTTTATTGCTTTAATATCTAACAAAATATGTATGTATGTATTAGAAGAAAACATGTAGACAAATTATGTCAAATATAAAGTTATGGGTGACAAAAATGACACTTTGATTTGGTTATTTCTGGAAAAAATAGTTTTTTGTTTTGATGCAATTTGATTAGAACAATATATTTGTGATTGCTGGAATAATGTCTGCACACTTGGGAGTGCTACCCCCTTTGTTTAGCCCATATTAATGGATTCGGTCTCAACTGTTTGGAAACTTATTAAAGTTTAATGTTCGTGCACAATTGGTGTCATTTTAACACGAACTAATCAAACGTTTTATTGGAAAAATGGTAATAAAAATACAATAAATGAGCACGAAACTTGAGATTTCATTTCTGTTATTGCTTTCCAGGACTTAAATAAGAAAAATATACAAAATTAAAGAGACGAAATATTAACACCTTTAATATATAACTACTGGGGCTTCTTCATCCCACTTCTAGGGAAGGAAATTTGCTTTAGGCTCCCTGATCAATGTAGTGTCCTACAATCCGAGATATCGCCTATTCAAAAAGTAGTCAAATGGTTGAGATACCACAGAGTATACGACAGGGATATTCGTTTCTGTATCGACAGTCAGGCTGCAATAAAATCCCTATCTAATGTCAATACGACATCTGTTCTTACCCGAGAATGCCGGCATCTCTTAACGAGATGGCGAGACATTGCAAGATCGAACTCTTCTAGGTACTCGGGCACAACAAAGTACCTGGTAACTCCACCGCGGACATACTTGCTAAATCCGGTGTTCTCCTGAGTCAGGACAACATCGACCAATTTACAGGCTTACCGCTATCCGCCTGCAAATCAATAATTAGGCAATTACTTTTCGCGTCAGCGCAGAGCGAGTGGTCTTCAGAAACCACTTGCTCCATATCAAGGCAAACATGGCCCACCTACAACACTCAGCGTTCAAACATCTTGGTAACTTTACCCCGTCACAGACTCCGCAACCTTATCTCAACTCTAACAGGTCATTGCGTTTTTGGCATACATGCCAGAAGACTTAGTCTTCAATTTTATGACTACTGTCGTAGTTGTCATAACATAGAAGAGGAGAAAACAGTGACTCATCTTCTATGTCACTGCCCCGCCCTCTCGACTTCAAGGGCTCTCAATCTGGGGGCACCCCTTCTGCATGATTTATCAGATCTAGCGAGTATTAACATTCGTAAAATCGACTCATTTATCAGGGCTACAGGATGGCTTGACTAGCCTCTCATTGATAGCCTGGAGTAATTATGTTTGTTCTTTTCTTCCAGTCTATCCCTTGCAGGTAACACAAAGGGACCGCTTTTTAGGACCCAAGTGATGCTGACCTACATCGGCTGCCTGCCTAACCTAACCTAACTACTGGTAAAAGAAAGTATTCTGGCAACAATCTCAATTAATATGAATTAGTCTTAGGTCTCATAATGGCTTTGCCTTAAGCTCTACCCGATAAATCCACTGAGGACATGTGGAATCAAGGTAATAGCTGGTACTGCGTAGGTTAGCACGTCGACTACTAAGCATAATATAAAATATTCAGTCTGGGTTCGATCCCCGGTCTCAACAACATCAATTTCTACAATTATTAATTTCTATTAAATTCATGGGATGTAATGGGATGGAGCTGTTGCCTGGTGTATCCGGCTACCAAGAAAAAAGTGTAAAAAGTGTAAAAGTAAAAGTTTAACGATTTTTCAAGAGCTTTAATTTTCTGATATTAGGGTGGTAGGAACAGAGGTCTGATAGATAAATACTAGAACAGGATACCTGAGAATAATGCCTATTAATGAAAAATGTTGACCTTCTCGGGACAAAAACATCGATATATCACACTTTAAGATCCGACTGTAAATGCCGAAGATATAACGAAAAATGTATTTTGGAGATCCCAATGTGCGACGAAAAAAATTATAATTTTTTTTTCGAAACTGCCTCATAGCAATGCTTTGTATTCGATGGTGTACGGCGAACTGGAAAATTAGAACAGCTAAGGCGTGAAATTTTGCGTTATAAAATTGAGTTTCTGGCGGTGCAAGAAGCAAGATAGATTGGTCAAGGGAAGTTGGGAGCGGAAATGGTGTGTTTCTTTACTCCGACGACGCACGGATGGTGATGAGCATAGTAGGATAAAATAATAGGTAAAGCCATGATAGCATGGTATCCTAGCAATGAGAGGCTAATGACAATAAAACTTAATTTGATAATTATCAATGTCTACGCTCCTACGGAAACCCATTCTGAAAACGACAAAGACGAATTTTACGATGTACTAAGCAGTTTGATGAACAGTAATGTACATAATTGCGATATTACTATCATACTGGACGACTTTAACGCCAATGGTAGACACGGTGTCGGAGTAAGAAACGACAGCGGAGAAAGATAAATCGATCTTTGCTGTGAAAGAGAACTTGTTGTAGGTTCCTCATAAGTTCCACCATAAAATAACTTCGATATCGCCGAACGGTGATACTAAGAACCAAACTGATCATATTTTGATCAAGTAGCAATCATCTTTACTTGATGTACGCTCGAGGTGCGGAGCAGATATATACAGCGACCATCATTTAGTTATATCTAAAGTTGGATTGAAAGTAAAGGCTGTAAGGTCTGAAATGGCAAAAGCCGATCGGAAAGTTGATGTTGGAAGATTGGAATCAGAAAGTCATCGAAATGCCTTTATTACCTCCATAAGTAATCGGCTTCCAGATGTTGTTAACAACAACGAATATTCAATTAAATTTCAGATAATCCACCAACAATACGAGAAGTGAAGAACTCCATTAAAAGCCTTAAGAGCAACAAGGCCCCGGATAACGACAACAACTCGGCGTGGAATGCTTTTATGTGATGTTGAGTTATCGGCATATGGGAAGAAGCTCTGATAACCTCCTGAAATGAAGGTATACCAGTCAAAACACCAAAATAGATTGGATCCAAAGACTGCAATAACTACTACTAAGTGGAGTAATTTTGAATAGAACGCCTGTTTCCGCTACACTCCGCGAAAATCAGTTTGGATTCAGAGAAAATCGAACTTGTGTTGACCTAATCAACGCAGTAAGAATAGTACTGGAGCAATGTAATGAATTCCGCACCACCATTTCCCTAGCGTTTATCGACTTTATGAAGGCCTTCGGCAGTGTCAATAGGAGCTATATATGGAGAATTTTAGAAAATCGTAACATGCCAACAAAAATTCTGAACTTAATTTGGGCAATGTAAGTAAATTTTAAATGTCGGGTCATACACAAAGGTAAACTGTCTAATCCGTTCGCAGTTCCTACTCGAATAAGACAAGGATGTATCACCTATACTTATTATCCTCGTCCTCTAGAACATAATGCGCACGGCTCTGAATGTTGGACACGGTATCTGTCCATTGGATTGGATTTAAACAACTCGAGGACTTGGAATACGCTGATGACGCATGTCTTCTAAGCCAAAGCTCTGGCTACCTTAAAGAAAACACGAATGCTATCACTGTTCAATCTCGGGCAGCTGGGCTGTAAATCAATATTTCCAAGACAAAGATTATGCCTGGAGGCTATGGAGCAAGCGCGTCGACACACATCAATGTTGATAACGAGGTTATTGGATGTGTCGGTACTTTTACTTATCTTGGTAGTTTGGTATCTACAAAAGGTGACGCCGACGGGGATATTAAATCGCGTATTAATAAGTCAAAATCTGCATTCGGTATTCTCCAAGCTATTTGGAAATCTCAGCAAATATCCACAACAACTTAGTTACGAATATACAACCTCAATATATCATGTCTACCTTGTATTACGGTTGCGAAACTTAGAAACTTACAAATAGCATCGGTAAGTGCCTACAAACCTTTAAAAAACAATTCTTACTGCAAATCCTTAATATATGGTTTGCCGAATCGCATAATAAATGAAGATCTACTAAACGCGACGAACCAAATCCCTTCTTCTATAGAGATATGTCAACGAAAATGGCGGTGGATAGGACACACGCTTAGAAGAACAAAGAATTACATTGCTCGAGAAGAGCTTCGTTGGAATCCAGAGGAAAGCGGCATTATACTGTCAATTATACTGAGTTCCAAACAGCAAACTATTTATATAGTGATGTATGCATAAAAGGATGGATGAAGCCCTATGCTCCATTGGGAATTCGAGGATACCAGAAAAAGAAGAATATTATTAATTACTATAACAAATTCCATCACGGTAAGTCTATAGGGCTGAGCTTAACGAGTTTTATATTCACTTCAACAGGATATTTAGTTTCCTTGATAATAGAGCCTATACCTCGGAGCAAATGAGCTCCAGTGTTAATGAACTGGTCATGAAAGTGTTCATTCCAGTGAAAAATATTTCGATTAAACCTAAGTTAAAAACTTGTTTCAATCAGATGTGCAAACAAGCAGTCAGATCCGGAGAGGTTGCTTTCAGAAACTGCAGTATTAACCAAAATCCAGTTACTGATTTGCATCGCAAACTGGCAAGACGTACAGATGCCAAAGTATTAAGAAGTGAAAAAGCTCTTTAGGAGCAATGTCTTCGTACTAAAATTCTTTCTGCTCCTCAGGGCAGTAAGATTTTCTAGTCGTTCGTTAAACGAGTTAAGAATAATGCTAGTTCTATAATTTCTTCTTTTTTGAAGGATGGTCAAACATTCACAGACCAGGTTGATAAAGCTAACCTTTTAACTAAATTACTCGCAAGTAATTCTCGCTTTAGTGAACCGCCGTGGTATAGCAGGTTAGTTAAAAAAAAGCGGGTTCACCTCATAACTCACCTAGCCACTGATTATTGAGTATTAGGCTATGTAAAACTTCTCTAACTAAAGCATTTGCCGTTCGGAGCCGAAGCTAAAACGTAGTTCCCTTTCAATGAGTCCAAAAATAAAATCGGATGTAGGCCATTTTGAACGAACATTAAAGAACACATGCATACTTTTATTAAATGTGTATGCTTTCTGATAAAACATAAGAATATTTTAATAGGTTATGATAAATTTTGTTCTATTTTATATCTAGGGTTTTTACAAATAATGTATATCGCACTTGATCCAATAATACCCTATAAATTAAAACTTCAATTTTCGTTTTTTGGTTTGATATACTTTTATTCAATGAGTGGTATAGTTTTCAAAACTTTTCCATCGAAAAAGTCAGAATTTAAGTTTTTGATTTAAAATCAAGTATCTTTAGTTTAGATCCACCCTAATGATTTGCACAAAATGAATTACCAAAAAATATTTTAATTCAATTTGGACTGGTTTTAATCTGAGAGAAGTACCCCTTGTTCCAATAGGAATGTCGTGGGAATTATGTTTGTATGTTCTTGCTTGCCGGGAAGTACTCAACCTCTGCCCGAGCTCGAAAGAATATCTGTTACTATAGAAAAGATATTCTTTCGCACCTATGCTTGAAAACTGCTTTCAGCGGATTTCCATATAAACCAGTCGGATGGTATTTCAACACTGATCTTGAAGTAGTGCTGTTCGACGCTTGCGCGTCCAATAGCTAACGTCTAACTAACGTGTTACGCCAATCCCCAGAAAAATGTCTTCTGCACTCTCCAAAGTTATGGAGGGTATGGTGAACCGCCATCTTGTTAAATATCTGGAATCTAACAACCTACTAAGCAACCGCCAGTATGATTTTCGTAGGGGACGCTCTACGGGAGACCTCCTAGCCTTCCTATCGGAAAATGGTGCAAATCAATACATCGTTTTGGCGAAAGTAAAGTTTTGGTTTTGGATAATTCCAAGCAGCTTGATAGAGTGTGACACGGGGCACTTCTATAAAAACTTATTGCTTTTGGTGTCGGTAATAACTTTTCGCGATTTATATTAAGTTTTTCAAAAATCGCACTATACGAGTTGTTATAAATGGATTCTCTTTAAACGAGTTTTAGTTTAATTCAGGCTCACCGCAAGGCTCTGTTCTTTCACCTACTCAATTTCATATCTTTGTAATTGACCTATTAACGTTAAACCTCCAATTCTATCCACATTTGCCATTAGTATTCATTTAATCATAGACCAAACCTTTTGGAAATTGGCGCTAGGATACAAAACATGAATTAAGCATTAAGCCGCGTTTTAAAAACAGTTTCAGATTGGGATCATGCGAATAAAGTCGATTTTGATGCGCGGATAACTCATGTTTACGCATAAACTCACGAAAAATTATTTTATATCTGTATTAACTAAGAAAGATGCTATTGATGTTCTGAGCATAAGAATGTCAGTTGGACAAATCATATATGTGAAGCCTATTATACTAGATAAATATCAAAAGAGGACAGCTCATGCTTTCACAATTTATCATTTGATATCCAATTTACTTTCTAACCTCAAATTTGCTCAACCTATATATTTAGCATTTACGATCATCCAAGCGCTACAAAAAAAGTTTGTCATAACTTTATTTTTCCTTTATAAATTAGGGGGATAGTCTACTTAATAGTCTAGTCATAGTCTAAGTCACAATAAAAGTCATAAACACTGCATTTCGTATTTACTTGGGTCTTATATACTAAAGACCATCTATGTAGTTATATTCATAACTAGATAAACATATGTATATATTTATAAGCCAAAGCTGTGAACTTCAAGGAGTTCATATATCATTCGTACAATTTAATTTCGTTTAAGGTCAATGTTAAGAAAAATACACACATAAATATAAATATAATCGAAGAAATATGAGATTCAGTTTCAAAATTATTCCATGACATGTCTTTAGGCCGTCAAATTCAATTGTGAGAAAAGTAAATTGTTTGGTGAACTTTATCAGGGAGTAACACTTGTCACTAAATTGGATGTGATGTTGATATTTATTAAGATAAAGAAATACAACTCAATTCCCAATAAATTGATGGTTGACATGCACGTTCCTGATGAATTTCTTATAGAACTAAGTCACACAAAGTCAATACCATGTGACCAGACTGTGCCCAGACTATGCCCAGACTATGACTAGACTATGACTAGACTATGACTAGACTATGACTAGACTATGACTAGACTATGACTAGACTATGACTAGACTATGACTAGACTATGACTAGACTATGACTAGACTATGACTAGACTATGACTAGACTATGACTAGACTATGACTAGACTATGACTAGACTATGACTAGACTATGACTAGACTATGACTAGACTATGACTAGACTATGACTAGACTATGACTAGACTATGACTAGACTATGACTAGACTATGACTAGACTATGACTAGACTATGACTAGACTATGACTAGACTATGACTAGACTATGACTAGACTATGACTAGACTATGACTAGACTATGACTAGACTATGACTAGACTATGACTAGACTATGACTAGACTATGACTAGACTATGACTAGACTATGACTAGACTATGACTAGACTATGACTAGACTATGACTAGACTATGACTAGACTATGACTAGACTATGACTAGACTATGACTAGACTATGACTAGACTATGACTAGACTATGACTAGACTATGACTAGACTATGACTAGACTATGACTAGACTATGACTAGACTATGACTAGACTATGACTAGACTATGACTAGACTATGACTAGACTATGACTAGACTATGACTAGACTATGACTAGACTATGACTAGACTATGACTAGACTATGACTAGACTATGACTAGACTATGACTAGACTATGACTAGACTATGACTAGACTATGACTAGACTATGACTAGACTATGACTAGACTATGACTAGACTATGACTAGACTATGACTAGACTATGACTAGACTATGACTAGACTATGACTAGACTATGACTAGACTATGACTAGACTATGACTAGACTATGACTAGACTATGACTAGACTATGACTAGACTATGACTAGACTATGACTAGACTATGACTAGACTATGACTAGACTATGACTAGACTATGACTAGACTATGACTAGACTATGACTAGACTATGACTAGACTATGACTAGACTATGACTAGACTATGACTAGACTATGACTAGACTATGACTAGACTATGACTAGACTATGACTAGACTATGACTAGACTATGACTAGACTATGACTAGACTATGACTAGACTATGACTAGACTATGACTAGACTATGACTAGACTATGACTAGACTATGACTAGACTATGACTAGACTATGACTAGACTATGACTAGACTATGACTAGACTATGACTAGACTATGACTAGACTATGACTAGACTATGACTAAACTATGACTAGACTATGACTAGACTATGACTAGACTATGACTAGACTATGAATAGACTATGACTAGACTATGACTAGACTATGACTAGACTATGACTAGACTATGACTAGACTATGACTAGACTATGACTAGACAATGACTAGACTATGACTAGACTATGACTAGACTATGACTAGACTATGACTAGACTATGACTAGACTATGACTAGACTATGACTAGACTATGACTAGACTATGACTAGACTATGACTAGACTATGACTAGACTATGACTAGACTATGACTAGACTATGACTAAAATAATTAAGAGTGATTGCGAAACACTTTTTCGGTACTTACCTCTCGGGCTCTAATACGTTTTTGCAAATTTGTTCGGTAGTCATCGTCGATGCGTTCCCTTAGCTCCTTCATATAATTTCGGTCAGTCAAACGTACAACATTTGTACCCATGAGACGTTCGAGGGCTGCACTGATGCGAGGCAAAGTAAAACTAGATGAAGAAAATATAAAATGGAAATTTACAAAATATATTAACATTAATCAAAAACTTTAAAATTAATTAATTAAAGTTTTACTTTTTAGTTGTTTAAAATTAATAAATTCTATATTTATGTTTCTTCTTGGGTTTGGAATAACTTTTCGTTGCCACAATTTGCCGCAAACTGTTTAGGAAAGTTTTTTGGTCTTAACTCATGAATAGGTTTTAGTTTTTGTCTTTTAGTTTCTTGGTTTGGGGGTTTATAAATTTTTATTCGAATCATATTTTTTGGTAATTTATAACCTTATTCATATGTTGTTCTTTTTTTTATTATTTGTTACTTATTTATAAAGTGATGTCTCGTTATTATTTTGACTTGGCAGAATTTGGGTATTCTTTTTATATGCACACTACCCTCACCACTACCCTCACCCTCTGCCACTATAACTGGAACTAAACTAGAACTGAACTAGATTTGAACTAGAACTGAACTAGAACTAAACTAGAACTGAACTAGAACTGAACTAGAACTGAACTAGAACTGAACTAGAACTGAACTAGAACTGAACTAGAACTGAACTAGAACTGAACTAGAACTGAACTAGAACTGAACTAGAACTGAACTAGAACTGAACTAGAACTGAACTAGAACTGAACTAGAACTGAACTAGAACTGAACTAGAACTGAACTAGAACTGAACTGAACTGAACTGAACTAGAACTGAACTAGAACTGAACTAGAACTGAACTAGAACTGAACTGAACTAGAACTGAACTAGAACTGAACTAGAACTGAACTAGAACTGAACTAGAACTGAACTAGAACTGAACTAGAACTGAACTAGAACTGAACTAGAACTGAACTAGAACTGAACTAGAACTGAACTAGAACTGAACTAGAACTGAACTAGAACTAAACTAGAACTGAACTAGAACAAGAAGTGTTTACTGAGTTCGTATTCGACCTACATTTCCAAATTATTGTCTAGTCATTCGTTGAGGTTTGTGGGGTTTCCTCCGAATTTCGTATCGTTTTGACATGTGGAATAAATGGTTTTTCCTCTTCGTCATTGGGGGTGAAGTGAAGGGTTAATTTTTCATGTTTTTTTTTTTTTTTTTGTAACAAGTTTACATGCAATAAATAACTGTTTACGAGCGTACAAATTATGATAGTGTTTTGCTATTAATTTATCTATCGTTACATATTGACTTCAGTCATATACAGACACATACGATTTATTTTAATATATGAAATGCATGATATTTGGTCATATCGGAGTATTGTTATCTTTTATAGGAACATTAGGAATTTGCTTTTGTAGGAGGCCTTAAAGGTATAAACACAATTGGGAACAACAACTTATTTGTCGGGGCGAAAATTCATCATTAGAAATATAATATATGGGCTTATATGAAAGTTTTAACGATAGATTAGTACTACGAAATTCGTTGAGCGTCTAAACCGGTTTAGAGTAGCTTTAGTTTCTTTTCAGTTGTAAAATTTTAGAAATTGTGAAATGACCTCAACAACGTTCAGGCGTCTCAAATGTGTTCAATGGACGAATGTACATAACGAATTTTTAAAGACGAATTTGTCATGCTCGACGAAAATAGCCATTTTTTTTAATTTTATGTTAAAAACTTTATTTAATGTTTCTTTATATTAAATTACATAGCAACCGTATAAAATTATTGAAAATTCAATGTCAACTTTTTAAAATAAATATTCAAATAATTTTCAATTTCGTTATAAAACTTGTGAAAATCATGTTGTGCTAAAAATTCGATCCTTTCCGGTTGTTGTTCCTTCGCAAAATTGTCCACTATATCACCAAATTTACTAAACATTTCCATGGTTTCCTTAACAGAATTTTCAACATTTGCATGATAGGTTTTCAAATTATTTAAATAATTTTCTAAATCTACTTGATATGACGAAAATATGGAAGGATTGAGATGCTGAATGTCCTTTAACATCTCGGAAAACATTTCTTCGCTACGCTTGAGTAAATTCTTGGCCATCCATGACAAGTGATTCATAGCATAAGCGAATAATAAATCACGTTGTTGTTGCTCTATGCGTTGCTTTAAATCTGAGGGACTAACAAGAATGCTTCCAACGGAGTCATCCAAAGAATCAGTTATAGTTTCAGCTGCTATACCTGTACTTAGAGATGACTTATGTGTGATAACACTAGTTTGGGAAACCTTAAAATAATTTGATTTTAATATTAAAGTCATGAAGAAAATATGAATACGAATTTTCCTACCTGGAACCACATGATTACAGATAAAGTTATTGTTAAGAATTTCATTTTTTTGTTTATTGTTTTAAATATAAAAGTTTTTATTGTTTTCTATATTTTCAATTTATTGAACTGACTTCTTGACTTGAAAAATTTGAGTTTATATAACAAAAGAAAAATTCGTTATCTATTCATAGATACGAGTATTTCATCGTGTTTTGATCTAAAAAAACGAGGTCAAGTAGTTTGTTTTTTGACTTGAATAGATATTAATTAAATATTTTTCTATGAAATTGAGAAACTTATACTTCCGACTTCCTGGAAATTTTACAGACTAAAATTAATATCTATTTTGACAAAAAAAGTTTAAAAAATTGAACATCACGGAATATAGATAAAGTTTACAATACCCAAAAAAGCAAAAAGTTATTTTTTAAAGCTGGACTAAGGGGTTAAATAGATATTGGTCTAGTAAACCCCTTAGCCGAGCTTATCATGGTATATATGAACAACTAGAACAAGTAAAGGGGATCGCAATGTTCCAATGAAAATAGTTTTGATGGAAATGTGCCAGTGGAAATATTTTCTCAACACAAATAATATAAAAAAATACATAAGTGGGATCTGAGAAAGAGTTCCACCCCATAGAAATAACATAGTTATTATAATATATATTATATAAAAAGATTTATATTTCGTCGTCTGACTGTCTGTCTGTGTCTGTCTGTGTCTGTCTGTGTCTGTCTGTGTCTGTCTGTGTCTGTCTGTGTCTGTCTGTGTCTGTCTGTGTCTGCCTGTGTCTGTCTGTGTCTGTCTGTGTCTGTCTGTGTCTGTCTGTGTCTGTCTGTGTCTGTCTGTGTCTGTCTGTGTCTGCCTGTGTCTGTCTGTGTCTGTCTGTGTCTGTCTGTGTCTGTCTGTGTCTGTCTGTGTCTGTCTGTGTCTGTCTGTGTCTGTCTGTGTCTGCCTGTGTCTGTCTGTGTCTGTCTGTGTCTGTCTGTGTCTGTCTGTGTCTGTCTGTGTCTGTCTGTGTCTGTCTGTGTCTGCCTGTGTCTGTCTGTGTCTGTCTGTGTCTGTCTGTGTCTGTCTGTGTCTGTCTGTGTCTGTCTGTCTGTGTCTGTCTGTGTCTGTCTGTCTGTGTCTGTCTGTGTCTGTCTGTGTCTGTCTGTGTCTGTCTGTGTCTGTCTGTGTCTGTCTGTGTCTGTCTGTGTCTGTCTGTGTCTGTCTGTGTCTGTCTGTGTCTGTCTGTGTCTGTCTGTGTCTGTCTGTGTCTGTCTGTGTCTGTCTGTGTCTGTCTGTGTCTGTCTGTGTCTGTCTGTGTCTGTCTGTGTCTGTCTGTGTCTGTCTGTGTCTGTCTGTGTCTGTCTGTCTCTGTCTGTGTCTGTCTGTGTCTGTCTGTGTCTGTCTGTGTCTGTCTGTGTCTGTCTGTGTCTGTCTGTGTCTGTCTGTGTCTGTCTGTGTCTGTCTGTGTCTGTCTGTGTCTGTCTGTGTCTGTCTGTGTCTGTCTGTGTCTGTCTGTGTCTGTCTGTGTCTGTCTGTGTCTGTCTGTGTCTGTCTGTGTCTGTCTGTGTCTGTCTGTGTCTGTCTGTGTCTGTCTGTGTCTGTCTGTGTCTGTCTGTGTCTGTCTGTGTCTGTCTGTGTCTGTCTGTGTCTGTCTGTGTCTGTCTGTGTCTGTCTGTGTCTGTCTGTGTCTGTCTGTGTCTGTCTGTGTCTGTCTGTGTCTGTCTGTGTCTGTCTGTGTCTGTCTGTGTCTGTCTGTGTCTGTCTGTGTCTGTCTGTGTCTGTCTGTGTCTGTCTGTGTCTGTCTGTGTCTGTCTGTGTCTGTCTGTGTCTGTCTGTGTCTGTCTGTGTCTGTCTGTGTCTGTCTGTGTCTGTCTGTGTCTGTCTGTGTCTGTCTGTGTCTGTCTGTGTCTGTCTGTGTCTTTCTGTGTCTTTCTGTGTCTGTCTGTGTCTGTCTGTGTCTGTCTGTGTCTGTCTGTGTCTGTCTGTGTCTGTCTGTGTCTGCCTGTGTCTGCCTTTGTCTGTCTGTGTCTGTCTGTGTCTGTCTGTGTCTGTCTGTGTCTGTCTGTGTCTGTCTGTGTCTGTCTGTGTCTGTCTGTGTCTGTCTGTGTCTGTCTGTGTCTGTCTGTGTCTGTCTGTGTCTGTCTGTGTCTGTCTGTGTCTGTCTGTGTCTGTCTGTGTCTGTCTGTGTCTGTCTGTGTCTGTCTGTGTCTGTCTGTGTCTGTCTGTGTCTGTCTGTGTCTGTCTGTGTCTGTCTGTGTCTGTCTGTGTCTGTCTGTGTCTGTCTGTGTCTTCTGTGTCTGTCTGTGTCTGTCTGTCTATGTCTGTCTGTGTCTGTCTGTCTATGTCTGTCTGTGTCTGTCTGTGTCTGTCTGGCTGTCTTTCAGTTTGTCCGTCTGTCTGTCGGCACGATAAAACCATAACCATAACGAAGGGATATAGGTCACTGAAACTTGGCATTAATATTCATTTCTTAGAAAAGTTTGGTATTGAAATCGGTTCACGTTTGACCATAGCTCCCGTATTACCTCGTCTAGGCTAATTGCTTATTTGCTAATAAAAGGCAAACTATAATAGCTATGATGATAAAATTTGGTATATATAAGTTTTACATAAGTACTAGACAGCATCGAAATGGGTTAATATTTAACCATAGCTATCATACAAAATACTTACGGAATCAGCCTAAATTCCACCTAAAATTCACTTAAATGACAATAAATGATAATCTGTAATAACTTTGGCCACTGAATTTAGCACAAGAAAGTCTTATGTCAATGCCAACCAGTGTGTCACAATCTGTCACCATTTGACCATAGCTCCCATATAAAAAACTTACGGAAACACAAAAATACAAAAAGAAAAGGGGGTTTATGTCCATCTATCCTTCAGATATAAGCGCGATAGCGCCTTAACGAAAAGGTCTACAGCGACAAAATTTTACAAAAGTATTTTCGATATCTTGAGAAAGTTGTACGAAATCGGTTCACATTTAGTTAGAGCTCCCATATAACACCGATCCGGGAAGAACATTAATGCTGGTAAATTGAATACAATTGTTATAGCTATGACGATTAAATTTAAAATAGGGAAGTTTTATGCAATTTTTGATCAGTGTATCAAATTTTATAGAAATCGGTCCACACTTGACTATAGTTTTCATATAAAAAACACCACCGGAAACCAAAAAAATATTTAGCAAGGGCCAGTTAAAAGCTATTAAATTGGGAGCTATGACAGCTATGGCCACTTAATTTTGCACAAATAAGCTTTATGTAAATACCAGCCAGTGTGTGAAATTTTGTTACAATCGGTCAACATTTGGCTATAATTAGTATATATATATATTACATCTCTAACTCGTTCTTCCTGGGACGGTCCAAAAGCTTTTTATTTCTGAGGTGTTCTACTTTGAGCCACTGTTTTTCATCCTTTGATGGTGAAGGTAAGATAAGAATTATAATTGCACTTTAATTAACTTTTACATAAAGATTCATAAATATTCAGTTTTTGGGGTCTTTATATAACAATTATTTTTAAAAATTAGCAATTTAATGTTTTTCTATTAAAATGCTGTTATTAGGTTATGAAAATTTATGTAGGTATTCAATATTTTTGTTTTAGCTTTAATTTATTTACTAGTTGCAAACATTTCAGTGAACTTGAAAAATTTAACTTTTACTCGTAGCCTAAAAGTTTTTAGAATATTTTTGTGAAAATATGTTCTTTTTGCAAGAAGAACATCAGCAGCAAATGGTGATGCTATAAAAGCATTATAAAGTCTTATAAATATATATTTTACATTTCCTACTTTTGGTACACTTAGAGAAATCTTAATAACAACAACTTTTTTTAAAATAACAAAAAAAAAAAGTTTTTAAATTAATCCCTAATTCAAAAACAAATTTAAAATTTGCATTATAAGTTTGTCATTGCTATTTTTTTTGCTTATGAATTAGGGAGTCATATATGAATTTAAGCTAAATCAAAATGATAATCATATTGAAATAATTTGAAATTTTACAATATTTTAAAATGATCTTTTCCCATTTAAGACTTGATTTTTTGAATCAAAAATTTTATTTTAACTTGATATCATTTTAAAAGAAAATTTTAGTTTTCTCGATCATAAGAATTTTTTTCGGTGTATTACAAATTAATTTGCATTTTACTACAATGCACTCACTTCTTTCCTCATAAAGAACAATTAATTTAGTTACAATAAATTAATTAATTAAACAAGAGCATTTTGAATGTAAAAGTAGAACGAAATATAGCGTCAATTTAAAATCTATTAAAATACAGACAAAATGCAAAAAAGAAGAAATAATATTTCCTATAAAAAGGCATACTTTCGAAAATTTCCGATAAAAAGAAAATTTTTAAAAATTTCCTATAAAAATAAGAAATTTTGAAAAATTTCCTATAAAAATAAGAAATTTTGGAAAATTTCCTATAAAAGTAGCAAATTTTTGAAAATTTCCAATAAAAATAGGAAATTTTGGAAAATTTCCTATAAAAGTAGCAAATTTTTGAAAATTTCCTATAAAAATAGCAAATTTTCGAAAATTTCCAATAAAAATAGCAAAATTTTCGCAAATTTCCTATAAAAATAGCAAATTTTCAAAAATTTCCTATAAAAATTGCAAATTTTCGAAAATTTCCTAAAAGAATAGCAAATTTTAGAAAATTTCCAATAAAAATAGCAAATTTTCAAAAATTTCCCATTAAAAAGCAAATTTTCGAAAATTTCCTATAAAAATAGCAAATTTTCGAAAATTTCCTATAAAAATAGCAAATTTTCGAAAATTTCCTATAAAAATAGCAAATTTTCGAAAATTTCCTATAAAAATAGCAAATTTTCGAAAATTTCCTATAAAAATAGCAAATTTTCGGAAATTTCCTATTAAAATAGCAAATTTTCGAAAATTTCCTATAAAAATAGCAAATTTTCGAAAATTTGCTAAAAAATAGAAAATTTTCCAAAATTTCCTATAAAAATAGCAAATTTTCGAAAATTTCCTATAAAAATAGCAAATTTTCGAAAATTTCCTATAAAAATAGCAAATTTTCGAAAATTTCCTATAAAAATAGCAAATTTTGGAAAATTTCCTATAAAAATAGCAAATTTTGGAAAATTTCCTATAAAAATAGCAAATTTTGGAAAATTTCCTATAAAAATAGCAAATTTTGGAAAATTTCCTATAAAAATAGCAAATTTTGGAAAATTTCCTATAAAAATAGCAAATTTTGGAAAATTTCCTATAAAAATAGCAAATTTTGGAAAATTTCCTATAAAAATAGCAAATTTTGGAAAATTTCCTATAAAAATAGCAAATTTTCGAAAATTTCCTATAAAAATAGCAAATTTTCGAAAATTTCCTATAAAAATAGCAAATTTTCGAAAATTTCCTATAAAAATAGCAAATTTTCGAAAATTTCCTATAAAAATAGCAAATTTTCGAAAATTTCCTATAAAAATAGCAAATTTTCGAAAATTTCCTATAAAAATAGCAAATTTTCGAAAATTTCCTATAAAAATAGCAAATTTTCGAAAATTTCCTATAAAAATCGCAAGTTTTCGAAAATTTCCCATAAAAATCGCAAATTTTCAAAAATTTCCTATAAAAATAGCAAATTTTCAAATATTTTCTATAAAAAAAATCAAATTTTCAAATATTTTCTATAAAAAAAAAAAACAAAATTTCGTATAAAAAACGAATTTTAGAAAATTTCCTTTAAAAATAGCAAATTTTTGAAAATTTCCAATAAAAAACGCAAATTTTCAAAAATTTCCAATAAAAAGCAAATTTCCTCTAAAAATAAGCAAATTTTCAAAATTTTCGTGTAAAAGGAACATTTTCAAAAATTTCTTGTAAATAGGCAAATTTTAGAAAATTTTCTTTAAGGTAAATTTTCGAAAATTTCCTATAAAAGAGCTAGTTTTTGAAAATTTTGACATGTAGCTAAGAGGAACCATGGTAAAAGACTGTGTTATAAATAATTATGCTATGGTATCTACTTAAGCAATATATCTAACAAAGACTACCTGGAAATATGTAGATTTTATGATAGTCAAGCTTCCCAGTTTGAGATGACCAGTAGTTCGAGATGACACAACAGTTTAAGATGACTCAGTAGTTCGTAATAACTCAGCAATTCGAGATGGCTCAGTTGATTTAGATGAGTCAGAAGATTGATATAACTCAGCAGTTTGAGATGACTCAGAAGTTAAGGATGACTCAATTTAAGTAATTGACCGACTTTAATACCTTTTCGTTCTTGTTTTTTTATTCTAGATAACTTTAAAAAAAGTTTTTTGATTTTTAAAACTAGCATAGTGTTAAATTAAACTAAAGTAATTTTCTCTTAGTTAAATTGTTTTCGTGACAAAGAACATAAATACTTTTTCTTAATATATTGGCACTAAATAAATAGTTTTATTACTTTTGTCATTCGATATTCAATGACAATGATTTTGAATCATTGAATTCATATCAAGATTAAGGTCTTAGGAGTGAGAGTGAAATAAATAAGGAACATATCTGTGGCAATATGGAAGAATAGCTTAAGTCGAAAATTGAAGTTTTGAGATATTATCAATTTTGTGTAATTTTTCTTTTGCTTCATTTCTGCGAATAATTTATGTATTAATATATTAGTAACATGTTTTTTAGAGAAGAAGAATGAATATTTAAAAAAATATTGTTAAATTCAGAAGATTTTATGTTTTTTCTACTTAAGCTCTTCTTCGAAACTGAAAGTCGCGTGGAACTGGACCTTAAGTAACTTTAAGGGGTTCTGTTTGAATAAAAAGTATATATTGTGTTTTTTTATGTAAACATAAGTTGTTTGAAAATAATGACTTTATTTTTTCAAAGTCAACATTTTACAGCTTAAGTGAAGTTAAGCGAAATTGGTGTATGATAAAAGATAAATATGAATATGTACACAAAAATATGTGTACATAAGTTGTTTTGGTCAATGCATTATTAATTCAAAAGACTTAAGCTAAAAAGTAAACGTTCATAACGTTGATAAAAAACCGACTAAACACATTTAAGCGCCTTTGCTTCTGTAATGCAATAAACACCTTAACTCAATTCTATCTTATGTCGACTTAAGCTACTCTTCCATATTGCCACAGATATATAGAAATCATTTCGATATACTTACATACCGTTAAAATAGAAAGGCCCTAACTCGCATATTTGAAACTTAACTGGAGAAGGCAAAAACAGATTTAACACTTTTTGTTCTAAATGCATATATATATAAAAATCTAAATTGAAATAGGTCTTTTGTAGTCTCGTTGCAGAGCATAAATGTAACTTAGAGACTTTTTCTTTACAAATCAAAACAAATTATTTTAGGGAAACTTTTCATACCAAATGTTTTCTATGGGAAATGTTAATACCCATATGTTATTGATATTGTCATTCTGTTTGTAATTTCCTTAGTATTGGCTCAAAAACCAAAAGCGATATATATTCTGAATCCTTATGTCCGTCTGTCTGCCTTTCTGTGTGTTGAAATCATGATACACCTAAACGAAAAGAGCTAGCTCACAGAAACTTACTGAAGACATTCTTCATTTCTGGGAAATGAAATTGGGCAGAATCGGTTAACATTTGAACATATCTCCCGTTTAACCTCGTCTAAGCTAATCGCTTTTTTGCTAATAAATAACAAACTATAATAGATATGATAGGTTAGGTTAGGCAGGCTATCGATGTTAGGTCCGCGTCACTTGGGTCCTAAAAGCGGTCCCTTTGTGGTACCTGCAAGGGATAGACTGGAAGAATAGAACAAAAATAGTTATTCCAGGCTATCAGTGAGAGGCCAGCCTGAAGCCCTGATAAATGAGTCTATTTTATGAATGTCAATACTAGCTATATTCGATAAATCATGCAGAAAAGGTGCCCCCAGATTGAGAGTCCTTGAAGTTGAGAGGGCGGGGCAGTGGCAGAGAAGATGAGTTACTGTCTCCTCCTCTTCTGTGCTATGACAACTACGACAGTAGTCATAGAATTGAAGATTAAGTCTTCTGTCATGCAGCCCAAAAGCGCAATGTCCTGTTAGGGTTGAGATAAGTTTGCGGAATCTGTGGCGAGGTTAAGTTACCAAGCAATTTGAACCTTTAGTGGAACAAGTGGTTTCTGATGACCACTTGCTCTGCGCTGACGCGAAAAGAAATTGCCTAATTATTGATTTGCAGGCAGATAGCGGTAAGCCCGTAAATTGGTCGATGTTATCCTGACTCATGAAAGCACCGCATTTATCAAGTTTGTCCGCGGTGGAGTTACCAGGTACGTTGTTGTGCCCAGGTATCCAAAAGAGTTAGATCTTGCAATGTCTCGCCATCTCGTTAAGAGATGCCCGGCATTCGCGGGCAAGAACAGATGTCGTGTCGACATTAGATAGGGATTTTATGGCAGCCTGACTGTCGATACAGAAATTAATATCCCTGTCGTATATTCAGTCGTATCTCAACCATTTGACTGCTTTATGTATAGCTGATATCTCGGATTGTAGAACACTAATTTGATCAGGAAGCCTAAAGCAAATTTCCTTCCCCAGAAGTGGGATGAAGAAGTCCCCCCCCCCCCCTACGCCTATCTTTGACTTCGTTCCATCAGTGTATACCTCCAGACAGCAGTCATCTAAAGATAGGGGTTCTCCAGAGATAGTCACAGTAAAAGATTAATGAAAGATAGGGTTGGATATGCAGTAATTTATGTGGTCAAGGATATTAGTAATTTTGTCCAGAATAGTGGAATATCCAGTTTGTGAGTGGGAATAGTGCTGAGACGGACAGCCGAGTTAAGGGCAATTTGCATTGCCATTAGTTCGACTGAAGCCAGTATGGAGCGCCTTAAATGGAGTAGTTCATAAGGTACCGGTAATCATTAGAGCGGAAGATCTTAAGATTTTGTTAAAATAGTCCCTCTAGTTTGCCTTGGTGAGTGCAAGCCACCATTAATATAGGCTTGACCACCATGTCGAAGAGCCAGGCAGTGTCGATGGGATTTAGACCCCAGGTTTTGCCAATGGCCCCTCTACATGAGTAGAGTGCAATAGACGCTTTGGACACCCTAAATTGGGTGTTCTGGCTCCAGGACAGTTTTGAGTCCAAAATGACCCTCAGATATTTGACAAGGTCAGTGAGCTTAAGTTCTACCTTATTTAATTTTGCAAGAGTAAAGTTGGTTATTTTGCATTTACGCTAGAAAAGAACAAGTTCCGTTTTAGTTGGATTGACTCCAAGGCCGTTGAAGACACTCCAACGCTAGAGTATGTCAAGAGCTGTTTCAAGACGTTGCTATAGCTGAAAATGCTATAGCAACATCATCCGCTAATGCGATGGTATTGAATCTCAGAGAATCTAATTCAGTGAGTAGTTTTTTTATGGCAAGGTTCCACAGAAGAGGTGATAGTGCACCCCCTTGTGGAGTACCTCGACAAGCTACCTTTTACATTGTAGCAGTGCCCATGGTTGAGCAAATAACTCTATAGGTGGGAAGCGTATCTACAAACGAGATAATGGATTTATCGACCCTTAAGTCCTCCATTGCCGACAAAATCGACTCCTATGGTATTTTGTTAAAGGCACCTTCTATGTCTAGGAAGGCGGCAAGTGTGAATTCGCCTAACTCAAGAGATTTTTTCCCTTTGTTATAAGCATTCTGTGAATTGGACAGGAGCTTTGGATCTATTGAAGCATGAATATGCGCTTCTATGATACGCTCCAAAGTTTTAAGAAGGAAGGAGCTAAGTCTAATTTGTCTGAAATCCTTCGGTTTCGTGCTAGCTATAATAGTATATAGAAGTTTTATAGCTCCCATACAAAACACTTATGAAAACAGCCTTAATTTCACCTAAAATACATTGAAATGCTCTAAACCTGTAACAGATATAACCACTTAATTTAGCACAAGAAAGTCTTATGTCAATGCTAGCCAGTGTTCAAAATTTTGTCACAATCGGTCACCATTTGACCATAGCACCCATATAAAAAACTTATGGAAACTCAAAAATATAAAAAGAAAAGGGCTTTTATGTCCGTCAGATAAAAGCGCAACAACTCCTTAACTACAAGAGCTAGAGAGACAAAATTGTACTAAAGTATTTTTAATACGTTATAGAAGTTGTGTACTGAAAATGGGCGAAATCGGTTCAGATTTAGTTAGAGCTCTTATACAACCCTGCCCCGGGAATCACATTTATGCTGATAAATTGAATACAATTGTAATTTTTATGACAACTAAATTTAGAACAGATAAGTTTTATGCAACTTTTGGTCAGTATGTCAAATTTTATAGGAATCGGTTCATATTTGATCACATCTTTCATATAAAAACCGCTTCCGGAAACCACTGAAATGGCACAAACGCCTGTTAAAAGCTATTAAATTATAAACTGTGACAGCTATAGCCACTTAATTTTGCACAAATAAACTTTATATAAATACCAGCCAGTATATATCTATAATCAAAAAGATTTGGAATTACATTCAGTACATGAAGATTGCACCTACGAAATTAGATATCAATAAATGTCCAGAGTTTATATACGGTAGATGGATTAGAAACTCCTAACAAAATATATGGACCTTTCGTATTATTATCAACGTACACTAGTCGGCAGAATTATTTTGACACAACAGCTGTTTTTCTTCTTTTTCTATTTCCGGTCCTATGCAATTAAAAAAATAAATTAAAATTATTGAAAATAGTAAAAAATATTGTAATTTATTAGAAAACAAAAGACCTTTCATATTTTAAAAGTTTTGTATTTTTTTTTTTTTTTAATTGAAACTAAACAAGTAAGAGTGTTATATTCGGCTGTGCCGAATCTTATATATCCACCATCAAGTTGTGTAAAATTCAGAAACAGGGTGCAGCTAATTCAAAATCTGGACCAAAACTGAAAAAATCGCTAAGCTAATGCCGTAGCTTTATAGTTCAACATTTAAAAATATTTTAGTGGTTTCCCTAGTATTTACTTTGATCAAAATTCGGTCTCATAACCGGGTATAGTTTTACATTAATAAGTTGTTAAATACTTTTCGTTGTGCTTAATATGTAGTTGGGCTAAACACGTTAATAGTAATACGGCAGGTCCATATATTTCGTTAGAAGTTCCTAATGCATTCATCATATATAAAGTCTGGGCTGAACATTGATTGATGCCTATATAATTTCATAGGTGCAATCTTAATATAATGAATGTACCTCCAAATCTTTTTAATTGTAGATATAAAAAGGGGATGTTATATATATATAAGAATTATAGCCAAATGTTGACCGATTGTAACAAAATTTTACATACTGGCTGGTATATATATAGAGCTTATTCTTGCTATAGCTATCATTATTCTTGCTATAGCTATCAACAGGAATCCGTCAACAGCCAGTGTGCAAAATTTGACCTAGCTCCCATATAAAAAACTTACAAAAACACAAAAATTCAAAAAGAAAAGGGGATTTATGTCCGTCTGTCCGTCAGATAAAATCATGATAGCGCCTTAATGAAAAGAGCTAGAGGGACAAAATTTTACCGAAGTATTTTGAAGTATCTTGAAAAAGATGTGTGTTGAAAATGGACAAAATTCGTTCAAATTTAGTTAGAGCTCCCATATAACCCCGCCCCGAGAAACACATTAATGCTGATAAATTGAATACAATTGTAATAGCTATGACGATTAAATTTAAAATAGGAAAGTTTTATGCAATTTTTGATCAGTTTATCAAATTTTATAGGAATCAGTCCATATTTGACTTTAGCTTTCATATAAAAAACACTCACGGAAACCAAAAATTTTAGCAAAGGCCAGTTAAAGGCTATTAAATTAGAAACTATGATAGCTATAGCTACTAAATTTTGCAAGAATAAGCTCTATATATATACTAGCCAGTATGTAAAATTTTGTTACAATCGGTCAACATTTGGCTATAATTCTTATATATATAACATCCCCTTTTTATATCTACAATCAACAAGATTTGGAGGTACATTCATTATATTAAGTTTGCACCTATAAAATTAAATAGGCATCAATCAATATTCAGCCCAGACTTTATATATGATGAATGCATTAGGAACTTCTAACGAAATATATGGACCTTGTAATCAAACTACAGGTCGCAATTCTAAAGATAATCTGATGAAATTTGGCACAGATAATTTTTTTGATAATGGGACCATGGCTATTGAAATTGGTCAAAATCGGTCCATTATTTATGGTACCTCCCATAGGTCCCAATTCCCGGAATTGCTATATTGGCCACAAATATCAATATTTTTTCATGAAATTTAAAACCGATACTGCTTATATAAATTTAAATCACTGTACCAAATTTCGTTGAAATCGGTCCACATTTGACCATAGCTCCCATACAAACTCTTCTTCAAAAACGCACTAAATGAGACAAAAAATCACTAAAACGCTCGTAAATCTAAATATAATGAAAATTTTGAGTTTATTTTTTGCATACATAATTTTTGTAATAACTGTAATCAATTTGCCAAATTTCGACATAATCGGTCCATATTTGACCCTAGCTCTCATATAAGTCCAAATGACAGAAACAGGTTGAATATATACGTTTTGAGAAAATGTTTGTATGATGGCAAAATATGGCAAATATTTGTCTTTATACAGGAAAAATAACACCTTTGACCTTAGTGGTGAAAGGTATCGTATGGTCGGCTTGACCGGCTATAGCGCTTTCTTACTTGTTTTTATTTCCAATTGGAACAAGGGGTACTTCTCTCAGGCAATGAGCTGCATCCGATTCTTTTTTTAGACTCACTGAAAGTAGAGTTTGCAGAAAACCGTGAAAATGAGAAACCGCGGTTTCGGTTTTAAAACACCCAAAACCGGCCGGTTTCGGTTCGGTTTTCGGTTTTTTTAATAAAACTATTTTGATTTAAGTTTGTATTGAAATTTAGATAATTTTATTAAAAGTATATATATTAAAGGTATATTTCTGTGGGTATATCTCTGTGGCTTGGTGCTAAAAGGGCCAATGTCATAAAAACTAGTTTTGAGAAAATAAGAAATTCAATTTTTATAAAATATTTATTCCTTACAGCTCAGCTAGTTTCCAAGTTTCGCTCATTAAATTTGGGTTAGACATGTATTATAATCCTATAGAGGGCATGGCATGGTAAAATCAATTCTTTGAAAAAGATCCAAATAAAGAAAAAAATAAGTAAGAGTGTTATATTCGGCTGTGCCGAATCTTATATACCCATCATCATCATCCGTCTGGCTGGACGGCAGGTCCATCGCTAAATCGACTCAGAAAGTGATTCTAAGCCTATTGGTATACTAAAAGGTGGGTCTAAGACAAATATTTCTATACGTTACAAACATCAGCACAAACTTATAATACCCTTTCCACCTATGGTGGTGAAGGGTATAAAAATATACATATATATATATATATATATATATATATATATATATATATATATATATATATATATATATATATATATATATTTATATAAATATGGATAGTATCCACTGGATACCCCAAAAAAATAGTCTGTTCTAAAAGACTTATTTTGTCCCTAATAACCGCATAAAAACAGTTTCCAGTGTAATTAGAACGATAATGGATAGGCCATTACTGTCATCGGCGAGTGCTCATCATCCATATGATGACAAATTCATTTAACTTAAATTTCAGGAACTAGACAACAAAAACATGATTTTAGCACCTGCCCTGGTAGCATGAGTGTTTTACGGGTTCTGCTGGTATTTTGTCTATATTTTTATTAGGGTTTAAATATTAACATAACTATTTAAATCTCAACAACTAAACCAAACTAATTCTTCTAAAGCACCAACTTTCTTTATGTTAATAAGATTAAAACACCCACTATAATCCTAAAGGACAAATTCCTTCAAAAAACCCACAATTCTATTAATAGCTCACCATAACAGTCAAATGTCATAGAAGTTTGTTTAAGCTTTTTGTTTCATAGAAATCATAAAACTTACTTGTCATCATCCGGTGCAATAATACACTTGACAAAATCCTCTAAATAATCATTTGTATCATCAGCCCTAACGACACCTCTTCTAACTGCAACAGCTCTAGAAGATGATGATGAGGACGATGAAACTTTTTTATTTGCAACTTTTGATTTCATTAAAACTTTTTACACTTTCATTTTGTTACATTTTCTAAAAAAAAAAACTGGTTGAGGTTTAAGGTCCTTTGAAGGGGACTTTAAATTATTGCAAAAAATGTTTTTTTTTTTTCACTAGATAATTGTTTCCTTTTTTTTGAAACAAATTTTTATTATTTTTGTAATTTTATTTTTTTGTAATTACATTTAAAAAATTGTTATCAAGCTTTAGAGCAAGTATAAATTTATTTGAAACTTTAATTAACTTGTGTCCTTTTAGAACAGATTGAACCGGAAATAGTTTATTTTATTTCAAATCTAAGTTTTTGAATGTTGTCAACATCATGATTTTTGTAACCTGAAACTTAGTAAAATATTTAAATGGATTTATATTTTAATGGAATGATTTTATTGTGTTAGACACACACTTAACATTTTGTTGAAAGGGTAAAGTTTTATGTTTGGAGGCCTTTTTATAAACCTATAAACAATAAAACCTAATATCGAAATATCTGTAAACCTAATATCGAATTATCTATCAACCTAATATCGAATTATCTATTAGGGGGCCAGTTATTTTTCAAAGTTGGAATTTATATGCCGACAATCCCTAGATTTGCTAAAAAACAAATCCTTGAAAATTTGATTTCAATCGGATGGGGAAAAGCGTGCCCATGGCCCGCCCAAAATTTACAACATACCTGACTTTTTACTTTGTTTAATACTTTGGAATAAAAAAATTCCAAAGTAAGACATGATTTACAATTCTGTGGCCTGTATAAACTAAATAGCTAAATTTTGTCAAAATATCAAATTTATTTGGTTTTTTTCATATTAGAAAATTTTACTTTTTTCTCAGGTCGGTTTCAAAAATCATTTTTTGATTTTTTGAAAATTTTGTTCAACAAATATTACAAATTATAAATTATCGTTTCAGGTTCATAAAAGAACAAACAGAAGAATAAAACACGGAAAAAATGGTGGCAATATCTTGAACCGTTTCACCGTACCTATGATTTGAAATCTTAAAATTTCGCGAAAATGTTCAATTGTACCTAAGTTCAATTCTAGTAAAAGTAATAACGAACTAACTCATGATACGCCATGGTATAGCAGGTAAGTCATCCGCCTAGCAAACCAGAGATCCCAAGTGCGATCCCCAGACCCATTTGAAAAAAAATATAAAAAAAACTAGTAAGAAAGTGCTATAGTCGTTCAAGCCCCACCATGCGATACCCTTCACCACTAAGGTCAAAGGTGCTCTGTTTTCTGTGTAAAGACAAATAATTGCAAAATTTTGACATCATAAAAAAAATTTCTTAAAACTGATATATTTAAGCTGTTTCCGCCATACGACTTATATGAGAGCTTGGGTCAAATGTGGACCGACCGAAATTTGCCAAATTAAATACAATTTTAACAAAAATTATGTATGCAAAAAATAAACATAAATATTCCATTATCTTCAGGTTTACGACCGTTTTAGTGATTTTTTCTCATTAAGTCCATTTTGAAAGATGAGTTTGTATGGGAGCTATGGTCAAATGTGGACCGATTTCAACGAAATTTTGTATAGTGATTAAAGTTGACATAACCAGTATTTGTTTTGAATTTCATGAAAAAATATTGATATTTGCGACCAAAATATCAATTCCGGGAAGTGGGACCTATGGGAGGTACCATAAATAATAGACCGATTTTGGCGAATTTCAATAGCCATTTTCACATTTAGAAAAAAATGATCTGTGCCAAATTATATTAAATTATCTTTAGAATTGCGCCTGTAGTTTGACTACATGGTCAGTTTTTTTATAGTGGGACTATGGCTATTGTATTCGTCAAAATCGGTCTATTACTTATGGTACCTCCCATAGGTCTCACTTCCCGGAATCGATATATTGGCCACAAATATCAATATTTTTTCATGAAATTAAAGACAAATACTGGTTATGGAAACCAAAAACACTGCACCAAATTTCGTTGAAATCGGTCTACAATTGACCATAGCTGCCATACAAACTCTTCTATCAAAACGCACTAAATTGGACAAAAATTACCAAAACGCTCGTAAATCTGAAGACAATAAGAATTTTAAGTTTAGTTTTTGTATACATAATTTTGGTAAAAACTGTAATAAATTTGCCAAATTTCGAGATATGTTACCGGGAGCGGTTTTTTTTTATATGAAAGCTATGGTCAAAAATGGACCGATTTCTATAAAATTTGACATACTGAAAGTTACATAAAACTTCTCTGTTCTAAATTTAGTAGTCATAGATTTTACAATTTTATTCACTTTATCAGCATAATTGCGATTCCCGGGGCAGGGTTATATGGGAGCTCTAACTAAATGTGAACCGATTTTACCCATTTTCAGCACACAATTTTTATAACATGTCGAAAATACTTTTGCTAAATTTTGTTTCTCTAGCTCTTGTAGTTAAGGAGCTATCGTGCTTTTATCTGACGGACAGACGGACATAAACCCCCTTTTCATTTTGTATTTTTGTGTTTCCGTAAGTTTTTTATATGGGAGCTATGGTCAAATGGTGACCGATTGTGACTGGTTAGCATTGACATAAGGCCTCCTCGTGCTAAATTTAGTGGTTATATCTGTTATAATTTAGATTTATTAGTATTTAAGTGTATTTTAGGTGAAATTTTGGCTGTTTCCGTAGGTATTTTGTATGAGAGCTATGACTAAATGTGAACCGATTTTAATGAAATTTTATATGCTGCCTATGCAAAACTACTACATACTAAATTTTATCATCATAGCAAATCATAGCAAATAGCGATTAGCGTAGGCGAGGTTATGTGGGAGCTATGGTCAAATGTTAACCGAGTATGCCCAATTTCAATACCGAAATTTTCTCAGAGATGAAGAATGTTTTTACTAGGTTTAGGCGTTATCGTGATTTCAACAGACAGACAGATAGACGGACATTGCTTAATCGTCTTGGAATTTCATAAGGATTCAGAATATATATCGTTTTTGATTTTTGAGCCAATATTTAGAAAAGAACAAACGGAATGACAATCTCAATATACCCCCCATTCTTTTTGATGGTGGGTATAAAAAGAACACACTTGACCTTAACAGTGTAGTGTATCATATAGTCGGGCTTGACCGACTATAGCACTTTCTTACTTGTTCTTTAAAATAAATAGGACAAAAAAAACTAAAGAAAAATCTTTAAAATTATAAAAATATATTGAATTTTTGAGATATTACTTTTACATAATCAAATTCTTTTTTAAAGTTTCCATAGTTTTGCCACACACTGTATATACATAATTTTTATTGTCACTGCTGACAAAGCGTTAAAGGTAGAAGGCCAATACAAGCGGCATGCGGCTGCGGGCGGCCGTAGTATTGCCAGTACATAAAATGTGCGTTTGTTTACAAAAATGTTCATATAAAAAATATTTGAGTAGGATATTATTAAATCTGGCAGCACTGAAAAAATCTGCCACGCGGAGAAGTAGAGCAAAGTTCTACTTTTTTCCATTGCCGCTTCAAATTTGACAAATCAAAAAACAGCTGACTGCCGCCCGCACCCGCTTGCCGCGTGCACTGGCCTTTTACCTTAACGTTCGTGATTAGGATTAACGCTCTGATTTAGGTTGGTCTGTTACGTATAAAGTTTAATTGTTCAAATTTAACAACATTCAAAAAGGCATTTTAGATTTAACAAGTGAAAGCCTGCAGTTTTCACTCAGGAACATTTGGTGTTTATGATATATTTTTATATGTATTTATTACCTTTGTTTTAAAGGGCAAGTAGGGTTTCTCAGTGCAGTTCTGAAAGGACACAGCTGAGGCATGTTAGTCTTTCGATCTCCATCAAAGGCCTGCTTTCTTAAGTATATTTTGCTACCACTGGCGGCTTGGTATGTTCTTGAGATGTTGGGAAAGGGGCTAAGCTAATTTAGGTTAATGTAATAAGAAAATTCTTAGATTGTACAATAGATGTTTTGATCATATGATCCACACTATGCCATCGAAAATTTATCGAGTTCTTTTGAAACTTGGGCTCGCTTTTAAGTACAAAAGTTTCTTAATGGCTTAGAACTGGGTAATTCATTTCGTGGTTTCAAAAATATAGGACTGGAATTCGAAATCTGTCAAACTTAGTTGTTAAACAAAACTTCTTTCATGAAGAATTATTTTTTCGATCTTGGGCAAAGCTACGGTATACAAAGTAGCATGCCGGGGTACTCCTCAGGGCGGGGTTTGTCACCCCTGATTTGAAACCTTGCTATTAATAAATTGTTAAGGGAATTGGACTCTCTGCACCTTAAAACCATTGTTTATGCTGATGACGTCGCTTTTGCAGTTTAGAGCAAGTACCCAAACACTATTTCGCAACGACTGGAAGTCGCTCTAGCCACACTTACTGAATGGAGTTTTTCCAATGGCTTTGAGGTTAATCCCGCCAAAACGGAACTCGTTCTATTCACCAGGAAATATAAGATTCCCCAGTTCACCTTCCCAAAGCTAGATGGGACTGAACTTGTGCTCACGGATCATGCCAAATATCTGGGAGTGATTCTGAACTCTAAGTTGTACTGAAACTTAAACACCCAATCTAGGGTGTCTAAGGCTTCCATTGCACTATACTCGTGCAGAACAGCTCTAGGCAATACGTTTGGCCTATCCCCTTCTAATACTGCCTGGCTCTTTAAAATGGTTGCTTAACCAATACTCATGTATGGCGCTCTTGTCTGGTGGCCTGTCCTTAATAAGGCTTATCAGCGAGGATCTTTTGTTAAGATTCTCAGATCTGCTGCCCTTATGATTACGGGTGCTTTAAGGACTATACCTGCAAAGCACTTTTCGCTATGTTCAACTGGCTCTCGGTTGAGCTAATGGCCTAATTCGTAGCTCTTAATTCAGCAATTTGGTTAAGAACTACCGGTGAGTGGTCTACTTCACACTACTACCATTCGGGATAAACTCACAAATCTCCCTGAAAACATTGACTACTGCATTCCCTTATCCGTTTTCGAGCAACTGGATATCTCGGGGCTCAAATTGATTCCAATGATGGGACCCTGGAAATCTACTCGGACGGATCTAGATCGGTATGTGGTGTGAGTGGGGGCTTCTTCATCCCATTTTTTGGGAAAAAATAAAATTTAAGCATCTAAAACAATGCAGTATTCTTCAAGCTGAAATCTCAGCTATTTATAGGGCGAGCAAGAGGCTCACGTACCACCAAATATACTTTAACGATATTCGTTTCTGTACAGATAGTCTTGCCGCCATTCATTTTTTATCAATGGTCTACACGACATCAGTTCTTATTCCTGACTGCCGGACATCCCTAAATGAGATGGCGAGACATTGCAACATTGAACTTTTCTGGGAACGCAGTCACAGTAATGTACCCGGCAACATCATTGCGGACAATCTGGGATTCCCATTTTTGCACGATGTATCAGAGATTTTGAACATCAACATTCGTAAAATAAGCTCTTTTATTGGTGCATCCGGATGGCTCTAATTGAGCCTTTTATATACGGTAGACTAGAAATTTTATTTTTCTTTCACCCTTGCAGGAATTACATAGGGACCTCATCATAGACTCAGGTGACGCAGACTTTATGGTCAGCCTTCTTAACCTAATCTAGTTGTTATACCATTTTTTTTTTCATTTCAGTTAAAAGACTTACATTTACGAAAATGGATCGCTTAAGTATCACATAAAGCATAAAAATTATCAAAACATACTTCAAAAATGGTGATTCTGCAACAGCCACATATCGCGCTTTTAGAGGAGACCATGGCTTACATAATCATTCAACTAAGCAAGCAATTGGCAAAATTGTGAAAAATTTGAAGAAATTGGAGCTGTTACAAATATTGTAAGGCCTGTGCGTCGTTTCGCTAGTTCCGCAGAAAATATCGCTGCTGTAAGTGAAAAATATCGCTGCTATAAGTAAAAATGATGCCGAAGACCCGAATGTATCGATTTCGTGAATTCGGAGCTTTATGGTCATATTATAACCGACTTTTTTGCCTGCTATTGAAGAATACGACTTGTAGAATAGGTGATTGCCACATGCCATACAACTCGAGCGAATATGGCTTTATTGCAAGAGACATTTCCTGGCCGCGTAATTTCTCGACGTGGCGATATCAACTGACCACCATGATCATGCGATTTGACACCATTCGACTTTTTTTGTGGGGCTACGCAAAAGACCGTGTTTATGCAGATAAACCTTTAACTCCTGAGCACTTAAAAACAATATTTGTCATGTTACGGCTGAAATACCACCCAATATGGCGGTTTGGAAACTTCTTGTGTTGTAAGCCAGGACGTTTTTCTCGAATTTTTACATTTAATTGATCCAAAAGGTTGTAATAGTACTCTAAATTTATTGTTTTACCCTTTTGCAGATAGTCAATCAATAAAATACCTTCGAAGTACCAAAAAACCGTTGCCATAACCTTACCAGCCGATTGAATTGCTTTTGCCTTCTTTGGGGCACTTTCTCCAGCTTCAGTCCATTGTTTGGATTGTTCCTTTGTCTCTGGAGTATAGTGGTGGATCCATGTCGCATCAACAGTTATGAAACGACGCTTAAAATCCATTTTATTTCGTTTAAAACGATCCAAACAAGCTTGAGAAATGTTCATTCTTATGCGTTTTTGGTCGACTGTTAGCAAATGCGGCACCCATCTTGCAGAAAGCTTCATGCAAAATGAAATGGACCCGATCATTTGAGATGCCCATGATATTAGCTATTTCACGCACTTTTATTCGTCGATCATTTAATACCATATCATGCACTTTGGCTACAATTTCTGTTGTTGCTGCTGTTTTTGGACGTTCACTACGTGGTTCATCTTCAATGCTTGTACGACCACGTTTAAATTCAGCAACCCAATTTTTTACTGTTACACATTTTTACACATTCACCATATCATTATGAATTTCTTGTCCCGATAAATCTTTTTTATGTAAATATTTAATGACATCACGTATTTCTAATTTTTCCATTGTAAAAAAATACCGGATGCGTCTATTGTGAACACCTGTTTCTATATTAAGGAGTTACCGGATCGAAACAAATTTTAACATGCAAATTTTATAGCAGAGATGGAAGTTTCCAAAACACTTAACTTTTTTCTGTTTGTACCACGCTTTTTGTGCTAATCTAAGGAGTTTCCGAACCGCCGTATGTGTCAAAAAGTGGTCGAAAATTACGTCAAAAGAATCAATGCTAGCAACATTTCGCGTGTTGTTCATTTAAATGATGTAGTTATAATTAAAAAGAAACATGATGAAAAATGATATTTTATATGTGTTTTATTTACGTTCACTTTTGAAACCGCAAAATGGATAACTCGATACTTCAACTAATACTGATCCGATATTCTACAGCATTCAACCCTACGAAATAAATACTTCGGCTCACGATCAGCCAACTACAAAGCAAAATTGTACTTTGATGAGATTGACTATCTGCGCTATTAAAGCCGAAGAGATACATTATCTCCCTAAAAGCAAAGAAAAGCAAAGCCCTGCTACTCAATGGGAGAATATTTTAAAATAATTATGTGTTTGTCGTTAGTGTAAAAATAATCTTATACAGCGTTACCGATGAAATGAAATCGAATAAAAAATGCGTTAAAAGTAATATGTGACCCGGTCTATGAAAAGGTGGATTATGACTCAAAAACAAAATTTCGAAAAATTAGCTAATTTTTGGAAGTTTTATTTTTGAGTCATAAGCCACCTTTTCATAGACCGAGTCATAATGATATGAATACACCTTAATTTCTGCATTGGCAATGCCGGCTGAATAATTTCATGTGTGCTTGTTGTTGTTTTTAAAAAATCCGAGCGACATCGACCTGCTTCGTTGAAAGCAGCAAAGAGACTAAGTAAAATATTATTGTTTTCCTTTCTAACTTATTAGAATTTGATTACAGTTCGTGTTGTGTCTGTGAATATATGTTAAAAAGCCGATTGGCACTAGGCTCCTGAGTGCATAGTTGAGTAGGGATGATGTAAAGATATTGCGCTCTATACATATTTTTCGGTCAAATGTGAAATTAAAGTGGATAAAGAGCAATGAAAACTCATAAACGAAGAAACAAACATACATATCATAAGCACGTGCCTGTGCCTTAGCTTTCTCCCATTAGTTAATCGTTTCCATTAGTTGTTTATGAATTAGAGTAAAAGCGGTTTACTTTCTTTTATATGGGACTTTTCAAAGCGACCATACGACAAATCAATGTAATCCAAATATATATACAAAATCACTAAAAAATATTCCTTTATACAAGGTGGAGCAAAAGTAATCCTCCTATCAGAAAATGCTATAAATTTTGCGATTGGCCCCTAATGTCAATTCTGTTTTGACATTTGTGTAGTAAACACTTGCGAAATACACGTTAATAATCAATGTTACGCTCCATAACGCGGAATATGTGACTTTGGCACAACGTGAATTTCGTCGCAGATTTCTTGGCAGTCCAACGCCTACTGGTGAAACACTGCGACGTTTAGCCGCTCGCCTCGAAGAGACTGGCACAACACGAGATGCTGCCAGGCGTGGCAGACCCCGGAGTAGCCGGGCGCCTAATCTCCCGTTTTGGCGATTTGCACTGGCCAGCAAGATCGCCTGATTTGACCGCTGCAGACTTCTTTTTGTGGGGCTTTTTGAAGTCGCGGGTTTATGTCAACAAGCCTCAGACTCTTGCAGCTCTTAAAGACAATATCCGTCAAGAATGTGAGGACCTATCGCCGGAAGTTTTGGGCAAAGTGATGGAAAATGCCATAAAAAGGGCTCAAATGACAATCAACTGTGGCGGCGGCCATTTACATGACATCATATTCTCGACTTGATTTAAAAAAAATTAAAAGACTAAATAAAAATAATCCACAAGAAGAATCAAAGTATTTCATTTTTTTTTAATTAAAATCAAAAAGAATGGGGGGTATATTGAGATTGTCATTCCGTTTGTAATTTCCTTAATATTGGCTCAAAAATCAAAAACGATATATATTCTGAATCCTTATGAAATTCTAAGACGATTGAGCGATGTCCGTCTCTCTGTCTGTCTGTCTGTTGAAATCACGATAACGCCTAAACGAAAGGAGCTAGCTCACTGAAACTTAGCAAAAACATTCATTTATGAGAAAATTTTGGTATTGAAATTGGGCAAAATCGGTTAACATTTGACCATAGCTCCCGTATAACCTCGTCTACGCCAGTCGCTTATTTGCTAATAAATGACAAATTATAACAGCTATGATGACAAAATTTGGTATCTAGAAGTTTTACATAAGCACTAGGCAGCATATAAAATTTCATTGAAATCGGTTCACATTTAACCATAGCTCCCATATAAAAACATACGGAAAGAGCCTAAATTCCACCTGAAATTCACTTAAATGCTAAAATGTAATAGCTTTGGTCACCAAATTTAGCACAAATAAGTCTTATGTAAATACCAGCCAGTGTGCAATTTTGTCACAATCGGTCACCATTTGACCATAGCTACCATATAAAAAACTTACGGAAACACAAAAATACAAAAAGAAAAGGGGGTTTATGTCCGTCTGTCCACTATATAAAAGCGCGATAGCGCCTTAACTGAAAGGGCTACAGCAACAAAATTTTACAAAAGGAAGTCTTATGTGAATGCCAGCCGGTGTGCAAAATTTTGTTACAATCGGTCACTGTTTGACCATAGCTCCCATATAAAAAACTTACAGAAAAACAAAAATCAAAAAGAAAAGGAGATTTATGTCCGTCTGTCCGTCAGATAAAATCGCGACAGCTCCTTAACTACAAAAGCTAGAGCGACAAAATTTTACAAAAGTATTTCTGATATATAAAAAAAGTTGTGTACTGAAAATGGGCGAAATCGGTTCACATTTAGTTAGAGCTCCCATATAACCCCGCCCCGGGAAACACATGAATGCTGATAAATTGAGTACAATTGTAATAGCTATGACGACTAAATTTAGAATAGAGAACTTTTATGCAACTATTAGTCAGTATATTAAATTTTATAGGAATCGGTCCATATTTGACTATAGCTTTCATATAAAAAACACTCCCGGAAACCAAAAAATATTTAGCAAGGACCAGTTAAAAGCTATTAAATTAGAAACTATAACAGCTATTACCACTAAATTTTGCAAAAATAAGCTTTATATAAATACCAGTCAGTATGCGAAATTTTGTTGCAATCGGTCAACATTTGGCTATAATTCTTATATATATATTACATCCCCTTTTTTTATATCTACAATCAAAAAGATTCTGAGGTACAAGCAGCATATTAAGATTTGTATATGGTAGATGCATTAGGACCTCCTAACAAAATATATGGACCACTCGTATTACTATCAACTACTTTATCCTAACTAAATATTAAGCTAAAGGAAAAGTATTTAACAACTTATTAATGTAATACCATACCCGGTTACGATAGTGAATTTTGTTCAAAGTAAATTAATACTAGGGAAACCACTTACATACTTTTGAATGTTGAACTATAAAGCTACTGCAACCGAAGTTATTCCAAATATTTTACCAACAATACCAACTAGCGTAACAACTTTTTTCCAATTTGGTCCACGTTTTGAATTTTCTGCACCCTCGTAGATATATGAGATATGTTTCTAAATTTAACACAACTTGATGGTGGGTATACAAGATTCGGCACAGCCGAATATAACACTCTTACTTGTTTTAATTACAATCAAAAAACATCGGAAGGTTATTTTTTGCGCCTCTTTGTATTTTAATCAAAACGGATTTTTCGAGAAACCCTTCTTGGTAAAAATTTGTGTTATTTTGAATAAAAATACATTTGTATTGTTTTGAATTTGGTTAATATCAAAGTTGACAATGTCATACACTTCAAAATAATAAAATCTTATGCATTTACATATGTTATGCATTCGTGCATGTATACACTTATGGTGTTAAATATATTTCCAGTACCGAACGAAGTACAGTGAGGTAGGTTCCCTTATAATGGGCTCACTTTATATTCAACTTTACATTAATTATTAACTATTTCCTTATACTTATAGACCAATTTTTTTTAATTTTTGAACTTTACAACTTCTCTCTTAACTCAAAGTCTACGGCTCTGAAACTTTTCAAATTTGTTAGTAAAAGTGTCATTTGAATACATACAATTTAAATTTCTAACGTTGTATCTACGAGTATTAAAGCAGGCGTATGTGCTCATATTTTCTCTAACATTTTGTAAAGTTTATTCTCATGTGCTAAAGTGTAAATTGTAGATATTTATTCAACTTTGAGTATAAGGGAGTCCCAAAGAAATTTAGGTCTTTGGTTTTTATGAAAATTCAAAAAAAGTTCAGAAATGTTTAAATGTTTAGAGCGACTGGTTGAGAAATTGCGCAATACTAGAATGACCTAAACTTATGCATAATCAAAAATTTGGTTAATTGGGTCCTGTATCACCTTAGAGAAGTGATATATGGTCGGTCTTGACCGGCACTTGTTGTTTTTACTTATTTTATTAGATATCTGGGATATCTCACGAACCTCGAATCAAAATTGATGCTCATATCTAAGACCACTAAAGTTGACGCACTGAAATCCAATACTAAATATACCTGCCGATATGTTGGAAAGAGTGTGCTAAAATTATGTACATATTGGATATTTTAACTTAATATCGAAAAATTTGCATTTGTCTTTTTTTTTGTCGTTGAAAAGTATGGTCACCGTACACATACGTTGAAATACTTGAAATACAAATTTAACAAACTCTGGGACACTCTAATAAGTTATACTCTTACCTTTAAACAAAAACCTATCAAACTTATATCGCATTTTAGTCATGCATGCTAAAAGGATATGAGTATCTGAATGTGACTTTAGAACTCTATTATTACACGACTTAGGAAAAACCGCCTAACAGGTGGTAACAGTAAATTTCTTGTTGTACAAAAAAAAACTATCAGATACAAAATCTGTGGAAGTATGTGCTAATATACATATAAAAAGTTGTAATGTTACGGTAGATCTATGTATGTATGTATGTACGTTCGTATGTACTATAACTGACTATAATCGTGAAACAAACAACTAAGAAAGTAATGGTCGGCCAAAACCGACTATTATCGCTTAACCTACTTAGTAATGTGGACTTATTGTCAACAAATTTAGAATTGTGTTTTAAAACTAAGAAAATTTTGTATGAGAGCTAGGGTCAAATATATCGGGCTATCCATTTATAGGACTGGAATTCGGCATCTGTCAAACTAAGTTGTTAAACCAATTTTTATACCCACCATCAAAAAGAATGGGGGGTATATTGAGATTGTCATTCCGTTTGTAATTTCCTTAATATTGGCTCAAAAACCAAAAACGACAAATATATTCTGAATCCTTATGAAATTCTAAGACGATTGAGCGATGTCCGTCTGTCTGTTGAAATCACGATAACGCCTAAACGAAAGGAGCTAGCTATAGCTAAATATTCATCATCTCTGAAAAAATGTTGGTATTGAAATTGGACAAAATCGGTTCACATTTGACCATAGCTCCCGTATAACCTCGTCTAGGCTAATCGCTTATTTGTTAATAAATGACAAATTATAGCAGCTATGATGATAAAATTTGGTATATAGAAGTTTTATATAAGCCCTAAGCAGCCTGTAAAATTTCATCAAAATCGGTTCACATTTAGCCATAGCTCCCATACAAAAAACTTACGAAAACAGCCTAAATTTCACCTAAAATACACTTAAATGCCAATAAATCTAAAAGTATAACAGATATAACCACTAAATTTAGCACAAGAAAGTTTTATATCAATGCCAGTTAGTGTGCAAAATTTTGTCGCAATCGGTCACCATTTGACCTAGCTCCCATATAAAAAACTTACGAAAACACAAAAATTCAAAAAGAAAATGGGATTTATGTCCGTCTGTCCGTCGTGATAGCTCCTTAACTACAAAAGCTAGTAGGACTAAATTTAGCACAAGGAAGTCCTATGTCAATGTCAGTCAGTGTGCAAAATTTTCTCGCAATCGGTCACCATTTGACCTCGCTCACATATAAAAAACTTATGGAAACACAAAAATACATAAAGAAAAGGTTGTTTATGTCCGTCTGTCCGTCAGATAAAAGCACGATAGCGCCTAAACGAAAAGAGCTAGAGGGACAAAATTTTACAAAAGTATTTTGGATATCTTGAAAAAGATGTGTGTTGAAAATGGACAAAATCGGTTCAAATTTAGTTAGAGCTCCCATATAACCCCGCCCCGGGAAATACAGTAATGCTGATAAATTGAATACAACTGTAATAACTATGACGATTACATTGAAAATAGGGAAGTTTTATGCAATTTTTGATCAGTTTATCAAATTTTATAGGAATCAGTCCATATTTGACTTTAGCTTTCATATAAAAAACACTCACGGAAACCAAAAATTTTAGCAAACTCCAGTTAAATGCTTATATATATATATAACATCCTCTTTTTATATCTACAATCGAAAAGATTTGGAGGTACATTCATTATATTAAGATTGCACATATGAAATTAGATAGGCATCAATCAATGTTCAGCCCAGACTTTATATATGATGAATGCATTAGGAACTCCTAACGAAATATATGGACCTGCCGTATTACTATTAACGTGTTTAGCCTAACTACATAAATATTAAGCACAACGAAAAGTATTTGACAACTTATTAATGTAATAAAGCCATACCCGGTTACGAGACCGAGTTTTGATCAAAGTAAATACTGGGAAAACCACTAAAATATTTTTAAATGTTGAACTATAAAGCTACGGCAACCGAATTTAGTCCAAAGGTTTTACCAACAATACCAATTAGCTTAGCGATTTTTTCAGTTTTGGTCCAGATTTTGAATTAGCTGCACCCTGTTTCTGAATTTAACACAACTTAATGGTGGGTATATAAGATTCGGCACAGCCGAATATAACACTCTTACTTGTTTTCTTTTCAGTTGAAAGTCTGACATTGACGAAAATGGATCGTTTAAGTAAAACACAACGCATTAAAATTATCAAAACACACTACAAAAATGGTTATTCTGCAACAGCCACATATCATGCTTTAAGAGGAATTATGGTTTACATAATCTTCCATCTACGCAAGTAATTGGCAAAATTGTGAAGAAATTTGAATAGACTTAAGAGAAATATCGCTGCTGTAAGTGAAAGTGTTATCGATGACCCGAATATGTCGATTTCTCGTCGTTCTTAGAAATTACTTCTGTCTTACGGCACATTATTGAAGAATACGAGAATATATGGTTTCAAAGGTGCCACATTTTTTTTAGAGAAGTAACACTCAAATAACTAGTGCCTAGTACCTGGTTGACCGAACCTTGCTCGGAGCTTTGTGATAAGCATTTTGAGGCAAATTTTAAAATTTTTATATATTTAATTTTATAACGTAGTAAAATAAATTTAGAGGAATTACATTGAACAAATATTCAGTAAATTTTGAATTATTTTTTTTATTTTGTCCGATCAAGACATAGTATACAGTTTAACTCATTTTGAAAAATTTTGGAAATTGATGATACCAACAGAAACCTCCGTCGACTTATGCGCAACAACCTTGCTAAAGATTATAGCCTGATCAAATGCACAGTTTACGATTTAATTAATTATAGTAGTAATAGTAGTTTTCAGTGGCGCCACCTGAAGTTGTTCAAACCAACTAAGAAACCTTCGTCTGCTTATGCGTAACAACTTTGCTTATGATCATGTTATAAGATCAAATGCACAGTTTGTGATTAAATTGACTTTGAGTAAATTTCAGTGACGCCACCTGTCGAAATTTCTTCATACCAACTAAGAAACCTTCATCGGCTCATGTGCAACAACTTTGCTAAAGATTATAGCATGATTAAATGTACAGCTTACGATTAAATTGACTGTGAGTAATTTTCAATAGCGCCACCTGTCGGAAATTATTCACACCAAATAAAAAGCCTTCGCCGGCTCATGCGCTACAACTTTGCTGAAGATCATAACGTGATCAAATGTACAGTTTACGATTTAATTAACTTTAATAATTTTCATTAGTCTTGCCAACTTAAAAACCTTCGCCGGCTTATCCGCAACATCTTCGCTAAAGAGCATAGCATGATCAAATTCACAGTTTACTATTCTATAAAGAATATACATACAAACATTTATTTGTTTAAAAGTTATAACATAACTCATTTTTCCCCCTTTTATCCCCTACTTTCAAAAAGTTCCACATACATATTTGGTACTTCTTTGGTACCAATTGAATTCGGTACATTTTATTAAAATGCAATTAACATAATTCTTATTCATATTACTTTTTGAGATGTTAAGTTATCATGTTATTCCTTTTGTTTACCCATTTTGGCCCCAAAATCAAAAAAGTACCAAATACGTATCCAATATCTCATTCACATCTATTGACTGCAGTACAAAGTTCCTTTCTATATTCTTTGGTTTAAAAAATAAGAGTGGGTTAAAAAAGTACCAAAAAAACTATTTTCAGCCTTTTTTAAGTTGGTAATACTAATTTCCGTTAGGTGGCGCCACTGAAAATGACTAAAAATTAATTAAATC
This sequence comes from Stomorhina lunata, assembly GCA_933228675.1. Lineage (NCBI taxonomy): Eukaryota > Metazoa > Arthropoda > Insecta > Diptera > Rhiniidae > Stomorhina > Stomorhina lunata. Next base: position 78,758,544 of record OW121741.1, on the reverse strand, counting down.
GTAAACTGTATATTTGATCATGCTATGATCTTTAGCAAAGTTGTAGCGCATGAGCCGGCAAAGGTTTTTTAGTTGGTGTGAATAATTTCCGACAGGTGGCGCTACTGAAAATTACTCAAAATCAATTTTATCGTAAGATTTACATTTAATCATGCTATAATCTTTAGCAAAGTTGTTGCGGATAAGCCGATGAAGTTTTATTAATGGGAAAGACCAAAATCCAACAGGTGGCTCCACTGAAAATTACTCAAAATGAATTAAATCGTAAACTGTGCATTTGATCATGTTACAATCATTAGAAAAGTTGTTGTGCATAAGCAGACGAAGGTTTCTTAGTTGGTATGAACAACTGCAGGTGGCGCCACTGAAAATTACTCAAAATGAAATAAATCGTAAACTGTGCATTTGATCAGGCTATAATATTTAGCAAAGTTGTTTCGCATGAGTCGACGGAGGTTTCTGTTGGTATGACCAATTTCCAAAATTTTTCAAAATGAGTTAATCTGTAAACTATGCAAACTATGTGTTGATCGGAAAAAATAAATAAAATAATTCGAAATTAACTGAATATTTGCACAAAATGCCAATCATAAAGCTCCGAGCTAGGCTCGGTCAACCAGGTACTTGGAAATAAACCAATTAGCTTACAGTTAAAAGATTTCATTAAAAAATTGGTCTATCTATGTAAAACAAAGGCGTTACTGACCAGCGGGTACCTTTTTGATGTAAAGATGCATTAAAAACTGATTTTTGAAAATTCGGCCTTGTGTGGGATAAAAAAGGGAAAATTCAGTAACGCAATAACTCCCAAATAAAAAACAATAGAACCAAAATTGAAATGAATTTGGATCAGCTACAAAAATAACAATTCAAGTGGTTAGTACTTTTTCGAAAAAAGGGGGAGAAAAAGGGAAAAATATTTTTTGGTACTTTTTAGCTTCAACTTTCAAACAAAAAAGAGATGTAAAGAGAAAAGTGTACATAGCGTTTGGATCGCGTAATAAAATAAAGCAATTTTTGGTACTTTTTTGTGCCTTGTGCTGGAAGCAAATGCAATTTAACGGATATTGCATGTTAGTGACAATCGTCCTTTGATTGGCATTGATTCGTTTCTTGGTGTAGGTGGATTCAATTTTTTCCAGTCCGCAATTCGGTCATTCTATTACGGGGTATAAAATTTCATTTGTCCAAATAGCGCCGTTATATTTATCGCAAAAAACTACAAATTTTTTTAAAAAATTTTTTTTTTTTCATAATTTTTATTTAATTTTTGATGTTTTCAAAAAATTTTGAATAAAAAAAGTAAACAATTCAATCGAACATTTTGTTTGATTTGAAATCAATAATAATAAAACCTACTTGGTTTCATGACACCAAATAAAACCAATATTGGTTTTCAAACCGAGAAATTTAAAAACCGACTTGGTTTCTATGACACCCCTGATTTCGGGCAAAAAGTACTAAAATATGAGTTTGTGACAAATTTAATTAAATTTTCTTTCAAGTCACAAACTGTACTTTGATAACAAGATTATATGGATATCCAGCCTACCAACCGAACGGACTTGGTTAAATCGACTCAGGGAGTGATTCTGAGTCGATCGGTGTAGTAAGACCAATATTTGTATGCTCTACGCAACACAAACCTTATGGTGATAAAGGGTATAATGATCGTACAGTCATATAAATATATTTATATAGACCTAACTTTGTGGAATCAGACTGGATCAAATTTAGTACCATTCAGAAACATGGTAGGGCTCAAATATAAAATAAAAGTTATTCAGGGGTGACATAAATAGAAACCAATTTCATTGGTATTGGTTTTGAAAACGACAAAAAAAAATTAAATTGGTGTCATGAATTCCAATATTAATGTTCGAGCTACATTTTCTATTGGTTTTATGTGTCACAGAAAATAATATTATTGGTTAGTATTGGAAATAAACCAAGCAACTTACAGTTAACAGATTTCATTTCAAAATTGGTCTATCAATTTAAAATAAAGGCGTTACTGGCCAACTGGTGCCTTTTTCGATTTAAAGATCCACTAAGAACAGATTTTTGAAAATTTGGCCCTGTGGGGGATAAAAAAAAGGGAAAATTTAATAACGCTATAATTCCCAAAGTAAAAACAATAGAACCAAAATTGAAATCGAGTTTGGATCAGTTACAAAAATAATAACAAATAACAGTACAAGTGGTAAGTATTTTTTGGTACTTTTTAGCTTTAACTTTCAAATAAACAGAGATGGGTGAAAAGTTTACATAGCATTTTTTTTTTCATGTAATAAGATAAAAACAAGTTTTGGTACTTTTTGTCTTTTGTCTTTGGAATCAATGAACCGTATCGACAAACATAAAAAATATCAAAAAATGGGGAAAATTATAAGGCTAGAATATTCTTTGTGTGGAGGTACTGGCGAAGCAAATGCATGTCGTCCTTTGATTGGCTGTGGTTTGTTTCTTGGTGTAGGTAGATTACATTTTTTCCAGTCCGCAATTCGGTCATTTCATGATGTTGGGGTATACAAGCTTCATTTGTCCAAATAGCAGCGTTTTCTTTATACCTATACCACAAACATCGCAAAAAACTGAAAGTTTTTCTTCAAATAATTTTCTTTAATAATTTTTATTTTATTTTTTTATTTGATTTTTGATGTTTCAAAAAAATTTCAAATGAAATAATAAACAATTGATTCGAACATTTTGTTTGATTTAAAACCAATAAAAACAAAACCGACTTGGTTTCATGACACCAAATATAACCAGTATTGGTTTTCAAAACCGAGAAATTTAAAAACTGACTTGGTTTCTATGACACCCCTGATTGACTTGAAATAAAATAAAATTTAATTTTAGTTTAAAACCTTAAATTGTATGGATTTATAAGATTCGATATCGCCGAATAAAAAATTCATAACTGAATACGTGTATATTTATAAAAGACCAGGAAAGTGGGGAAACATTTTCGTAGGCTTTTTCCCTGCGTGTAATTTGACATTGTTACATAGATGTAATTGAATATAGAAGTTTATATTTGTGTGGGATTTACTAGGAGATATACATACATTAGTTATCATATTAGAAAATATAACACCTTCGCTATTTCCTTGAGCAACTTAATTCACCTACGTTCGTAAACGCGGATGTGAGTATCTATGAAAAATAATCTACCCAAGAGTTTAAAATTGAAGAACCGCCTACAAAACCTTGAAATTACGAGCAATTTTAAACTTCGCTTGTCATTAGACGCGGTAGTTGAAAATGTCATCAAACGACCCTATTCAATGACCTAGAAGTGTTAAAGTCGCTAGTAATTTTACATTATTAGAGGCGGGTCTTCAATTTGAAACTGCTGGGAGCTTCATTTATCTAAATGTAAAAAAGTTTGCATGAATATTAAATATCTTCTATTAAAATGTTTACATGTATGTATGTATTTCCGTTCTGTAATCATAAGCTATTGTATAATATGCAATTTAACAATCATATGATGTTTCACGCTAATCACCCGCCTATATCGAATAACATTCCCTTATTATAAAAAAAAAAAACAAAAAAAAACATTTTTTCCATAATTGAAATTTGTGGGATTTAAAAAAGAAATGTTGTTTTGCAAATATTTTTCTGAGTTATGAATTAATATATGGGCAAATCCGAAAAACATTAAACCAAGGACAAAATTTTAGAACTGTCAAAATGGATACAAATTTTGATTGGTCTCTTCGCGAGAGGGTAAAAAGGGGAAAAAATCGAAAACGTTATATCTCCTAAAGTAATAGGTATAGAAACAAAATTAAAATTACGTTTTAAACAGCTATGAAAATAAGCGGATAGGTGTTTGGTACTTTTTTGAAACTATGTCCGATAGAGGGTAAAAAAGGGTGAAAATAGTTTTTTTTTGTGCTTTTTTAACCCACTCTTATTTTTTAAACCAAAGAATGTGGAAAGGAACTTTGTACTGCAGTCAATAGATGTGAAAGAAATATTGAACACGTATTTGGTACTTTTTTGATTTTGGGGCCAAAATGGGTAAACAAAAGGGATAACATGAGAACTTAACATCTCAAAATGTAATATAAATGCGAATTATGTTAACTGCGTTTTAATAAATTGACCGAATTCAATTGGTACCAAAGAAGTTCCAAATATGCATATGGAACTTTTTGAAAGTAGGGGATAAAAAGGGGAAAAAATGAGTAATGTTATAACTTTTAAACAAATGAATGTTTGTATGTATGTTCTTTATAGAATAGTAAACTGTGAATTTGATCATGTTATACTCTTTAGCGAAGATGTTGCGGATAAGCCGGCGAAGGTTTTTAAGTTGGTAAGACTAATTTCCGTTAGGTGGCGCCATGGAAAGTGACAAAAATTAATTAAATCGTAAACTGTACATTTGATACTGCTATGATCTTTAGCAAAAATGCACCGCATGAGCCGGCGAAGGCTTTTTATTTGGTGGGAATAAATTCCGACAGGTGTCGCTATTGAAAATTACTCAAAGTCAATTTAATCGTAAGCTGTACATTTAATCATACTATAATCTTTAGCAAAGTTGTTGCGAATAAGCCGACGAAGGTTTATTTATGGGAATGACCAAAGTCCGATAGGTGGCGCTACTGAAAATTACTCAAAATTAATTAAATCGTAAACTGTGCATTTGATCATGTTATAATCATAAGTAAAGTTGTTACGCATAAGCAGACGAAGGTTTCTTAGTTGGTATGAACAACTTCAAGTGTCGCCACTGAAAACTACTCAAAATGAATTAAATCGTAAACTGTGCATTTGATCAGGCTATAATCTTTAGCAAAGTTGTTGCGCATGAGTCGACGGAGGTTTCTGTTGGTATGACCAATTTCCAAAACTGTTCAAAATGAGTTAAACTGTAAACTATGTGTGGATCGGACAAAATAAAATAATTCAAAATTAACTGAATATTCTTACAATGTATTTCCTCTAAATTTAATAAAAATATATAAATAAAATATATAAAAATTTTAAAATTTGCCTCAAAATGCTATGTACTATATATATATATATATATATATATATATATATATATATATATATGTATATATATATATATATATATATATATATATATATATATATATATATATATATATATATATATATATGTATATATGTATATATATACATACAATTATTGCTCGTTTAAGAATTTTGTGACATATTACAACAAAATCCGTACAAGTGTATCGTCCGTCAAGTTTATAATTCAAGGTCAATATAAGGACTACCCTAGAATTGATTTAGAATTGTTCTCGAACAAGATTTATAAGAGAAAGTCCATCAAATATATAAGGAGATAATGACAACTGAACACCTGCATTAACATCTTTCAACCTCAGCAAAAAGTATCTAATTCAAGTTCAACAAACTCCCATTTAACTATTTATATAAGCTCTTTCCAGATAAAGCAATTAAATGTCAAATATCCATTAAATTTGTTTTAGTATTCCGCACTTAAAGTATACAACCTTTGATTTGATAATTTTATTTACTTATAAAACAAATATTCCCTTTTTATGTCAGAGCATATTTGAAATTAACGATATTGTTTGTCGTCTAATTTTGAACATTATTTTAAAGTACGAAAAGCGGCTATAAACCAACTTTATCCATCAGATATTTTTATTACTTTATAACGACTTTTGTACAATATTTGCTTTTAAGACTCACTCATACTTTTATTTATTTTAGTTACTCTTCTTGTAAAGGCATTCGATGCGAATATACTATGCACTCGTACATATAAATAAAACAAAAAAGTATTGAAAAGTATTATTAAGTCATGTCCGACTTTATGATACCCTTTTTCCGAACTTTAGAGAAAATTTGTTTTAAAATAAATCCGAAACGAGAACAAAATTTATTTCAATAAATACAGCCAGTATAGGGGACCTATGGGAGGTACAATAAATAATGGACCGATTTTGACGAATTTCAATAGCCATGGTCCCACTATCAAAAAAAGCGATCTGTGCCAAATTTCATAAAATTATCTTGACAATTTCGACCTGTACTTTGACTACATGGTTTACATGGCCGTCCAGACGGACGGACGGACTGACATCGCTAAATCGACTCAGAAAGTTATTCTAACCCTCTTGGTATACTAAAAGTTGGGTCTAATACAAATATTTCTATGCATTACATACATTAGCACAAACTTATAATACCTTTTCTACCTATGGTGGTGAAGGGTATAATAATCTTAAGGGAATTGAAACCAAAATATACTGAACATCGACTCGGATTCACAAGTGAATTTGTAAATACAAATAAATGGGGTTTTCATTCGAGAAAATATATTATAGTGAACATTTTTATAGTGAACTTAAACGTGATAACAGTTTCGCCGTCGAATTCTGGAAAAATCGTTCAAGAACTGTTGTTGTGAATCGACGAACGTAAATTTTTGCATATTCACCACTTTTTCTTTTACTGTCTTTCCAAAGGACCCAATGGTTGTACATACCCGAGGTATACAACTTTGGTTCACTGTAGAGCCCACTACGTTAGATAACATTGCTCTAAAAGCCTAACTCCTCTTCTAGTGATGTTACAAATTTCATCAATAAATGGGATTCAGTTGTTGCCTGGGTTTCCTGCTAACAGGTAATAACTGTATTCAATTCCTACTCAAACCTCCAAGTGGTACATCCTGGAAACCTGAGCAACCTAGTTGAAGATGCGGTAAATAACCCGAGTGGGATTCTAGGTCAGGGCCAACGTGAGGGGGAGTTATCTTAGAGCCATTCCGACATATTTGGTCTAAGGGTCTAAGATAATTGTACTTGGTGAAGTACGAAACTGTGGCGTCTGTTCAACATGTTAGTTGCGGCTACAAGCGGGCGTCTGTCTCGGATCGAGCGGCTCGCTTTACAAACGTGGCTCTTGTCTTTGGCATCTTCATCCATCGACTTAGCACTTATGATGTTTTAAGCATGGAAAGAATAAACATAACAGAATATACTACTCCAAGGGGTAATCATACGAGAAATCCCCCTGCTACGGCAGTTGGCAAAAGGATTTTGGAGGTGCCTAATCTATGCAAGAACATCCTGATGAATGAAACCAATTCTACCCAAAGAAATCGAACTATAAAAACTAATATAGGCATGAAAGAAAGTTTAGAGTTTGTGACATGGAACGTACACACTCTATACGAAACTTAGAAACTAGAACAACTTAGGCGTAAAATGTTGGGTTATAAAATTGATTTGCTGGCGGTGCAAGAAGCAAGATGGACAGGACAAGGGGAAATTCGGAACGAAAATATTGTGTTTCTTTACTCCGGTCGCCCGCAGGGTAATGAGCATAGTAGGGGTGTGGGCTTTCTGATGGCTAAAAGAATAGCTAAAGCCATGATAGCATGGTATCCTATCAACAAGAGGCAAATGACAATCAAACTTAAGACTAAAGCTCGTAGTACTGAAATCCAATCTTAAAACGACAAAGACGAATTTTACGATGTATTAAGCAGTTGGATGAACAGTAATGTACATAATTGTGATATTACTATGATACTGGGCGACTTTAACGCCAAAGTTGGCTCAAACAACACCGTTTTGGAACACTACATTGGTAAGCACGGTGTCGGAGTGAGAAACGACAAAGGAGAAAGATTAATCGAACTATGCTGTGAAAGGAAACTGGTTGTAGGTGGCACAATTTTTCCTCATAAGCTTCACCATAAAATAACTTGGATATCGCCGAACGGTGTCACCAAGAACCAAGTTGATCACATTTTGATCAACTCAAAGTGGCGATCATCTTTACTTGATGTACGCTCGAGGCGCGAAGCAGATATCAACAGCAACCACCACTTAGTTATATCTAAAGTTCGACTGAAAGTAGCTGCTCTGAGGTCTGAAACGGCAAAAGCTGATGAAAAATTGATGTTAGAAAACTGGAATCAGGACCAACATCGAAATGACTTTATTACATCCATAAGGAATCCGCTTCCAGATGTTGTAAACAACAACAACGCTAGTGTAAACGAAATTGCAAGGTGTGTCACTCAGACGTACAATGAGGTTGGTCAACAAACGTTAGGTTTTAAAGAGCATAAAAGGAAAGTATTGCTTACCCAAGCAACATGGGACCTGGTTGAACATCGTAAAACCATAAAAAATACAATTTTAAATTCAAACGTGGATGTTGAGGAGCTTAGTACAATATACCGTGACCTATCAGAATAAAGAGGTCTGCAAGGAGGGACAAAAGGATGTGGGTAGATGAACAAGCTAGCCAAGCTGAGTCAGCTGCAAGTAAAGGCGATATGAGGACCTTATACGATATATAAAGGGCGTTGCGCGGCAAACCTACCTACACCAACAGTCCCATCTTGAGTATTAGCGGTACACTTCTCTCAACTCCGGATGAACAATTAATACGATGGATGGAACACTTCCAGTCAACATTAAACAATCCCATTGGAATAGAAGCGCTGATGGAAGTGCAAAATGAAACCAACCATGACTGTTTATTCAATGGAATTTCAGACAGCCCACCAACAATACAAGAAGTAAAGAATGACATTAAAAGCTTCAAGCGCAACAAGGCCCCGGGCAATGACAATATATCAGGAGAGATGCTTTTATATGACGTTGAAGAATCAGCGAGACTGTGGCACCCATTTGTTTGTGAAATATGGGAGGAGTAAGCTCTGCCAGCCTCCTGGAATGAAGGTATACTAATCAAAATACCAAAAAAGGGTGACTCCAAACACTTCAATAACTACAGAGGAATAACACTTCTTCCAATACCGAGCAAAATACTAAGTCGAGTAATTTTGAATAGAACGTCTGACGCAGTTTCTGAAACACTCCGCGAAAATCAGTTTGGGTTCCGAGAGAATAGATCTTGTGTTGATCTAATCAACACAGTAACAATAGTACTGGAGCAATGTAATGAATTCCGCACCCCCATTTACCTAGCGTTTATCGACTTTATAAAGGCCTTCGACAGTGTCAATAGGAGCTATCTATGGAGAATTTTAGAAAACCGTAACATGCCAACGAAAATTCTGAACTTAATTCGGGCAATGTACGTGGACTTTAAATGTCGGGTTCTACATAAAGGTAAATTGTCTAATCCGTTCGAAGTTACTACTAGAGTAAGACAAGGATGTATCTTATCACCCATACTTTTTATCCTTGTCATCGACAATATAATGCGCGCGGCACTGAATGGTAGACGTGGTATTCAATGGATACCATTTAAACAACTCGAGGACTTGGAATACGCCGATGACGTATGTCTTTTAAGCCAAAGCTCAGGCCACCTTCAAGAAAACACTAGCGCGATTACTGTTGAATCTCGGGAAGCTGGGCTGGAAATCAATATTTCCAAGACAAAGATTATGCCTGGAGGCTATGGGGCAAACCCGTCGCCACACATGAATGTGAATAACGAGGTTATTGGGCGTGTAGATACCTTCAATTACCTGGGAAGTTTAGTAACTACAAAAGGTGGCGCAGACGAGGACATTAAATCGCATATTAATAAGGCAAATACTGCATTCGGCATTCTTCGAGCTATTTGGAAATCTCGGAAAATATCAACAACAACTAAGTTACGAATATACAACTCGAATGTCAAGTCCATCCTGTATTACGGCTGCGAAACATGGAAACGCACAAATACCATCGATAAACGACTGCAAACCTTTACAAACAAATGCTTAAGACAAATTCTTAAAATATGGTGGCCGAATCGCATAAGAAATGAATATCTACTTAATGCAACAAACCTACTTCCACAGAGGTATATCAACGGAAATGGCGATGGATAGGCCACACACTTCGAAGGCCAAATACCAACATTGCTCGACAAGCGCTTCGTTGGAATCCACAAGGAAGCGGCCGTCGTGTTGGTGCACCTGCTAGAACTTGAAGAAGGTCAATTGAAGCGGAGTTACAAGCAGCAAACTATTCATGGAATGATGTATGCCTAACATCTCGCAATAGAGTCCGATATAAAAGGATGGTTGAGGCCCTATGCTCCACTGGGAGTCAAGGATAACAGAAGAAGACCATTTACTTTATATGTACACATTCGTCTCCTATACTCGAATGCTACGGGGGGCAAAGTTTTCACAGTTTTTCAAGACTAATTATGAAAGCTTAATATACGCGTTTAGTATCATTGCTTCGGGAAAGACCAGGAGATTAACACCAAGTAAACATTTTTATACCTTTCACCACCATAGGTGGAAAGGATATTATAAGCTGATGTATGTTATTCATAGAAATATTTGTCTTAGATCTTTTAGTATGGAAATAGGCCTAAAATCACTTTCTGAGTCGATTTAGCGATGTCAGTCCGTCCGTCTGGCCGGCTGGCTGGCTGTCTGGACCCCCATATTAACAATGTAATCTAAGTGCAGGTCGCAATTCTAAAGATAATTTGATGAAATTTGGCACAGATTACTTTTTTGATAGTGGAGTCATGGCTATTGAAATTCTTCAAAATCGGTCCATTATTTATGGTACCTGCCATAGGTCCCACTTCCCGGAATTGATGCTTTGGCAACAAATATCAATATTTTTTCATGAAATTTAAAACAAATACTGCTTATGTAAAAAAAAAATCACTATACAAAATTTAGCAAATATTTGTCTTTATACACGAAAAAGATCACCTTTGATCCTGGTGGTGAAGGGCTTGATCGACTTTCTTACTTGTTTAATTTAATTTTATATTTTTAGATTAATACAATGATTACACTTTATGTATTTACAATTGAATAAGAAAATTTGTGTTTTTTTATACTCACCATCAAAAAGATGGAGGGGGGGTATATTGAGAATGTCATTCCGTTTGTAATTTCCTTAATATTGGCTCAAAAACCAAAAACGATATATATTCTGAATCCTTATGAAATTCTAAGACAATTGAGCGATGTCCGTCTGTCTGTCTGTCCGTTTGTCTGTTGAAATCACGATAACGCCTAAACGAAGGGAGCTAGCTCACTGACCATAACCTCGTCTAGGCTAAACGCTTATTTGTTAATAAATGACAAAGTATATCAACTATGATGATAAAATTTTGTATATAGATATATAGCCCTAGGCAGCGTATATTTCATCAAAATCGGTTCACATTTAGTCATACCTCCCATACAAAAAACTTACGAAAACAGCTAAAATTTCACCTAAAATACACTTAAATACCAATAAATCTAAAAGTATAACAGATATAACCTCTAAATTTGGCACAAGAAAGTCCTATATCAACGGCGAGTGTGCAAAATTTTGTCGCAATCGGTCACCATTTGACCTAGCTCCCATATAAAAAACTTATGGAAACACAAAAATTCAAAAAGAAAAGGGGGTTTATGTCCGTCTGTCCGTCAGATAAAAGCACGATAGCGCCTTAACAAAAAGAGCTAGATCGACAAAATTTTACTAAAGTATTTTGGATGTCTTGAAAAACATGTGTGTTGAAAATGGACAAAATCGGTTCAAATTTAGTTAGAGCTCCCATATAACCCCGCCCCAGGAAACACATTAATGCTGATAAATTGAATACTATTGTAATAGCTATGACGATTACATTTAAAATAGGGAAGTTTTATGCAATTTTTTATCAGTTTATCAAATTTTATAGGAATCAATTCATATTTGACTTTAGCTTTCATATAAAAAACACTCACGGAAACCAATAATTTTAGCAAAGGCCAGTTAAAAGCTATTAAATTAGAAACTATGATAGCTATGGCCACTAAGTTTTGCAAGAATAAGCTCCATATATTTACCAGCCAGTGTGTAAAATTTTGTTACAATCGGTCAACATTTGACTATAATTCTTATATATATAACATCCCTCTTTTTATATCTACAATCAAAAAGATTTGGAGGTTCATTCATTATATTAAGATTGTACCTATGAAATTAGATACATAGGCATCAATCAATGTTCAGCCCAGACTTTATAATATGATGAATGCATTAGGAACTCCTAACGAAATATATGGACCTGTCGTATTACTATTAACGTGTTTATCCTAACTACATATTAATCGCAACGAAAAGTATTCAACAACTTATCTTATATTCTTAAACGAGCAATAATTGTATATATATATAGAATGGCTATCTCGAAAACGGCTCTAACGATTTTGATAAAATTTGGACAGTGGGTATGTTTTTTGATGTATAGGTCGAAGAAGAAGGGACTTTTGGAACTTTTACCTCTAAGGGGTAAAAACGGGTAAAAAGGGGAAAAAATCGAAAACGCTATGTCTCCTAAAGTAATAGGTACAGAAACAAAATTAAAATTACGTTTTAAACAGCTATACAAATAAGCGGATAGGTGTTTGGTACTTTTTTGAAACTATGTCCGATAGAGGGTAAAAAAGGGTGAAAATAGTTTTTTTGGCACCTTTTTAACCCACTCTTATATTTTAAACTAAAGAATATAGAAAGAAACTTGGTACTGCAATCAATAGATATAAAAAAAACATGAAACACGTATTTGGTACTTTTTTGATTTTGGAGCCAAAATGGGTAAAAAAGGGATAAAATGATAACTTAACATCTCCAAAGTAATATGAATAGGAACATTATACATTATGTTAAATGCGTTTTAAAAAAATGTACCGAATTCAATAGGCACCAAAAAAGTACCAAATATACATATGGAACTTTTAGAAATTAGGGAATAAAAAAAAAACTGTACATTTGATCATGCTATGATCTTTAGCAAAGTTGTAGCGCATGAGCCGACAAAGGCTTTTTAGTTGGTATGAATAGTTTCCGACAGGTGGCGCTACAGAAACTTACTCAAAGTCAATTTAATCGTAATCTGTACATTTAATCATGCTACAATCTTTAGCAAAGTTGTTGCACATGAGCCGACGAAGGTTTCTTAGTTGGTATGAAGAAATTTCGACAGGTGGCGCTACTGAAATTTACTCAAAGTCAATTTAATCGTATGCTGTACATTTAATCATGCTATAACCTTTAGCAAAGTTGTTGCACATGAGCCGATGAAAGTTCCTTAGTTGGTATTAAGAAATTTCGACAGGTGGCGCTACTGAAATTTACTCAAAGTCAATTTAATCGTATGCTGTACATTTAATCATGCTATAATCTTCAGCAAAGTTGTTACGGATAAGCCGAAGAAGGTTTATGAATTGGAATAAGCAAAGTCCGACAGGTGGCGCCACAGAAAACTACTCAAAATGAATTAAATCGTAAACTGTGCATTTGATCAGACTATAATCTTTAGCAAAGTTGTTGCGCATGAGTCGACGGAGGTTTCTGTTGATATGAATAATTTCCAAAATTATTCAAAATGAGTTAAACTGTAAACTATGCAAACTATGTGTTAGTCGGACAAAATAAATCAAATAATTCAAAATTAACTGAATATTTCTACAATGTCTTTCCTCTAAATTTATTTTAGCACTTTATAATATAAAATATATAAAAACTTTAAAATTTTCCTCAAAATGCTTATCATAAAGCTCCGAGCAAGGCTCGGTCTACCAGGTACTTAATGTAAAACTATACCCGGTTATGAGACCGAATTTTGACCAAAGTAAATACTGGGGAAACCACTTAAATATTTTTAAATGTTGAACTATAAAGCTACTGCAACCGAATTTAGTCCAAAGGTTTTACTAATAATACCAATTAGCTTAGCAATTTTTTCAGTTTTGGTCCAGATTTTGAGTTAGCTGCACCCTTGTAGATATGAGATATATTTCTAAATTTAACACAACTTGATGGTGGGTATATAAGATTCGGCACAGCCGAATATAACACTCTTACTTGTTTTTGTATGAAATAAGAAAAAATCAGTTTTTTTTTCGAGATTTAGCTCCTGTCGTTCAGGCCCTTTCATTTGTAAATATTAGGGAAATTGCAAAAAATAACTGGTATAGTCCCATTATCTAATAAATATTTTTAGCCAGCACCGGCTTGTTATGTTGACCTTAAGCTGAGTAACATTTCTGTAAAAGACAAACGTTTACACAAACTTGATATACCCTACTTCTCTAGTATGTTGGTGTAGGGCATCAACATTAAGAACCATTTAACAATCGTAAAAACCTCAACCACTACAACGACAAAAGGATTATAAAATGAAACGCTCACACACATAAGCAAAAAGGATAAATGCAACACAATCAAAAGAACGAATGAATGAATGAATGAGTGAACAAATAGAGAACAATCTCAGACGTCAAAACATTTAAGAGGATAAATATAAAAATAAAACCAGTTGCACTTTCGAACTGAACTCGAGTTCTATAAAAACATAGAAAGATATTTATTTATTTTATACGAATAAAGAACAAAGGAAACTGCAGTTGCCACTTGTTGCAACAAAACATGTTAGAACGAATGAATGAATGAGTGGATGATTTTGTTTATTAAGTTGCTAAGAAATGTTTTGTACAAGAATGACTCAACTGTAAAAGAAAAATGTGAACTATATAAAAATTTTAAATACTTTGATTTGAAAAGTACACAAAAACACTTTAGTCAGTGAATAAAGATGACGATTGCCATCCTTCCTTTGATGGCAATGGATTTCCAGCGAAAGCATATTCTTCTTATGATTCAGAATAACAATTTATTTTTAGCGCTAAAAACCAAAGGAAACTATAAAAAGAAATTGTAGTGGTTACTAAGTAGTTTTTTATTTACTTCAATAATATTTACGTAGTACAAACAAGTAAGAATGTACTAAAGACGGTCAAGGCCCACAATGTTATACCCTACTCAAGGTTAAAAGTGTTCACAAATTTAAAAGGGGTTTTTAATGCTTAAAGAAATTTTTGTGTTAGATTTTACCATAATTTCTTTGAGAACTTTGTTTATTTTAGATATTTCCGGTAGTCGGCCTAACAAATATATCTCAAATTTCATATGACTGTGTCAAAATTGTACAATTCGACTTATGTTAACACGACTTTTTTTACCTCACCATCAAAAAGAGTTGAGATTGTCATTCCGTTTGTAATTTCCTTAATATTGGCTCAAAAACCAAAAGGAATATATATTCTGAATCCTTATGAAATTCTAAGACGATTAAGCGATGTCCGTTTGTCTGTTGAAAGCACGATAACGTCTAAACGAGAAGAGCTAGGTCACTGAAACTTGCTAAAGATATTCTTTATTTCTGGGAAAGTTTTGGTATTGAAATTGGTAAAAATCGGTTCACATTTGACCATAGCTCCCGTATAACCTCGTCTAGGCTAATCGCTTATTTGCTAGTAAATGGCAAATTATAATAGCTATGATGATAAAATTTGGTATGTAGAAGTTTTACATAAGTACTAGGCAGCATATAAAATTTCTTCCAAATCGGTTAACATTTAACCATAGCTTCCATACAAAAAACTTACGAAAACAGTCTAAATTCCAATTAAATTACAGTTTAATGCCAATAAGCTATCATAAACTATAATAGCTTTGGCCACTAAATTAAGCACAATGAAATCCTATGTCAGTGCCATACAGTGTGCAAAATTTTGTCACAATCGGTCACCATTTGACCATAGCTCCCATATAAAAAAACTTACAAAAACACAAATATCAAAAAGAAAGGGTGTCCGTCAGCTAAAAGCGCGATAGCGCCTTAAAGAAAAGAGCTAGATTGACAAAGTTCTACAAAAGTATTTTTGATATGTAACAAAAGTCGTGTACTGAAAATGGGCGAAATCGGTTCACATTTAGTTAGAGCTCCCATATAACCCCGCCCCGGGAAACACATGAATGCTGATAAATTGAATACAATTGTTATAGCTATGACGACTTAATTTAGAATAAAGAAGTTTTATGCAACTATTGGTCAGTATATAAAATTTTATAGGAATGGGTCAATATTTGACTATAGCTTTCATATAAAAAACACTCCCGGAAACCAAAAAACATTTAGCAAGGACCAGTTAAAAGCTATTAAATTATAAACTGTGACAGCTATTGCCACTAAATTTTATATAAATACCACCCAGTGTGTGAAATTTTTTTGCAATCGGTCAACATTTGACTATAATTTTTATATATATATTACATCCCCTTTTATATACCCACCATCAAAAAGAATGGGGGGTATATTGAGATTGTCATTCCGTTTGTAATTTCCTTAATATTGGCTCAAAAACCAAAAGGGATATATATTCTGAATCCTTATGAAATTCTAAGACGATCGAACGATGTCCATCTGTCTGCCCGTGTGTCTGTCCGTCTCTCTGTCTGTTGAATTTACGATAACGAATAATCGAAAGGAGCTAGCTCACTCAAATTAAGTAAAAACATTTTTCACATCTAAATAAAATTTGGTATTGAAATTGGGCAAAATCGGTTTACATTTTACCATAGCTCCCGTATAACCTCGCCTACTCTAATCGCTTATTTGATAATAAATAACAAACTATAATAGCCATGATGATACAATTTGGTATATAGAAGTTTTGCATAAGCCCTAGGCAGCATATAAAATTTCATCAAAATCGGTTCACATTTAGTCATAGCTCCCAACAAAAAACTTACGAAAATAGCCAAAATTTCACCTAAAATACACTAAAATGCCAATAAATCTAAAACTATAACAGATATAACCACGAAATTTAGCACAAGGAGGTCTTATCTCAATGCCAACCAGTGCGTTATAATCGGTCGCCATTTGACCATTGCTCCCATATTAAAAACTTACGGAAACACAAACATACAAGAAGAAAAGTGGGTATGTCCGTCTGTCCGTCAGATAAAAGCGCGATAGCGCCCTTATGAAACGGGCTGCCGCAACAAAATTTTACAAAAGGAAGTATTATGTGAATGCCAGCCAGTTTGCAAAATTTTGTTACAATTGGTCACCATTTGACCATAGCTCCTATATAAAAAATTTACGGAAACACAAAAATACAAAAACATGTCCGTCTGTTCGTCAGATAAAAGTGTGATAGCTCCTTAACTACAAGAGCTAGAGAGACAAAATTGTACAAAAGTATTTTTGATATGTAATAGAAGTTGTGAACTGAAAATGGGCGAAATCGGTTTACATTTAGTTAGAGCTCCCATATAACCCCGCCCCGGGAAACATATGAATGCTGATAAATTGAATACAATTGTAATAGCTACGACGACTAAATTTAGAATAGAGAAGTTTTATTCAACTTTTGGTCAGTATATCAAATTTTTTAGGAATCGGTAAATATTTGACTATAGCTTTCATATAAAAACCACTCCCGGAAACCAAAAAAAAAAAAAAAGAACAAAACCCAGTTAAAAGCTATTAAATTAGAAACTATGACAGATATGGCCACTGAATTTTGCATTAATAATCGTTATATAAATACCAGCCAGTATAAAAAATTTTGTAAAAATCAGTCAATATCTGGCTATAGTTCTTATATATATAACATCCCCTTTTGATGTCTACAATCAAAAAGATTTGGAGGTACATTCATTATATTAAGATGGTACCTACTAAATTAGATAGCTATCAATAAAGTCCAGACTTTACATACGATAGATGCATTAGGAACTTCTAACAAAATATATGGACCTGTCGTATTACTATCAACATGTTTACCCTAACTACATATTAGGCGCATCGAAAAGTATTTAACAGCTTATTAATGTAAATTGTAATTGTAGTTTATTTGAGACTTTTTTTACAATCATACATAAATATAGAATAATTTTTAAATTAAAATTTAAATTGTTTGACTTAAAATTGTAATGTTTTGTTTTAATAAAAAGAAGAGTATTTTACAGCTAAAGGCTTATCTTATATTCTTAAACGAGCAATAATTGTATATATATATATATTTATATATCTATATATATATATATATATATATATATATATATATATATATATATATATATATACAAGGTGGCCCAGAAAGACCGAAGTGGTGTGAATTCCTTATAACTTTTTTATTATAATTTTTTTTTTCTTTTCTTTTCAGTATTTTGTAAAGAAGACTTGGATAATTTATAATGGAGCAATACACAATTGAACAACGTGCCCAATTTGTTGAAATTTACTTTTCAAATCAACGGTCCATTGTGTTGACTCAGCGTGCATACCGTCGTCAATTTAATGTGCGGGTTGCACCCTCTCAGTCAACAATAAACCGTCTGGTTGCAAATTTTCGAGAACAAGGAGCAGTAAGGAACCTTCCTGGTCCCGGCAGACACCGAACTGTCCACACGGCTGACAATATTGAAGTGGTACAGGAGAGTATTCGGGAGGATCCAGAAACATCAACCAGGAGACGTTCGTCACAACTGGGCCTCTCAAGAACGTCGCTGCAGCGAATTTTGCACACCATAGGATTGTTTCCATACAAAATTCAACTTGTCCAAGAATTGAAACCAACAGATTACCAGCAACGACTTGACTATGCAATTTATTTCCAGCAAAAAGCACAAGAGAATCCAAATTTTATTCATAACTTAATAATGAGTGACGAAGCCCATTTTCAATTAAATGGGTTCGTTAACAAGCAAAACTGTAGGATATGGGCTACGGAAAACCCGAGAGTACTTCATCAACGACAATTGCACCCAGTAAAGTGTACCGTTTGGTGCGATGTTTCTTCAGAAAGGATCATTGGCCCATTTTTTTTTTGAAAATGAACAAGGTGTCGCCATTTCCGTCAATGGTGATCGATATCGGGCCATGTTGCAAAATTTTGTAAGGCCAGCCGTGGAAAACCATCCGCAAATATGGTTCCAACAGGATGGAGCCACAGCGCACACTGCAAGGGCCACAATGACTCTTTTACGCGACATCTTTGGTGAAAGAATAATTTCTCGTAACAGCAATTTTAATTGGCCTCCGCGGTCCCCGGATTTAACCGCTCCAGACTGTTTTCTTTGGGGCTATTTAAAAGGAAAAGTTTATGTTAATAAGCCTAGGACTATTGAGGAGTTAAAAACCAATATTCGAGAAGAAATTAACAACATACCACCGGAAGTTTTGCGAAAGGTCATGGAAAATGTGTTGGAAAGAGCACATTTGTGCGAAGCAGAATATGGCCACCACTTGCGGGATATCATTTTTAATAACTAATCCAAAAATATTCCCCATAAATTTAATGTATTTAAAAAAAAAAAATTAAAAAAATATCTCTTAAATAAAAAGTTATAAGCAATTCACACCACTTCGGTCTTTCTGGGCCACCCTGTATATATATATATATATATATATATATCGAATGGCTATCTCGAAAACGGCTCTAACGATTTTGATAAAATTTGGACAGTGGGTATCTTTTTTGATGTATAGGTCGAAGAAGAAGGGACTTTTGGAACTTTTACCTCTAAGAGGGTAAAAACGGGTAAAAAGGGGAAAAAATCGAAAACGCTATGTCTCCTAAAGTAATAGGTATAGAAACAAAATTAAAATTACGTTTTAAACAGCTTTGAAAATAAGCGGACAGGTGTTTGGTACTTTTTTGAAACTATGTCCGATAGGGGGTAAAAAAGGGTGAAAATAGTTTTTTAGCACCTTTTTAACCCACTCTTATATTTTAAACTAAAGAATATAGAAAGAAACTTGGTACTGCAATCAATAGATGTAAAAAAAACATGAAACACGTATTTGGTACTTTTTTGATTGTGGAGCCAAAATGGGTAAAAAAGGGATAAAATGATAACTTAACGTCTCCAAAGTAATATGAATAGGAACATTATACATTATGTTAAATGCGTATTAAAAAAATGTACCGAATTCAATTGGCACCAAAAAAGTACCAAATATACATATGGAACTTTTAGAAATTAGGGAATAAAAAGGGGGAAAAATTAGTATTATTTTAAACAAATGAATGTTTGTCTGTATGTATGTTCTTTATAGAATAGTAAACTGTGAATTTGATTGTGTTATGCTCTTTAGCGAAGATGTTGCGGATAAGCCGGCGAAGGTTTTAAAGTTGATGAGACTAATTTCCGACAGATGGCGCCACTGAGAATTACTAAAAATTAATTAAATCGTAAACTGTACATTTGATCATGCTATGATCTTTAGCAAAGTTGTAGCGCATGAGCCGACGAAGGCTTTTTAGTTGGTATAAATAATTTCCGACAGGTGGCGCTACAGAAACTTACTCAAAGTCAATTTAATCGTAATCTGTATATTTAATCATGCTACAATCTTCAGCAAAGTTGTTGCACATGAGCCGACGAAGGTTTCTTAGTTGGTATGAAGAAATTTCGACAGGTGGCGCTACTGAAATTTACTCAAAGTCAATTTAATCGTATGCTGTACATTTAATCATGCTATAATCTTCAGCAAAGTTGTTACGGATAAGCCGAAGAAGGTTTATGAATTGGAATAAGCAAAGTCCGACAGGTGGCGCCACAGAAAACCACTCAAAATGAATCTTTAGCAAAGTTGTTGCGCATGAGTCGACAGAGGTTTCTGTTGATATGAATAATTTCCAAAATTATTCAAAATGAGTTAAACTGTAAACTATGCAAACTATGTGTTGGTCGGACAAAATAAATCGAATAATTCAAAATTAACTGAATATTTCTACAATGTCTTTCCTCTAAATTTATTTTAGCACTTTATAATATAAAATATATAAAAACTTTAAAATTTTCCTCAAAATGCTTATCATAAAGCTCCGAGCAAGGCTCGGTCTACCAGGTACTCTATATATTAATGTAAAACTATACCCGGTTATGGAACAAAATTTTGTGCAAAGTAAATACTAGGGAAACCACTTAGATACTTTTAAATGTTGAACTATAAAGCTACTGCAACCGATTTTAGTCCAAATATTTCACTAACAATACCCCTTAGCGTAACAATTTTTTTCAAATTTGGTCCACATTTTGAATTAGCTGCATCACCGATTATATTTTTCTTCTGTTATCGTTGACACCCAGTGGAGCATAGGGCCTCATAGATCTATGAGATATGTTTTTAAATTTAACACAACTTGATAGTGGGTATAGAAGATTCGGCACAGCCGAATATATCATTGTTACTTGTTAATTTTTAAATAATTTTTTCGGTGTGGGAGATATGTCCAAATATAAACCTATTACAAAGTAATTTTATAAAGTGAATGTTTATATTAATATTTCTTCTTAATATAAACAAGTAAGAGTGTTATATTCGGCTGTGCCGAATCTTATATACCCACCATAAAGTTGTGTTTAATTTGGAAACATATCTCATATACCTACAAGGGTGCAGCTAATTCAAAATCTGGACCAAAACTGAAAAAATCGCTAAGCTAATTGGTATTGTTGGTAAAACCATTGAACTAAATTCGGTTGCCATAGCTTTATAGTTCAACATTTTAAAATATTTCAGTGGTTTCCCCAGTATTTAGTTTGATCAGAATTCGGTCGCATAACCGGGTATAGTTTTCCATTAATAAGTTGTTAAATAGTTTTCGTTGTGCTTAATATGTAGTTAGGGCAAACACGTTAATAGTAGTACGGCAGGTCCATATATTTCGTTAGAAGTTCCTAATGCATTCATCATATATAAAGTCTGGGCTGAACATTGATTGATGCCTATCTAATTTCATAGGTGCAATCTTAATGTAATGAATGTACCTCCAAATCTTTTTGATTGTAGATATAAAAATGGGGATGTTATATATATAAGAATTATAGCCAAATGTTGACCGATTGTAACAAAATTTTACATACTGGCTGGTATATATATAGAGCTTATTCTTTAGTGGCCATAGCTATCATAGTTTCTAATTTAATAGCTTTTAACTGGCCTTTGCTAAAATTTTTGGTTTAAGTGAGTGTTTTTTATATGAAAGCTAAAGTCAAATATGGACTGATAAAATTTGATAAACTGATCAAAAATTGCATAAAACTTTCCTATTCTAAATTTAATCGTCATAGCTATTACAATTGTATTCAATTTATCAGCATTAATGTGTTTGCCGGGGCGGGGTTATATGGGAGCTCTAACTAAATTTGAACCGATTTTGTCCATTTTCAACACACATCTTTTACAAGATATCTAAAATACTTTTGTAAAATTTTGTCCCTCTAGCTGTTTTCGTGCCAAATTTAGTGGTAATATCTGTTATACTCAGATTCAGATTTATTGGTATTTAAGTGTATTTTAGGTGAAATTTTGGCTGTTTTCGTAAGTTTTTTGTATGGGAGCTATGGCTAAATGTGAACCGATTTTGATGATGTTGTATACGCTGCCTAGGGCTAGTGTAAAACTTCTATATACGTCTATATATGTCATAGCTGCAATAATTTGTCATTTATTAACAAATGAACCGATTTTGCCCAATTTCAATACCAAAATTTTCTCAGAGATGAATAATATTTTTACATAGTTTCAGTAGTAGTAGTAGGGTAGGAGGGGGACCATTTGCCATAGGGGCGCATTTGCCACCACTAATTTTCTTGAAAACTAACTTATCTTTTTTGATGCTGTAATCGATTTTATATTCGTTTATCATTGATATTCTATATCTCAAATTTTGACTGCTGTGGCTTTCATATTTAAAACATCAGGCGTGATTTATTGTTTTAGCAGATCCTGAAAAAATATTTTGCTACAAGTATTTTTGTAATATTTTCCTTAGTTTTTTGTTATCCTAAGAAATTTTTCATTAGTTTAATAAACAATATAGTATTGAGAAAAAATATTTTATGTTTTTATCAATAAATCTATTTCTTATGTGAAAAATTGTTCTTTACATCTAAGGACTCTACCTGGGGCATATTTGGCATACATATATAACAAAGCTACTCGTCGACATCATTTTGAGCCCGGCATTCGTAATATCCCTCAAAAGGATATCGTATTTTGGTTGCAAGGTCCAATCCATCTTCCATCTTAACATTTTTTTTTTAATGTTGATATGTCACAGTACAATGTTAACAGAGGCCCAATAGTTTAAATTTTGATCTCTGAATTTTTAGTATTTTGTTTAATTTATCCATGTGAAATGAACTTGAATTAATTTTTTGGTTTGTTTGTTTTGTATATTAAAGCTTTATAAAAATAAAAATTTACTTTATTACAACAATTTTTTTACTTCTTTTTTGTACCCAACTTATTGGCAAACGTGCCCCATGGATGGGGCACATTGGCCACTTTTAGTTAATTTGATACTTTTTAAATTTAATACATAAAGAAAAGCCGTAGGAAATCTGAACCAACACAGTTTAAAGCTAACATATATAGGTACCTATGAAGAACAAAAAAATTGTGATAACTCTCCCGATAAGAAACCTAGAGCACTTTAAAAAAAAAGTGGCAAATGCTCCCCCTTCTACCCTAAATCTTTATTTTCAACAATTCATTACAAGTATTTAGTATGTAAAATAAAATGATTGAATAAAAGAAATTTACGTACGGCCTTGACGTTGTCGTTAGCCGGAAAAGTAGGCTTAATTTGGAAAAATAAATTATCTGTATATGCATAAACGTTTTAATGATTGTATTCATTGATTAAGTAGTTTCGATAAACAAAAGCATTGATAATATATTTTGCTAGTGTTTCCCAGTTATAAATTTCGCCATTGAGTAACTTAAAAAAATTCTCTTCTGATATTGTTATAGTATAAAAATGTTGAAACCTTATGAAATTTAATACAGGACATCGGCATATAAAATGTTGTGATGATTCAATTTCTCTCGTGTTGCACAAAGAACATCCTTTATTGGTGTTTCTTGAAAACCTTGTGCCATTTAGACTTATAAGATCACATCGAGCTTTAAAGATCCATGCTAAGAAGCTTTGGTCATGTAAGATCTCAGAATAGAGTTGTCCTACTGTTAATCTTAGGTTTTTGTAAAATGTTTGACTTTGAGAGGCTCTTAGAAGCCGTTCATTGTGATATTTTATTCTCAAAGCAGTTAGCAGATAGTTTTGGTTTTCGTTCCATTGGTGTGACGTTGTATTTGTTTGCCAATATATGTTAAACTCATTTTCTAATTCGTTAATTTTCTTTGCCCAAAATATGTTTTTTTTCCAGAATTTTAAGGCTTAGTTTATGTGGTTTATTTCGTGATGGATGTAACTTAAGAAGTGTGACATTTAAATATTGTAAGCTTAGATTAAGGGTGTATAAATGACAGTCTGGCAAATCGGTTTCTAACATTAAAGCATAGTTGGGAGTGAAATTGGGTAATTTTAGTATCCGTTTGATGAAATATCTTTGAAGTTTATCCACTTCTTCGAAATACATACTTCCCCAAACTTGAGCACCATACGATTGCACAGAACGACTCACCGCTTCAAATAATTGATACTTCGTTTTAAAAGATATATTATTTTTGCTCAGAAATGACTTCCATGTTGCATTTATGCTACTTTTTGCGGCAGAGTTTCTACTTTGTACGTGTTTAGTGAATACCATTTTTGGAGTTAGAATCATACCTAAGTAATTATATTCATTAACTATTTCCACAGCTTGTCCTAGGGTTTGCAAAAAACCGAGAAAATGAGAAACCGCGGTTTCGGTTTTAAAACACCCAAAACCGGACGGTTTCGGTTCGGTTTTCGGTTTTTTAAATAAAACTATTTTGATTTAAATTTGTAGTAAAATTTTGATTATTTTGTTAAAACCAAGTATAAGGTATATTTATTAAAGCTCAATTATAATTTAATACTAAAATTCAGGAAAATAATTCAGGTTTTTTAAATATGAGGGATTTCTTAAATAAGTCTTGTTTCTTTTGGAGCGTAAATAATCGAGCGACAAATTGCTTCAATAGTAATTTTTACAAATAGCAACGATTTTAAAGAATTTACAATTTCAAAGTCGATAGAATGAAGCAAATCTAAAGTCGACAGCATTTTTAAACTCTCATAAATACTTTGTTTTAGAAGCAAAAATCTAAGAGTAAACTTAATTCACGATTATGATGCTTTTTAACGCATGTTTGTAAAATTTTATAACCAACTGACGAATTTTTGAAATACCGAACAATTTTTCTTACAGCCTCTAGGTTCAAATGTAAATGGGCAATCGGTTTTAAATGAGTCAAAGTTTCATCGTCGCCGTCTTCAAAATTGATTTTCAGATACAAATTTGATATTGGCTGCTGCTCCTTCTATAGTACATGCTACGATGCTTGTATCAAGTGAAATATTAAACTCCATTAGCCTTTGTTTAATGGTTTTTTGAGTTTGCTTGAAATTACACGTTCCTAAAATACGGCCCAGATTATAAAATTAACCATGAGAATCGTGAATATTTACGTTCATACACCGTCTTCCCCTTACACCTGCCCATTCGTCCATTGTAAACACATTTTGCTTGTATCATTCTTCTGCTTCATTAAATAGACAAATTATGTGCAAATTTATGATAAGCTAATGATATTTCTGAATAATACCATCAAAAAATTATGAAAAATAAATAGCTAAAACCGTGGTTTTTTCTACGGTTTTCGGTTTTGAGGCATAAAAAACCGAGGTTTCGGTTTCGGTTAAAACCGAACTGCAAACCCTAGCTTGTCCTTTAAATAGCCATTTTTCTCTACTAGATAATTTACCTCCATTTCTAAACACCATTATTTTTGACTTTGTCAGATTTACTTCGAGGTTCCATAATTCACAATATTTTTCCAATCTTTCCATCATTTTCTGCAACACATCTGTTTCTTCTGCCAATACTACAATATCATCTGCATACAAAAGCAGCCTAATATTTAGTTCATCCACTACGATGCCTCCTCCTAAACATTCGTTAAGATCATTTACGTAAAAGGAAAATAATAGCGGGGACAATAAGCATCCTTGTTTGACACCCGAATGTGTTTCAAATGGTTCGGAAAGTTCGGTTCCATCCCACACTGCTGAATAAGTTTTTGAGTAGACGCTGCAAAGTTTCAGTGAGCTACCTCCTTTCGTTTAGGCGTAATCGTGATTTCAACAGACAGACGGACAGACAGACGGACAGACAGACGGACAGACAGACGGACAGACAGACGGACAGACAGACGGACAGACAGACGGACAGACAGACGGACAGACAAACGGACATCGCTCAATCGTCTTAGAATTTTATAAGGATTCAGAATATATATCGTTTTTGGTTTTTGAGCCAATATTAAGGAAATTACAAACGGAATGAATATACCTCCCATTCTTTTTGAAGGTGGATATAAAAAAAATATACAGAGATAGAGGTAAGTTTCAATAGAAGTTAGTTCCATCGGAAGTACCCGAAATATAACTTCGATATCGGAAAATTAAAATAGCACAATTAAATGTCTATAACAATATAAATTACATTGACTCAGAATGTAATACTTTAAGTATGAGTTACAAACCCAAGCAAAAGCATATAATAACATCTCTATCTACGGTGGTGTAGGGTATAAGAACAAATTTAGTTTCTTGAGTAATTTTTTTCCATCCAACTTCGTCATAGTGAAAAAAAAATCCAGCTGCATCAATGGCAATAATTGAATGCGTTTGTGCGTATTTCAGCTGCATCTGATGCTGGGAGAACAAAATTTTCCAACAGCATTTTCCGATGCTCTTAAGAAAAAAGTTGAATGTACTTAAAGTAAATATTTGTTGAAAAAGTTTTCTTATTGAAGTAGAATTTATTTTTTTTTTTTGCTTTTTACTTATTAGTATAACAAACTGCAGTTCTTGAAAAAACTTTTTACTATCTAATATATTTAGTTATTATAAGGACAGAACAGTGGGCAAAATGGAAGGAAATTTGGTAGATTTTTTTAACCGCCATTAAAAAGAAGATTGAGCTAAAGATTGTCATTGCGTTTGTTGTTTATAAAAAATGATATACTTTATGGTGAAAAGTGTATAATTCTGAGTTCTTATAAATGGCAAGCGATGTTCGTCTGGCTTAGCGCACAAACAAATAAGTTTCTATTTTTTTTTTTCTCAAAATACAAATATTTCGTATTTATGGAAAACTTTGGAATTGAAACTATATACATTCCTCAGCACGAAACCACTTATATTAAAATAAAAAAATATAAATGGCCTATATTACAACCTGTTTGAGTCAAAGGCCGAGCATATTTTAGAATACCATGCGTTTCGATCTTCTCCATTTTCATAGGCATTGCTTTAAGAGATTTTCATCTACTTAGTCCTTTAATCGAAGTTTAGGACGACCCTTCTATGCGTTTCCTCGGGATCATTTTCGAATATTTTTCTTGCTGGAGTATTTTCGTTCATTCGCACAACATGTCCTAGCCAACGCAGCAGCTGCTTTTTAATATGTTTTACTATGTCGATGATTCAGCACCAAAATAACACCGGTAGTGTAATCATTTGATGGAGCGTGATTTTAGTTCTTACGGAGAGAGCTTTTTTTAGAAACCATCAGTTTTGTTTTTGATTCATTGACAACTAGACCTATTTAATTAGATTCCTTATCGATACTTGATAAGACGGGAGTAACATAGTGCAATGTGCGTCCGTACCATGGTATCAATGTCATCGCAAACACGGGTAGCATGTGTTGAAAATTGCCCCAGTTTTGTTAACTGCAGCTTCTCGCAAAATTTTCTCTAACACAATATTAAAGAGATCTCATGATAAACTATCGCCTTGCCTGAATCCCCGTTTAGTTATGAAGAAATCCGATAGGTTCTTAAAGAGTGTTCTAAAAAAAATATGCATTTACTATTTTAGACAAAATTTATCCATAGTGCAAGAAATAATTTATTTTTTGATCAAGTTAGTTTCTATAGATATGTCAGATACTATTATTTTAGAAATTATTAATTTTCAATAGTTATTTCAATCAAAATGGACTGCGAAAAAAAAGTTCGTGAAAATATAATTAAAACTTTTCAAAAAAATCCGTCATGGACTTTTAAAAAAATAGCTAAAAATTTGAAAGTTGACTCTCGAACGGTTTCTAATGCCATCAGACGGTATAAGGAAAACCTGAGCATTGAAAGAAAACCTGGATCAGGGAGAAAAAAAGGTCCTACAGATATTGGTAAGGCAAAAGAAGTCGAGCGACTCTTTCGAAGAGCGCCTAGCACTTCTTTAAGAAAAGCAGCTCGTACGGTGAAATGTTCTACGAATTTTGCACATAGAGTCAAAGCTTATGCTGGACTGAAGACATACAAAGTCCAAAAGGTTCCAGATCGCAATGCTATAAAGAACGAAAAAAAAAAACGAGCGAAAAAATTGAAGTCTGATTTTATAAAAAAATACACCTGTTGTATGATGGATGATGAAACATACGTACTGGCAGACTTTTCTCAACTTCCTGGTCAAGATTTTTATGTTGCTGATAAACGGGGCAATGTTCGGCAAGAGTTTCGCACAAAAAAACAAACAAAATTCCCTAAGAAGTTTCTCGTGTGGCAGGCTATTTGCAGTTGTGGCGAAAGAAGTAAAGTATTTGTGGCATCTGACACAATAAACACAGAAATTTATATAAAGGAGTGCCTACAAAAACGGTTGTTACCCTTTTTAAGAGAGCACAGAGTGACTACATTTTTTTGGCCCGATTTGGCATCATGCCATTATGGAAAAAAGGCACTTGAGTGGTACTCAAAGAATAATGTCATTTTTGTACCACGAGAGGCAAATCCACCTAACTGTCCAGAACTTCGGCCTGTGGAAAGGTATTGGGCTCTGGTAAGAAAGGAATTGAAGAACACAGGAAAGATTCCAAGAACATGTCCGATTTTAAGCGCAGGTGGAACACATGCTCCAAAAAGGTATCAGGAGCAACTGTAAAATCTTTAATGGGAGGGTTTCCGAAAAAAGTCGATAATTTTGCAAAACCCGAGTACTAAGTAAACATTTTAATGATAAATGATTTTGTATAATATGTCATTATATTTGCGTATTTTGTAGAGTTTTTATATTAAAAGGTTTGATTTTAATTTAAGAAAATCCAACTACAAATTTTATTTAGATCACTCTTTATCTATTTTAACTGATGAAGTTTTATAACTTAAAGTCATTCTGCATGACCTTATTAGCTTCGTACACTCAGGAAATTATTACAGTAACTGATTGTATGTTGTTTAGGAAATTTTCGGTTATGTTGTTTTCAAATGAATATTCATTTAAATTTACATGAAAATTGATTTTTAACATATTTATACATATGTTTAAAAAACAACCTACAAAAAAATACTGAAAATCCGTAACATTTGAAAATATCAGTTGTTTGGTTTTTATATATTTTTTCAATTATTGTATCAAATATAATTCGTATTTGTTAAATTATTGGTTTTCCTTAAGTATCTTAGGTTTGCTTACTGAAGAAACTTTTTAAAATACTGGCCGCCTATTACGGGGTATGGCCTAAGCAAACAACAAACTTTGTTTTGTCTGTTTGGTTTTTTGGTGCCTTAAAGGATATAACCTTTTTATGGTTTCGACTTTTATATTACGTTAATTACAAAAACAAATGAAAATTTTCCGTTTTACGGAAATTTTACGTAGTTTTTTACCATTCAATTTTTTAAAAATAAATGAAAATTTCCGTTTTTTATACTAAAAATGTAGTTTAAATTTTTGTCAGTAATTTTTTTGAAAACAACTGAATATTCCGTTTTTAAAACTGAAAATGTAGTTTAAATATTTGTCAATTAAATTTAAATGAAATAGTTATTGAATTTGAATGAAAAATCAGTTGACCGGTTTTTAAATGAATATTCATTCATTTCGAATTACATTTTAAGTTAATTTTACTTACATAATATTCTGAGTGTAGGGATGCCAAACTCAGACATTGCTTTAAACAGCTTCGTTCGTATCGGGCTGTCAAAAGCAGCTTTATAGTCAACGAAAATATAATAAGTGTCTATTTGTTTCTCTTGAGTCTTCTCCAAGATTTGATGTAGTGTGAGGATCTGGTCAGTGATAGATTTAAATGGTCTAAAGCCACAATGGTAGGTTCCAATTATTTTGTTAGCTTTGGGCTTTAGCCGACCTGACGAAGTATAGCAGGTTAGTCATCCGCCTAGCATACCAAGTTCGATCCCCCGCAAGACCCAGTTGAAAAAATAAATTTTTAAAAAAGTCACTGGTTGTTGAGTATTAGGCTATGTAAAACGTCTCTAACTAATTCATTTGCCGTTCGGAGCCGTTAAAATCCGCCCAGTGGTTTAGAAATTGCTGAGTTAATACCAAATAAAAAACCCACTGTGCAATGTTTATGTCTTAAAATGTATTAATGTTTCTGAGATTTGATTTCGGAAACTAATTACGTTTTTGGAGGGAAAGCTTGTACTCTAACATAGCACAGTGTAAGATTAAGCCATTTTAGAGAGAATAATTAAATATTTTGAAAAAAAAACCAATCTAGACTTGAATTTTGGTACAAAGTGTTGGCAGGCCAATATGTACCATTGTCAAAATGGGCGAAATTGGACCACTGCCACGCCCACCTCCCATACAACTGAAAAAATGTATTTCTGATAATTTTTGCTTTGGATAATCAAAAAGTAAACAAGTAAGAGTGTTATATTCGGCTATGCCGAATCTTATATACCCACCATCAAGTTGTGTTAAATTTAGAAATATATCTCATATATCTAAACTGAAAAAATCGCTAAGCTAATTGGTATTGTTGGTAAAACCTTTGGACTAAATTCCGTTGCCGTAGCTTGTTTGTAGTTAGGCTTAGTATGTAGTTAGGCTAAACACGTTAATAGTAATACGGCAGGTGCATATATTTCGTTAGGAGTTCCTAATGCATTCATCATATATAAAGTCTGGGCTGAACATTGATTGATGCCTATCTAATTTTATAAGTACAATCTTAATATAATAAATGTACCTTCAAATCTTTTTAATTGTAGATATAAAAAGGGGATGTTATATATATAAGAATTATAGCGAAATGTTGACCGATTGTAACAAAATTTTACACACTGGCTGGTATATATATATAGCTTATTCTTGCAAATTTAATCTAATTTAATAGCTTTTAACTGGCCTTTGCAAAAATTTTTGGTTTCCGTGAGTGTTTTTTATATGAAAGCTAAAGTCAAATATGGACTGATTCCTATAAAATTTGATAAACTGATCAAAAATTGCATAAAACTTCCCTATTTTAAATTTAATCGTCATAGCTATTACAATTGTATTCAATTTATCACCATTAATGTGTTTCGCGGGACGGGGTTATATCTCTAACTAAATTTGATTCGATTTTGTCCATTTTCAACACAAATCTTTTTCAAGATATCCAAAATACTTTTGTAAAATTTTGTCCCTCTAGCTCTATTCGTTAAGGTGCTATCGTGCTTTTATCTGACGGACACAAACAACCTTTTCTTTTTGAATTTTTGTGTTTCCGTAAGTTTTTTATATGGGAGCTAGGTCAAATGGTGACCGACTGCAACAAAATTTTGCACACTGGCTGGCGTTGATATAGGACTATAAAGCTATTACAGTTTATCATTTATTGGCATTTAAGTGTATTTTAGTTGGTATTTAGGCTGCTTCCGTAAGTTTTTTGTATGGGAGCTATGGCTAAATGTGAACTGATTTGGAGGAAATTTTATATGCGGCGTAGTACTTATGTAAAACTTATATAAGTATACCAAAATTCACCATCATAACTATTATAATTTGTCATTTATTAGCAAATAAGCAATTAGCCTAGACTAGGTTATACGGGAGCTAAGGTCATATGTGAACCAATTTCAATACCAAAATTTTCCAAGTAATGAAGAATATTTATGCCAAATTTCAGTGGTCGATATTCTATCGTTAAGGTTTTATCGTGCCGACAACAGACAGACAGACAGACGGACATTGCTCAATCGTTCTAGAATTTTATAAGAATTCAGAATATACTTAAATTTTGGTTTTTGAGCCAATATTAAGGAAATTACAAACGGAATGACAATTTCAATATACCCCCCATTCTTTTTGATGGTAGGTATAAAAAAAAATCAGAATTTCATATATCTTCATCTAAAATGCAAAAGGGAGTAACTAACAAAAATTGAAATTTAATTTGTAGTTGATGACGATGAAGCAACCCAAAATACATCTATCTGCAAAATTGTATGCGTACGGCCAAAAACAGCGATTTTATTTATTAAAAACCAAAGGTTTAAAATGTTGCTCAAAATTTGTATTATAGTTAAGCCCTTTAGGCTTCAGAAAATATTTAGCTTGTAGTTAAGCCCTTTTGTTTTTTTTTTTTTGCAATTACTTAAAAACTACTAATTTTTCGCCGGTTAAGTTTTCAGCAATGGGTTTGCTGTTGCATTGTTGACCAAATTTCAAAATTTGGAATTAATATTTCATTTGGTTTAAAAGTTATGATGTGTTTTTTTGTTTATCATATAAACAATTTTTATCCGAGACTTAGATTTTTGAAAGGCTATAAGTTAGCCTTCCGATGGTATATTTCCCTGTTTGTCTACTGATCAACTCTAAAGCTCCTCTGTTCTAAATGTATGAAATTTCATTAAAATTCCTTTAACCGTTTAAAAGTTACGGGGTTATTTCTGAAATAACTCTTAAAAAACCTCTGTATCCTATTTTAATTTGTTCAAAACTTATTATACCCACCATCAAAAAGACTGGGGGGTATATTGAGATTGTCATTCCGTTTGTAATTTCCTTAATATTGGCTCAAAAATCAAAAACGATATATATTCCGAATCCTTATGAAATTCTAAGACGATTGAGCGATGTCTGTCTGTTGAAATCACGATAACGCCTAAAAAAAAGGAGCTAGCTCACTGAAACTTAGTAAAAACATTATTCATCTCTAAGAAAATGTTGGTATTAAAATTGGGTAAAATCGGTTAACATTTGACCATAGCTCCTGTATAACCTCGCCTACGCTAATCGCTTATTTGCTAATAAATAACAAACTATAATAGCTATGATGATAATTTAGTATATAGAAGTTTTGCGTAAGCCCTAGGCAGCATATAAAATTTCATCAAAATCGGTTCACATTTAGTCATAGCTCCCATACAAAAAACTTACGGAAACAGCCAAAATTTCACCTAAAATACACTTAAAAGCCAATAAAACTATAATAGATATAATCACTAAATTTAGCACAAGGAGGTCTTATGTGAATGCCAAAATTTTGTCACAATCGGTCACCATTTGACCATAGCTCCCATATAAAAAACTTACGGAAATACAAAAATACAAAAAGAAAAGGGGGCTTATGTCTGTGTTTCCGTCAGATAAAAGTGCGATAGCGCCTTAACGAAAAAGGCTACAGCAACAAAATTTTACAAAAGGAAGTCTTATGTGCATGCCAGCCAGTGTGCAAAATTTTGTTACAATCGGTCAACATTTGACCATAGCTCCCATATAAAAAACTTACGGAAACACAAAAATACAAAAAGAAAAGGGGGTTTATGTCTGTCTTACCGTCAGATAAAAGTGCGATAGCTCCTTAACTACAAGAGCTAGAGAGACAAAATTTAGCAAAAGCATTTTCGATATGTTGTAGAAATTGTGTGCTGAAAATGGGTAAAATCGGTTCACATTTAGTTAGGCTCCTATATAAACTTGCCCCGTTAATCACATTTATGCTGACAAATTGAATAAAATTGTAAAATCTATGACCACTAAATGCAAATCATAGAAGTTTTATGCAACTT
This sequence comes from Stomorhina lunata, assembly GCA_933228675.1. Lineage (NCBI taxonomy): Eukaryota > Metazoa > Arthropoda > Insecta > Diptera > Rhiniidae > Stomorhina > Stomorhina lunata. The sequence goes on along the minus strand of OW121741.1, from coordinate 78,724,977 downwards.
TCAGTCAGTATGTCAAATTTTGTAGGAATCGGTCCATTTTTGACCATAGCTTTCATATAAAACCCGCTCCCTGTAACCACTAAATTGCCACAAACGCCAGTTAAAAGCTATTAAATTATAAACTATGTCAGGTATGGGCATTTTGCACAAATAAACTTTATATTAATACCAGCCAGTATATAAAATTTTGTAACAATCGGTCAACATTTGGCTATAGTTCTTATATATATAACATCCCCTTTTTATATCTACAATCAAAAAGATTTGAAGGCACATTCAGTATATTAAGATTGCGTCTACGAAATTAGATAGCTATCAATCAATGTTAGGTCCAGACTTTATACACGGTAGATGAATTAGGAACTCCTAACAAAATACATGAAACTGGCGTGTTGCTATCAACATGTTTATGGCACAACGAAACAGCTTATTAATGTAAAACTATATTCGGTTATGGAACATCATTTTGTCCAAGGTAAATACTTGGGAAACCACTTAGATACTTTTAAATGTTGAACTAAAGTAACTATACAACTGCAACCGAATTTAGTCCGACAATACGACATTTGGTCAACATTTTGAATTAGCTGCACTCTCGTACAACTTGATGGTGGGTATACAAGATTCGGCACAGCCGAATATAACACTCTAACTTGTATTTATACCCTTCACTACCATAGGTGGAAAGGGTATTATAAGCTTGTGCTGATGTTTGTAACGCATAGAAATATTTGTCTTAGACCCACCTTTTAGTATACCAATAGACTTAGAATCACTTTCTGAGTCGATTTAGCAATGTCCTCCGTCCGTCCGTCCGTCTGGCTGGCTGGACCCCCATGTAAACCTTGTAATCAAACTACAGGTCGCAATTCTAAAGATAATTTGATGAAATTTGGCACAGATAATTTTTTTGATAATGGGACCATGGCTATTGAAATTTGTCAAAATCGGTCCATTATTTATTGTACCTTCCATAGGTCCCACTTCCCGGAATTGCTTATTGGCCACAAATATCAATTTTTTTTCATGAAATTTAAAACAGATATGTAAACTTATGTAAACTTAAATCACTGTACCAAATTTCGTTGAAATCGGTCCACAGTTGACCATAGCTCCCATACAAACTCTTCTTCAAAAACGCACTAAATGAGACAAAAAATCACTAAAACGCTCGTAAATCTAAAGATAATGAAGATTTTGAGTTTACATAATTTTTGTAACAACTGTAATCAATTTGCCAAATTTCGAGATAATCGGTCCACAGTTGACCCTAGCTCTCATATAAGTCCAAATGACGGAAACAGGTTAAATATATACGTTTTGAAAAAATGTATGATGGCAAAATTTAGCAAATATTTGTCTTTATACAGGAAAAATAACACCTTTGACCTTAGTGGTGAAGGGTATTGTATGGTCGGGCTTGACCGACTATAGCGCTTTCTTACTTGTTTTATATTAAATTATGGTTCAAAAATAAACTGTTACTATTTTTAAGACCTGTCCCCAAATTATTGACAAAAAAAACTTTTTTTAAAACCCTTTTTGGTTTCAGAAAATATTTGTTAAGCCCTTGTGTTTTTTCGCAATTGCTCAAAAACTATGATGGCTTGTTGATCCAATTCCAAAATTTGGATATAATCTTCCTTGTAGTTTAAAAGTTATAACGTTTTTTGCATCTTCTGAAAAAAAAACTTAGGAGTGTAGTTACGCCTTTTTGCATTTCAGGTGACGATATCACAAAAAAAAAATATATATATATATATATAAATATATAAGTATATATATATATATGTATATATATATATATATATATATATATATATATATATATATATATATATATATATATATATATAAATATATATATATATATATATATATATAAGTTAACACTGTGTCAGTAATAACAACAACAAACTCTATTAGTATGATAACCATAAAGCAGACACAACAACAACATTAACTATAATTATTGCAACTGCAACATGTCAGCAAATCAAGTTCAACAGCCAAGAAACGCGCCAACATTAAAAATGCATTGCTAGCTATTTTCGAGTTCAACAGCCAAGAAACGTTCCAACATTAAAACTGCATTGCTAGCTGTTTGATTAGCTGTTGCATGAAAATGCGAAATCAACAAATTCACTAATAAAATAAGTTTCGTTATAAGAAATTATTGTAAAGTCTTTGCAGTCAGTTTTGTGAATTAATAAAATAAAGTCGTATTTCTTATAACCCGTCCGGTTATAAGTTATAAAATAAAATATTTTTTTATAAAAAATTTGAAAAGACTTTTAATTGGCGCCCGAGCAGGGACCCTAGGAAAAAGGGTCCTTTGTCGTAAAACTAATTTATAAACCGCGGAAACGACGCGCTCTAGTAGTCCTTCTTAAAGGACAAACGAGAGATCCTCGTAAAGGATCAGCGGCCACGGTATAACAAAAAAAAGTTTTTTTTTTTTAACATTAAATAAATTAAGTGATCAATAAAAACAGAAAAACAATAAAAATAATAAGTGAACAGAAATAAAAATATTAATTGCATAAGAAATCTTGAAAGAATAAACAGTGACCAAAGTGTTAATATTAAACAAATATTTTTTAACAAATAAAGAAGATTTAAAAAGTGAGCATCAATCAACATCAACATCAACACCTAAACTTTTCCAGAATCCTCATCATGATATCAACTATTATGTAAGATTATTTTTAACATTATCATTATAATATTTAATTATATTCCTTGCTATAGAAAAGTAAGAAGAGTTCAATTTACATAGGTTCTTAAAATCATAAATCCTTTTTGTTTTTTTGTTGTTTGCGACTGTTAATCCTAACCATTTCCAATGCCTGAGGACGAGACTGTCGAAAAATTGACGGAAAGACTGAGTAGGTCATTAACGATGGCACAAAGCACCACGACCAGTTCAGCTAACGTCCCTTCAGGACTCACCACTATTCAAAAGAATCAGATAAGGGAAATAATTAATGAGGTTCTAAATATGCAACAGGATCCTTTGCTGGACGTAGAGGTGGATCAACCTATTGGGACAATTACGAGGTTAGAGGAGTTAGATAGAGTCCCGGACATAGTTAGGTCATTGCGAGATTTTTCCGGACAACCAGGGGAATTCAGCTCCTGGCGCAAATCTGTTGATAGGATAATGGAAGTTTACCAATCTCTTCGGGGGACAGGTAGGTTTTATGCCATATTACATACAATTCGGACGAAGATAGTGGGCGAAGCAGACACCGCATTGGAGTCTTATCGGACACCATTAGACTGGGGCAGGATAAAAAAATGCCTCATGATGCATTACTCCGATAAAAGGGACATTGGTACACTAGAGTACCAAATGACCACCCTTTGCCAGGGTAACAAAACAATCACAGAATTCTATCAAGCTGTCTATCAGCATCTGTCGCTGATACTTGACAAGGTATCATGCCTGGACCTAGATGAGAGAAGCCTTCATGTAATGACAAACACTTACAGGGATAAAGCTCTGGATACGTTTGTTAGAGGTCTTAACGGAGACCTACCTCGATTGCTAAGCGTTCGCGAACCGACCTCCTTACCACAAGCATTACATACTTGCTTAAAACTAAACAATATGACATTCCGCATGAATTATGCGCATGGACAGATGACTAGAGGCAATGTGCAAAAGGATAATATTGATGCAAGACCATATCTAGGACATAAACCTAGATTCCATCCAGATTTGGCACATATTGGGGGAAAAATTCTTCCTAGACCACCATTGCCACCTCGAAATATGACAACACAAAACTATAATCAAAACACTAACTGGCGGCCAGTAAATAATCAAAATTGGACACCAAGACCTCCGTTTAATCAGGGAAACAAACAAGGATTTCCAAATCATCCTACAAACAATCAGCAACCATCATCGGGATACGAGCCAATGGATGTGGACCGATCGGTACAGACACGTCAAATCAATTATATGAATAGGCCACAGAACACCGCGTTCAAGAGACCACTGACGTCGTCCATTCAGACCCCACAAAATAAAATACAGAGAAACTTCCATGTAACAACGGAAAATGAAAATGTAGTTCAGCAGCCACCTAAGGAAGTTTTTGATTACGATGAGGAAGGTGCCGTAGGTGGAGTACCAGACGTTGAGGAATATTACAGGGAAATCGAGAATAACAACCAATCATTTAGCGATACAATTCACGAATCTCCTGAATATGATCTGTTGGAAAGCACACGGGACGACGCCCTTGTAGACCTTAATTTTTTTGGTTAAATAGTTCCTCGCTGCCATACTTTCAGGCCAGGACGAGGAACGGAGAGACACTTAAAATTTTGATAGACACAGGTAGCAATAAGAATTACATTAAACCACAGTTAGCAATTAACCCAAAAATAAATCAGGAACGATTTAATGCAACCTCAGTAGCGGGAAACGTTCAAATAACTCATCATGTAATAGGTTGCATGTTCGGAATAAATGATATTTCAATTAAATTTTACCTTCTACCAGGACTAAAAACTTTCGATGCGATTTTAGGTCACGATTGCTTAAAGCAATTGTCAGCAGTAATTTATACTTCCGAAAATTACATGACTTTGCAGGGTAACAGGAGAATTAAACTTTTCCAGCACATTGCACAGGACGTTAATAATATCGAGCTAAGGACCGATCATCTGTCCGAGTATCAGAAGAAATCTCTTGTACACATAGTAGACAAACATAGGAATTTATTCGCGGATCCAGACGAAAGACTTACGTATACAACTAGAGTTGTGGGTGAAATTAGGACAACAACTGACACACCTACATATTCGAAAAACTACCCTTATTCAATGGCCTTAAGAGGAGTTGTGGAGGAAGAAATCACCAGACTGCTGAAGGACGGAATAATTCGACCATCGCGTTCCCCATATAACTCACCAATCTGGGTGGTTCCAAAAAAACAGGATGCGTCTGGAAGAGAAAAATATAGGGTCGTAGTAGATTTCAGGAAGCTAAATTCGATAACTATTCCTGATAGGTATCCTATACCAGAAATAAACGATGTTCTTTCTCATCTTGGAGGTAACAAGTATTTTACGGTAATTGATCTGAAGAGCGGATTCCACCAGATACCCCTTAAGGAAGAAGATATAGAAAAAACGGCTTTTTCTGTTAATAACGGAAAATACGAATTTACACGCCTACCGTTTGGGTTAAAGAACGCTCCATCTATATTCCAACGCGCCCTTGACGACATTCTAAGGGAACATATCGGACGGATATGCTACGTCTATATAGATGACATCATTATTTTCAGCAAAGATGAGGTCTCACACTTGAGGCACTTAAATGATGTCTTCAAAACTCTGAATGCAGCTAACATGAAGGTCCAGTTGGACAAATGCGAATTTTTCAAAGAGGATGTCGAATTCCTTGGATTTATTGTTTCCTGCAATGGTATAAAAGCTAATCCAAAAAAGTTGGAAGCAATTGTAAATTTTCCTTACCCTAGGAATATTAAAGAGCTTCGATCATTTCTTGGCCTCTCAGGATATTATAGAAGATTCATAAAGGGATACGCGGATATCGCTAAACCACTAACCAAACTCTTACGAGGAGACGCAGGCATGATTTCCAAATCAGAGTCAAGCAGGAGGGAAATAAATCTCGACAGTCCAGCAAGACTCGCTATTGACACACTAAAAAATGCCTTAGTGTCCCAAGAGGTAATACTGTCATATCCAAACTTTGAAAAAGTATTTCAGCTAACAACAGATGCATCAAATGTGGCAATAGGAGCCGTACTAAGTCAAGATGACCGACCGATATCCTTCATTTCCAGAACATTAACAGAGACCGAGGAAAATTATGCAGCTAACGAAAAGGAAATGTTAGCTATAATTTGGGCTTTGACAAACCTACGAAATTACCTATACGGATCGGCAAAAGTCATAATTTATACCGACCACCAACCGCTGACATATGCTCTTAGCAATAAAAATAACAATACAAAAATGAAAAGATGGAAAGCGATTTTGGAGGAGTATAATTATGAGATTCAGTACAAACCAGGTAAAAGTAATGTGGTAGCCGATGCACTCTCAAGACCTCCTAAAACGAATATTAATTCTCTAACAGGAACTGTACACAGTGGCGACAGCTCACCGGAGGAACTAATACCTAGTGTAGAAGTCCCTATTAACGCATTCAAGAACCAAATTTTTCTACAAATAGATGACACTCCAACATATGACTCTAAAATAATTTTTCCGGGATATCACAGACATCTGATAAAAGAACAGGTTTATGACACAGGAAAACTAATATCCATACTGAAGAGGTACTTAAATCCATCGGTGATAAATGGCATAAAAGCTCCAGAATTCATTATGGGAAAAATTCAACAATTATACCCATGTCATTTTAGAAATTTTAAGGTGCGTTTCACACAAAATTTTGTGGACGATATTTTATCGGAATCGGATCAGGAAACTCTAATCATAGAAACACACAAACGTGCACATAGAAGTGCAGCGGAAAACAAGAATCAGATACTGGAGAAAGCTTATTTTCCCAGTATGTTTTCTAAAATTAAGAGAATTCTAAAGCTTTGCTCCACATGCAAGAAGAATAAATACGAGAGACACCCCAACCAACCAAAATTAAATGAGACACAAATACCAACTTATCCTGGTCAAATCATTCACATTGACATTTTTTCAACTGACAGGAAAATAGTTCTAACGGCGCTGGACAAATTTTCAAAATACGCGCAGACAAAAATTTTACAGGGAAAATCTATAGAAGATGTTAGGAGACCTTTAAGGGATATTCTCTTTTTCTATGGGGTCCCCAAGACCGTTGTTATGGATAATGAAAAATCATTGAATTCTGCCTCAATACTATTTATGATGAAAGATGAATTGGGAATAGAAGTCTTTACAACACCACCCTATAGGAGCGAAGCAAATGGTCAGATTGAAAGATTTCATTCGACTTTGGCAGAAATTTTGAGATGTCTTAAGGACGAGGGGATCTGTAGAGATTTTGAAGAATTATTGGAACGATCTGTCAATGAATACAACCATTCCATACATTCCACAATAGGTAGGAAGCCAGTAGACATGTTTTTCGGGAGGACAGTAGATTTTTCTCCAGGAAGCTACGAACGAACAAGACAGAATAACATCGATAAACTGAAAAGGAAACAGGAAAAGGACTTAGATTATCATAATAAAAACAAGACGGAAATCAAGCAATACATACCCGGACAAGAGATTTTTGTTAAAATAAATAAAAGACTTGGTACGAAATTGACCGAGAAATTCAAACGGGAACTGGTAAAGGAAAATAGACATTCCACTGTAGTGACTGAAAGCGGGAGAATAGTACACAAGAAACACATAAGGAATTAATTCTTACTGTACTTTATTACAGGTTACTTTCTCTGGTTGCAGCCTCCATGAGTGAGTTCCAGATAATGGACTACTCGAATTCTAGACTAGTTGTGATCAATACAGGCTCAGCAAAAATTCAAACTGGCGTATTTAAACTTATCCATACTATCGACTTAGGGGAATACGAAAATTTGATAGAAAGATTGGAAAACGGAATTAACCTTAACAACAATGCTGACACTCAACTATTACCTTACATATCCTACACCATATCCCAAATGAAATCCTGTTTATCCAGACTAAAATCTAAGACAAGGACAAAAAGGTCTTTGGACTTTATTGGCAGTGCTTGGAAGTGGTTGGCCGGTAGTCCGGATCACCACGATTTTGAGATAATAAAAGATAAAATTAACAATGTCCTAGACACCAATAATAACCAAATTGTAATTAATCAGTTAACTCTGGAAAAGGTTAATAGACTCTCAAATATGACCAACAATATTTCCAAATTTTTAGAAAAAGAAATTAAGGAAGATAATTTGTTAGAATTTAAGTATAAATTGGAAATTGTTAAAGAAGAATTGTCTAATATCGAATATGCCATTCATTGGGCTAAAGCAAACATAGTAAATTCATTTATTTTTTCTGATATTGAAATTAATATTTTGAGAGAAATTTTTTACAATGACAACATTCCATTCGGTAATATGGACGAATTATTAAATTTTTCGAAAGTTAAAATTGCATCAAATGATAAAGAAATAATTTACATAGTAAATATCCCAACAACCAGTAAAGAAACTTGTAACGAATTCTCAATTAGACCTGTAAGAAAAAACAATGTAATAATTAGAACGAATTTTAAGAAAATATTGAAATGTTATAATAAGATATTTGGAATTAAAAATGATTGCAAAGACTATAATAAATTAAGTATTTGCGAAATGGACAATATTATAGACATAAGTGAATCAGAGTGCATCCCAAACCTTCTGAAGAGTAAAGCATCCCGCTGTACAACAACTAATGATGAGCACGTGGCACTAGTAGAAAAGATAGACGAAAGTATGGTACTGCTGAACCAATTCAAAGGCCAAATTGAAATAGACAATTCGACTATCAACATAGATGGCACCTTTATAATTCATCACCTAAATTCCACAGTACGAATTCGAAATCAGACTTACCTGACAACCCAAGTGTCCCTTACGAAGCCATTACCCGCATTGCTGCAGCCAAGTAATGCGAATTTCCAAGAACAAGTAATAACACTGGAAAGAATGGAGGCCGTTAATGTCAACAATTCTCACTTAATCGAAAAATTACAAGTCGAGAATAAAATCAATCTTTCTGTTAATCTTGGACTTATAATAGCCATAACAATATTGGTTATTATTGCTTTTATGATGAGAAGGAAGAGAAACGAAACTACTGAATTAGAAAACAAGTCATCTGGAACACGTGAACAATCACCAAACTTGGGAAGACAAGTGGAGACTGTAGAAGATGATAAATTACACGTTAATCCGGAAGTTTCCTTGTCATTACCATCACTAAGCGTCAAAAACAAGAGGATTCACAACCTCCCATTTTTCTAGTTATTCATACGAGGACGTATGAACTTAAAGGGGGAGGAGTTAACACTGTGTCAGTAATAACAACAACAAACTCTATTAGTATGATAACCATAAAGCAGACACAACAACAACATTAACTATAATTATTGCAACTGCAACATGTCAGCAAATCAAGTTCAACAGCCAAGAAACGCGCCAACATTAAAAATGCATTGCTAGCTATTTTCGAGTTCAACAGCCAAGAAACGTTCCAACATTAAAACTGCATTGCTAGCTGTTTGATTAGCTGTTGCATGAAAATGCGAAATCAACAAATTCACTAATAAAATAAGTTTCGTTATAAGAAATTATTGTAAAGTCTTTGCAGTCAGTTTTGTGAATTAATAAAATAAAGTCGTATTTCTTATAACCCGTCCGGTTATAAGTTATAAAATAAAATATTTTTTTATAAAAAATTTGAAAAGACTTTTAATTTATATAAATATATATATATATATATATATATATATTTTTTTATATATACATTGTAATACTAGTGTGCTTTAAATACGCTGCGACCTCATGTACTGCATGTTTGTATTAATCGATAGTTGTTATCGTTTTTTCAGCTTTTGGAGAAACACAGTATGAGCTTATACAAAAGCTTTTGTGTAAAGTTTTCGTATGTTAATGGTTTGTGACTAGGATAAATAACAATGAAGCTTTGAAACAACTTATACACAGTGAAAAAAATTGTCAAAGTACATACAATTTAATTAGAAAAAGTATGTTTGGGAAAACAATTTTGCTGTTTTTTGATAATGTTTATAACATTTTTTTTTTCTTTTGTAAAAAAATAATTTCTATTATGAATTTAAACAGAAGTTGTTAACCAAAACATTTTCTATAAAAAAGTTGTTGACATAAAATTATCTAGAAAATAACCTAAAGACTGCAGAAGGCAAAGAAAATCTTTAAAAAATATTAAAACCAAAATAAATTCAATACAATAAAATTTTGAATGAAAAAGTAAAAAAAAGTTTAACCAAAAAATCATCTTATAAAAAGTTTTAATAAAACAATTTAAAAACAAGTACGAGTGTTATAATCGGCTGTGCCGAATCTTATATACCCACCATCAAGTTGTGTTAAATTCAGAAACAGGGTGCAGCTAATTCAAAATCTGGACCAAAACTGAAAAAATCGCTAAGCTATTGGTGTTGTTGGTAAAACCTTTGGACTAAATTCGGTTGCCGTAGCTTTATAGTTCAACATTTAAAAATATTTTAGTGGTTTCCCCAGTACTTACTTTGATCAAAATTCGGTCTCATAACCGGGTATAGTTTTACATTAATAAGTTGTTAAATACTTTTCGTTGTGATTAATATGTAGTTATGCTAAACACGTTAATAGTAATACGGCAGGTCCATATATTTCGTTAGGAGTTCCAAATGCATTCATCATATATAAAGTCTGAGCTGAACATTGATTGATGCCTATCTAATTTCATAGGTGCAATCTTAATATAATGAATGTACCTCTAAATCTTTTTGATTGTAGATATAAAAAGGGGATGTTATATATACAAGAATTATGGCCACATGTTGACCGATTGTAACAAAATTTTACACACTGGCTGGTATATATATAGAGCTTATTCTTGCAAAATTTAGTGGCCATAGCTATCATAATTTCTAATTTAATAGCTTTTAACTGGCCTTTGCTAAAATTTTGGCTTTCTGTGAGTGTTTTTTATATGAAAGCTAAAGTCAAGTATGGACTGATTCCTATAAAATTTGATAAACTGATCAAAAATTGCATAAAACTTCCCTATTTTAAATTTAATCGTCATAGCTATTACAATTGTATTCAATTTATCAGCATTAATGTGTTTCCCGGGGCGGGGTTTTATGGGAGCTCTAACTAAATTTGAACCTATTTTGAGCATTGTCAACACACATCTTTTTAACGATATCAAAAATACATTTGTAAATTTTGTCCCTCTAGCTCTTTTCGTTAAGGCGCTATCGTGCTTTTATCTGACGGACAGACGGACATAAACAACCTTTTCTTTATGTATTTTTGTGTTTCCATAAGTTTTTTATATATGGGAGCTATGGTCAAATGGTGACCGATTGTGACAAAATTTTGCACACTGCCTGGCATTGGCATAAGACTTCCTTGTGCTTAATTTAGTCTTACTAGCTCTTGTAGTTGAGAAGGTATGACGATTTTATCTGAAGGACAGACGGACATAAATCCCCTTTGCTTTTTGAATTTTTGTGATTTTGTAAGTTTTTTACATGGGAGCTAGGTCAAATAGTGACCGGTTACAACAAAATTTTGCACACTGGCTGGCATTTCTTGTGCCAAATTTAGTGGTTATATCTGTTATACTTTTAGATTTGTTGGCATTTAAGTGTATTTTTGGTGAAATTTAGGCTGTTTTCGTAAGTTTTTTGTATGGGAGCTATATCTAAATGTGAACCGATTTAGATGAAATTTTATACGCTTCCTAGGGCTAATGTAAAACTTCTATATACCAAATTTTATCATCATAGCTGCTATAATTTGTCATTTAGTAACAAATAAGCGATTAGCCTAGACGAGGTTATACGGCAGCTATGGTCAAATGTAAACCGATTTTGCCCAATTGCAATACCAAAATTTTCTCAGAGATTAAAAATATTTTTACTAAGTTTCAGTGAGCTAGCTCCTTTCGTTTAGGCGTTATCGTGATTTCAACAGACGGGCAGACAGACGGACATCGCTCAATCGTCTTAGAATTTCATAAGGATTCAGAATATATATCCTTTTTGGATTTCGAGCCAATATAAAGGAAATTACAAAGGGAATGACAATCTCAATATACCCCCCATTCTTTTTGATGGTGGGTATAAAAAACGACCCACCCTAATGTATACCCTTCACCACCTTAAGTGGAGAAGGTATTATAAGTTTGTGCTGATGTATATAACGAATGGAAGTATTGGTCTTAGACCCACCTTTAAGTATACCAAAACTCTTAGAATCAGTTCTTGAGTCGATTTAACGATGTCAGTCAGTCCGTCAGTTTGGCTGGACGTTTGGCTGGCTAACTGGTCGGATGGGCCCCCATGCGAAGCTTGTAATCAAAGTTCTGGTCGTAATTCGAAAGATAATTTGATGAAATTTGGCATAGATATTTCTTTTCATAGTGGGACTATTGCTATTAAAATGGTAATCGGTCCATTATTTGTGGTACCTTCCATAGGTCTGGTTTTCCGAAATTGAGATTTTAGCCTTAAATTTTAGTACATTTCCAAGAAAAATTAAAAAAAAGCACATTGGTGACGATGCATACGATTCTTGTTACACTAACACATGTAAAACCACAACCACACTATCATTTTAGAATGTTCGCCCATTGATTTGCAGTGTTTTCCTCCTTGTCATTATTATTAAAAAGTGCTCTAAAATATCCTTCAAAAGAGGTGAAGGTTCGTGATTTACCAAATGGTAACTGGGACTGCTTAATTTCGAAATATAAAGGGCAACCCTCTTAAATACTTAAAATTAAGATTTACAACATAATTCATAAACGAAAAATATAGCTATAACAAGCTTATAATTCGAATTTTCCATAGACATTTTCTTCTAAAAGATTTTGATATTTTAATAATTTATTCTTGAATTGAATATTCTTAAAGCTACGGTCACATTGATTAAACATTTAATCGAAATTATCAAATATTTGATCCTCGTAGTCTGACCACAAAATATTTTTGAGGTTCAAACAAGAAACATGTTGATTTGAACAAAACAAAATCATTTGCCAGCAAATAAAAATTTTTCTAATGTGACCATGCAAGAGCAAATATTTTATTAAATTTTGATCAAATAATTATTTAATCTTACAAAATTTTTGTAACATCAAACAGGGGCAAATAACAGCTGAGCATTTCTATTGTTTACTATTCAAACAGAAACAACAACATCAAATTTGAGAAACAACAACATCAAATTTGAGAAACAACAACATCAAATTTGAGAAACAACAACTCAAATATGAGAAACAAATTGCTAGATACACAATTTTGTTTTGAAAAAATTTGATCAAATATTTTTTGGGAAAATATTTAATCTTCAGTGTGACCATAAATAAAACTTGTTTTTTTGTTTATACTTTGAACGTATTTTTTCTGTATTTTATCAAATAAAAATCGTCAAATAAATGTGCAAGTGTGACCACAAATTTTTTATTATATTGTTTTGACAATATTTTACTCAAAATATTTGATTTAAATGTTTAATGAGTCTGACCGTACCTTAAGCAAAAATTTTAAAATTTCTTGTTTTAGTTAAAATTTGTAATTCTTTATCTTACGTGCATTTGATCAAATCTGAATAATCCGATGGTGATAAGGCATAGGCCGAATCTAATACAATATTTTTCTGCTTATCTTTCCGTTTACGATGGCCACCTTTCGCATTTTTGGAATTTTTGTTATGACAAGAAGAAGAACGCTTATTGCGTCCCATTGCCCCACCACCGGACCCATTTAGACCCTTAGCATCCGAGGCCAAGGCATTATTAGCTAAAGCATTATCACTGTTATTTGCCGGTCCAGTACTTGCCACCGTTGAATACTTGCGATTAGGACCAGAGTTCGACTCGTCACCGTTAGGATTAACATTTTTCTCAACGAAACTATCACGACGCCAGGAGGGCGTTAAAGTGCGTAACGAATTGCTGACATCGTTATAGCCCTCGTAATTATAACGTTTGCGCGTATTAAGACCCGAGAGAAATTCTAAAGTCTGCCAGACGTTCATGTTGTTCGAATCAAAGAAATGCTCATCCTCAACTGACCAGTCGTTGCGAACAATGCGCTCGGCAAGCATCATTGTAACGGTGGCACATTTGGTGGTGGTTGTGGTACGATTCGGTGATGTCGTGACTGTTAGTAGAGAATCGTTAAGAGGTTGTTTTACAGCAGCTGCTGCTGTTTTGGCTGTTCTGGCAGCTGCTGTTAGGGTAATTGTGGGTTGTGATGATGGGTTGTAGTGGGTGAAGGAGCCTTGTGATGAAGAATTTTGACTAAATGTTCGCATTCTGTGATTTCTTGTTAAATTATTTTTATTTCTAATTTAAAACACGTCAAAATTGTTGATGTTAAATTTTACACTTTTACTTTTTTTTACTCCCTAGTTTTGCTTCCATTCAATAAAATGGTTTACATTTTATAAGTTTATCGTGCGAATTTGATTTGAAAACGCTTTTTTCTTTTCACTTATAAATTGTTGTTCTTTTTTTGTTCTATTCGAGTTCTTCTTGTTGTATGCAACTTTTTCTGTTGATTTTTGCCGTTTGATAACTCGCGTTACTTTCGATTTTGATTGTAATTTTATTATTCTTGCGTTTCGTTTCGTGTTTGGCAAAAGTTAGTGTTACAAGTAAAGTGTCTGATTTTGTTATGACAGCTCATATTTCAGACGTGCAACACTTTTGTAATACTTTTCGTTTCAATAACAATTTGCCACCTCCATTTCTCATGGATATAAACTTTTTTATTATAATTCTATGCAAAATATTAACTTCTATTTCTGTTTCCCTTCACTTTCCTTTGTTTGTAATTGTATAAAACCTTTCAAAGCCTTTAGGCTTTTCCAGTACCTTTTTGTCCCCTTTCTACTTTCCATTCCAATGCTTCTAATTTTCTATTGTTTGAATATAAATTGATATTATTTTTCTTTTTCCATTTTTTCATTATTTGCCTCAATTTATTTACCATCAATTTATAATTTTTTATTTGTGGCGCTACAATTAAATTTTAGGCATTTGTAAATTGTCGACGAATAATGGGTGATCCTCACAAGATTGCACAACTAGTCGAGGATAATTGAATCTTAGTATATGTTAAAGATCGTTCTTGCGATCTAATCAAAAATACATTTTGAAAATTTCTTATAAAAATAGAAAATATTTGAAAAATTTTGTAAAGAAATGAGAAATTTTTCAAAACCTTCCTTCAAAAATAGAACATGTAAAAAAAATTTCCTATAAATATTAAAAATTTTTGAAAAATTCCTATAAAAGAAGAGATTTTTTTTTAAAATTTCCTAAAAAAAGAAAAAAATTTCCTATAAAAATATAACTTTTTTTTTTTAAATTTCCTATAACAATAGAAAATTTTTGAAAAATTTCCTAAAAGAAATGGAAAACTTTTGAAAAATTTCCTATATAAATAGAAAATTTTTGAAAAATTTCCTATAAAAATAGAAAATTTTTGAAAAATTTCCTATAAAAATAGAAAATTTTTGAAAAATTTCCTATAAAAATAGAAAATTTTTGAAAAATTTCCTATAAAAATAGAAAATTTTTGAAAAATTTCCTATAAAAATAGAAAATTTTTGAAAAATTTCCTATAAAAATAGAAAATTTTTGAAAAATTTCCTATAAAAATAGAAAATTTTTGAAAAATTTGCTATAAAAATAGAAAATTTTTGAAAAATTTCCTATAAAAATAGAAAATTTTTGAAAAATTTCCTATAAAAATAGAAAATTTTTGAAAAATTTCCTATAAAAATAGAAAATTTTTGAAAAATTTCCTATAAAAATAGAAAATTTTTGAAAAATTTCCTATAAAAAAAGACAATTTTTGAAAAATTTCCTATAAAAATGGAAAATTTTTCAAAGATTTCCTATCAAAATAGAAAATTTAAAAAAAAAAATTCTATAAAAATAGAGAATTTTTAAAAAAATTCTTATAAAATAGAAAATTTTTGAAAAATTTCCTATAAAAATAGAAATTTTTTAAAAATTTCGTATAAAAATTGAAAATTTTTGAAAATTTCCTAAAAAAAAATAGAAAGTTTTTCAAAACTTTCCTAAAAAAAAGAAAATTTCTTACAAATTTCCTTAACAAATAGAAAATTTTTGAAAAATTTCCTATAAAAATAGAAATTTTTTGAAAAATTTCCTTTAAAAATAAGAAATTTTTGAAAAATTTCCTATAAAAATAGAAAATTTTTGAAAAATTTCCTATAAAAAAAAAAAATTTTTGAAAAATTTCCTATAAAAATAGAAAATTTTTGAAAAATTTCCTATAAAAATAGAAAATTTTTGAAAAATTTCCTATAAAAATAGAAAATTTTTGAAAAATTTCCTATAAAAAAAGAAAATTTTTGAAAAATTTCCTATAAAAATGGAAATTTTTTCAAAGATTTCCTATCAAAATAGAAAATTTAAAAAAAAAATCCTATAAAAATAGAGAATTTTTAAAAAAATCCTATAAAATAGAAAATTTTTGAAAAATTTCCTATAAAAATAGAAAATTTTTGAAAAATTTCCTATAAAAATAGAAAATTTTTGAAAAATTTCCTATAAAAATAGAAAATTCTTGAAAAATTTCCTATAAAAATAGAAAATTTTTGAAAAATTTCCTATACAAATAGAAAATTTTTGAAAAATTTCCTATAAAAATAGAAAATTTTTAAAAAAATTTCCCATAAAAATAGAAAATTTTTGAAAAATTTCCTATAAAAATAGAAAATTTTTGAAAAATTTCCTATAAAAATAGTAAATTTTTGAAAAATTTCCTATAAAAATAGAAAATTTTTGAAAAATTTCCTATAAAAATAGAAAATTTTTGAAAAATTTCCTATAAAAATAGAAAATTTTTGAAAAATTTCCTATAAAAATAGAAAATTTTTGAAAGATTTCCTATAAAAATAGAAAATTTTTGAAAAATTTCCTATAAAAATAGAAAATTTTTGAAAAATTTCCTATAAAAATAGAAAATTTTTGAAAAATTTCCTATAAAAATAGAAAATTTTTGAAAAATTTCCTATAAAAATAGAAAATTTTTGAAAAATTTCCTATAAAAATAGAAAATTTTTGAAAAATTTCCTATAAAAATAGAAAATTTTTGAAAAATTTCCTATAAAAATAGAAAATTTTTGAAAAATTTCCTATAAAAATAGAAAATTTTTGAAAAATTTCCTATAAAAATAGAAAATTTTTGAAAAATTTCCTATAAAAATAGAAAATTTTTGAAAAATTTCCTATAAAAATAGAAAATTTTTGAAAAATTTCCTATAAAAATAGAAAATTTTTGAAAAATTTCCTATAAAAATAGAAAATTTTTGAAAAATTTCCTATAAAAATAGAAAATTTTTGAAAGATTTCCTATAAAAATAGAAAATTTTTGAAAAATTTCCTATAAAAATAGAAAATTTTTGAAAAATTTCCTATAAAAATAGAAAATTTTTGAAAAATTTCCTATAAAAATAGAAAATTTTTGAAAAATTTCCTATAAAAATAGAAAATTTTTGAAAAATTTCCTATAAAAATAGAAAATTTTTGAAAAATTTCCTATAAAAATAGAAAATTTTTGAAAAATTTCCTATAAAAATAGAAAATTTTTGAAAAATTTCCTATAAAAATAGAAAATTTTTGAAAAATTTCCTATAAAAATAGAAAATTTTTGAAAAATTTCCTATAAAAATAGAAAATTTTTGAAAAATTTCCTATAAAAATAGAAAATTTTTGAAAAATTTCCTATAAAAATAGAAAATTTTTGAAAAATTTCCTATAAAAATAGAAAATTTTTGAAAAATTTCCTATAAAAATAGAAAATTTTTGAAAAATTTCCTATAAAAATAGAAAATTTTTGAAAAATTTCCTATAAAAATAGAAAATTTTTGAAAAATTTCCTATAAAAATAGAAAATTTTTGAAAAATTTCCTATAAAAATAGAAAATTTTTGAAAAATTTCCTATAAAAATAGAAAATTTTTGAAAAATTTCCTATAAAATAGAAAATTTTTGAAAAATTTTCTATAAAAATAGAAAATTTTTGAAAAATTTCCTATAAAAATAGAAAATTTTTGAAAAATTTCCTATAAAAATAGAAAATTTTTGAAAAATTTCCTATAAAAAGAGAAAATTTTTGAAAAATTTCCTATAAAAATAGAAAATTTTTGAAAAATTTCCTATAAAAATAGAAAATTTTTGAAAAATTTCCTATAAAAATAGAAAATTTTTGAAAAATTTCCTATAAAAATAGAAAATTTTTGAAAAATTTAATATAAAAATAGAAAATTTTGAAAAATTTTCTATAAAAATAGAAAATATTTCAAAAATAGAAAATTTTTGAAAAATTTCCAATAAAAATAGAAAATTTTTAAAAAATATATTTTTTAATAAATTGACTAAATGTAAATAAAATTAATATATTTTCCATTTTGAGCAAAATTTGCTAAAAATATTAAGAATATAATTTTAATATAGAAAATAAAAAACTTAAAATTCTGACCTTTGATCCCGGAAAAAAGGGTTAAACTTAAATATATTTTTGCATTTTGAATAAAATTTGGCAATAAATTCTTAACATTCCTTTATTTTTCTATTTCTATTTCCATATTTAGAACTGATCCGCTTTTGATATAAAAATTTCATTCATTTCATTCTGAAGTGAAACGTATTCCAGTAAGTGCGTTCTACAAGGTCTGGACTATAAGAAGGAAGAGCCAATCCATTGTTTATGTTATAGAAGATCATAAATTTTGTATTTGTTTGATATCTTATCTATTTAGTTACAACACTTCTCGCTTATAGGGCTATTCTAATTCGTTTTGACTTCATATAATTCTTACACTTCATTTCTTTTTATGAACGAGTATTGTCATTTCTCACAATATTTTCCAACTTTTCATGAAAAATTGCTTTGTTTTTTTGTTCAAAATTCTAACTTTTCGTTTGTCTTTAGTTTGGGAAATTATTTCCATATTTATTTTTTTTGTTTGTATTTTTTGCATTTGCCATTTAAATAATGCGATTTCTTTTGATTGAGTTTTAATAGTTTTCTTTTAATAATATTTAGGTGTTGGCATGGTGTTAACAGAAAAATATTTTAAGAATTAACTTTCGATTATTTTGAAAATAAATATTGAAAAAAAAAGTAAATGGAATCAGATTTTGTAGGAATAAGAATTACCCCAATACGTCATAAAACCCCTTTCGTAATAAATCGCCAAGGGAACACAACATAAAATAGCGCCATCTCTGAGACTTTTTATATCATGTGTATTATACCGATGAATTTTTCTTATTGATAAAAAAATTACCTAAAGAAAAATTTTTGATAAAAAAATTTTCTTTAGAAAAATTTTTTGTTTCTATAGAAACATTTTTGATAAAAATTTTTTATAGAAAAATTTTTGATAAAAAAATTTTTGATTTTTGATAGAAAAATTTTTGATTCTTGATAGAAAAATTTTTGATAAAGAAATTTTCTAAAGAAAAATTTTTGATAAAAAAAACTTTCTATAGAAAAACTTTTGATAAAAAATTTTCTATAGAAAAATTTTTGATAAATAAATTGCCTATAGAAAAAGTTTTGATAAATAAATTGTCTATAGAAAAAGTTTTGATAAAAAAAATTTCTATATAAACGTTTTTGATAAAAAGACTTTCTATGGAAACGTTTTTAATAAAAAATTTTCTATAGAAAAATTTTTGATAAAAAATTTTTTATAGAAAAATTTTTGATAAAAAATTTTTTATAGAAAAATTTTTGATAAAAAATTTTTTATAGAAAAATTTTTGATAAAAAATTTTTTATAGAAAAATTTTTGATAAAAAATTTTTTATAGAAAAATTTTTGATAAAAAATTTTTTATAGAAAAATTTTTGATAAAAAATTTTTTATAGAAAAATTTTTGATAAAAAATTTTCTATAGAAAAATTTTTGATAAAAAATTTTCTATAGAAAATTTTTTATCAAAAATTTTTCTATAGAAAATTTTTTATCAAAAATTTTTCTATAGAAAATTTTTTATCAAAAATTTTCCTATAGAAAAATTTTTGATAAAAAATTTTCCTATAGAAAAATTTTTGATAAAAAATTTTCTATAGAAAAATTTTTGATAAAAAATTTTCTATAGAAAAATTTTTGATAAAAAAATTTTCTATAGAAAAATTTTTGATAAAAAATTTTCTATAGAAAAATTTTTGATAAAAAATTTTCTATAGAAAAATTTTTGATAAAAAATTTTCTATAGAAAAATTTTTGATAAAAAATTTTCTATAGAAAAATTTTTGATAAAAAATGTTCTACAGAAAAATTTTTGATAAAGAAATTTTCTAAAGAAAAATTTTTGATAAAAAATTTTCTATAGAAAAATTTTTGATAAAAAATTTTCTATAGAAAAATTTTTAATAAAAAAATTTCTATAGAAAAATTTTTGATAAAAAATTTTCTGTAGAAAAATTTTTGATAAAACATTTTTTATAGAAAAATTTTTGATAAAAAATTTTCTATAGAAAAATTTTTGATAAAAAATTTTCTATAGAAAAATTTTTGATAAAAAATTTTCTATAACAAAATTTTTGATAAAATATTTTCTATAGAAAAATTTTTGATAAAAAATTTTCTATAGAAAAATTTTTGATAAAAAATGTTCTACAGAAAAATTTTTGATAAAGAAATTTTCTAAAGAAAAATTTTTGATAAAAAATTTTCTATAACAAAATTTTTGATAAAATATTTTCTATAGAAAAATTTTTGATAAAAAATTTTCTATAGAAAAATTTTTGATAAAAAATGTTCTACAGAAAAATTTTTGATAAAGAAATTTTCTAAAGAAAAATTTTTGATAAAAAATTTTCTATAGAAAAATTTTTGATAAAAAATTTTCTATAGAAAAATTTTTAATATAAAAATTTCTATAGAAAAATTTTTGATAAAAAATTTTCTGTAGAAAAATTTTTGATAAAACATTTTTTATAGAAAAATTTTTGATAAAAAATTTTCTATAGAAAAATTTTGATAAAAAATTTTCTATAGAAAAATTTTTGATAAAAAATTTTCTATAAAAAAATTTTTGATAAAATATTTTCTATAGAAAAATGTTTGATAAAAAATTTTCGAAAAATTAGGTTTAATCAGGCTTGAGTTCATTTAACTTTCAAATTATTATTTTTGAAACTCGACTGTGGTCGAGGGCGCTAAGTGCTGATGACGTCCTGTGGCGGGACAGAAATTGCAATCCACTGAGCCGCGTTCAAAAATAATTTTTTCAGTTTTTCTCCACAATTACTTTTCAAATTTTCAAAATTAATAATTTGAAAGTTAAATAAACTCAAGCCTGATTAAACCTAATTTTTCAATCAATTCTAAAGTTCGAATAATTAATTCCCAAATAAAAAAAATTTTCTATAGAAAAATTTTTGATAAAAAATTTTCTATAGAAAAATTTTTGATAAAAAATTTTCTATAGAAAAATTTTTGATAAAAAATTTTCTATAGAAAAATTTTTGATAAAAAATTTTCTATAGAAAAATTTTTGATAAAAAATTTTCTATAGAAAAATTTTTGATAAAAAATTTTCTATAGAAAAATTTTTGATAAAAAATTTTCTATAGAAAAATTTTTGATGAAAAATTTTCTATAGAAAGATTTTTGATGAAAAACTTTCTATAGAAAAATTTTTGATAAAAAATTTTTTATAGAAAAATTTTTGATAAAAAATTTTCTATAGAAAAATTTTTGATAAAAAATTTTCTATAGAAAAATTTTTGATAAAAAATTTTCTATAGAAAAATGTTTGGTAAAAAATTTTCTATAGAAAAATTTTTGATAAAAAATTTTCTATAGAAAAATTTTTGATAAAAAATTTTCTATAGAAAGATTTTTGATAAAAATATATAGAAAAATTTTTGATTAAAATATTTTTTATATAAAAATTATTGATCAAAAAAATTTTCTATATATACATTTTTGATGAAAAAGTTTTCTATAGAAAATTTTTTGATAAAAAAAATCCTATAGAAAAATTGTTCATCAAAAATTTTTTATAGAAAAATTTTTAATAAAAAAAATTTCTATATAAAAAATTTTGTACAAAAATTTCCGATAGAAAAATTTTTGACAAAAAAATTTTCTGTAGAAAAATGTTTTTTTTTTTGATAAAAATATTTCCTATTGGAAAATTTTTGATAAAAAAATTTTCTATAGAAAAATTTTTGATAAAAAATTTTTTTGATAAACAAATTTTTGATAACAAAACTTTGTATAGAAATATTTTTTAAAAAAGATTTTCTATAGAAAAATTTTTGTTAAAAAATTTTTTTAAGAAAAATTTTTGATAAAAAAATGTTCCTATAGAAAAATTTTTGATAAAAATATTTTCTGCAGAAAAAGGTTTTTTTTTTCAATAGAAAAATTTTTGATAAAAAAATTTTCTATAGAAAAATTTTTGATAAAAAATTTCCTATAGAAAAATTTTTGATAAAAAAATTTTCTATAGAAAAATTTTTCATAAAAAAAATTTTCTATAGAAAAATTTTTCATAAAAAAATTTTTCATAAAAAAATTTTCTATAGAAAAATTTTTGATAAAAAATTTTCTATAGAAAAATTTTTGATAAAAAATTTTCTATAGAAAAATTTTTTATCAAATAATTTTCCATACAAAAATTTTTGATAAAAAATTTTCCATAGAAACATTTTTGATAAAAAAAATTATATACAATTTTTGATAAAAAATATTTCTCAAA
Source organism: Stomorhina lunata (assembly GCA_933228675.1). Taxonomy (NCBI): domain Eukaryota; kingdom Metazoa; phylum Arthropoda; class Insecta; order Diptera; family Rhiniidae; genus Stomorhina; species Stomorhina lunata. The sequence goes on along the minus strand of OW121741.1, from coordinate 78,702,494 downwards.
AAGAAGTGTATTTGCATTTGATCCCAAACCTGTTACATTTATTTATTAGGAATTTGGTTTCTCCGCAAACATTTTTTGGCTTTTTATCAATAAATTGATCTGTTACATTAATAAATAAATGTAACAGGTTTGGGATCAAATGCAAATACACTTCTTTTTGAATAATATTTACATCCCGACTAATTTGTTATTTTTTGATAAAAAATATTTCTATTGAAACATTTTTGATAAAGAAATTTCCTATAGTAGAATTTTTGATAAAAAAATTTCCTATAGTAACATTTTTGATAAAAAATTTTTCTATAGAAAAATTTTTTATAAAAAAATTTCCTATAGAAAAATTTTTGATAAAAAGATTTTCTGTAGAAAAATTTTTGATAAAAAAAATTTTCTTTGAAAAATTTTTGATAAAAAAATTTTGTATAGAAAAATTTTTTATAAAAAGATTTTCTTCTATAAAAAAATTTTAAATAAAAAAAATTGTGTATAGAAAAATTTTTGATAAAAAATTTTATTAAAAAAAATTTTCATAAAAACATTTTCTATAAAAAACTTTTTGATAAAGAAATTTTCTATAGAAAAATAATTGATAAAAAAAATTTTCTATTGAAAAATTTTGAATAAAAAAAATTTCTATAGAAAAATTTTTGAAAAAAAATTTTCTATAGAAACATTTTTGATAAAAAAATTTTCTATAGCAAAATTTTTGATAACATTTTTATAAATATTATATGATTTTTGGTTACTAATTCTTTAAATTTTATATTGCGACACTGATTTTGATCTATTTTTCTACATTTCTGATCAATAGGTTTTTACTAAGTTCTTTTAACTTTTATTTAATTTTATTTTCCATTATCTCTTGCAAATTTGTTGTTAATATACATATTTACAAAAATGTAAAAAAATTAAATTTCAATTATAATTTCCTAATCAAACACCTTTAATACCGCAACTGCATTTGCATACACCATAACTGTAGACCACGTTCCATTGAAAGAAACATTTGACCAAACATAATCTGATCATGTCATATCTTTTTAAAAACACCCTTTTTCCCACTCTAAAGGCAACTTCAAAACTGCTGCCGTATTTATTTCAGACAAAAAAATTGTTGATTACAACTTCAACTTTCACTTCACATTTAACTACAAATTAACTTGAAAAACAAAGTTTCAACATAAATTTCAGTTGAAAACTATTCCACAACTCCAGCCAATTTTATGCTAAAGTGGGTGTTAATTTGAGCCAAATAAGGCCAAAAGCTAAGTCACGTGAGTCAAGTTAAAATTCCATAGGAAAATCAACAAAATATTGTAAACGTAGATACAAATATTTGTCTTTGTACTCGAAAGAATTCAGACAAGAAATTACTGGCAACACGATAAATAAATTAATAATGTTAAAAGTTGTTGAAAGAAAAACTTTAAGAATGTTAAAAATTATTTGCTACAAAAAATTATAAATTGTATGATTTTATTAGGGCAATAACCTTCATATCAAGGTGTTGATTTTTTTTGAAAGGAGGAATAGGAAAAGTTATGTACCTTTTTTCAGAACAAGTTCGTTACAGTGTTTTAAAAAACAAAAAAAATTTGATGAAGATCATTAATTACTACTTCTACTAATGACATCGACGGATGCAATAAATCATTATCAAAGAGTCTGGGGAATTTTGCCTCTAACAGATGTATTGTTGGGGCAGTACCACAAGGCGGAGTTCCATTTCCCCTAATATGGATATTCGCTTTAAATGGTATACAGTTTACTCTTTACGAGGTTTATTTCAAAGTTGGTGTACACACAAATAAAGTGTTAGGCTAAAGTTCTCAACTCATTGTCTGAGAGAAGTACCCCTTGTTCCAATTGGAATTTTGTCGGGGAATTATATATATATATATATAAAGTTCTCAACCACCCTTATAAACGTACTTCATAGGATCCCTGTCACAGAGGGTCTCTGCCACTTAAATCTACTAATACCGATTAAAACAAGGTTCTTAAAAAAATACCGAATAAGAAGCTCAATTTCGGAAACAATATTTTTTTATTGGACCAACACTCTGGGGATGACCCCTACGTATGCATATGCATTGTGATGGAACTAGGAAAAAAAGTTGTGGGAAGGAGGACAGAGGGAGTAGTGTTTGTCTTTATTCGATTTGAACCTTTGGATATCATAATAAGAGGGGAAGACTGATGCAGGAAGTTTATTTAACATTCGTGCTGTAAGACTAAAAATAGAGTTTTCTCTATAGTGCGTAGTGTGATCCACTGGAAAATCGACTACAAAGGGATGAGCCCTTGTTGAGTTGCGTGTGCTACGAAGAAATGTTCGGGTTACTGGAACAAGATCCCTAATTTGGTTTGAGCACATGCCATTGTAGTAGCGATAGAACAGTGAAACGCAACCCACATTACGACGATGCTCCAATGAGGCAATAGAGTTGGCTACCCTACTGTCACCGATAAGCACCTTCACCATCGCTTCTACATGGTCGAGAAGCTCCAAAATAGATTTTGAAGCACCAGCCCATACATGAGAGTTGTATTCCATTTTCGGTCCGATATAAATAAGTGGTATAGATGTTAAGGAGATCAGTTGGAGTGAAGTATGTCTTACACCACTTGAAAAACGTGGTTATCCCAGCGGACATAACACTGAATTTTCATGCCTAGAACATCAAGAGTTTCCGATACCTCAATATTTATACCACCCATAATTACAGATGATGCAACATTATTCATAACGCGTTTGTGTGTTAATACACAACATTGGGTCTTTGGTGCGTTGAAATTGTCCCTGTTAGAACGACCCTAATTGGATATTGTAGAAAGGTCGGAGTTTAGCGTATCATTCATGGTTTGCCTCTTGGAATTGATGTCCAACATGCTAGGCCTATAGATGAATGAATACGAATGACAAATGTTGCTATCATCTGCAAAAGAGTAGATAGGATTGGAAGTTTGACATAAAAGGTCATTTAGAAAAATAAGAAATAGAGTAGGAGAAAGAACGGAGCCTTGTGGTACCACTACCTGAACAACGGATTAAAGATCTCTCAATGAAATATCTCCATGCTACAGAGGCGCTTCATATGAAGATACTAGGCAACTACACCATTTTCAACTGTAATTGAGAAATTTTCAAATTGATTTGAGAATTTTCTTTTGAAATTGAGAAATTTTCAATTGAAGTTGTTACTTTTCAATTGAAATTGAGAATTTTTCAATTGAAAATGAGAATTTGTAAATTGATATTGAGAAAATCATAATTGAAAATGAGAAATTTTGAATTGAAATTGAAAATTTTAAAATCAGAATTGAGAATTTTTCAATTGAAATTGAGAAAAGCCCAATTGAAAATGAGGTTTAATTTTTTTATTGAAATTTTATTTTAAATAGAAATTGAGAATTTTTCAATTAAAAATGAGAAAATTTCAAATGAGAATTTAAGAGTTGAAATTAAGAAAACCCCAATTAAAAAGGAAGTTAAAATTTCATTAAGGGTTTTCTCAAATTTAATTCTAAAATTCTTAATTTCAATTGAAAATTTCTCATTTTCAATTGAAAATTTCTCATTTTCAATTGCATGCATAGGGCATATATTTTAAGAAATTAGTAAGTTTTTATCAAAAATTTCGCTATTTTTATACCCACCAAATTGGTTTATATTTGACCATAGCTCCCGTATTACCTCGCCTAGGCCAATTGCTTACTTTGCTAATAAATGACAAATTATAATAGATATAGTGATAAATTTTAGCACAGAGAAGTTTTACATGATTATTATTCAGCGTATAAAATTTCATCGAAGTCGGTTAAGTGTGAACCATATCTCCCATACAAAACACCTTCGGAAACAGCTTAAACTCCACCTAAAATACACTTAAATGGCAATAAATGACCAACTTTAAAAGACATGCCCATTAATTTGGTACAAGGTCATCAAAAATACAAAAAGAAATGGGGTTTCTGTCAGTCTGTCCGTCAAATGAAACCCGAAATTTTACAAAGGTATTTTCCATATGTTATGAAAGTTTTGTATTGAAAATGGGCGAAATCGGTTCACATTTATTTAGAGCTCCTATATAACCCCGCCCCAGGAATCACAAGAATGCTGATAAATTAAATCCAATTGTAATATATATGACAACTTAATTTAGAACAGAGAAGTTTTATGCAACTATTGGTCAGTATATTAAATTTTATAGGAATCGGTTCATATTTGACCATAGCTTTCATATAAAAACCACTACCGAAAACCGATAAAATACCAAAAACGCCAGTTGAAAGCTATTAAATTAGACAACATGACAGCTATGACCACTAAATTTAAATAAGCATAAATAAGCTTTATATAAATACTAGGGTGTTCATTTTACACGACTTTTAATTGCTTGAGTAATCAAATAACTTGAAAATGGGGTTTTTTAATTACTCGGAAAATCGATTAATCGTTAAAAATTATTCGAGTTAATCGAGTAAAAAATTCATCTTAAAATTACCCGAGTAAGATTTTTCTGTAAGCTTTATATATATATATATTAGGGCGTCTCGAAAAAATAAAGTTCGCCGTACACCATCGAATATAAAGCAATGCTATGAGGTAGTTTCGAAAAAAAATTTTTAAATTTTTTTCGTTGCATATTGGGGTCGCCAAAATACATTTTTCGTTATATCTTCGCCATTTACTGTCGGATCTTAAAGTGTAATATATCGATGTTTTTGTCTAACGAAGGCCAATGTTTTGCAATATTAATCATTGACCTTAAATACATTCTTCTACATAGTACCTACCCAAGATATCTTAACTCATACAACAAGAATTATAAAAATTTAAAATCTTTTAATCAATTATGTTTTGAAAAGACTCAAGTTTGCTGTATTTTTGAGGGCTCTCAAGTTCTGAAAAAATGTGGCCCATGCGTTGCTCACCAGTGACAAAAAATGTAGTTTGGCGATCCCTATGTGCGGCAAAATAAGAAATTCCTTGTTTGTAATAGATCGGTTTGAAAAATCGAAAAACTTCCTTAGTAAAAGTTTAACGATTTTTTAAGAGCTTTAATTTTCTGATATTAGGGTGGTACATTAGGGTGGTAGGAACAGGGATCTGATAGATAAATACTAGAACCGGATACCTGAGAATAATGATTATTAAAGAAAAATGTTGGCCTCCTCGAGACAAAAACATCGATATATCACACTTCGAGATCCGACTGTAAATGCCGAAGATATAACGAAAAATGTATTTTGGCGACCCCAATGTGCAACGAAAAAAATTAAAAAAGATTTTTTCGAAACTACCTCATAGCAATGCTTTATATTCGGTGGTGTACGGCGAACTTTATTCCCTATATATATATATATATATATATATATATATATATATATATATATATATATATATATATACATATATATATATATATATATACATATATATATATATATATATATATATATATATATATATATGTATATATATATATATATATATATATATATATATATATATATATATGTATATATATATATATTTATATATATATTTAATGCAACAATTTTTAATAAAATTATAGTGTTTTATTAACAAAAAAGTTTAAAAATTCGCAATAAAAAACATAAAACAAAAATAAAAAAAAAAAAATGTTTTTAATACAAATTAACATTTGTAACATATTGTCACCCTAAATATTCCCTGTAGTATAACTGGGGTCATGTGTCTCCATGTCAACACTTTGTGTAACATCAATTCAAATGTCCCCAATTTTAGTTCAGTACTGAAATAGTGAATATATAGAGACAACTATTCTAGTATATATCTGGTGACATTGTCAACGAATGTGTCAACATATATGTATATCAATAGGCCCCGATTTGATCCCAATGTCTCCATTTGGACCAAGAGAACTACAAAGTCAATACAAAGTAAATAGTGGTAATGTCTACTGGTAGATTTCGTAGGAACTCTAAATGTTAAATGTCAATAGTAGATAACATTGGATGGGGCAAAATAGGCAAGTAGTACTGGAGACATTGTCAATAGCAAAACAGTATTGTTTCTCTGACGGCATTTACTGCAGGGTTTTAAGAGAATTTTTTTTTTACTTCTACATATAAAAAGCAATCTTTCGATTTCATAATTCCTGAGTTTGATCTAATAGATTAGTAGGCTCTACGACTACCTTTTACCTATGTTTACAATGGGATCATAGTAGTATCTACGAATACATTGGAGACTTCAACTGGACTATAGTAGGTTTTACGATTGCAATGGTACCTTCAACAAATCTATAACAGGAGCTACGATTACATTAGGACCTTTAAATAAACAATAGTAGAAATTATGATTGCATTGGATACCACAACAGGTCTATGGTAGACTAGGCTATTTATATCTGAAATTACATTTGGCCAACGTTTTTTTTTACAAACTTAACAGTTTAGAAATACGCTGAGTCAAATTTTAGTAATTTTATTCAAAAAAATTACTTACAAAATTATTGAAATAATTTTACTCGATTACTCGTGGAAAATTACTCAAATAAATCTTTATTTGAAATTAGTCATTTTATTTTGCTCGAGCGATTAATCGATTTTATTTTTCCGATTAATCGAGCAAACATAACTCGAGTAAACACCCTAATAAATACCAGCTAAGGTTTAAAATTTTGTGAAATTTGGCTATAGTCCCTTATATCTACCTCAAGATATGTTTCTAATTTTAACAAAACTTGATGGTGAGTATATAAGATTCGGCATAGCCGAATTTGACCTCTTACTTATTTTTTTTTCACTTTCAAATTATATAATCCATTTTATACTGAAATCGAATACACATTTTTCATAAAATAAAGTAACTGACGCAATATTGTTTTAAATTTGCATCAATTCGAAAGTATGAATAGATTAGTTGTTTATTACTTTAATAAAAAAAAATTATTAATAATATTAAAGTTATTTAAATTGACCTAAAATGTCCCTACTTATCATTATAGAATGTATTTTTCCCAATACTCAAAAAAATTTCATATCTTTTTGAAATGAAAAAGTTATAGGCTATTAAAGAAAGAAAACATTTTTTGCCAAATTACAAAATTTACAAACATTAAAACGTGGGAAATTTTTAAATATTGAAAAACGAAATAGGGGGAGTGTTAGACTGTAAAGAAGAACACATCGATGGCTAATATGAAAAGGTCCAGCTCTATTTTTTGTAACTTTACAGGAGAAGGAAAAAAGGTTAATAAAAAGCGAAAAATTTTAAATACAACAACAATTTTAATATAGTTTTTAATAAAAAAAGCAACACTTTATTTATCATTTATATTTTTTTTTTTATCTAAAATTTTGCGGTTTTCTTCTCCTGCAAAGTTACAAAAAATCGAGTTAGGCCTTTCAATACTAAGCCATCGATATAGTTACACTTATTCTAAAAAATTAAACCAAAAACTCATGTTTTAACTTTTTTTCAGATATAACCCTAAGCAACATGTTTTTATAACGCTTTTTTTGTCCATCCGGCCCATTGTGCAACATCGATTGAGTTAGGCATTAAGATATCATTTTCAACGACAGTATTAAAGAGAACAATTGATCTCTTCTTAAGCAATCCAAGTTCCACTTGTCTTACGAGGCGTGCCCTTTAGCAAATTTTTACAATCTGTTAAGAAATATATTTTCCTAAAGCTAATAACAATTTCTTAAGTTTATATAAATCTATTCAACCACTTAACTTTTTTTATCTCAATGTAATTTAGTAGAACAACATTAACCGATAATATCAACCGTCAACTGGTAGGTAAAACTTCTGGTAATAAGTGGCAACTTATTAATATATTATAAAAAATCTTACATGCATTCGTACTTATATCTTTTAACCAATTTGCCGTCAATGGACACTTTTAAATTAGTATATGGGTGTGCTACTAATATTAATTGCAATCATTTACTTTCCAAGTATTTAAGTAACAAATAGTACTTTTGTAAAGGCACATAAGTATTTGCATAAAATTATATATGAAAAAAGAACAAATATTGAAATAGTTAATAATAATAATAATGTGACAATTTCGTAACAAACAATTAAAATTTATTTCCTTTCGCAATATAATTTAAATTTAATTAAATATTATAGAGGAAATAAAACTTATTTTCTTGTTCAGTTCTAGTTCAGTTTAAGTTCAGTTCTAATTCAGTTCCAGTTCTAGTTCAGTTCTACTTCAATTCTAGTTCAGTTCTAGTTCAGTTCTAGTTCAGTTCTAGTTCAGTTCTAGTTCAGTTCTAGTTCAGTTCTAGTTCAGTTCTAGTTCAGTTCTAGTTCAGTTCTAGTTCAGTTCTAGTTCAGTTCTAGTTCAGTTCTAGTTCAGTTCTAGTTCAGTTCTAGTTCAGTTCTAGTTCAGTTCTAGTTCAGTTCTAGTTCAGTTCTAGTTCAGTTCTAGTTCAGTTCTAGTTCAGTTCTAGTTCAGTTCTAGTTCAGTTCTAGTTCAGTTCTAGTTCAGTTCTAGTTCAGTTCTAGTTCAGTTCTAGTTCAGTTCTAGTTCAGTTCTAGTTCAGTTCTAGTTCAGTTCTAGTTCAGTTCTAGTTCAGTTCTAGTTCAGTTCTAGTTCAGTTCTAGTTCAGTTCTAGTTCAGTTCTAGTTCAGTTCTAGTTCAGTTCTAGTTCAGTTCTAGTTCAGTTCTAGTTCAGTTCTAGTTCAGTTCTAGTTCAGTTCTAGTTCAGTTCTAGTTCAGTTCTAGTTCAGTTCTAGTTCAGTTCTAGTTCAGTTCTAGTTCAGTTCTAGTTCAGTTCTAGTTCAGTTCTAGTTCAGTTCTAGTTCAGTTCTAGTTCAGTTCTAGTTCAGTTCTAGTTCAGTTCTAGTTCAGTTCTAGTTCAGTTCTAGTTCAGTTCTAGTTCAGTTCTAGTTCAGTTCTAGTTCAGTTCTAGTTCAGTTCTAGTTCAGTTCTAGTTCAGTTCTAGTTCAGTTCTAGTTCAGTTCTAGTTCAGTTCTAGTTCAGTTCTAGTTCAGTTCTAGTTCAGTTCTAGTTCAGTTCTAGTTCAGTTCTAGTTCAGTTCTAGTTCAGTTCTAGTTCAGTTCTAGTTCAGTTCTAGTTCAGTTCTAGTTCAGTTCTAGTTCAGTTCTAGTTCAGTTCTAGTTCAGTTCTAGTTCAGTTCTAGTTCAGTTCTAGTTCAGTTCTAGTTCAGTTCTAGTTCAGTTCTAGTTCAGTTCTAGTTCAGTTCTAGTTCAGTTCTAGTTCAGTTCTAGTTCAGTTCTAGTTCAGTTCTAGTTCAGTTCTAGTTCAGTTCTAGTTCAGTTCTAGTTCAGTTCTAGTTCAGTTCTAGTTCAGTTCTAGTTCAGTTCTAGTTCAGTTCTAGTTCAGTTCTAGTTCAGTTCTAGTTCAGTTCTAGTTCAGTTCTAGTTCAGTTCTAGTTCAGTTCTAGTTCAGTTCTAGTTCAGTTCTAGTTCAGTTCTAGTTCAGTTCTAGTTCAGTTCTAGTTCAGTTCTAGTTCAGTTCTAGTTCAGTTCTAGTTCAGTTCTAGTTCAGTTCTAGTTCAGTTCTAGTTCAGTTCTAGTTCAGTTCTAGTTCAGTTCTAGTTCAGTTCTAGTTCAGTTCTAGTTCAGTTCTAGTTCAGTTCTAGTTCAGTTCTAGTTCAGTTCTAGTTCAGTTCTAGTTCAGTTCTAGTTCAGTTCTAGTTCAGTTCTAGTTCAGTTCTAGTTCAGTTCTAGTTCAGTTCTAGTTCAGTTCTAGTTCAGTTCTAGTTCAGTTCTAGTTCAGTTCTAGTTCAGTTCTAGTTCAGTTCTAGTTCAGTTCTAGTTCAGTTCTAGTTCAGTTCTAGTTCAGTTCTAGTTCAGTTCTAGTTCAGTTCTAGTTCAGTTCTAGTTCAGTTCTAGTTCAGTTCTAGTTCAGTTCTAGTTCAGTTCTAGTTCAGTTCTAGTTCAGTTCTAGTTCAGTTCTAGTTCAGTTCTAGTTCAGTTCTAGTTCAGTTCTAGTTCAGTTCTAGTTCAGTTCTAGTTCAGTTCTAGTTCAGTTCTAGTTCAGTTCTAGTTCAGTTCTAGTTCAGTTCTAGTTCAGTTCTAGTTCAGTTCTAGTTCAGTTCTAGTTCAGTTCTAGTTCAGTTCTAGTTCAGTTCTAGTTCAGTTCTAGTTCAGTTCTAGTTCAGTTCTAGTTCAGTTCTAGTTCAGTTCTAGTTCAGTTCTAGTTCAGTTCTAGTTCAGTTCTAGTTCAGTTCTAGTTCAGTTCTAGTTCAGTTCTAGTTCAGTTCTAGTTCAGTTCTAGTTCAGTTCTAGTTCAGTTCTAGTTCAGTTCTAGTTCAGTTCTAGTTCAGTTCTAGTTCAGTTCTAGTTCAGTTCTAGTTCAGTTCTAGTTCAGTTCTAGTTCAGTTCTAGTTCAGTTCTAGTTCAGTTCTAGTTCAGTTCTAGTTCAGTTCTAGTTCAGTTCTAGTTCAGTTCTAGTTCAGTTCTAGTTCAGTTCTAGTTCAGTTCTAGTTCAGTTCTAGTTCAGTTCTAGTTCAGTTCTAGTTCAGTTCTAGTTCAGTTCTAGTTCAGTTCTAGTTCAGTTCTAGTTCAGTTCTAGTTCAGTTCTAGTTCAGTTCTAGTTCAGTTCTAGTTCAGTTCTAGTTCAGTTCTAGTTCAGTTCTAGTTCAGTTCTAGTTCAGTTCTAGTTCAGTTCTAGTTCAGTTCTAGTTCAGTTCTAGTTCAGTTCTAGTTCAGTTCTAGTTCAGTTCTAGTTCAGTTCTAGTTCAGTTCTAGTTCAGTTCTAGTTCAGTTCTAGTTCAGTTCTAGTTCAGTTCTAGTTCAGTTCTAGTTCAGTTCTAGTTCAGTTCTAGTTCAGTTCTAGTTCAGTTCTAGTTCAGTTCTAGTTCAGTTCTAGTTCAGTTCTAGTTCAGTTCTAGTTCAGTTCTAGTTCAGTTCTAGTTCAGTTCTAGTTCAGTTCTAGTTCAGTTCTAGTTCAGTTCTAGTTCAGTTCTAGTTCAGTTCTAGTTCAGTTCTAGTTCAGTTCTAGTTCAGTTCTAGTTCAGTTCTAGTTCAGTTCTAGTTCAGTTCTAGTTCAGTTCTAGTTCAGTTCTAGTTCAGTTCTAGTTCAGTTCTAGTTCAGTTCTAGTTCAGTTCTAGTTCAGTTCTAGTTCAGTTCTAGTTCAGTTCTAGTTCAGTTCTAGTTCAGTTCTAGTTCAGTTCTAGTTCAGTTCTAGTTCAGTTCTAGTTCAGTTCTAGTTCAGTTCTAGTTCAGTTCTAGTTCAGTTCTAGTTCAGTTCTAGTTCAGTTCTAGTTCAGTTCTAGTTCAGTTCTAGTTCAGTTCTAGTTCAGTTCTAGTTCAGTTCTAGTTCAGTTCTAGTTCAGTTCTAGTTCAGTTCTAGTTCAGTTCTAGTTCAGTTCTAGTTCAGTTCTAGTTCAGTTCTAGTTCAGTTCTAGTTCAGTTCTAGTTCAGTTCTAGTTCAGTTCTAGTTCAGTTCTAGTTCAGTTCTAGTTCAGTTCTAGTTCAGTTCTAGTTCAGTTCTAGTTCAGTTCTAGTTCAGTTCTAGTTCAGTTCTAGTTCAGTTCTAGTTCAGTTCTAGTTCAGTTCTAGTTCAGTTCTAGTTCAGTTCTAGTTCAGTTCTAGTTCAGTTCTAGTTCAGTTCTAGTTCAGTTCTAGTTCAGTTCTAGTTCAGTTCTAGTTCAGTTCTAGTTCAGTTCTAGTTCAGTTCTAGTTCAGTTCTAGTTCAGTTCTAGTTCAGTTCTAGTTCAGTTCTAGTTCAGTTCTAGTTCAGTTCTAGTTCAGTTCTAGTTCAGTTCTAGTTCAGTTCTAGTTCAGTTCTAGTTCAGTTCTAGTTCAGTTCTAGTTCAGTTCTAGTTCAGTTCTAGTTCAGTTCTAGTTCAGTTCTAGTTCAGTTCTAGTTCAGTTCTAGTTCAGTTCTAGTTCAGTTCTAGTTCAGTTCTAGTTCAGTTCTAGTTCAGTTCTAGTTCAGTTCTAGTTCAGTTCTAGTTCAGTTCTAGTTCAGTTCTAGTTCAGTTCTAGTTCAGTTCTAGTTCAGTTCTAGTTCAGTTCTAGTTCAGTTCTAGTTCAGTTCTAGTTCAGTTCTAGTTCAGTTCTAGTTCAGTTCTAGTTCAGTTCTAGTTCAGTTCTAGTTCAGTTCTAGTTCAGTTCTAGTTCAGTTCTAGTTCAGTTCTAGTTCAGTTCTAGTTCAGTTCTAGTTCAGTTCTAGTTCAGTTCTAGTTCAGTTCTAGTTCAGTTCTAGTTCAGTTCTAGTTCAGTTCTAGTTCAGTTCTAGTTCAGTTCTAGTTCAGTTCTAGTTCAGTTCTAGTTCAGTTCTAGTTCAGTTCTAGTTCAGTTCTAGTTCAGTTCTAGTTCAGTTCTAGTTCAGTTCTAGTTCAGTTCTAGTTCAGTTCTAGTTCAGTTCTAGTTCAGTTCTAGTTCAGTTCTAGTTCAGTTCTAGTTCAGTTCTAGTTCAGTTCTAGTTCAGTTCTAGTTCAGTTCTAGTTCAGTTCTAGTTCAGTTCTAGTTCAGTTCTAGTTCAGTTCTAGTTCAGTTCTAGTTCAGTTCTAGTTCAGTTCTAGTTCAGTTCTAGTTCAGTTCTAGTTCAGTTCTAGTTCAGTTCTAGTTCAGTTCTAGTTCAGTTCTAGTTCAGTTCTAGTTCAGTTCTAGTTCAGTTCTAGTTCAGTTCTAGTTCAGTTCTAGTTCAGTTCTAGTTCAGTTCTAGTTCAGTTCTAGTTCAGTTCTAGTTCAGTTCTAGTTCAGTTCTAGTTCAGTTCTAGTTCAGTTCTAGTTCAGTTCTAGTTCAGTTCTAGTTCAGTTCTAGTTCAGTTCTAGTTCAGTTCTAGTTCAGTTCTAGTTCAGTTCTAGTTCAGTTCTAGTTCAGTTCTAGTTCAGTTCTAGTTCAGTTCTAGTTCAGTTCTAGTTCAGTTCTAGTTCAGTTCTAGTTCAGTTCTAGTTCAGTTCTAGTTCAGTTCTAGTTCAGTTCTAGTTCAGTTCTAGTTCAGTTCTAGTTCAGTTCTAGTTCAGTTCTAGTTCAGTTCTAGTTCAGTTCTAGTTCAGTTCTAGTTCAGTTCTAGTTCAGTTCTAGTTCAGTTCTAGTTCAGTTCTAGTTCAGTTCTAGTTCAGTTCTAGTTCAGTTCTAGTTCAGTTCTAGTTCAGTTCTAGTTCAGTTCTAGTTCAGTTCTAGTTCAGTTCTAGTTCAGTTCTAGTTCAGTTCTAGTTCAGTTCTAGTTCAGTTCTAGTTCAGTTCAGTTCTAGTTCAGTTCTAGTTCAGTTCTAGTTCAGTTCAGTTCTAGTTCAGTTCTAGTTCAGTTCTAGTTCAGTTTCTAGTTCAGTTCTAGTTCAGTTCTAGTTCAGTTCTAGTTCAGTTCTAGTTCAGTTCTAGTTCAGTTCTAGTTCAGTTCTAGTTCAGTTCTAGTTCAGTTCTAGTTCAGTTCTAGTTCAGTTCTAGTTTAGTCTGTTCCAGTTATAATCTTTTCTAGTTCTGGTTGTTTTAAATTTTATTTTGAGCCACCCTTTTTAGCTAAAAATTCTGTCCAAAAGAAGCTATTTATTCCATTTTTTTAGCAAATGTCTCCAAATCAATTTAAAAAATGCATAAATTATACTTGTCACATTTTTCATATTAAATCAATAAACTCATAAATTTAGCACTTCATCAAACAAAACGCTAAATGTCGTTAAATCAAAAACCCACAATCACATCAAACAAATAAATAACTTTCCCCAAAAAATAACAATAGAAATATGTAAATGCAGATAATCAAATAATTTTCAAACTCACGCAACCACAATATCCGGATCCTCCCACCATTTACGTGATGATGGCTCTAAGTACAAACGCACACTGCGCCATCCTGCCGATTTTTTTAACTACAAAAGTAATGTTTTTTTGTATTTTTAATTTAAATTGAAAAAGAAAATATTTACCCGAAATAGTTTATTACTTGCGCCTTTTGTCTTTTCAGCAAAAACTAATCTCGCCATTTCTTAAAATATTTGATATTTATTAAACTTTGATTTTAATTTAAATTAGGAAAAGTTTTCAAAACTTTATCAAAAAATTTAAATCTCAAAAAATATTATTTGGAAATTTGTTTAAAATAGAAAATTTCTATTTGATATAAAATTTATTTTGAGAATGTCGAAATAAACTGATTAAAAACGGCCAGGGTAGAAAAGTTTTAATATATGTGCTTTAACCCTTCTAGTACCTAACACATAAACATGAATTATTTGTATTTATGTTTTGTTTGCTTTAGAACCACAAGATTGTTGTGAGACTAACTGACCCATCGACTTACAAAATCCAATTTTTAGAATCATCCAAGTTATTCTCTAGTCTCACCTTGATTTAAGAACATGATTTGGGTGTTTGGTGAAGTTTTTAAAACTTTAATGCTTCTAAAATTCTTCAATTTTAGAAGTTTTGTTAATGTCAACTGAAAATATGAAAACCAGAAAATCAGAAAATCGAGACTGTAATTAAATAGGTGCTCCATCAAAATACTGCTTTAGTTGGGAAATTTTGAACAAATGATGAAAGTTTCCATTACGAATTTTGTGCTAGAAATCATATTCTAATAAAAATATAAACCCCAAAACACTCTCCAACTTATTAGAAATTTTCGAAAATTTACTATTTTATAGGAAATTTTCGAATATTTACTTTTTATAGGAAATTTTCGAAAATTTAGTATTTTATAGGAAATTTTCGAAAATTTACTATTTTATAGGAAATTTTCAAAAATTTACTATTTTATAGGAAATTTTCGAAAATTTACTATTTTATAGGAAATTTTCGAAAATTTACTATTTTATAGGAAATTTTCGAAAATTTACTATTTTATAGGAAATTTTCGAAAATTTACTATTTTATAGGAAATTTTCGAAAATTTACTATTTTATAGGAAATTTTCGAAAATTTACTATTTTATAGGAAATTTTCGAAAATTTACTATTTTATAGGAAATTTTCGAAAATTTACTATTTTATAGGAAATTTTCGAAAATTTACTATTTTATAGGAAATTTTCGAAAATTTACTATTTTATAGGAAATTTTCGAAAATTTACTATTTTATAGGAAATTTTCGAAAATTTACTATTTTATAGGAAATTTTCGAAAATTTACTATTTTATAGGAAATTTTCGAAAATTTACTATTTTATAGGAAATTTTCGAAAATTTACTATTTTATAGGAAATTTTCGAAAATTTACTATTTTATAGGAAATTTTCGAAAATTTACTATTTTATAGGAAATTTTCGAAAATTTACTATTTTATAGGAAATTTTCGAAAATTTACTATTTTATAGGAAATTTTCGAAAATTTACTATTTTATAGGAAATTTTCGAAAATTTACTATTTTATAGGAAATTTTCGAAAATTTACTATTTTATAGGAAATTTTCGAAAATTTACTATTTTATAGGAAATTTTCGAAAATTTACTATTTTATAGGAAATTTTCGAAAATTTACTATTTTATAGGAAATTTTCGAAAATTTACTATTTTATAGGAAATTTTCGAAAATTTACTATTTTATAGGAAATTTTCGAAAATTTACTATTTTATAGGAAATTTTCGAAAATTTACTATTTTATAGGAAATTTTCGAAAATTTACTATTTTATAGGAAATTTTCGAAAATTTACTATTTTATAGGAAATTTTCGAAAATTTACTATTTTATAGGAAATTTTCGAAAATTTACTATTTTATAGGAAATTTTCGAAAATTTACTATTTTATAGGAAATTTTCGAAAATTTACTATTTTATAGGAAATTTTCGAAAATTTACTATTTTATAGGAAATTTTCGAAAATTTACTATTTTATAGGAAATTTTCGAAAATTTACTATTTTATAGGGAATTTTCGAAAATTTACTATTTTATAGGGAATTTTCGAAAATTTACTATTTTATAGGGAATTTTCGAAAATTTACTATTTTACAGGGAATTTTCGAAAATTTACTATTTTATAGGGAATTTTCGAAAATTTACTATTTTATAGGGAATTTTCGAAAATTTACTATTTTATAGGGAATTTTCGAAAATTTACTATTTTATATTAAATTTTCGAAAATTTACTATAAAATAGTAAATTTTCTATAGAAAAAATAAGTTTTTATACAAAAAAAATTGGGGTTGGCTTCACCACAAATTTGAAATTTTTAAAAAAGAACATGTCAAAGACTTAAAAAATTGTATATATTTTTTACATAAGAAAAGTAGGCTTGCCTTTATCACATTTTTCCAAGATATTATAGGAATTTTCTCTGGGAGGTTGGCAGTATACCTGAAAAAAATCACAAGATTTTCAAAGTTGTGCGTTGAAAAGTAAGTGGTTGAAATCTTTTATATTCTTTAGATACGAAAAGTGGGCGTGTTTTTGTATCAAGAATCTAGTATATAGCCCTAGCTGTCTTCATGAAGGAAATTAGTGATATGAATTTTATCAGATTTTTTATCGAAAAATTAATTATATTTTTGATAGAAAATTTTCTATAGATAATTTTGGAAACACCATTTTTTTCAGAAAATTTTCGAGACAAAATTTTTTATAGGAAATTTTTGAAAATTAATTTTTTATGAAAAATTTTCGGAACAAAATTTTTTATAGAAAATTTTTGAAAAAAAAATTTTTATAGCAAATTTTCGAAACAAAATTTTTTACGGAAAATTTTCGAAACAAAATTTTTTTATAGAAAATTTTTAAAAATAAACTTTTTATAAAAAATACAAAATTTTTATAGACAATTTTTAGCACCAAATTTGTTTAAACTAAATTTTCAGTACAAATTTTTATATAGAAAATTCTCGTTACGAAATTTTAAGAGAAATTTGTTGAAACAAAATTTTCATAGAAAATTTTAGAAACTAATTTTTTTATAGAAAATTTTTTATAAAAAAAAACTTTATAAAAAAAGAAAATTTTCGGCATAAATTTTTTATAGAAAAAAATTTCTGTAAAAAATTTTAAATATAAAATTTTTTTATAACCAATTTTTAGTAGAAATTAAAAAAAAAAAATTTCGAAACACATTTTTTTAAGAAAATTTTCTAAACAAAATTTTTTATAGAAAATTTTCGAAACAAATTTTTTATAAAAAAAATTTTCTGTAAAAAATTTTGAATACAAAGTTTTTGTACAGAAAATTTTTAGTACAAAATTTTTCATAGAAAATACTTAAAATAGAATTTTTTATAGAAAATTTTCGAAACAAAATTTTTTATAGAAGATTTTGAAAACAAAATTTCCGATAGAAAAAATTTTATGTGAATACAAAACTTTTTTAAAAAAAATTCTCGAAATAAAATTTTTTATAAAAAATTTCCAAAACAAAATTTTTAAAAGAAATTTTCCACAAAAAAATTTTTGATAGAAAATTGTTTATACTAAAATTTCGATAGAAATTTTTTTTCCTAAGAAAATTTTTGATACAAAATATTTTAAAAGAAAATTATTTTCATTAAAAATTTGTAAAAGAACATTTTTATACAATTTTTTTTAAATATTTTGAAAACAATAAAAAATTTATTTAATTTTTATCTTAAAAAAATGTATGAAAATTTTTCATTATATAATTTTGTATCAAAAATTTTTAGTTAGAACATTTTGTATCAAAAATTACAATAAAGAAAATTTGTATCAAAATTTTTTGTAGAAAGTTTATAAAATTTTTTTCATAGACAATTTAAGATAAAAATGGATAAATTTGAAAATATTTGTGAACGTATTATAATCAGATAAATTTGTATAATATTTCAAAATTGCGTATTTTCAATAATTTTTACATCTCAGGGTTTAACTTCTAAATAACTTAATACAGCATCAATCATTATTCGGAACACTTCCTATTTATCGTTAACCTAAAAAACCTTTTTCCAACATCTAACAAAGACATCAAGGCGCTCTGTGGAAGCAAACAATATTAAAGAAAGTAAACATGTAACCTAAGTCCAAAGACTTTGGAAACAAAAATGCATTACAAAATAGTTTGCATTGATTTAAAATTTTAATTCAAAATCGTCTACTTAAAAATCGTGACTTTGATCAGAAATAGCCATTGGTAACAAAGATTTTTTATGTAACTAAGATGGACGACAAAGAATGGTAAATGTTAGGTAATATTTATCTAAATGGTTACACGTGTAAATTTCATTAACAAGAGAGAAAAGTAGAAAAGTAAAAAAAAAACACTCATACCCACTCAATTCTAAATGAGTTAAACTTAAATTTAAAACCTATTTAACTCAAACATTAAAACTGAATAATAAATCACAATTTGACGTAATGAATGGGATTAAAATGTTTCAATTATTTAATTAAATAAATATATTGCTTAAATTGAATGAATTGTACTGTAAGGTTTAATATTTGAAAATCGTATTTTATGTTCGAAAATGATGTAAAATTTGATTGAAATGACAACAAAATGTAACCGAGTCAATCATTTGTTATTGTATTAGAAATTGACAAGGGTGGAGTTTTTGTGTTAAAATATTTCGATTTCGTTATATTAATATGTTTTGAATTGGTTTCAGATTTCCTTGTATAACTGGGGCTGGCTTAAAAATTTCATTTTCAATTTGTCTGGTTCTAGATTTGAGTTAAGTATTTGCATTGATTCGATATTGTGGCTATTTATGTGGCTTAAAAAAACTTGTTTCAATTATATATTTCTTATTATTATGAATATAATTAAATAGCTTAGACGACAATAAATCTTAAAGAATTTTTACTGTAGGAAAAAATTATAAAGTTAAACCCTCATAAACTTGAAATTGAGATTAAAACAGGGCAAAACAAAAGAAGTACTCAATATGAGCAAAATCAAATAGTTCTGGAATGAATTAGATTTGGTCAAAAGAAATCAAAGTAACCATTTTACCATACTTGGTATCAATCGAGTCAAATTCCACAGACCACGTTCGCTAAGACCCTGGTAATGATATAAAAGGGCTTTGTGCACGATCAGTTGACAGTAGAATAATTTCTAACGTTAAAGCGTCAAGAAAGCTTTTAATTTTTAAAACTTTTAAGAAACTCCCAAATAATTTAATATAGCAAACATGAAGGTGAGACTCGTCAAGAATTTAAACTATTAAATATTTGGACGATTCCGAAAAAGTGATTTAAAAGTGTCTATAAAAACTATAATGAACAACTGGTTGGCAAGATTTCGAAAAATCAGTTCAGTTCTAGTTCAGTTCAAGTTCAGTTCTAGTTCAGTTCTAGTTCAGTTCTAGTTCAGTTCTAGTTCAGTTCTAGTTCAGTTCTAGTTCAGTTCTAGTTCAGTTCTAGTTCAGTTCTAGTTCAGTTCTAGTTCAGTTCTAGTTCAGTTCTAGTTCAGTTCTAGTTCAGTTCTAGTTCAGTTCTAGTTCAGTTCTAGTTCAGTTCTAGTTCAGTTCTAGTTCAGTTCTAGTTCAGTTCTAGTTCAGTTCTAGTTCAGTTCTAGTTCAGTTCTAGTTCAGTTCTAGTTCAGTTCTAGTTCAGTTCTAGTTCAGTTCTAGTTCAGTTCTAGTTCAGTTCTAGTTCAGTTCTAGTTCAGTTCTAGTTCAGTTCTAGTTCAGTTCTAGTTCAGTTCTAGTTCAGTTCTAGTTCAGTTCTAGTTCAGTTCTAGTTCAGTTCTAGTTCTAGTTCTAGTTCAGTTCTAGTTCTAGTTCAGTTCTAGTTCAGTTCTAGTTCAGTTCTAGTTCAGTTCTAGTTCAGTTCTAGTTCAGTTCTAGTTCAGTTCTAGTTCAGTTCTAGTTCAGTTCTAGTTCAGTTCTAGTTCAGTTCTAGTTCAGTTCTAGTTCAGTTCTAGTTCAGTTCTAGTTCAGTTCTAGTTCAGTTCTAGTTCAGTTCTAGTTCAGTTCTAGTTCAGTTCTAGTTCAGTTCTAGTTCAGTTCTAGTTCAGTTCTAGTTCAGTTCTAGTTCAGTTCTAGTTCAGTTCTAGTTCAGTTCTAGTTCAGTTCTAGTTCAGTTCTAGTTCAGTTCTAGTTCAGTTCTAGTTCAGTTCTAGTTCAGTTCTAGTTCAGTTCTAGTTCAGTTCTAGTTCAGTTCTAGTTCAGTTCTAGTTCAGTTCTAGTTCAGTTCTAGTTCAGTTCTAGTTCAGTTCTAGTTCAGTTCTAGTTCAGTTCTAGTTCAGTTCTAGTTCAGTTCTAGTTCAGTTCTAGTTCAGTTCTAGTTCAGTTCTAGTTCAGTTCTAGTTCAGTTCTAGTTCAGTTCTAGTTCAGTTCTAGTTCAGTTCTAGTTCAGTTCTAGTTCAGTTCTAGTTCAGTTCTAGTTCAGTTCTAGTTCAGTTCTAGTTCAGTTCTAGTTCAGTTCTAGTTCAGTTCTAGTTCAGTTCTAGTTCAGTTCTAGTTCAGTTCTAGTTCAGTTCTAGTTCAGTTCTAGTTCAGTTCTAGTTCAGTTCTAGTTCAGTTCTAGTTCAGTTCTAGTTCAGTTCTAGTTCAGTTCTAGTTCAGTTCTAGTTCAGTTCTAGTTCAGTTCTAGTTCAGTTCTAGTTCAGTTCTAGTTCAGTTCTAGTTTAGTTCAGTTCTAGTTCAGTTCTAGTTCAGTTCTAGTTCAGTTCTAGTTCAGTTCTAGTTCAGTTCTAGTTCAGTTCTAGTTCAGTTCTAGTTCAGTTCTAGTTTAGTTCAGTTCTAGTTCAGTTCAGTTCTAGTTCAGTTCTAGTTCGGTTCTAGTTCAGTTCTAGTTCAGTTCTAGTTCAGTTCTAGTTCAGTTCTAGTTCAGTTCTAGTTCAGTTCTAGTTCAGTTCTAGTTCAGTTCTAGTTCAGTTCTAGTTCAGTTCTAGTTCAGTTCTAGTTCAGTTCTAGTTCAGTTCTAGTTCAGTTCTAGTTCAGTTCTAGTTCAGTTCTAGTTCAGTTCTAGTTCAGTTCTAGTTCAGTTCTAGTTCAGTTCTAGTTCAGTTCTAGTTCAGTTCTAGTTCAGTTCTAGTTCAGTTCTAGTTCAGTTCTAGTTCAGTTCTAGTTCAGTTCTAGTTCAGTTCTAGTTCAGTTCTAGTTCAGTTCTAGTTCAGTTCTAGTTCAGTTCTAGTTCAGTTCTAGTTCAGTTCTAGTTCAGTTCTAGTTCAGTTCTAGTTCAGTTCTAGTTCAGTTCTAGTTCAGTTCTAGTTCAGTTCTAGTTCAGTTCTAGTTCAGTTCTAGTTCAGTTCTAGTTCAGTTCTAGTTCAGTTCTAGTTCAGTTCTAGTTCAGTTCTAGTTCAGTTCTAGTTCAGTTCTAGTTCAGTTCTAGTTCAGTTCTAGTTCAGTTCTAGTTCAGTTCTAGTTCATTTCTAGTTCAGTTCTAGTTCAGTTCTAGTTCAGTTCTAGTTCAGTTCTAGTTCAGTTCTAGTTCAGTTCTAGTTCAGTTCTAGTTCAGTTCTAGTTCAGTTCTAGTTCAGTTCTAGTTCAGTTCTAGTTCAGTTCTAGTTCAGTTCTAGTTCAGTTCTAGTTCAGTTCTAGTTCAGTTCTAGTTCAGTTCTAGTTCAGTTCTAGTTCAGTTCTAGTTCAGTTCTAGTTCAGTTCTAGTTCAGTTCTACTTCAGTTCTAGTTCAGTTCTAGTTCAGTTCTAGTTCTTGCTCAGTTCTAATTTTAATAAGTTTTTTTCAGTTATTCTTCCTAAGTTTAATATTTATTCCGATATATCTAAATTAATTTTTGTGTATCTTTTTAGTTCGCCGTTGTCGTAGTCTTGGTTGCTTTGGCTTTGGGTGCTCAGGGCTCCATCATTCCCGGTGCTGTTGTAGTTGGTCATCCAGGTGCTATTATTGCTGCCCATGGCGCTATTGCCGTCCATGCTGGCATTCCTAGTCCTGTACAGATTGTATCCGGACCCGTCGTAGCCCCCGTTGTAGTACCTGCTCCAGTCGGTACCTATGTTGCCAAGACCCGTGGTGCTGTTCACGTAGCTCCTTTGCCAGGACACATTCAATCCGCTGTTTCTGCCAACTTGGAACCTGCTCCTGGTACTCTGTAAACTGTTCTCTTAGATAAATTAGCCATAATTCAGGATCAACCCTAAACGCATTTTTAAAGGTCTAAAGAGTTTTCGAAAGCTTCATCATCTTTTTCTTCACCAAACGCATCTTAAGTCATCATTACAACTTCATAGCATTACGTGCTTAAAGGACACTCTTACGCAATGTAAAACACCTTTTTATTATTCCAGTCCCCGATAACAGACCAACAAACAAACAAACCAATCTTCAACTTAAAGTTTTCGTTTTTGAGATAACAATTTTCAAAAAATCTGAGTTGCTGCAAAATAATAATTTAAGGTTTTTCTTTTAACTTTTTCAAATGTTTTGTATCTTTCTTTTACATAGGTCTTCCTTTTCCTAAGTCATTACTCTCTAATCCATTTACCCGTTCTTGTCTTTTCCTTGTGATATTTTAGTTATAAATATTATATTCTCTTTTCCTTTCTAAGTCATTTCTCACCTGCCATTTTACCTTTTATCTTTTGAGAAACTACTGTTATTTATTTTATATAATAACTGTATTTCTATATCTATACCGTTAGTGTTCTATTACTAGATTGTATGATCTTGACTTTAAGAAACTATTGACATTGATTTTGTAACTATTAAAATGTTTAAAAGTTAATAAAGAAAAACTTGAAAATTTAAAAATAAACTTTCTTCTTATTTTTTAATTGTATTAATACGTATATCTGAACCATATATGCTTATATCGGGTGGTAAAATTTCAAGGGCCGATGTTGATTTTGATTAAAACACAAACTGTTTAGGAAATTATTGTAATTTTATTTTATTATGATATATTGGTATTACTCAATTATGTATGGAACAAAATATCGGCCAAAGGGGCGCCGCGACCACCGCGGCACACCTCCATCATAATGGAGGTTCTATGCCGTTTGCTCGAATTTTTCCACGATTTTTGCGATTGTATGCACATTTGGACGATCAAATTGACCAAAAAAAATCACGAAGTGCACGATATGCATTTTGATTTGAACGCCCATTTTCATAATAAGTCTGGATAACTTTAACACGTTATTGGATTGTGTATCTCTCCATGGTTCAAGTTGAGTAAGTCTGAAATAGAGAAATGTCAAATAAAATTCGGAAAAAAACTTGGCGTTTAGGTGTGGTTCACATTCTACATCGGCCCTTACAATTTATATATTATTGTCGTGATAGGTTAGGCAGTTGGTTGCTGATTAAGTTAGCGTCACTTGGGTTCAAAAGTGGTCCCGGCAGATGATAGTCTTTAAAATAAAGATTTCTAAACTAACGTTGGCCAAATAGAGAGCGTTTTGAAATGAGAGTGCTAAATTTTGCTTAACTTATATTTTAATTTGTTGTTTTTCCACTGTCACTCAAATAATGGCCAATGTTGTTCTAGACTCCCAATAAAGTCGAACTTAAGCCAATCAGTTGCCTCAATATAGGCGACATGAAGACCACATGCGTTGTGTGGCAAACCTACATACACCAACAGTCCCATATTGAGTAGTAGTTGCACAATTTACTCGCTGGATGGAACACTTAAAGTCGATATTTAACAACCCTGATTAACACCACTGATGGAAGTGTATATTCAAACTAACCATGACAGTATATTCATTGGAATTTTAGAAAATCCCCCAACAATACAAGAAATAAAGAACGCCATTAAAAGCCTTAAATGCAACAAGGCCCCGGTTACTGACAATATATCAGCGGAGATGCTTTTATGTGATAATGAAGGATTAGCGAGACTTTGGCTTCCATTTGTACGTGAAATATGGGAAGAAGAAACTCTACCAATCTCTTGGAATAAAGTATACCTTCATTCTAAGAGGTTGGTCAAAATACCAAAAAAAAAAAAAAAAAAAAATGGTGGCTCTGAAGACTGCAATAACTTCAGGGGTATACCACATCTTTCAATTCCGAGCATACTAAGCCGAGTGATTTTGAATAGAATATCTTATGTCGATCTAATCAACACCGTAGAAATACTACTAGAGCAGCAAAGGGCATCATTTCATATTTGCTATAACTAGTGATAGCAGTTGTTGTTGCAATACATATAAATCTGCGGTGGGCACTAACACATATGCAAATTTGTGATTGTACTAGTAGCAGCAGAGAAAAATTAAAAAACTCCGTAATGTGTTCTCCCCAGTCAGCATTTAGAAGATTATTTTTTGAAAAATCACCCAAATGAGTCTTTTTAAACCAGTTTGGAAGACCAAAAAACGATTTATCGCCTGCGCGATTAAAAAACTAGTCGAAGTAGATTCGCGCTTATGCTTTAAAACTTACTATTTAAAAATACAATAACAAAAAGCATGTTCATTAAAAATCAAACATTTAAGGGATTGAAATTCGATAGTTTTTAACGCTATTTTGCAAACAGATTTTGCACAGTTAGATGATAAAAAGGTTACTCCTATGGTGTTGGTTTTGAAATACTTTTCAACGCGCATAGATAATGGGTGCTGTAGCTAAGTGGGTTGGCACTTCGACTACCAAACACAAGATATCATTTTTAGCCTGAGTTAGATCCCACTTCGCGGTCGTCGATAAAAAAATAAATAAAATAACAAGAAATAGCGCAACTTCTTCAGTGTTCTAAAAATATACTTTACACCACACTTCATCTCTCTACTCTCTCTCTCTCTCTAAGGTAACTCAATTCGTATAAACACACTCTACATATGTACAATTGTAAAGGCAATGTTACTTTTTTTTAGAATCTACTGAAAAAATAATCAAAATTGAGTCAAAAATGACTCGAAAATGGCTCGTAAAAGATTCGTAAAGAAGCTCATAAAAGATTCTCTCAAGGGAGTCGCGGCTAGGGTACAATTTTCTCACGAAAGCACAGTCTTTATCGAATCGAAAATGATAGCATATTCGACTGTTTTAATCATCCGGGGCAGTCGAAAAAGAGTCAAATATGATCAGAAAATAACAAAAATGCTGACTAGGTCGCTTCATTCTCATTTGTGTTTCATAGCATTTGTTTGAATTTTTTGGTGAGAGTGTAAAAGTATTTTTATGCTCTTTACAATTGTTGTCCCAGCTGGCAATTTGTTGATTGTTGACGATAATATCAGTAAAATGAGTCTTTTGGAATTCGTGTAGATGATCAAAAACTGATTAATTAGCTTGGTGATTCAAAAAAGATTCCAAAAAGACTCCTTAAAACGCTAAGAAAACGACTAGTTTAAAAAAGCAAAAACAATTCTTGCAGAATGTGTGCAGTCAAAATCTTATCGTGCAAACGATCCTAATACGATTGTTTTTTATGTTATTTTAATCAGTTTGGTGATCAAAAAAGACCACAAAAAGACTCAGACAATACCTTGAAAGCGACTATTTGAAAGCAAAAGGTGTGCAATCAGTTTGGTGATCAAAACAGTATACAAAAAGACTTATATACGCTTAGCAAGCGACTAGTTAAAAATAGCACAAAAAATCATGTAAAATGTACGTAATATAACTATTTTTAGGTGATACAAAAATGCCACAAAAAGACTCCTATCTTATGATGGGTGATGTGTTGGTTAGCACGTCGACTACTAAGCATAAAATATCATATTCTTCAGCAGCCTAGGTTCGATCCTCAGTCTCGGCAACATCAATTTCTGTAATTATTAACGCAACTTCACTGTTCTAAAAATAGATGTTCTAAAAATAAATATACTGTGATAAAAAAAAAACTTTATTTTTTTTACAAATCTAGCAAAACGTGTGCAGTCATATTCTAATCAGCAAAACGAGTCATTAAAGACTCATTTTGAAGAGTCGCATGATGGGTACCATTTTCTCACACAAAAATATAATTTTTGACACATAAGTGATATTATATATGATCATTTTAATCGTGCAGTGGAGTCAAATAAGTCTCATATTTGATTAAAATATTCCAAAAATGCTAGTTGGGGTGTGTCAGCAGAATTTATTTGCCTATAACTAGTTATAGCAAATAAATTTCTCGCCCATGGCAGATATAAATTGTTGTTGTGCTGCCCTTCACTGTACTAGAGCAATGTAATAAATTCCGCACCTCCATTTACCTAGCATTTATCGACTTTATAAAGGCCTTTAACAGTGTCAACAGAAGCTATCTATGGAGAATTTTAGATAATCGTAAAGAAAATTCTGAACTTAATTCGGCGAATGTACGTGGATTTTAATCCCTTCGAAGTCACTACTAGAGTAAAGCAAGAATTTATCACCTATACTCTTTATCCTTGTCATCGATTATATAATGCACACGGCTCTGAATGGTAGACGCGGTATTCAATGGGCAACCTTTAAACCACTCGAGGAGAACAATCACTGTTGAATCCCGGGCAGCTGATCTGGAAATCCATATTTCCAAGACAAAGATTATACATGGAGGCTATTGTGCTAACCAGTCAATACACATCACATACCTTTAATTAAGCTTGGTATCTACAGAAGGTGGCGACTACGAGGATATTGAATCGCCTATTAACAAGGCAAAATCTGCATTCGGCATTATCCGAGGTATTTGGAAATCTCGGACAAATCAACAACAATCAAGTTACGAATATAGAACTCGAATGTCAAGTCAATCCTGTTTTACGGCTGCGAAACTTGGAAACGTACAATGTCATTGCTAAGCGCCTGTAAACCTTTTGCTTACGGCAAATCTTTAATATACGAGTATGGTGGCCGAACCGCATAAGAAATTAAGATCTTAACGCGACAAATGCAATCCCCTTATACAGAGGTATGACAACGTAAGTGGCGGTAAATAGGTCACACAATTCGAAGGCCAAATACCAACATTTCATGACAAGTGCTTCATTGTAATCCACAGGGAAGAGGCCATCGTGTTTGTGCACCAGCTGGAATATGGAGTATTTCAATTAATGAAAAGTTATGCAGAAAAGAGGAAGCCAGATGAAGCCCTTCGATATGCAAGTTCGGGGCAGTGACAAAGGAGGTCGGTTACTGCCTCTACCTCATGTTATGACAACTACGGCAGTAGTTAAAAAAATAGGAACTTTTGAAAATTTCCTATAAAAATAGGAAATTTTGAAAATTTCCTATAAAAATAGGAAATTTTGAAAATTTCCTATAAAAATAGGAAATTTTGAAAATTTCCTATAAAAATAGGAAATTTTGAAAATTTCCTATAAAAATAGGAAATTTTGAAAATTTCCTATAAAAATAGGAAATTTTGAAAATTTCCTATAAAAATAGGAAATTTTGAAAATTTCCTATAAAAATAGGAAATTTTGAAAATTTTCTATAAAAATAGGGAAATTTTGAAAATTTCCTATAAAAATAGGAAATTTTGAAAATTTCCTATAAAAATAGGAAATTTTGAAAATTTCCTATAAAAATAGGAAATTTTGAAAATTTCCTATAAAAAATAGGAAATTTTGAAAATTTCCTATAAAAATAGGAAATTTTGAAAATTTCCTATAAAAATAGGAAATTTTGAAAATTTCCTATAAAAATAGGAAATTTTGAAAATTTCCTATAAAAATAGGAAATTTTGAAAATTTCCTATAAAAATAGGAAATTTTGAAAATTTCCTATAAAAATAGGAAATTTTGAAAATTTCCTATAAAAATAGGAAATTTTGAAAATTTCACTATAAAAATAGGAAATATTTTGAAAAATTTCCTATAAAAATAGGAAATTTTGAAAATTTCCTATAAAACTATGAAATTTTGAAAATTTCCTATAAAAATATGAAATTTTGAAAATTTCCTATAAAAATATGAAATTTTGAAAATTTCCTATAAAAATAGGAAATTTTCGAAAATTTCCTATAAAAATAGGAAATTTTGAAAATTTCCTATAAAATAGGAAATTTTGAAAATTTCCTATAAAAATAGGAAATTTTGAAAAATTTCCTATAAAAATAGGAAATTTTGAAAATTTCCTATAAAAATAGGAAATTTTGAAAATTTCCTATAAAAATAGGAAATTTTGAAAATTTCCTATAAAAATAGGAAATTTTGAAAATTTCCTATAAAAATAGGAAATTTTGAAAAATTTCCTATAAAAAATAGGAAATTTTGAAAACCTCCTATAAAAAATAGGAAATTTTGGAAACTTCCTATAAAAATAGGAAATTTTCAAAATTTCCTATTTTAAAAAAAAAATAGGAAATTTTTGAAAATTTTCCTATAAAAATATGAAATTTTGAAAATTTCCTATAAAAATATGAAATTTTGAAAATTTCCTATAAAAATATGAAATTTTCAAAATTTCCTATTTTTATAGGAAATTTTGAAAAAATTTCCTATTTTTATAGGAAATTTTGAAAATTTTCCTATAAAAATAGGAAATTTTGAAAATTTTCCTATAAAAATAGGAAATTTTGAAAATTTCCTATAAAAATAGGAAATTTTGAAAATTTCCTATAAAAATAGGAAATTTTGAAATTTCTATAAAAAATAGGAAATTTTGAAAATTTCCTATAAAAATAGGAAATTTTGAAAATTTCCTATAAAAATAGGAAATTTTTGAAAATTTCCTATAAAATTAGGAAATTTTGAAAATTTTCCTATAAAATTAGGAAATTTTGAAAATTTCCTATAAAATTAGGAAATTTTGAAAATTTCCTATAAAAATAGGAAATTTTGAAAATTTCCTATAAAAATAGGAAATTTGAAAATTTCCTATAAAAATAGGAAATTTTGAAAATTTCCTATAAAAATAGGAAATTTTGAAAATTTCCTATAAAAATAGGAAATTTTGAAATTTCCTATAAAAATAGGAAATTTTGAAAATTTCCTATAAAAATAGGAAATTTTGAAAATTTCCTATAAAAATAGGAAATTTTGAAAAATTTCCTATAAAAATAGGAAATTTTGAAAATTTCCTATAAAAATAGGAAATTTTGAAAATTTCCTATAAAAAATAGGAAATTTTGAAAATTTCCTATAAAAATAGGAAATTTTGAAAATTTCCTATAAAAATAGGAAATTTTGAAAATTTCCTATAAAAATAGGAAATTTTGAAAATTTCCTATAAAAATAGGGAAATTTTGAAAATTTCCTATAAAAATAGGAGAATTTTTGAAATTTCCTAGATAAAAATAGGAAATTTTGAAAATTTCCTATAAAAATAGGAAATTTTGAAAATTTCCTATAAAAATAGGAAATTTTGAAAATTTCCTATAAAAATAGGAAATTTTGAAAATTTCCTATAAAAATAGGAAATATTGAAGATTTTGTATAAAAAATAGGAAATTTTGAAAATTTTGTATAAAAATAGGAAATTAAGAAAATTTTTTTGTTTAAAAATAGGAAATTTAGAAAATTTTGTATAAAAATGGGAAATTTAGGAAAATTTTGTATAAAATAGGAAGTTTGGAAAATTTTGTATAAAAATAGGAAATTTAGAAAATTTTGTATAAAAATAGGAAATTTAGAAAATTTTGTATAAAAAATAGGAAATTAAAAAAAAATTTGTTTTATAAAAATAAAAAATTTAGAAAATTTTGTATAAAAAATAGGAAATTTAGAAAATTTTGTATAAAAATAGGAAATTTTGAAAATTTCCTATAAAAATAGAGAAATTTGAAAATTTCCTATAAAAATAGGAAATTTTGGAAAATTTCCTATAGAAATAGGAAATTTTGAAAATTTGCTATAAAAATAGGAAACTTTGAAAATTTCCAATCAAAAATAGGAAATTTTGAAAATTTCCTATAGAAATAGGAAATTTTGAAAATTTCCTATAAAAATAGGAAACTTTGAAAATTTCCAATCAAAATAGGAAATTTTGAAAATTTCTTATAAAAACCCCCAACTTAATTGGGCCGTAAACTCAAAATCATTTTAAAATTCATCTTTTCGTTTTAGGTCATATATTCCTTCAAGTCAATTTATTTAAGAAAAGCTAATGTTTTTGTTATAATTTATGGTTATCCTAATGATTTATTTGTTTTTATTTAATCGCCCAAGAATAAAATCTGCAGCCAGAAAAACATGAAGAGATCATAATCTAAGATTTGCAATTAACAATTAAAAATTTACATAAAATCTATATAATTCTTATTTTGCTAAATTGGACTCTGTTTATAACCAGCAGCTGCATAATTGTAAAGGGTATTTTAAGTTTGTCAATAATGTTTGCAACGTATAGAGAATACTAGTGTGACAAGTCTTACCTGTAAAGTATAGCGATAGACTCAGAATCAAATTTTGAGTCAATTTAGCAATGTCCGTCCTATGGGTTAAGATATGTCCTAAGTTCCCATAGGTCTTACTTTTACGGAATAACGATCTTCACCTTAACAGGCACAATTTCAATTAAGTTCAAAACAAATATTGCATGTGATTGCTGAAATTACCTTCCGATATTTTTTTGGAATCGGCCTATATTGAACCAGGCCCTCCATATATTAACTAACTATCCCAAAAACACTCAAAAATCTAATAATAATTTTAGTTTTATACCAAAACTTTTTACATATTATATATAAGTAATTCGAAATTCATAACAGTAGATCCACATTGGACCCTAGTTTGCCAAATAAGACCCACTGCCGTAATAGATTTAATTAAATTCGTAAACTCCGAATGTTCGAAAAGTGACAAAAGTGAGCAAAAATATGTCTCTAGGCATTAACAAATTTGATCGCAAATCGGTCCCTAAATTAGGGTGTCAAAATAGTCAGCTTAACCAAAATTCTTACTTGTTTTGTTAAAATCTTATTTAATATTAAAAATGTTTTATTTATTTTTTCTCCATTAGTTGTTAGAACTAGGGGGATTGATTTAGTAGCATAAGTTAATACAAAAAACATTTATAATGATAGTATCTTTATTATATAGTAAATTGATTTTTAAATAACGGTTTGTAATTTTATTTAAAATAAATATGAAACCATTTATTGTTTTTTTTTTTTCTTAATAAATATTGTAAATTATCGAGCACATAGTTTTTTAAGGTAAACAACTTCTACTTCTAAAAACAAGTGGGTAGAAGTTGACACTATGGAAAGGTCGTGTCATAGTATTTTTGAAATGTAATTTACCTTGTTACGTGTAAATATCAGGTAGAGTTTTAGAATAACTCGATTCAGGTGTTCTGATAAATTTAATTTATTCTGAAGTTCGTTTTTGTTGTAACTAATTAAAAAATTTATGGTAAATGAAAGGAGTGTCCTGATATGCTTATGTATATTCAACATATTATCATTGCAAGTGGTTTTTAAATCTGTTAAGAATCGTGGTGTTTATGGAAACAAAGTTTTTAATTCTTTTAAATCTAAAGTCAAAGTTTTATCAAATCTCTTAATCCCTCTTCTTCGAAGACTTGAAATTCTTAGCTTTTGAGACTCAGATCTCTGGAAATAAAGCAGTCTCGGATTGTTAATTCGAATCACTTCTCCTGCGTTAGACTTAGGCTTTGAAACACTAATGTCAGCTTCTTATCAATTTGAAGTTGAACCAATTTTTAATTTAAAGGTTGTGAGTTCGAGTCGGGTTTAGGTTCATGTCATAAATAATTTTGCAAATTTATGATTTTTTAATTAGATTATATCACAAGTTTACAAATTATGGTCAACTTTTAGATCAGAGCAGATGAAAACAAATCTTGACGTTATCAACCCTAACCGTACTGATAACATTTTTATACGTGGACTCCTGATAAGGTTACCCGGGTACACGTGAATATTATTTTTTTCGTTACAATAAAATATTCCGCGAAAATACGTTTAGACTAACTGCAGAGGATAATTTGAAGAGTCATTTACAGATAATGGAATTAGCATTTCATTTTTACTAGAAGAAATTAGAAGATATAACAGCTTTAAAGTGTTACCTTTATATGGCTATTGACCTGAACACGTAAAGTGTATGATGGTTTCCAAAGGCCAATATGTAATATACATAGCCAAATTATTGTTCACACATAACAGAATACGAGCCCTAACCACTATAAACTCGTACACAGAGCATTTTTCAAAAATGTGCTATTAAAAATTGTATATTTTTGGAACTATAGTGACCACACAAAAAAATTTATACTTTTCTTGAAGATCATTTCATTCTCTTTAGATATA
This sequence comes from Stomorhina lunata, assembly GCA_933228675.1. Taxonomy (NCBI): domain Eukaryota; kingdom Metazoa; phylum Arthropoda; class Insecta; order Diptera; family Rhiniidae; genus Stomorhina; species Stomorhina lunata. The sequence goes on along the minus strand of OW121741.1, from coordinate 78,670,573 downwards.
CATTAAAAAAGTTACATACTAAAAAAAGGACTTTTTAAAAAACAAAAGTTCATTATTTTAAACTCAAATGTTGGGACCAATATTAATTCATACAGTCGCCAATTTGTATAGTTAGAATTGTGTTACGCCATCTTTGTTTATTAAAACGGTTTCGACTCGCTTTGGTAAGATCCTCGAGTCCCAAATTTCTTGTATTTTGGACTTTAACCCATCAACACTCCTTTGGGTTCATTTCTAAGTTTTCTTTTCATAATATAACACAAATTTTCTATCGGAATAAGGTCTGGACTAAAAGATGACCAATCCATGATTTCGATTCTATTTTCTTTAAGCCACTTTTTAATTTTTTTTTGCAATATGGGAAGAAGCACCATCCTGTTGGAATATATAGTCCCCACAGACTGATAATTTCGAGATCGATGGTATCAGATTTTCCTCTAGAATTTTTAAATATTTGTCTGCATTTACGATTCCAAATATGAAATGGAGATAACCGACACCTTTTTACTACAGACATCCCCATACCCTAACGTTATCTGGAATCTTGACTGTAAGCTTTAAGCAGCTATTGTTGTATGTGCTATTATGTATTAGCCTTTTTCTTGAATCATCAACACATATGGGCATTTCCTGGAAAATGTCAACCGCTACCAAAATATTAAAGTTGAAGAAAAAAGACTTTTCTGAGAAAATTTAGTTAGTTAATGCATTGGATTTTGAGAATATACCTAATTAAATACATATTACCATTTGTAATTTAAGAAAAGTGGTCTGCAAAGAGCATCTTTGTTTTTTTTTTTGGTTTTTAGCGTTTTTTATTGACATTTTTCCTTGAGTTATTTCTGAGTGTTACATATCATGTCGATTGCACTCTTCTTATAGACTAATTATACCAACAATAAATATTTAAAAACACCACAGTAGAGATCAAGCAAACTCCGAATAACGGTATAATTCAAAGATTCTTTATACTACATTCTTTGGAATCATTGTCCCGTTCGCGATGTCCTGTTCGCGATTTAAAAAAAAAAAATATTTAAAAAAAATAATAATAAGGATAATTAAAAAAACAAAATGCTAAATAAAAGCTTTATATCTCTGCTTTAGTCAAAAAATAATCTCCATTTAATAAACTGACAAAATTCGCAGACTTTTAAAGAAAACCACACACCCGAAAAAAATGACTTACATTTTTTGTCCCGTTCGCGATCGCCAAAGTTTATCGAAAATATTTGGAGAACGTTCATATTTTATAATTTTCTTTTTGTTCTTAAAATTGTTCTACTAAAATGCTATTAAATATTTATAAAAGTTAAAAAAAATTTGAGTTTTCATATTTTTTTTTTAAGTTGAGTGCGTACGAATGTCCCGTTCGCGATCCTGGAATGCCCATATATCAAACTGGTTTCGTCACTAAAGATAATGTTGTACCATTGCCGCTATACCCAAGAGCGTCTCTTTTTAGTCTGTAACGTTTTTCATTTGATGCGCGGTAAGCAATGAGTTTTCCTTGGCCTATCAAAATTATATAATTTATCAAGTAATACCTGGTGTACGAATTAAAAGTGGTGTAATACCAGCACAAAGTTAGGTGTACAAATTATTAATTACTACCCAAAAAAGTTTGGAAAGCTTAGAGACATAAAAATCTTTAGAAAATAAATAGCTTGAGGAACTTACAAAACCTCAATTTTGTATCTTTTATCGTTAAAGAGATATTTGACTTAAAAGTTCGCTCGGGTACCCAGATACACGTGTCAGAAGTGTTAGGGTTAAAGGTGTTGAATTCAAATCCAGGTTTCGTTTTTATACCCTTCTGTCTGTCTGTCTGCTTGTCCGTCTGTCTGTTAAAAATCAAGTTTTTGAAGCCCCTGGAGGATGGACCTACATAAATTATATACCAGATTTTAGGAAATTCTCCCGCAATGAACGCTATTAAATTTCATTAAAATCGGTTTATAACCACCGAAAATATCGAAAAAATGCCAAAAAATTAGACGAAATTTTTAAAAATTTTTGATTGAAACACACTTTTAAATAATAAGATAAAAGATACTCCAGAAGTATAATTTATAGACGGGTCGATTCATATTGAAATGCATAAGATACGTGTTTGGTACTTTTTTTAATTCATTTGTTAAAAAGGGGAAAATCGGTAACGTAATATCTTTTAAACCAAAAGTGATAGAAACAAAAATTAAATTAGCCTGGAATCAGCACTAAAAACTAAAGGACACGGGTTGGGTAATTTTTTAAAAATTCGGCCGCTTAGGGATAAAAAAGGGGTAGACAATGGATAAATTAATAACATCATATCTCCGAAACTAACATCGTTAGAAACGATGTTGAATTGAATTTAGATCGTCTGACAAAATAAGGGGACACGTGTTTGGAACTTTTTTGAAAATGGAACTAATAAAGGAGAAAAATCGTAAAAACTATATTTTGGTACTCGATAACGCAATATCTACTTAATTAAAAGTGATAGAAACAAAAATTAAATTGGTCTATGGTCAGCACTGAAAATTAAGGGAAAACGAGTTCGGTAATTTTTTTTTTTTAAATTTGGCCGTTCATGGGTAAAACAGGGAAGAAAATGGTACAAATTAGTATCATATCTCCGAAAATAACATAGATAAAAAAAAAACTTGAAGTTGAATTTAGATCAGATAAAAAAATAAGGCGACATGTGTTCTGTTTTGATATGGCACTGTTTTGATATGGCACTAACAAGGGTAAAAATGTTTAAAAACTATATTTTGGTACTTTTTTAACCCAGACGTATCTTTTGAACTAATGCACATAAAGACTCACTTTGTGCCGCAATCAATAAGTATTTAAAAAAATATTAAACATGTGCTTGGTACTTTTACTATAAATGGGGTTTAAAAGGGTAAAAAAACGGGAACAAATTCAAAGGTAGGGTTTTTATTTTTTTAGCTATGAATATCATTTAAGCTAATGAAATCAAAACTATTAAACTATTAAAAAAAAATTAAATAAGTGTTTGGTACTTTTTTCAATTAAAGTGGTAAAAAGGGAAAAATCGATGGCATTATATCTTCTAAACCAAAAGTGGTAGAAACAAACATGGTCTAAGATCAGCACTTAAAATTAAGGGACAAGTATTCGGTACTTTTTGCAAATTAAACACGTAGCAAAATATGTGTTTGGTACTTTTTCGACTAATGGGGTAGAAAGGACATAAACGGGTAAAAAATTTAAAGATAGGTTTTTGTTTCAATCAATGAAGGTAGAATAAAAATTTATAATTGATTGACATTGAAGAAATATGAGACAGGTGTTTGGTACTTTTTTCAATTAATTGGTTAAAAACAAACATTAACAAAAGTGGATTTAAGACCAGCAATAAAAATATAAGGACACGTAATTCGGTATTTTTTTAAATTTCGCCTACTAGAGGTAAATAGTGGGTAAAACGGGAATTTTTGTAACACTAAATATTCAAAATTTAAAAAGGGTTAGCAATCAAAGTTGGATCAGCTACGAGAATAAGGGGAGGAGTGTTTAGTACTTTTCTGAAAATGGCACCAGTAGAGGGGTAGGTACTTATTTTGATCCTATATATATCTTTAGAACTAAAACATACAATAATTTTATATATATCGGAATCGATAAGCAAGTAAAAAATAATTTTGGTAAATTTTGTAACTTTGTCCATTCAAATTGTACCGCTAACGAAGTAGCGGGTTATAAAACTAGTTAGTAATATTTTTATTAAGATACAAATAATATTGTGGCTAAATAGGTTCTTTGAGCAGTTCCTAAGTCTTTACAGTTGCAACCTGTTCTCTAATAACGAGCCTACATAGATTCTAGCCAGCCTTCCATTAAATCGACTCAGAAAGTGATTTCGAGTCTATTGATATTATTAAAAACGTATGAAAGACTACAATTTTTATTTGTAAATCGATAGAATCGCCCCAAAATCGATCAATTTGTGATGTGGATGATAATGGGTTAAAAATGAATCTCTTACAACAGCATCAAGTCAAAACGGGCCGGAAGCCCATGACTGTGTAAATTGTGATTGGCGTGGAATTATTACGAATTTCTTCCTAAGGACAGACACTTAATTCGCTTAGAAACATTCTTTTTTGGCAATAAACTCGTTATAATAATGGGGATATAATATACCTCCACATGGTACACACTTAGCACCAAGTGCTATATTGGTTTCATCAAAATTTTTATAATTTTTCCTAAAACCGAATATTATGTTCGAATCTCAATTTTCCGATTTTGGAACGGGTTAACAAAATTCAAATATACTAGGGCGGGCCGAGAAGCCCTAGAATTTTGAAAGAAATGTTTTTTTTTAGTTTTTTTAACATAGTCGCCTTTGAGTTGTATTAGTTTAGTCCAATGTTTCTATAAATACTTTATCCTTTCAGAATATAATTTGTCGAGATCTTCAAAATTGAAACCACTGAGCCTTCCATCATGTACAATACCCCTTCTAAGACATCTAAGACTGTGTATGTCGTTTTTCATATGAAATAGGAAAAACTTCAAATGACTGGATTTCATAGAAGGTTTTCAGTAAAATTTATTCATATAACTTGATATAACTTAATATTACTAGCAAATAAAAAGAATAACAAAACAGAATGCGACTACGAGTTCATAAGTGTCATAAATTATTACTTCAACTGTCAAATGTTAAGCGAAGCACAGAACTAAAACAAATGCAGACATCTCAAGAGTATCATGTATCAGAATCCAAATCATCTAGCAAACCACGAACTTCGATCGTTATTTGACAGTTATTTGATTGTCATTAAGAAAAACATTGCAGCCAACGACTGACACAAATGACAGTTAGCACAAAGCAACATGTTTTGATTTTTCTACACACCAACAATTAACACTCATTTATTCGATTCATCCAACCATTCATCCATAAGTCAACCACAGCCTGAATGGACAAGTGAGTTTGATAAAACACGATGTCAAACATACATTCATTGAAAGGGGACAGAAACTTGTATTACCGAGAGCATACAATCAAACAATTAGGAATAATGGATCGAAGCATTGCAGTAGCCAAGCCCAAAGGCATTACGAGTACCGACTGGTACTCGTAAATCTCTATTAAAATTGAAAGAAAGAAAGAAAGAAAAAAACTGGTTACATGTAAAGCTAAACCAAAACGCATGCGTCAATGTTTGCGGTTTTGAAAAATCTTAAAGCGAGTCGTTTCTTTAATTACCAGCAAAACATTTAAAAAGAACATAAAACGCCACCGGACATTAAATTTAAATTACGTTTATACAAATGCGAATACGAGAGTACATGTAGTTTTATTGAGGCATAAACTTGTAAATAATTTGGTTTTTATTTTTACATTTATGGATATCAATTTACTTCGCATTTTATAGTCTATGATGTAGGATATGTGGCTTCAAGGCAAATCAGAATTAACGATTAAGTATTTTTTACTTAAGCA